>CM077158.1:160854436-162054436 GCA_039583875.1 Platanthera guangdongensis
TGCAAGGAGATGACTTAGCATTCAAGAAAATGTTCTAGGGATAAGGCTCATTCAAGAGAGGTTCGACGTCACAAAGGGTCTCCGCAGTGCAAGTGATGAGTTCGAGATCTTATTAGGGACTCATTTTAGTTCAAAGATTGATGGGTATATAGCTAACCTTGAAAGGCTTGGGTTTCCTCTTTATCAAGATTTTATTACAGATTTTCCTATAAATAATTACCGGAAAGTTATAATAGTTCCCTCTAGAAAGAGTAGAAATAATCGAACCGACACCGGACAAGACACTGCCCGAAGAATATCCTATACTACTCACGATAGATGCGCTTGCCTTCTTTCGTTAAAACGGGATCTAAACTATTTTTTATCCAAATAAATAAATCCACACGCCCCGTTTTCTAAATAAAAATCACATCCGCCTTTTTCCTTAAATAAACAGCCCGAGGCACCGCGAGAATTCTCACCAATTTTTGGAGTTTTAACCGCATCTAGTTTTCAGACCTGGTGCGAAATTATCAATCAAGTTTTTGGCGCCGTTGTCGGGGACTTGATGCAAAAATATCAATCACTCGGCTA
Organism: Platanthera guangdongensis; assembly: GCA_039583875.1. NCBI lineage: Eukaryota > Viridiplantae > Streptophyta > Magnoliopsida > Asparagales > Orchidaceae > Platanthera > Platanthera guangdongensis. Next base: position 160,855,010 of record CM077158.1, read on the forward strand.
CTCCACTATTCTATCAGATTGAAAACAATCCTATCACTTGGAGCAACGCCCCTACAACTCAGAGCCAAACACTCCTACAAAAATCTCGGAGAGCAAAGCTCCTACAACTCGGAGAGGAATCTCCTACAAAAATAAAAAGTTGTAAAAAAATATACAAACAATAATATTTCAGATCTGAATCTTCGGCCCTTATTCCTTCTTGAAATATGAAGCTCTGTCAGAAAAGGATTGAAGAAGACAAACGTGAAATCTCTAGATATAAAAACTTTAGAATCGACACGATCAAGGAATAGATCTGTCAATGTTCAAAATCTTGATCTGTTGAAACTTCTTGTTCTGAATCTCTTCGATCGGAGAAAGTCAGCAGTGAAGATGATGTTGAACAGTGGCAACACTTCCCGATTTAGAATGAAAATTGAGTTTCAGAATACTTCGATTTCTCTTGTTAGGGTTAATCGATAATCACATTAAATGATAGCCATATAGACCAATCAATCCTTAATGAAATTTGAAATCGAATCCGTCAAAACTTAGGAAGTTTTAGAAAATGGAACTTCATCTCTCGAGAGAGGTAAGTGTTCTCGAGAAAAAATATCTATTTCTCGAGAAGAGGTATGAAGTTCTCGAGAAAAACACTTAAGAAAAATGTAGAGGTGGAATACCGATATTTCGAGAAATGATGAACCTGATACTCGAGAACGACTCATCTATTACTCGAGAACAATAATGCATCTCGAGAAAGAATCTCTAGTTCTCGAGAAAAGAAATTCTGGGTCTTGAGAAACAACATCTGGTTCTCGAGAAAAATACATAAGAAAATTGTAGAGGTGGAATTCCGGTATCTCGAGAAATAATAGACTTTTTACTCGAGAACGACTTCGCTATTACTCGAGAACAATAATGCATCTCGAGAAACAATCTCTAGGTGTCGAGAAATAAAATTTGGTTCTTGAGAAATGATTCTGGCCTTCTCGAGAAAAGTCGTCGGCATCTCGAGAAAAATACTTAGAGAAAGTAACTCGAGAACTAGAATTATGATATACTCGAGTACACATTGCTTTCTCGAGACCTGCACTAGGATTTCTCGAGAACAGCTTCTACTTCTCGAATACATAACTGAGCTTACTCGAGTAATAAGAAATAATTCTACTCGAGTATTATAAGTTCTTCTAGAGAATAATACTTAGAAAAAATTATAAGTCTTAAAATTGTTTTTCTATAAGAAATCCAGCAACCAGCTTTTCTTCCATATCTTCCGTGCTTGAAAAAAGAAGTGTGTCCCAATAGAGAGGCTACACATGAGTCAACACCATGGTTAACATTATGAGGGATTATATTATATGGTCCTATGTTGGTGACTCATTGTAGACTAACATTGGTTTACACTTGGCAATAACATCTTGCAAACACTTAACAAGAAAAGGCATCAAATACAAACTTAACTAATCTTAGTTCAAGGGTGACTTCATACAAATCTGGGTTATTGTGGATACAATACCCAACAATCTCATACTATTTATAGAAGTCAGAACCCTCTAAACTAAGGTGAATTATATCAAGATAAACAAAAAAAGTAACTTGCAATAATGAGAAATGTTATGCAGTAAAAGATATAATTCATCAAAATTAAAGATGTATATATATAGAAATTGTCCAGGAAAAGTCTAATCCACAAAATTTCTCATATATAAAACTTTAATCATCGTCTATCCCTTCTTTGTTTGTTGTTGTTGTTGTTGCTTTTGAAGTTTGTCTTCTTGTCTTTGGAAATTCATGTATGGCTTTGGAAAATATTTAGCTGGCCTGGGAGGGGCAGTTGTATCATCTCGACTATACTTTATATCATGTAGTATTCTGAGAGTCATGGATTTTTCATATTGCATCCATTCAGTATGAGAGTAGTAATCATCCTTGTGTCCACTGAATTCCACAATAAGTCTTAAAGTGTCAAGAATAATGGATTTTGATGTTGGGCTCCTTACTTCAACAAACTCTTTTTCAACATGCTCTGGCAAGGGAGTGGACCTGCTAACAGAGGAACCATCACCATACTTTCTTCTTTTAGATTTCTGTATCTTAGGAAATACTTGAGGAGGCACATTAGCCTGTTCAGGATACTATGCTTGTTCATAAGTCTCAAGAGGAGGTATAGCTTCAAAATATTCAGGCCTTGGTGATAATGTGGGCCTATCTACATCCAGGCATGTAGGAGGGGGTGAAAAAGTTTCAATAGAGAGATCAGGGAAAATCTTATTGTGCATACATATTGCAGTATTATATCTATAAAGCTTTGTACTCTTAACTTCCTTTAGCACTGATGCTTGAATTTCTTTCATTTGACCATCTCATTCATCTTTCATTGTTTGAATTTTCTTAAGCTATTCTTTTACTAAATCCTCCCCATTTCTGACTTCTACAGATAGGGTGCTAATGACTTCTTCTTTGAACTGCCCAACTTCTTCACATGTCTTGAAGTTGCGTTCTTGAGCTTTCTTTTCTAATTGTATCTGATTATTTTCAAGAGTGACAGATTGTTCCATTACTTCACCAATACTAGTAATAGTATGATCTATAGCTTTCCCTCCAATTTGTAAGAGACTTTTAAACTCATCAGTATTGTTTTGGATTTCTGCGAATCGTTGGCTCATCTCTTTCTCCAACGCAGTTACCTTATCAGTTATAGCCTTAAGAGAAGTATCAAATATTTTATCTGCTCAGCCATTGATGCTTAAGATCACGGCAGTGAACCGGTCGCACAAGTAATATAAAATGGGGGCTTTCCCGAGTATCGATCTCTCAAGGAACACAGTAAGGTGGAGTTAATTTTGAGGAGAACTTGAGATTGAAGTCCTTAAGTCGGCGGTAATGATGGGGGTTTTAGATATTGCAGAAATAGAAAATAAAAAGCTATCAACTACTCCTATGCAACGCCGCTATGCGTTGCTTCGCCAGGCGGGATGGAAGACTAGTCGGGCCGCTATGCACCGAATCACTAGGCGGATGGACGAGAAGGCTAGCGGATGAGGTGGTTAGAATGACAGAATGAGGGTCGTAAGCACCTCTTCGCAACGCATCATGCCACTAGCAATTGCTAGTGCGGTAAGGGTGAATGGTGGCGGAAGGAATAATAGGCGCACCTCAAGTAAATAATGAACACAAACAATCACATAGACATAATTGTAAGAACGTTTTTACAAATAAGCATACATCATCTATAAATAAGGTTTACAACAACACATAAACAACAATAAAGGAAGAACAAGGCAAGAGATCGACCGAATCCGAAGTCTTGCTGAGGATTCACGGTTGGAATCGTCGGGTCGTCAATCCTCGTCCAAGCTCGGTCCTCAACTACGTCCGGGATAGAGAAGGGCTGTCACCACCTTCCAATGGCTCGTCTTCTTCATCTCACGATAGCGGATGAAAGTTGCAAGCTTCCCTTTGCTTGATGGCTATGGCGTTGAAACTTGAAATGAACCCAAGAGATGATGGAGGAGGCCGAGAGGAAGCTCTGACTGGGATTTGGTGGTGAAAGCTTGCCCGGAGCACCTCCCTAGGGTGGAAGATGAAGGAGGACGGCGGAATACCTCCTCGGAGATGAAAACGGCGGAGGCAAATGAGCGATCCCGAATTAGGGCGGAACCTGCACTATTTATACAAAAGCAGAAATGAACAATGCGCACGATCATAGGCGCACGACCAGTGGTCATGCGCACTATGTCCTGTGCTCGTGCGCACTGGCATGGAAAATCAGGAAGAAGAACTGGGATAATGCGCACGAGTAGTGGCGCACAACCAGTGGTCGTGCGCACTAAGTCTAATGATCGTGCGATTACCCAGACAGGACTCCAGAAAAGAGGAATCAATACACACGATCAGTGACGCACGATCGGTGGTCGTGCGCAGAGTATGTCCAGTGGTCGTGCACTTACCCCAGGCTGATTTTGAAAACGTAGAGTAGTGCACACGATCAGGGGCGCACGACCAGTGGTCGTGCGCATTAGATCCCATGATCGTGCGCAGTATTCCTGTTTCACAACCATCCCGGAACACGCACACGACCCCTATACCGAAAGGAAAAACCAATCACTAATCTGTGCAGACATTCCAGACAATCACAAAAGGGAGTACAAACTATAAAAATAATAAAAATACACAACCACGTGCATAAATGTGCACTTCCTATGGAAATATAAACACGATGAAATATAAATGATAAAGAACTAAAAGTGAAGTGCAACCGTGTGAAAACTAGCCCAGATGAGTCCGAAAATAGGTATATAAAGTGGACTCATCACACAGCCAGACTTAACTGTTTGCGCGTCCCGAGCAAACAAAATCTAAGCAGATTGGGAAAAATACTAGTTAACAAAGAAATTGCGATACGAAGTACCATGCGAAGTCGCATGCTCGCGCGCGTAAAAATATAACAGAAGAAATTCTAAGTATACAAAATAGTTTATACTTTTCACAATGCGTATCAAAATTTTATTATTACTCAAAATGGAATCACGGTGAATCATCCGGTCACATGTTGGGAGAAAGTAAACTAATCGCTAGGCGAGCATTGCCAAAGATCGGGGCTCAGGAAAACCTCCAAAGGAATCCACCAATGTCGGTGACCATATGCTTGCCCTTTCGCATTCCCTCCACGACACTGGTTTGGTTCACACACGAATCAGTAGGACTTTAGGTGAAGAGATGGGTCTTGGGTTTCGGTGAGGTAAACAAAGATATACAAGAAGGCTATGCACCTAACCCAAATGAGCTAGTATAAAAATGAATCCCTCTACTAAGCAAAATACACGCGGGTACACGACACCCCCAAACTTAACTTTAACAAATGGATGTGCGCACCGCCTACTCCAAAAATAATCACAACTCAAATAGGATTTTCAATTATACTTTTTCTTTTCACTTTTTCACAAGTAACATCATTTTTTTAACTTTTCTTTTTTTTCTTTTTCAAATTACTTCTCCTTTAACAATTTCAGCAAATATAAGCTTTGGAGCACATCCATATATTCACAAATACAAGCACCACATCAACACCCCAACATGAAAAAATGTAAAACTATAAAGCTCGACTTGGGAGTGCGACTAGGATCGGATTTGAGGCTTTGGTGAAATAAAGGTGGAGCTGAATCAAAAGGATGGGTAGGCACAACGGGGCTAGCGAGGATAAGACGTTAGGAATGGTACAAAGCTCAACCGGGACAAAATGATGGCCTACATCACACTCATGCATGACTAACCTATACCCATGCTTCAAGAATAGCTTGGGGCAAGTTCTTAGCCACGAGAAAGACTATCCCTCCTCCCAACTCGAGCAATACAAAACTAACGGCCATCTACACACATCCCTAAGCTACCGTCGGATTCACACCGGATTCACCAACTTTGAGTTGAATAAAAAGTATTTATGCAATTAGAAAAATATAAAACTAAAAGCATACAGAAAAATTAAATCTACTCCAATTTCTACACGAGACGAGAGCAGTTGACTAGGAACACAACAAGGCCAACATTTTACTCCGTCTCACAATCCTATGTCAGCACCATAATTTTCCCAAATCAACAAAAGAAACGAGTTTAACTCGCAGCATGCAAAAAGCTAAGCACGTGCTCATGTGGGTGCAGTGGTGTGTGATGCAATGAACTAATCAAAATATAACAATAAAAGCTTCTAATATGCACAAGAGATGTGCACGTGCAAAAGATATCAAAACTGGCTCTCCCCCAGACTTAAACTAAACTACACAGCATATGATATAGAAATTAAAATCCTAAAGAGCTAAGGGAAGAGGTTACCCAATGCTCAACCTGTGAGCATACTAGAAGACACGTGAAAACCGAAGCAGGACCGCCATACGAAGAATCACAACCCCGCCAATGCGATGTTGTCAAAAATACCTGCAGGGGTGAGCTCCGCAAAAACAAAACAAAAATATACAATGAAATACTAAAACTAAATAGACATGAAAAAGAAAATGCAGAAAATGAAAGATAAGTACTGGGGTTATTGTCATCCCAGCACGACTTATTAAATTCTAAACAGTTCTAGCTTATAGGCCGATGAAATAAAAAGTGCACATGTAACTGGCCTAATATCCGTTTCGGTAACGGGTACCGATACGGTGATAGAGCAGTTACCCCTCTGCCTAAAAAATCATACCTGCTCCTCGCAGGCAGAGGCAATAGGAAATAGGATGAGGAGGAGGCCTGGTCCTCCCTCATCGTATCATAAAAATTATCCTCGCCTAGCAAGGCATCGTCAACCACAGGTGTGCAGGATGTGATGGCTACGGCAAGAACACAAGGCTCATCATCATCCCAGCATACCCATGGAGACTCAGCCTGCACAGGCTCAGATAGAGAAGGGGGATCAAAAAATAAAGGAGACGAAGAACTAAAATAATCAGAAAATGGGAGAGTGATCCCGGTATCACTCTCAGCAGGATCCAAGCAGAGATCATCATCGGTATCATACGAGTCGTACCGAGGGGAACACGAGAACACGAGGTCCGGGGTGGTAAGAGGAATGGCCTCATCCAATAAGGAGGTGCAAACCTCCGCATCGGAAAGGGGATATTCCTCATCCCACCGGGGTGCGTAAAAGTGGTCCGAAGATCCACCTTCTCCGTCGGAGATAGAGGAATCATCATCCCACTTCGGCGCAACCTCGAGCACCGAATCATCCACAATTACAGCATCATCAACCGACTCACAAGAAAGAGGAATAGCACAATCCGACAAAAATTGCGGAGGGGCAAGGCTGCTCTCAAAATCAAGCACTGAATGAGCAGGCCCCCTCGCACAGTCATTCACAGACGCCACCCCGTCGACGACCGGAACAATCTCATCGTCCCATACAGGAGCGTCCATGAGTTCCTTCTCCTCTTTTTGTTGGCTAACACCAGAGTGATCATCATCACTCAAGGAAATCTCGTAAAAAGGGATCGAGGGACCCATGAAAGAGCTTTATGCGGCCAGAGATTCTTCAGTAATCTCAACGGGTAAAGAATGAGCAAAGTGCGTTATGTCAGTGTATGGGCCAGGCAACACCCTGGTAGGCCTGTCCACAACATTCTTCCGCGAACGGGAGGTTGCATTGAGTTAATTTTAACTAGGATTGTCATTGTTGTCCTTCTTTTTTATTATTAATTTTTTAATAACTATATCCTTATTTTCAGGAAAAAGAATATGAACAAGTGTTATGTTAACACTTGGAAAGAAGATGATGAGAATCAATTTGCTTCAAACAAATGGTACCGTGAAGGGTACACATCTCCAAGTAGAAAGAAATTCTTCTACTAATCTAAAGGACTTTATGTTTTTTAATGTGGTTTTATATTTACTTCTTATGAATGACTTTATTTCTTTTGACAACATTAGAAAGACAATGTGTGGTTTGTTGGTATGAGCACAATAGTTCATGTCTTTATTCAAATGTTTAAGTTGCAATATATCCTTTTATGTTGATGGTGTGTAATGCTATGATCAAGTCTATGAAAGACATGATGAAGAGTATCTAAGCATTGTTTTGAAAATGATTACATGATAAGAGAAATAATTCATATCATGAAAGGTTATCACATGTAACACTATATTTGATAACTTAATGCCTAAGTATTACACTTGTCAAAACCACACTTTTATGGAATATTTTGTAAGGTCCTTTATGAGTTTTATTAAGGTTTGTTTTTACTATATTAAGATAAATAATCTAACTTATTTTCAGATTTAAACTAGTTTTTTATTTAATAAAAAATGGTTTTAAAAAGCGGCCGAATTCCTTGCTACCTATGGCGGTTACCACTTTGAAAGGTTGCTTTTTTTTAATAAAATGAAATGGTAGCACTCCTTGATGAAAGGGTGCGGCTTCTTTGAATAACTACCTTCTTATAAATGCTTTTGTGATTAATTAGAAAATGCCCAAGCCGTGGATTCCAAAATAGAAAGAAGGAAGAAAAAAATCGTGAAGGAGAAGGAGGAAAACCGTGAAGAACATTGTTGCCTAGATCAATGTTTTCGGTTTTGTTCTCTTGAGGAAAATCTCAATAGAATAAAAGAATCAAGTCCACGACTTGATTGAAGAAAGGAGAAAGTTGAGCACTTGGATCTCAGATCCAAAACCCTTGCATAAGAAGAAGAAGGTTCGACCACTGAAAAATCTTGTTGAAGAAAACCGTGAAGAGGCTTCAAGTTGGATGAGAAGGTTTGATGAGAATTAAGTCTTTATTCCTTCAAATATTGAGAAGAAAACTGAGGTAGTTGTTTGTTTAAAATTACTACAATATCATCTTCTTCTTTGTGGACAATTAAGGTTTCAAACCTTAAGTAATTACTCCACAAGTTTGAGAAAGACAAATAAAGAAATTGTCACACAAATTCTTTATTTGCTCAAAGTTTAAATTCAACTTCAAGTCTACTTCTATTAAGTATCTTGTCCTTTAATTTTCATTAAGGTTGTTGTAATGATATCTAATCATATGTATCATGTTACAATGAAGTTTTTTATTTAGGTAAATTTATAAAAGAAATTCTGTGATTTGTTGAGTTAATTTATTATGAAATGTTTGAAATTCAAATTGTTATATGTATGTTAATTTCCTTTATGTATTGTCATTAGCACTCAATATTATCAAGTGGTATCAGAGCCATCATATTATAATCTTTACCGATTAGGATCATAAGTCTCTTTAAAAAAATGACTAATGAAGGAGGTGCCATGAATAGAGCTCCATTGTTCAATGGAAAAGATTATAATTATTGGAAGAAAAGAATGGAAATTTATATTAAATCATTAGGAATTGATGTCTGGAATTTTATAGAAAATGAATACGTGCAAACTGCTGGAATAAATATCCTTGAAGATCAAAATGAAATAAGAAGGATAGATAAAAATAATAAAGCAATGCAAGCTTTAATATCTGGCTTAACTGATTCAGAATTAGTTAAAGTTATGAACTGTTCTACTGCTCATAGTATATGGATAAAACTTCAAAATTTATATGAAGAAGATAGCAAAATAAAAGAGGCAAAATTACAAATTTATAGGAGTAGATTTGAATCAATAAAAATGGAAAATGATGAAAGAATAGAAAATTTCATGCAAAGAACCAATGAAATCATAAATTCTATTCGCGGTTTAGGGGAAATTCTAAATGATGCAACAATTATAAAGAAAATATTAAGATCATTACCAGAAAAATTTAATTCCAAGGTCTCGGCAATTGAATAGGCTAAGGACTTAAACCAGTTATCCTTTGATGAGCTACTTGGATCATTAGTGGCCTATGAAATGAGAACAATGGACATTAATAAAGAATATGAAAAACAACTTGCTTTCAAAACTGAGCTTGCTAAGAACAAACATAAAGTTGAACATTCAAACTTTGGAAAGAAAAACAACTCTAGATATAATAAGTTTGATAAACCCAAGTTAATAGGAAATTGTTACACTTGTGGAAAATCAGGTCACTATTCAGTGGATTGCTATCACAACAAAAACAAAAACAAAGGAAACACTGAAAGTAAAAATGATAGATATAGCAATGGAAAAATGAAGTTCTACAATCAAAATAAATCAAATTTTGTTAATGAGGAAATTGATAGTAGTGAGGATGAAAATGAATCTAATAATGACAAAAAAAAACACTCTTTTACATTCATGGCTAAGACTAGTTTTATTGAATCTTCTGATGATGATTTAGAAGATAAAAGTGATTTAGAAAAAGAACTAATAGCTTCACTAAAAAGGGTAAGAGAACAAGAAGAGTTAATTGAATCACTTGAATTGTCTCTAGAAAATACTCAAACATGGAGTCAAAGCATCACCTTAAATCGCATTGAAAATCATGTAGAGAGATCAATGAATATGATTAGTAATTTAAAAGAAGAAATTCTCTTGTTAAAAAACAAAATTAAAAATAAAATTATAAAGTTTCATCCTTATCTGATACTTGTTCCTTTGTTGATGCAGGAGACCAAATGGAAGAGAAAATGAAAAACATATCTGAAAACCTTCATGAAATGAAATTAAATTCAGTAACCAATAATGAATTAACTAACAGTGATGAGCTTTTTGAAGCTACTGATTTAGTGAATAACATAAATCAATTAATGAGAGACAGGGATATAGATAGAAAGCAAATTCAAGAACTAACACTGCAGGTTCAACAACTCAAGGATGATCTTCAAAGGTTGCTCAAGTTTGAAGACTCCACAAACAAGCTGAATAGTCTCATATCCATGCAAAGATCTACACATGATAAGAGTGGATTAGGCTATCATACGGGAGAATCATCAGAAGGAACAGAGAAGGGTGGAAACCAAATGAATTTCCAACTCAAAGGTGCTGAAAATCTCATGCCAAAAAGGTATACTTCTCAACCACTCTCCAACAAAATTTGTTATATCTGCAATTATTATGGTCATGAATCTATTAACTGCAATTTTTATAATTATTCATCTTTATCATCTTTTAGCACTGTTGATAGTTGTTCTTACTGCAAAAAATATGGTCACACTATAAGAACCTGCAATAAGTTAAACTCCTCAAATATCTTTGAAATAAATAATGGAATCTATCATTGCTATGTTGTTCAATCTGCCCTAAAAGCATTAAAAGAAAGTAGATCCAATAAATGGATAATTGACAGTGGTTGCACTAGTCATATGACAGGAGAATTAAAGAAAATTAAAAATCTAGAAAACTATCTAGGAGACACAGTTAAATTTGGCAATGATCAAGGAGCAGAAATTAAAGGAAAAGGTGAAGTATCACTTGTTAATGGTAAATTAAAAAATGTCTTATTTGTAGAAGGATTAAAACATAATCTGCTAAGTGTAAGTCAAATTTGTGATCAAGATTATGAAGTAACATTCAATAAATAAGGTGTAAAAGTTTATGACAAAAGTGGCAATGTAGTGGCTTTAGGAAAAAGAAACAAAGAAAATCTATACATCATGAGTGATTCCATCAATCCAAAATGTATGATAACTCAAGAAGAAAATAACTGGTTATGGCATAAGAGAATGTGCCATATTAGTTTTGACAATTTAGTAAAATTATATCAATGTCAAGCTGTACGTGACATTCCTAAAATTAAAAAACCAGTATATCCCATCTGTGATTCTTGTATGAAAGGAAAAAATGGTTAGAGTTAAACATCCTAGCAAACAAATTAATACCTCTAAACTACTAGATCTTATTCACATGGATATATGTGGGCCTTTTAGGACTGAGGGGTATAATGGTGAGAGATATTTTATGACAATGATAGATGACTACACAAGGTTAACATGTGTCACTCTTTTATGGAGCAAAGATGAGGCATTCAAAAGCTTCTATGATTATAAAATTCAGGTAGAAAAACAATCAGGAAAAAGCATAAAAAGTATAAGAACAGATAGAGGTGGGGAATTTATATCAAAAGAATTCAAAGACTTCTGTATTGATAATGGAATTAATAAACAATTAACTGAAGCTAGAACACCACAACAAAATGGTGTTACAGAACGGAGAAAAAAACTATTCAAGAAATGATTAGGACTATACTTAATGAAAGTAAGCTAAGTGATACCTTCTGGACCTTTGCAGTTCAAACAGCTGTTCATATAATGAACACGTGCTTATTAAAACATGATTCTCAAAAAACACCATATGAATTGTGGTATAATAAAAAACCTTCAGTTAAATATCTAAAGGTATTTGGAAGCAAATGTTGGGTTAAGAAGAAAGAAGCTAATCTAGGAAAGTTAGATAACAGAAGTGATGAAGCTATATTTATTGGATACTCTTTGGCCAGTAAAGGGTATAGATGTCTCTTAATAGAAAGTCAAAAAATTGTTGAAAGCTCGGATGTTAAATTTGAAGAATCTAATTTGAGACAAGTAAAAGTAGATTCTGAAAAAGATGATGACCTAATAGAAAATGAACAAATTGAAATTACACCTGAACTAGATAATTCTGATTCATCTAGTGATGCATCCATAAACTCAAATGTGGATGAAAACACAGAAATAATTCCAAGAAAAATCAAAACATGCCACAAACATCATCCTGAAAGTCAAATTATTGGAAACCCAAGTCAAGGGGTCACTACAAGAAGAAATTCACCAAGAATACTATATTCCATGATAGCCGTAGATGAACCAAAAACTGTAAAAGATGCTCTTGCTAATGAATCTTGGCTACATGCTATGACTGAAGAAATTCATCAAATTCTAAAAAATAACACTTGGGAACTTGTAGAAAGACCTAAAAATAAAAATATTATTGGTTCAAAATGGGTGTTTAGAAATAAGCTAAATGAAGAAGGTGACGTCATTCGAAATAAAGCTAGACTAGTATGTAAAGGATATTCCCAAATAGAAGGTGTAGACTATGAGGAAACTTTTGCTCCTGTCGCAAGAATGGAGTCAATAAGAATGTTTCTTTCAATGTCCATAAACTTAAACTTTAAAATTTTTCAAATGGACGTAAAATCGGCATTCTTAAATGGCCTCCTAGAAGAAGAGGTTTACATGGAGCAACCTGAAGGATTTGTTGATCGCACAAATCCCTCACATGTATGTAAATTAAAGAAGGCATTGTATGGATTAAAGCAAGCTCCTCGTGCCTGGTATGAACGGTTAGATGATTTTTACACAAAGCTAACTTTGCAAAAAGTCAATTGAACAATACCTTATATATCAAACACACTAAAGATAATCTAATATTTGTTCTCATATATGTTGATGATATATTATTGGGTTCAAGAGACTTAGCTTCATGCAATGACTTTGTGAAAGAAATGGAGAATACTTTTGAAATGTCAATGATAGGTGAACTATCATATTTTCTAGGTTTACAAATACATCAAAAGAAAGAGGGAATCTTTCTAAGTCAAAGTAAATATCTATTAGAAATACTTGACAAATTTGGAATGAAAGATTGTAAACCCATTAGTACTCCCATGAGTATAAATGAGAAGTTATCAAAAGATATGAATGGACAAGAAATTGACCAAAAGGAATATAGATCCTTGATAGGAAGTCTCTTATACTTAACATCAACTCGACCAGATATAATGCACTCAGTATGTTTAATATCTAGATTTCAAAGTAATCCTAAAGAGAGTCACTGGAGTGCTGGAAAACGAATCTTAAGGTATTTGAAAGGCACTATTGATTTTGGGTTATTCTATTCAAATAAAACAAATGACACTCTTATGGCTTATACAGATGCTGACTGGGCCGGTTGTATCGATGAACGTAAAAGTACAAGTGGAGGAGCCTTCTTTATAGGAAACCATCTCGTGGCATGGCACTCAAAGAAGCAAGATTCAGTTACATTATCGACAGCTGAGTCGGAATTTGTTGCTGCAACGACATGTTGCACGCAAATTTTATGGATGAAAGAAGAACTTAAAAACTTTGGGATTCAAATTGATAAACCTTTAGAGATAAAGTGTGATAACACAAGTGCAATTAATATCTCAAAGAACCCTGTTATGCACAATCGAACAAAACATATCTCTATAAAGTACTTCTTCCTAAAAGAACATGTCACCAACAAGGATGTTATTCTAACCTATGTCTCTACAAAGGAACAACTAGCCGATATATTTACTAAACCCTTATCAAAAATTCACTTCATTGACATACATAATAGCTTAGGGATCAAATCCCTAGCAGTTATTACCTGATTATCCAGAAAGGCGGCTACTATCCTTTGGCATTGTTGTCAAAGGGGGAGAATGGTAATAGGGGGAGACTGCTATTACCATTATTAAAAAATTAAAAGTTGACAACAACGCCAAAGGGGGAGTTTGTTGAGTTAATTTTAACTAGGATTGTCATTGTTGTCCTTCTTTTTTATTATTAATTTTTAATAACTATATCCTTTATTTTCAGGAAAAAGAATATGAACAAGTGTTATGTTAACACTTGGAAAGAAGATGATGAGAATCAATTTGCTTCAAACAAATGGTACCGTGAAGGGTACACATCTCCAAGTAGAAAGAAATTCTTCTACTAATCTAAAGCACTTTATGTTTTTTAATGTGGTTTTATATTTACTTCTTATGAATGACTTTATTTCTTTTGACAACATTAGAAAGACAATGTGTGGTTTGTTGGTATGAGCACAATAGTTCATGTCTTTATTCAAATGTTTAAGTTGCAATATGTCCTTTTATGTTGATGGTGTGTAATGCTATGATCAAGTCTATGATAGACATGATGAAGAGTATCTAAGCATTGTTTTGAAAATGATTACATGATAAGAGAAATAATTCATATCATGAAAGGTTATCACATGTAACACTATATTTGATAACTTAATGCCTAAGTATTACACTTTCAAAACCACACTTTTATGGAATATTTTGTAAGGTCCTTTATGAGTTTTATTAAGGTTTGTTTTTACTATATTAAGATAAATAATCTAACTTATTTTCGGATTTAAACTAGTTTTTTATTTAATAAAAAATGGTTTTAAAAAGGGGCCGAATTCCTTGCTACCTATGGCGGTTACCACTTTGAAAGGTTGTGGTTTTTTTTTAATAAAATGAAATTGTAGCACTCCTTGATGAAAGGGTGCGGCTTCTTTGAATAACTACCTTCTTATAAATGCTTTTGTGATTAATTAGAAAATGCTCAAGCCGTGGATTCCAAAATAGAAAGAAAGGAAGAAAAAAATCGTGAAGGAGAAGGAGGAAACCGTGAAGAACATTGTTGCCTAGATCAATGTTTTCGGTTTTGTTCTCTTGAGGAAAATCTCAAAAGAATAAAAGAATCAAGTCCACGACTTGATTGAAGAAAGGAGAAAGCTGAGCACTTGGATCTCAGATCCAAAACCCTTGCATAAGAAGAAGAAGGTTCGGCCACTGAAAATTCTTGTTGAAGAAAACCGTGAAGAGGCTTCAAGTTGGATGAGAAGGTTTGATGAGAATTAAGTCTTTATTCCATCAAATATTGAGAAGAAAACTGAGGTAGTTGTTTGTTTAAAATTACTACAATATCATCTTCTTCTTTGTGGACAATTAAGGTTTCAAACCTTAAGTAATTACTCCACAAGTTTGAGGAAGACAAATAAAGAAATTGTCACACAAATTCTTTATTTGCTCAAAGTTTAAATTCAACTTCAAGTCTACTTCTATTAAGTATCTTGTCCTTTAATTTTCATTAAGGTTGTTGTAATGATATCTAATCATATGCATCATGTTAGAATGAAGTTTTTTATTAAGGTAAATTTATAAAAGAAATTCTGTGATTTGTTGAGTTAATTTATTATGAAATGTTTGAAATTCAAATTGTTATATGTATGTTAATTTCCTTTATGTATTGTCATTAGCACTCAATATTATCAGGTTGTTGTGCACACGCCCTCAAAGGGAGAAGGCTTGCACAAATGAGGGCAATCCTTCAACATGTGGCCCATACCTTGACATAACAAACACTGAATGCAATACTCGGCATTCATAACAGCAATGGCATCGATGGATCGTCGCAAAGTGTCAAGTATACGGCACTCAGCATCAATATCCATCACGAACAAAAATAATTGTTGAAAAAGTGCTACACAGCTGAAATAAAATAGCACGGATCTGCTATCTAAATCAAAAATCAGAAACGGGTAAAAAGAAATAAGCAAAATAAAAATTCTAATAACCAAAGCAAATAAATAAAAAATAATATGAACAAATGGAAAAGGGCTTCAATCTATTATCTCCCTCTCCAAAAACTCACACGACTGTGTTCCCGGCAACGGCACCAAAAACTTGATGCTTAAGATCACGGCAGTGAAACGGTCGCACAAGTAATAAAAAATGGGGGCTTTCCCAAGTATCGATCTCTCAAGGAACACAGTAAGGTGGAGTTAACTTCGAGGAGGACTTGAGATTGAAGTCCTTAAGTCGGCGGTAATGATGGGGGTTTTTGATATTGCGGAAACAGAAAATAAAAAGCTATCAACTACTCCTATGCAACGTCGCTATGCGATGCTTCGCCAGGCGGGATGGAAGACTTATCGGGCCGCTATGCACCGAATCACTAGGCGGATGGACGAGAAGGCTAGCGGATGAGGTTGTTAGAACGGCGGAATGAGGGTCGTAAGCACCTCTTCGCAACACACGCCACTAGCAATTGCTAGTGCGGCAAGGCTGAATGGTGGCGGATGGAATAATAGGCGCACCTCAAGTAAATAACGAACACAAACAATCAATAGACATAATTGTAAGAACGGTTTACAAATAAGCATACATCATCTATAAATAAGGTTACAACAAAACATATAAACAACATAAAGGAAGAACAAGGCAAGAGATCGACCGAATCCGAAGTCTTGCTGAGGATTCACGGTTGGAATCGTCGGGTTGTCAATCCGCGTCCAAGCTCGGTCCTCAACTGCGTCCGGGATAGAGAAGGGCTGTCACCACCTTCCAATGGCCCGTCTTCTTCATCTCACGATAGCGGACGAAAGTTGCAAGCTTCCCTTTGCTTGATGGCTATGGCATTGAAACTTGAAATGAAGCCAAGAGATGATGGAGGAGGCCGAGAGGAAGCTCCGGCTTGGATTTGGCAGTGAAAGCTTGCCCGGAGCACCTCCCTAGGGTGGAAGATGAAGGAGGATGGCGGAATCCCTCCTCAAAGATGAAAACGGCGGAGGAAAATGAGCGATCCCGAATTAGGGCGGAACCTGCACTATTTATACAAAAGCAGAAATGAATAATGCGCACGATCATAGGCGCACGACCAGTGGTAGTGCGGACTATGTCCTGTGCTCGTGCGCACTGGCATGGAAAATCAGGAAGAAGAACTGGGATAATGCGCACGGGTAGTGGCGCACGACCAGTGGTCGTGCGCACTAAGTCCAATGATCGTGCGATTACCCAGACAGGACTCCAGAAAAGAGGAATCAATGCACACGATCAGTGGCGCACGACCGGTGGTCGTATGCAGTATGTCTAGTGGTCATGCGCTTATCCCAGGCTGATTCTGGCAAACGTAGAGTAGTGCGCACAATCAGGGGCGCACGACCAGTGGTCGTGCGCTTTAGATCCCATGATCGTGCGCAGTATTCCTGTTTCACAACCATCCCGGAACACGCACACGACCCCTGTACCGAAAGGAAAAAACCAATCACTAATCTGTGCAGACATTCCAGACAATCACAAAAAGGAGTACAAACTATAAAAATAATAAAATACACAACCACGAGCATAAATATGCACTTCCTATGGAAATATAGACAAGATGAAATATAAATGATAAATAACTAAAAGTGAAGTGCAACCGTGTGAAAACTAGCCCAGATGAGTCCGAAAATAGGTATATAAAGTGGACTCATCATCCATCATGGCTTCAATCTTACTCAAGATATTATTTTCAAACAGAACTTCAGTTTGAAGAGGTGGAGGAGGTAGAACTGGAGTAGTCCAGGGGACAATTTCTTCAATGAGTACTATAGAGGTAGAAGTTTGTTTTCTTCTGACTGTAGTGACTTCAGCATCTTTTGCTAATATGGTGGGAATGCTGAAAAATAGACAAGGAATAGCAGGTTCAGCATCTTTAGCAGGTATTTCTTCTTCAGTATCAGAAAGAATAACTGTATTTTCATCTTTTTCCCCTGAACAGGAGACTGGGACTTTAGAGATGGTTCAGGTTCTGATGGATGTTCTAAATGAGGAGACTGGTCTGGTTCAAGAGAATGTTATGGATGGGATGGTTCTGGTTGAGAGGAAAGAGACTATTTGGAAGTGAGCTCCTCAATCATCTTGTTAATGTCATCATCTGTAGATAGAATTTGTCCATTCACTTGTGCATCTGTTAGAACTTCTGAGTCATGTAAATCTGCAGCAATAAATTCTGAAATATCTGCTTGATGAGAATTATCTCTGGCAGCAGTTGAAGGAGTTGTGTCTTTGGGAGAGAAGAGTCTTTTGTAGTAGCAGATGTAGATGTATCTTCTTCTAGATCTGTATGTACAGCAACAGCAGGTGAAGTGGAGACATGTGTTGGAATTTCTGTATAGACTTAGGCAGGAGTTGGGATTTTAATATGCTGATCTTGGACAGATGGAGCAGGCTCCCCCTCAATAACAGGATCAGTTATTTGATGAGACGGGGAAGATGGAGTCCTGACTTCATCTTCTTCTAGTCTTGGTGCTTGGTTGGATTTATGAAGCTCGATCTCCCATCTTTGGATGGAGGAGATGGAGACTTTCTTCATGTGGTGAAGGGTCATGCCCTTAGAAATGGAAAACACTTCTGGTTTCATCTGATTTAAGTAAAGAAATAATATTCTGCCATAAATGGGGCTCTTAATGCTTTCCTTAATTCTGTCAAAAAGCATCATCCCCCGTTAAAACTTCTTCCTATAGATAACAACAGTCATCATATCAAAGAACTCTGTGGTGATGTAGCTGATAGAACTGCTCCTACAGAGGAGGACTTCTCCAAGAATATCTGTGAGTAATTTACTTCTTGCATTCATATGATGTCGGTGGATAGTAACAGCAGAGTTGGGAATACCACAAAATCCATAAGACTTTTCATAGTATGGGCTTATTAGGTCGTCTTCCATGTAGATAACCGATAGCGGCAAAAATTGTGAAACATAGTTAGAAGTCATCTTGATTTTGAAGTCACGAACCTTAGATTTCAGCACTTTCCCATTGCACTTGATCTTAGCATGTTGGTAGAATTCCTCTACATCAAAAATTAAGAATCTGCAAGGTGTTCCAAAATGAAAGATAATCCGGCAGTGTCGAACAAGATGAGAACGTTTCTGAAATCGTTAGAAATGTCGTTGATTTCGGTGGAGATGAGTTCACTGCCGATGCATAACTTGGATGAGGAGGCCATTGATTTCAAGAATGAAACATCTGTTGTCTGATGAAGGGAGAAGTAGGGTTGTTTTGGCAGTGCGGCGAAGACGGAGAAGTTGAAGAGTTTTTCTCGAGAGCAGGGTTTTGAAATTCGGGAATAAGAAATTTCTATACAATCTATATATATATATATATATATATATTTACTTTAAATCTCAATGATTAATGAAATAAATAGTGCTAAATTACCTGGAGTAAGGCGACTGAATTTGCATAGGGTATAATATCAAAAATTTGTACTTGATACCGATTTTCCATCTGATTTCTCGAGTGGGATAATAGTTCTCGAGAAGAAGAAAATTATTACTCGAGTAGAAGTTGTCTTGTTCTCGAGTAGACGAAGTCTTGTTCTCGAGTAAAACTATTTTTTCGGAGAAGTAAGTCTAGTGTTCTCGAGCGCCGTTGTTATCGAGTAGAGTTATTTTTCTCGAAAAGTAAATCTATTGTTCTCGAGCATAAAAATGTACTCGAGAAATGAAGTCCAGCCTTTGAATTTTCTTTATTTTTGAGAAGTAACCTGATTCTAAACTTGCTGTGTGGCACTTTTCCTTGATTCTTCTTTGTTTAGCATGCCAAGTTTTGTTTTGAAGAACGAAACTTGGCCTCATCCAGTGGCTTCGTGAAAATATCTACAACCTGCCTTTTAGTTGGAATATATTGGAGATTGATATCTCCATGCTCCACAAGCTCCCGGATGAAGTGGTACTGCAACTCTATGTGCTTTGTCCGGGTGTAAGAGACTGGGTTGTTGGCTATTGCAATTGCATTGGAGGAGTCACATAATAGAGGAATGTTCTTGACCTCCACATTGTAGTCTTCAAGTTGATTTTTGATCCACAATAATTGTGCGCAACAACTGCCAGCATAAATATATTCTGACTCGGCCGTTGAAATTACAACACAATTTTGCTTCTTGCTGCTCCATGAAATGAGCCTTCTTCTAAGGAATTGACACATCCCGTAAGTGCTCTTCCTGTCATCTTTACTTTTTGCAAAATCTGCGTCAGAAAAATCCATTAGTTCTCTATCATTACTTCTTGAGTATCATAAGCTAAGATTTTGTGTACCTTTAAGGTATCTCAAAATACGCTTTGCAGCAGCATAATGAGATTCCTTAGAGTTCACTTGAAATATAACACACACACTTGTTGAAAACATTATGTCCGGTCTACTAGCAGTAAGATAGAGCAAGGATCCAATTATGCTTCTATACTGGATTTCATCAAAAGGTATCCCTTTCTCATCCTTGTCCAGAGAAATAACTGAACTCATTGGAGTCCTCATAGATATGGCGTTCTGAATTCTGAATTTCTTAATTAACTCCTTAGTGAATTTCGTCTAAGAGATTATAATTCCATCTTCAGATTGATTCACGTGAAGTCTTAAGAAATACTTCAGCTCTATCATACTGCTCATTTCGAACTTTCCTTGCATAAGTTTGGAAAACTTTTTGTAGAGGTTGTCGTCAGTAGAGCAAAATATGTTGTCATTAACATAGATTTGCAATAGCAAAATTTTGCCTTTTATTTCCCTAAGAAATAATTTCTTATCTATCTTTCCTCTTATGAACTTGTTCTCAAGAAGAAATTTAGACAACATCTCATACCAAGCTCGAGAAACTTGTTTCAAATAATATAACGCTTTAAATAAGAGATAAACATGCTCAGGATGGTTAGAATTAACAAAACCTGGAGGTTGTTCCACATACACCTCTTCCTTTATGTCACCATTAAGGAAGGCCGACTTCACATCCATTTGATAGACAGTGAAGCCCTTAAGTGCTGTATATGCTAGGAAAAATCTGATTGCTTCCAGCCTTGCCACTAGTGAATACTTCTGATCGAAGTCAATTCCTTCTTCTTGTATGTATCCCTTGGCGACGAGTCTGGCCTTGTCTTTTTATAATTGTTGCATCCTCATCCATCTTGTTCCTGTAGACCAACTTTGTTCTGATAATGTTGTTGCCTGTGGGTCTCGGATCAAGCTTCCAGACTTGGCAACGCTTGAATTAATTCAGTTCTTCTTCCATTATGATTACCCAAGATGGGTCTGAGTTTGCTTCCTCAAACTTCTTTGGTTCAACCTACGAGAGGAAACTTAATTATAGATTTTCATTAGCTGTACCTCTACGAGTTCTGACACCGTCACGGGGGTCTCCTATGATTTGATCCATTGTGTGATCCTTCAACTATCTGAGCTCCAGAGTTCTTGCATCTGGAGCTTCCTCTACCACTAGAGTGACTTCATCAACTTGGATGACATCTTCATCATGGTCATCAACCTCTCCAATTGGGGTTGGAGTGGTGACCTTGAAGAACTTTTGAGCTTCTTCTTCAATTGGCTCATCCAAGTTTAACTCCTTTAGTCTTGAACCACCATCTTCAATAAACACAGTAGAAGAGCTGCCTTGCAAAAAGCTCGTCTCATCAAATATAATATTGATAGATTCTTCTACAACCAGGGTTTTCTTATTAAAAATCCTATACGTCTTGCTATGGCTACTATAACCTACAAAAGTAACTTTAAATCTCTTTTCAATAAATTTAGTGGTGTGATATTTGATGAGTGCGATTATGATAGGCTTTTTACTATCATAATTATAATCATGTCTACTATTTCTACCACCTTTTGTAGTAATTTTGTGAGAAAAGTCAAAGAAATGCCTTATCATGATTCGGAGAGCACAGTTAGGATTTTTGTTATTCCTTATATTGAGCTATCTAATTTATTCCTTCAATTTTATATGCAGGTAGCGCTAACCAGTGGAACTAAAGGTCTTGGAGCAAACAGAGGAGTTCGCGGAGTCAACTTGGCTGATGACAGGACAAAATTATGGCGCACACGGGTGGACACACGGTCGTGTGCCTACCTGTGTCCTATATACCCTGGAGCTGAAGAAATTGGATGCAGGAGACAAAGACTCACACAGGTAGGAACACGCCCGTGTGCCTACCCGTGTCATATTTGAACACGACTGCCGACCAACCCGTGTCTGAAGAATGTGAAGAACAACACGGCCGTGTGCATACCCGTGTCATCTGACACGGCCCACTACCAGACACGCCTGTTCGTGGGGAACCGCCTAGGAACCGTCCACACGGCCTGACACGCGGCCGTGTTGGAACCCGTGTCCGACCTGTTTGCAAAGGGACTATATATTTCCTGTAAAAAAATTAGGGGGAACTTTTGGATCATTATGGAATTGGAGAACTTCTGAAGCCCGAAGTGGAGCATCCAAGAGAAGGAGGATTGAAGGGTATTTTGTATTCATTTTATCTATTCATTAATCCCTTTTAATCTTTCCTTTCTCTTGTGATTCAACTTTGTTTATTTTTTAATTTGCATGAACTTATATTTGAACAATCTAGTAATCATGTATCGCTTTGGTTACATCAAATTCGTGGTATTTTATTTGTATTTAGGCTTACAAACAATTGGTTTCATCTTCATTATGGATTGCTTCTTTCCCTTACAAAAATTGCAAATTTATAGATTGAGAAATTTGTTGTTTGTGATGATATTTGTATGTCCATATTGTGATGTTAACTCTATTTGTGAATCAAACTCCATGATCGAGAGATATGTTGTTTGGAAAATTGAAATACGAGTAAATGGATTCATGGTATTTTAGAGATAAGGTTTCATAAATTTATGTAATAATTAGGGTGCTTTACTTAATGCGAACTTGAGTGTTGTAAATTGTTCGAGAGAAAATTTACTAACTTAGGTTTAGGATTGGAATTGCTTGAGAGAGAATTTGATGGATGTTAACCCTTACATTACAATGAATTTGATAGTTTTACTTTCTTCATGATTACTTAGAATTGAGTTAATGAATGAGTTTGTTCATGTAAAAGCTCATAAGCTTCTCGCATTTTACCATTTTACTTCTTCAATATTGAATTATCCAAATAGTCATAGTTAGGTTAATTTAGGTTAGAAATCAATTTTACTTATAGGTACGATAATAGAGTGAGGATGAGTACGAATACTTGAAATCGCCCTGTGGAATACAACACGAGATGTAGATTCCTCCTGTACTATGATTGATAGGTGCACTTGCCTGAATGTTAATTCAATCTAGCTTATGCCCATCTACATAGTTATACTAGAATGTAGAATGAAATCGCATTGAGTTATTACTTATTAGCAAAGCAATCATCAAGTTTTTGGCGCCGTTGCCGGGGACGTTTTCAATATTCCGAAAGTCTAAATTTTATTAATCTACCAATTTTTGTATAATAATAAATAGTTATAGATTAGTATTTGAATAATTATATCGCTTAATCTCTGTTTTGTAGTCTGTTAGTCTATGACCAGGGGCAAAAATTCTGGGCTAGCACCATTTCACTCTGAACCTGAGCGACTTATCCATAACACTAACCTAAGGGACGTGGGAATTAATACCACAGACATTTCAAACGGACTATCAGAAGAGGATAAAGTGAACCAAGGAGAGAATCATCCGGAAAACTTAGACACCATGGCCAACCAAAATGAGCAAACCATGTCTGACTTTGCTAGACCTAATCTCCAAGGAACTGTTTCAAGCATCGTTAGACCACCGATAACTACCAATCACTTTGAACTAAAGCCTAGTGTGATACAAATGGTTCAACAGTATGTCCAGTATTATGGCTTGCAAGATGAGGATCCTAACACCCACTTGGCCAGATTCCTGGAGATATGTGACACATTCAAGATCAATGGTGTTTCCAACGATGCCATTCGATTGAGATTGTTTCCATTTTCTTTAAGGCATAAGGCGAAGCAGTGGTTGAACTCACTACCTAGAGGGTCGATTACTACTTGGGACATGATGGTTGAAATGTTTCTGATGAAGTATTTCCCACTAGCAAAGACTGCAAAGTTAAGGAATGACATCTCTACGTTTATTCAAATGGAATCTGAATCATTGTATGACACATGAGAATGATTCAAAGACCTTTTGAGGAGATGTCCCCACCATGCTCTACCTTTATGGCTTCAGATTCAGACCTTCTACAATGGTCTCAATCCAGCCACTAAACAGATGATTGATGCAGCTAGTGGAGGCACTTTGAACAACAAGACACCTGAAGCGGCTCAGCAGTTGATAGAAGACATGGCTATGAATAATTACTAATGGACTACCGTAAGACAAAGGCCTAGCAAGCCCGCAGGAATTTATGAACTGGATGTCGTCACCGCCTTACATATTCAAGTGGCGAAGCTTCACCAAAAGATGGACAACCTTGCCTTAGCATCACCCTCCATGGAACCTCAACAATGGGACCCTTCATGCAGTGGAATGCCTGGTTGTGAACCTCAAGTTCAAGAGCATGTTGACTATATGGGCAACAATATTAGACCTCCTTTCAATCAAGCCAACAACTCATATAGTTCTACATATAATCCTGGATGGAGGAACCACCCCAATTTCTCTTGGTGAGGATAAGGAAATCAAGGGAAGCAACATATGTTTGGACAACAACCTCAGTCGGAACCAAGGAAACCTACATTGGAAGATGTGCTTACCAAGTTCATGCAAACTACCGATGTAGCCTTCCGGAATCAAGAGGGTTCAATTCAGAATTTGGAGAATCATGTTGGTCAGCTTGCAAGGATGGTTTCTGAAAGGCAACAAGGAGCACTTCTAGGAAACACTGAGATAAATCCAAGGGAGCATGCAAAAGCCGTTCAATTAAGGAGCGGAAAGGAGTTATAAGACCCATTTCCTTGGCCTACGAAGGAAGCACCCCAAATGGAGTCTAGTGGCGAAGGATCAAGCGAGATGAACGTACAACCGATGGAGTACCAACCAGCAATACCATAACCAACAAAGCTTAATAAGGAGCGCATGGATGCGCAGTATGGTAAATTTTTATCTATGTTTAAGCAATTACATGTCAATTTACCTTTTTCTGATATTATTCAAATGCCTAAGTATGCTAAATTTCTTAAGGATCTAATTTCTAATAAAAAGATAATAGAGGAATTATCGTTAGTAACACTTAGTGAAGAATGTTTCGCTATTTTGCAAAATAAATTACCACAAAAACATAAGGATCCCAGTTCATTTTCAATTACATGTTTAATCGGAGATTTACAAGTCAATAAAGCTTTAGCGGATTTAGGAGCATGTATAAATTTAATGCCTTATAAATTATATCTGAAACTAGGCTTAGGAGAACTTAGCCCGACTAGAATGAGTATTCAATTAGCGGATCGATCGGTTAAGTATCCTAGAGGAATAGTAGAGGATGTATTGGTTAAGACAGATAAGTTTATATTTCCTGCTGATTTTGTTATTTTAGATATGGATGAGAATATCGAAGTACCACTCATACTATGTCGTCCATTTCTAGCTACATCTAGAGCGCTTATTGATGTTTTTGATGGTAAATTAGTCTTGCGAGTAGGGGAAGATGAAGTCACTTTTCAAATTGGCAATACTATGAAACAATCTTTAGATAATCTTATTTTTCTCATGGTGTTGATGATTGTATGACTTTTATAAATTCTAATTTTTATTATAGAGATCCTTTAGAAATTTGTATTACTAAATATTTTCTAGAAGAAGAACAAAACAAAGACATTACTGAACATTTATTTTTTCTAGATAATAGTGTTGCAATGAATAGAATGACTGAATATAGTTTGATTACTCAAGGAGATTATGAAGCTCTTAAGAATAATACTAAGAATCCACCAATAGTAGAACTTAAAAAATTACCGGATCATCTTGAGTATGCTTTCTTAGGAAGTAATTCTTTTTATCCAGGTATTCTAACATTGAAAAAACTAAATTAATAACTGTGTTGAAGAACTGTAAAGGTGCAATAGCATGACAAATATCTGATATAAAGGGTATTAATGCTAGTTTTTGCACTCATAAAATTCCTTTGGAAGAAAACTATAAGTCTTCTATTCAACCGCAACGTAGGCTAAATCCTAATATGAAAGAGGTAGTTTAGGCTGAGATTGTTAAGTTATTAGATGCTGGTATTATATACCCTATTTCAGATAGTTCATAGGTTAGTACTGTCCAAGTAGTTCCTAATAAGGGTGGTGTAATAGTGGTAGCTAACGATAAGAATGAGTAAATTCCTATGCGAACGGTAATAGGTTGGCGTGTCTGTATTGACTATAGGAAATTAAATGATGCTACTAGGAAAGACCATTTCCCTCTTCCTTTCATTGACCAGATATTAGAACGCTTATCAGGACATTCCTATAGCACTAGGAGATGGACTTTCTGGATACTTCCAAATTCCTATAGCACTAGAAGACCAAGAGAAAACAACATTTACTTGCCCATTTGGTACTTTTGCCTATAGACGTATGCCTTTCGGGTTATGTAATGCACCCGCCATGTTTCAAAGGTGCATGCTATCCATCTTTAATGAGTATGTTGAAGATATCATGGAAGTGTTCATGGATGATTTTTCTATTTTTGGCGACTTGTTTGATCTATGTTTGGAGAATTTAGAGAAAGTTCTTAGGAGGTGTGAGGATACGAACCTAGCGCTTAGTTGGGAGAAGTGCCATTTCATGGTACAAGAAGGGTTAGTACTTGGCCATAAAATCTCAAGCCAAGGAATCCAAGTTGATAGAGAGAAAATAGAGACCATAGAGAAATTAACACCACCAACCTCCATTAAGGCAGAGAGAAGTTTCTTAGGACACGCAGGATTTTACCGCCGGTTTATTAAAGACTTCTCTAAAATAGCTAAACCACTTACAAGGCTTTTAGAAAAAGACACACCTTTTATTTTTGAACAAGAGTGTCTACATGCCTTTGAGTTCTTAAAAGAGAAATTAATTAATTCTCCTATTATGATCACGCCTGATTTTAGTCAACTATTTGAGATCATGTGTGACGCTAGCAGTTTTGCGGTAGGAACTGTTTTAGGACAACGCCGAAACAAACATTTTCACCATATATATTATGCTAGCAAAACACTTAATAATGCACAAGAGAATTATACAACTACCGAAAAAGAACTCCTAGCAGTGGTATTCGCCTTCGATAAATTTAGATCATATTTAACATTGTCCAAAGTGGTAGTATACACGGATCACTCTGCCCTTAGATATTTGCTAGCCAAAGCGGAAGCAAAGCCTCGTTTAATCCGTTGGGTTCTTCTGTTGCAAGAATTTGATTTAGAAATTAGGGATAAACGAGGAGCGGAAAACTTAGCGGCAGATCATCTTTCACGCTTAGAAAATCCACTACGATCAATGTTAGATGAATCTGAAATTTCTGATACATTTCGTGAGGAATCACTATTTGCCTTATCTACAAATATACATCTTGATTATCCCTGGTTTGCAGACTATGCAAACTATCTTATGGCTATGGTCCTTCCAAAAGGATTTTCATATCAGCAGAAAAAGAAATTTTTCTCTGATTTGAAATATTACTTTTGGGAGGACCCTTTCTTTTTCGGATATGTGCAGATTCTGTTATACGAAGGTGTGTATCAGCAGAGGAGGGTTGGAAGATTTTGGAGCAGTGTCATTCAGGCCCTGCCGGTGGTCACTATGGAGCGAATCGCTCTGCAAAAAAGGTTCTTCATTCCGGTTTTTATTGGCCCCTTCTATTCAGGGATGCCCAAAGGTACGTGCTTTCATTTGATTCTTGTCAGAAAGCAGGTAATATTTCTAAATTACATGAAATGTCACAAAAATTTATTCTTGAATGTGAAGTATTCGATGTGTGGGGTATTGATTTTATGGGCCTATTTCTAGTTTCCTATGGGAATAAATATATTTTAGTAGTTGTAGATTATATATCGAAGTGGGTTGAAGCACAAGCTTTGCCTACTAATGATAGTAGGGCAGTAATCTGATTTTTAAAATCCTTATTTGCACGATTTGGCACACCATGTGCACTTATTAGCGATAGGGGTTCACATTTCTGTAATTCCCAGCTAAATAAACTATTGGAAAAATATGGAGTTACGCATAGGATAGCCACTCCTTATCATCCGCAAACTAGTGGTTAAGTTGAAGTTTCCAATAAAGAGCTTAAGAGGATCCTAAAAAAATCTTTAAAAGGGAATAAGAAACAATGGTCTAGGAAACTTAACGATTATTTGTGGACTTATAGGACCGCCTTCAAAACACCTATAGGGACCACCCCTTTTAGAGTAGTCTATGGTAAATCTTGTCACCTACCTATAGAATTAGAGCATAAGTCATATTGGGAAATACGTTCTTTGAATTTTGACACTAGTTTTATAGGAGAGAAACAAAAGCTTGAGACCTATTCTATAGTGCAATTATGATAGGATTTTTACTATCATAATTGTAATCATGTCTACTATTTCTACCTCCTTTTGTAGTAATTTCGCGAGAAAAGTCAAAGAATTGCCTTATCAAGATTAGGAGAGCACAGTTAGGATTTTTGTTATTCCTCATATTGAGCTATCTAATCTATTCCTTCACTTTTATATGCAGGTATCGCTAACCAATGGAACTAAAGGTCGTGGATCAAACAAAGGAGTTCACGGAGTCAACATGGCTGATGACAGGACAAACTTTGGCGCACACGGGTGGACACACGGCTGTGTGCCTACCCGTGTCCTATGTACCATGGAGTTGAAGAAATTGGACGCCGGAGACAGAGACTCACACTGAAAGATATGGTACCTAAACACCTAGAGGGGGGGGGGGTGAATAGGTGACCTAAACCTTTTTAAAACTTTGTTGGCCGCACAACAGTTATTTCACAGATTACTACAGCTAACAGCAATTACAGAAATCAAACAGTCAATCCACAGCACAGCACAGCAGACACACTAATTTATAGTGGTTCCCCAATCTTTGGGTACATCCACTTTCCCCCTTCGCCTATCTAGCAGTGTACTAGATTCGGCCAAACTTCTCCACTATCTCAGAACCTAACAAGGTTCCTACACCTCAGGCCCAAAGCCTTACACTCAGCCACACAGGCCTACACTCAGCCACCCAGGCCTACACTCAGCCAATTAAGGCCTACACTCAGAGTTCTTCAACTCCTACACTCAGGCAATCAAGCCCTACCCTCAGCCTTTATAATATAGGCTTACAATTCTCTCAGATCCAATGGATCCTACAAGTTAAAATAGAAAGTACAATAGCTAACTCTACAACTCAGAAAATAAGAGAGGAGTTGAGAGATTCTTGAAGAGTTCTTGGAAGAACTCAGTTAGATCCAAACTGACTTAGCTTCCTTCAAAGCTTCTTGATTAGAACTGAATTAGTCTGAATCTTCTGCAGTTGTTCCTTGACCTCTGCTTCTTGAAATTCCAGATGACTCTGAATTCTTCTTCTCAGCATTAGTTCCAAAGACTGAATTCTTGGTTGGAGCTCTCTCTCTCCAACTTCTTAGATCTGCAGTTGGACTGACAGATCTTCTTGTGTTGATCCTCTGTGTATTACTTCTTGATTTAATCTGATCAACCACTTTGAATATTCTCAAAAGTTGTAACAACAACAATCCTTCACACACTCTTTCTGTAAACAATGGGTGCCTATTTATAGGCTTCCTTCATGGTAACCGGCTGATCCGGTTCATAACAGACTTCTGATTTCTCTGACAGTTGCTGTAGACCGGCTGGATCGGCAGCTGTCATGTCAACCAGTCACTTCTTGAAATTTCCTAACTGTCAGATAGTGTCGAGACTTTCTGTTCTTAAGTGTCGACACTTATAGGCCAAGTGTCGACACATGTTGTGTAAGTGTCGACACAAGTCTACAAGGTGTCGACACAATTCCTTGTATGTCTCGACACAGATTCTTCTGCATGTGTCGACACTGAAATTGAGTGTCGACACAAGTCTTGTTCTTCATTCTTTAACTGTATTCTTCTAAGTGTCGACACATGTTATTTGTGTCGACACATCTTCATGTGTTGAAACTGTCAAGTGTCGACACTGCTTCTTGGTGTCGACACAGTCTTCACTTTTGTTTCTTCAGCTGAGTGTCGACACATTCCTTTAGTGTCGACACTTGTACTTAGAATATTTTGTAACTTTTCTGTTCTTTGCTAAGTGTCGACACAGCTCCTTGTGTCGACACTTTCTTCAAGTGTAGAGTCTTCAACTAAGTGTCGACACATTGTGCTGGGTGTCGACACTTTCTTCAAGTGTTGACTCTTCTGGTTGTGTGTCGACACATTGTGCTGAGTGTCGACACTTTCTTCAAATACTGACTCTTCAGCATAGTGTCGACACATTGTGTTGAGTGTCGACACTTACTTCAAATACTGACTCTTCAGCATAGTGTCGACACATTGTGTTGAGTGTCGACACTTTTACTTAGACTCTGCAGACTTTTGCTGAGTGTCGACACAGCTCCAAGTGTCGACACTTTCTTGTGTAGACACAGCTCTTCTAGGTGTCGACACTTCTGCTAAGTGTCGACACAGCTTTTCTGCATACTTCTTCACTGAGTGTCGACACAGCTCCAAGTGTCGACACTTTCTGTCTGGTGTCGACTCTTCATCCCAGGTGTCGACACAATGACTCCAAGTGTCGACACTGCTTGTCTGGGTGTCGACACAAGCTTTCTCAAGTGTCGACACTTTTCCTCTGGGTGTCGACACATGGACTTAGAAACTTTTAGCTTCAGTCCAGTGTATTCCTAACCTGCACAAGTAACTCAAACAAACATCAAATACACTATGATGTATATCATTGAGTTAGGTGAGGCTTCTTCAAATCAGGTACATTTGACCAATGTACCCAACAATCTCCCCCTATTTGGAGAAGTCATAACCCTTAGTCAATGATATACACCACTCATAATTAAAAATTATAAAATGATGTAAAACAGGTATATATCAACAGGGTATACTTAAACATGTAATAAAGCACACATGTGTACTCATACAGCATTACAGAACAAACAAGAATTAGACACATTCTACTAAACAATCATGAAATATATAGTTATCAAAAATTGTTCATACATTGTTTGCAATATATTTTCAAAGATTTACAATAATGTTTAGATGTAACAGAGTACAACATTCTTCAGTCTAAGCTTAGTCTAATTCTGCTCTGGTTCTTTTATGACTATGCCTTTTCCAGCTTGCACTTTGGCCTTTACAGCAGCAGCAGCAGCAGGCTCAGCATCAGCAGGCTTCTTGCCTTTGGAGTCCTTCTTCTTAAGTTCTTCAGCCTTGATTTTCTGCCTTTCAAAATAATGATAGGGCTTAGGAAAGTACTTGCTAGGCTCCACAGCTGTAGGAGGTAGCTTTCCTAACTTAGCCTTCCTTCTATACTGGACAATGGCTTCCTGCCTACTCTCATGCTTCCTCCATTCTGCCTCTGAGAACCACTTGTTCCTCTCATGTGCATTGTCCTTGGCTGCTTTCCAGGCTGTGAGAATGATGTTCCTAGAAGTAGGGCTCCACTGTTCAAAATCTGGTTTTTGCTCAGCCAGTTCCCTGAACTTCTTATTTGATAGCCTAGTCTCTTCTTCTTTGTCCAAAGCCTCTTGCATAGCTGCTGTAATAGGTTGAACAACCTTTTCCAGACAATATTAGGCTTAACAGCAGTTGGACTATACATTGTGCTTACATCAGCATGAACCATGTCAAAATCTGGAGGTGGATAGATCACCTGAGCTACTTCCTGTTGCTCACCTCCAAGATATGCACTTTGAATACCAGATTCAGCGACATTGTCATCATCACACAGGGGAGGATAGCCCAATGTAGCTCTGATGGAATTAGAAATCCATTTGGCATGGTCAGAGCTAGCTTTGACTAACACCCTCTCCCCCTTTATGACTTCTTGTGCTACATGATCTCTCACATCATCTTTTTGAAACCTGATTTGGCTGTCCAAATACCTTATGCCATCCTTAAAGAAAGGTCTAAGCTTGGTAAGCTGTTCAGAAATGACCTTCTGTGAATCTTTAATGGCAGTCTTTACAGCAGCAATTTCTTCCTGAAATACTTTATCAAATTCAGCCTTGGCAGCAGCAGAGGATGTTGAAGGTTCATCAGACTTATTCTTGAGTTCAGTGACTATTGCATTGTGAGATGCAGTCAAATTATCATTCATCCTCAATTGATTCTCCAGCACATAGCCTTGCTTCAGTGCTATATCATCTACTTGAGACTTGATTTTCTCCTGGTGAGTTGCCAAATAGACCACTGCATTACCACCCTTGTGGAAGCAGTCATTCATTTCCTTCTTATTCAGGTTCATCTCAAACCTGATTGACTTGATATCTTGAGCTAAATCAAACTGTAAAGACTTGTGGCCTTCATCAATATATGTCTCTATAGCCCTCCTTTGCTCATCCAGCTTAACTTGCATTGCTACCATTAGGCTACTGTAATCTGTTGATGGAGATTGTTGGACTAGTGAGTGTTGAGCAACAGTTTGTAGAGCTTTCTTATAGCTCTGACTCCTTCTTTTGAAAACAAAGAATTGTTTCTTCTTAGCTTGCTCAGTTTCATCATCCTCAGACTCTGAAGTACTGGCTATATCCACCCTATCCTTAGGGCTTGATGGTTTTTCTGCTTGCACATCTTGTGCCTTCTCAGTGTCTAGCCTGATAGGCTCATCCTGAACTTCCAAGTTCTCCCCCTCAGCAGCAGCACCCTTTACTTCATCAGCAGCAGTCTTGTCCATGTCAAAATCTTCTTGATCTAAATTCAGAAATAGATCTTCCATTGTATATTCTGGGGGTGACTGTGCAGGAGATGTACTGGTTACATCAACTACTTTATTAGGAACTTGTGGCACAACAGCAGATGTGTCCTGAAGAACAACATCTGGTGCTTGGTTTGCTTGCTGAGTTTGCTCTTGGATAATAAGTGTAGCTTGCTCACTCTCCAGTGTAGAGGGATGTTCTACAGCTGGTGGCTCCCCCTGGATGTCAGCTGGCTCTTGAGGAGCAGGTGACTTCTCTGCAGCCACATCTATTGGACTATCAGGAGTGAAAACAACATGTTCTTCACTGCCTGAGCTGCTGGAAGACTCCTGAGTCACAGCAGCAGTCTTCCTCTTCTTCCTGGGAGGAGAGTCTTTCTTTGAAACTTGCTTTTCTGGGGTTGGAACTTCTTTGGACAGCACTCTTTCCCATCTAGAGAATATCCTTGAATCCATTCTCCTCATGTGATTGATTTTAGTTCCAGCAGCAGTGCTCATTACCTCTGGAATTGATCCAGCCAGGTAGAGACTTAGTATCCTGCCCAGATTGGGCTTCTTCAGACTTTCCTTCACTTTCTCAAATACAATCATAGACCAGTCTGTTTTGAGGTTGAAGATGATTCTGGTCATAATACTGAACATAGAGGCTGACACCCTGTCATGTCCTCCTGGTTTGGCTTAGTATAACTTTGCCTACAACTTCAGACAGGAATTTGCCTTGATTATTCATTCCCTTCCTGTTGAAAACTGATCCTATTTTCATCTTAGGATCAAGACCACACCAGGTAAGTGCTTCTCTGGTCTTAGATGTGGTCACCTCCTCTTCTTCTTGAACTTTAGGTAGCTGAAGTACCTTTCTCAAGGACTTGGGTGAAATCTTGACCTTGGTGCCATGCACCCTTGACTTAATTCTGTAGCCTGAGTCATCTACAGACGCTCCAGTAAGGAATTCAATAACTTCCTTCTTCCAAATTTTGGTTGGTTCTGAAACCAAGAACTCCAATCCTGAATCGGTGACTAGGGTTACCACCGTCTTGATTTCTTGATCGCCATCGTCAAAAGCACCTCGCACGAGCTCATACCCTTCGTTAACATTTTCCTCGAGCTTGGGAGCCATTAGGGTTTGAAGATTTAGTCTTGAGAAGAGAGAAATGTCGACACAAGAGTTTTGGTCTCGAAACTTTTGAAAGCGTGTCGACAAACAAAGACAGTAATCCTATTTATACCTTTCTGGTTTGAAGACGAACAGGCGGGATAGCGAGCTAAACATGTGTCGACACTGTCAATAAGTGTCGACACTGACTTATAATGTCTCGACACTCATGTGTCGACACAAGTTTAGTCAACAGATTTTATGTGTCGACACTTGGTTAAGTGTCGACACCACACTACTCGACATGTAGTCGAGACTTTACTTAGAAAATTCTGAGTAAAACTTAAGTGTCGACACCTTATTGAATGTGTCGACACCAACTCGACATGTGTCGACACTAACATTCTGAAGTGTCGACACCAGCTTCCTAGATGTGTCGACACCATTTTCCTGAAGTGTCGACACTTACTATTCTGTGTCGACATAGACTTGTCTATGTGTCGACACCTTTTTACTTAGCCAATTTTTAGTTCTGTAAACTTAGTCTAAGTTTATCATACCTAGTTCAATTTTGAACCTATTAAACTTAGCTTCTTCTAAGGGCTTAGTGAACATATCAGCTATCTGATTATCAGTTCTTAACATATTCAAGTGCAATATCATTTCTTTCTACATGCTCCCTAAGAAAGTGATATTTAATCTCAATATGTTTAGTTCTACTATGTGATACAAGATTGTTAGCTATTGAAATAGCACTAGTAGAATCAAAGTAAAGTGGAGTTCTACTTACCTGAAATCCATAGTCTTCTAACTGATGTTGAATCCACAGAAGTTGAGCACAGCAACTTCCTGCAGCTACATATTCTGACTCAGCTGTGGAAATAGCCACACTGGTTTGCTTCTTACTACTCCATGAAATGAGTCTCCCACCTAGGAATTGACAGGATCCAGTAGTGCTCTTTCTATCTTCTTTGCATCCTGCAAAGTCTGCATCTGAATAGCCTGTTAGATCAAAATCTCCATTCCTAGGGTACCAGAGGCCTAGATAGGGTGTGCACTTTAGATATCTCAAAATTCTTTTGACTGCAGTCATATGAGACTCTTTAGGGCAGGCTTGATACCTGGCACAAACACATGTAGCATACATAATGTCAGGCCTACTTGCAGTCAAGTATAGTAGGGAGCCAACTATCCCTCTATACAAGGTTTCATCTACAGGTTTCCCTGCATCATCCTTGCTTAGAGACATACTTGACCCCATAGGAGTCTTCATGGTACTGGATGAATCCATACCATACTTCCTTATGAGTTCTAGGGTGAACTTGGACTGACATATGGATAGACCACTTCCAGTCTGTTTAACTTGGAGACCCAAGAAAAACTTCAGTTCTCCCATACTACTCATCTCAAATTGACTTTGCATAAGCTTTGCAAACTTTTTGCAAAGGCTACTTTCAGTAGACCCAAATATAATGTCATCTACATATATTTGGACAAGTATGACTTTGCCTCTAGATTCCCTAAGGAATAGAGTCTTATCTATTTTCCCCCTTGAGAACTTGTTCTCAATGAGGAAACTAGATAGGGTTTCATACCAAGCTCTAGGTGCTTGTTTTAACCCATATAATGCTTTCCTAAGTCTATACACATAATGAGGTAAAGTTGGATCAACAAAACCTGCAGGCTGCTCCACATAGACTTCTTCTTTCAAGTTACCATTTAGGAATGCTGACTTCACATCCATTTGGTATACCTTGAATCCTTGGTAGGTTGCATAGGCCAAGAACATCCTTATGGCTTCCAGTCTGGCTACAGGAGCAAAGGTTTGATCAAAATCAATACCTTCTTCTTGCCTATATCCTTTTGCAACCAGTCTAGCTTTATTCTTAATGATGACTCCTTGTTCATCTAACTTATTTCTGTAGATCCACTTAGTTCCTATAACATTGTGGTCTTTAGGCTTTGGAACCAGCTCCCAAACCTTGCACCTTTTGAACTGATTAGCTCTTCCTGCATTGCTTCAGTCCACTGTGGATCTTGTATAGCTTCTTCAAATTTCTTTGGTTCTATTTGAGACAGAAAACTTGAATATACTACAGCATTCTGATTTCTGCTCCTTGTCTGAACACCTTGTCTTGGATCTCCAATAATTAGCTCTACTGGATGATCTCTTAGATGTCTGTTGGCTGGAGGCATCCTTACTTCTGGTTGAACTTCTACAGCATCTTCATCATGCTGAGTTCCTTGTACTTCTTCAGTTCCTGGTACATGTAGTTCTCCCCCTGGACATAAGCCATCTTCTTCTACTTGCTGTCTTGCAGCAGGTACATCTTCTATGGTTAGCTTGTCCATCTTCTTAGTAAGACCTGTGGGGCTGCACACACTACTAGACAACTCATTGTTAATTAGTTGTGTTTCATCAAAAACTACATGCACAGACTCCTCTACAACTTGTGTAGTCAAGTTGTAGACTCTATAAGCCTTACTATTATTGCTGTACCCAACAAACACTCCCTCTTGGGACTTGGCAGCAAACTTAGTTAGGTAAGACTTTCCATTGTTAAGTATGAAGCATTTGCAACCAAAAATCCTGAAATAGGATAGATTTGGTTTCCTGCCTTTCACAACTTCATAGGGGGTCTTGTTTAACCTTTTAGTGATGGTAGCCCTATTTATCACATGGCATGCAGTGTTAACTGCTTCAGCCCAGAAATATTCTGGCAGTGATGAATCACTTAATAGGGTTCTACCAGCCTCTATCAAGGTCCTATTTTTCCTTTCAGCAATGCCATTTTGCTGAGGTGTTCTAGGTGAAGAGAATTCTTGAAATATCCCATAGTCTTCACACAGCTTTGTCATGCTTTCAGACTGAAACTCAGTACCATGGTCACTTCTAATTTTGACCACTGTACAGTTCAATTCATTCTGAATTTGCTTAACAAAACTATAGAAGACACTAGGTGTTTCAGATTTCTGCTTTAAGAAGAACACCCAGGAAAACCTTGAGTAGTCATCAACAACTACAAAGGTATAGACCTTCCTACCTAAGCTGTGAACTGGCATTGGACCAAATAGATCCATATGCAAAAGGTATAAACACCTCACAACATCTTTGTTGTCTAAGCTTCTAAAGGTGGATTTAGTCTGCTTGCCCTTTTGACAAGCTGAGCAAATGCCATCTTTGACACACTTAACTTGAGGACCATTCCTCACTAACTCTTTGCTAAAGAGTTTGCTAATAGTCTTGTAGTTAAGATGAGCTAGCCTCTTGTGCCACTTGACACAATAAGAGACTGTCTCATCAGCTACAAGACAAACAGGAGAACCATTGTTCTCAATCATAATGTCTAGACAGTAGACATTCCTCTTTCTATATCCTGTCAAAATGATCTCTTGATCACTTGACCTCTTGATATGACAACCATTTTTAACAAATGAGATGTCATACCCTACATCACTTAACTGACTTATACTAATGAGGTTGTGTTTCAACCCTTTAACATAAGCCACTTGAGTAATGGTAACAAGGTTTGAAGAGATGTTACCAAACCCTTTGATGATTCCTTTTTCAGAACCACCAAAGGTCACTTTAGGACCATTTTTGATTGGAATGTAGTCCTTCAGTAGTCCCCTTGTTCCAGTCATATGTCTGGAACATCCACTATCCAAGTACCATGTTGGGGTATGGCCACTTGGATTCACCTGCAAAACAAATTAATGAACCTTAGAACCCAAAGTAAACTTGGGTCCTTGGTGATTGTTAGTTTGCAACTTGACATAGCTACCTACTGGCTTTCCACCAGGTAACTTGCTACTCAACTTGGCACTGGCATTGTGCTAACAATCCAAGGCAAAGTGGCCAACCTTGCCACAACACCAGCATTCAAACTTGTTGAACCTTTGCTTAGGTACAGACTTGGCTGTCTTGACTACAACAGGCTTATTGAATGTTGGGGCTTTGCCCTTGGACTTGCTTTGACTGCCTAGTCCTGCAGGTTTAACAAAACCCAGTCCAGCTTTCCTTTTGATGAACAAATTCATCAATCAAGGTAGCACTGATTTAGGTTTTGAAAACCTGGCAGCAAGCTGTTTTTCCTTCTGGAGATTGATCTCCAGTCTCTTAATTTGATCATTCTTAAATGTAATAGTACCCATCTGAATCACAGTAATGTGTTTCAGCCTGGCTACTTCATTCAGTTTTTGATCATACTGCTTCTCAAAATCTGTTGCAGCTGCCTTGAGATCAGCAATCTCCTTTGCCTGACTTTTGGCTAGGATCTTGCTTTTCTTATAGGCTTGCAACAGTACTTGTTATTCATCTAAGAGCTGATGAATATCTCCCTCAGATTCAGAAACACTTCCATCACTTGATGAAGATGAATCTGACTCAGAACTAGAACTGGAATCTGAACTTTGAGTTGGACTTTGTACCTGACTAGGTCCTGGCTGCTCCAGGATTTTGGTACTTTCAGTCAATGCCATCAGTCCTTGGCACTGACACTCTTCTTGTTCATAGATTGATTCCATGATCTGCATAAACTCTTCTTCTTCTTCAGCAAATAGCCCTATGTAGGCTTCAGCAACTGTCTCAGTGTCTGAAGAAGAAATGTCTGAAAGAGTCTTCTCATTCTTTGCAACAAAGGACTTCTCCTTCTTTCCTTTGAAGTGAGTCTTCTTTTTGTCACTGGATTCTTTCCTTCTTTCAGGACAATCTGCAATAACATGACCCTGTCTATTGCAGCAGTAACACACAATCTTAGACCCAGTTGCCTTACTAGTCTTTGTCCTTTTCTTATCCTTCTTTGAAGGCTTCTTCTCCTGATACTGGACTTCTTTCCCTTTGGAATATGAAGGTCTGGACCTCCACTGTTTCTTCTTAAGGAATTTCTGAAAATGTCTGGTAAATGCAGCAAAATCTTCATCACTTTCACTGCTTGTAGATTTAGTGCTAACAGACTCATCAGATTCTGATTCAACTACCTCTGGAGGAGGAGTTGATGACTTAGTCCTGTTCTTTCTAGGTACTTCTGACTTAAAGGCAACAGTCCTTTCCCTGTGTTCAGTCCTTGTTGACTTTTCCTCCTCTTTTCTTACTGACAATTGCATCTCATAAGATAACAACTTGCCAAACAGTGTGGGAGGAGGAATTTCTCCCAACTTTGCCATTTCTCTGATGGCACAGATCTTGGTGTCCCAGTCTTTGGTTAGGGACCTTAAGAATTTATCATTCAATTCATAGTTAGAGAACTCTCTTCCATAGGACATGAGTTCATTAACAATTCTATAAAACTTCTTGTAGCATTCAGTGATGCTATCTCCTCTTCCTTGCCTAAAGCTCTCATATTCTTGATTAAGCAAGGACTTCCTATCTTGTCTTACTTCTTCAGAACCTTCCATGTAGACAATGAGGGTATCCCACATTTCTTTTGCTGTTTTACAGTGAATAAGGTTCTGGAAGGTGGCATCATCAATTGCACTAACTATGATGTTCTGTGCCCTTTTGTCCATTGTAGCTAGGACAATTTCATCCTTGGTCATCTCAGAGAAATCCTTAGGAGTCCTCTGATTTGCATCCAATACTGAGATCTTCATGGGCACATAGGGCCCCTCTTTGACTGTGATGTAGATCCTAGGGTCAGAGGCTTCCATGAACAGCCTTACCCTTTCTTTCCAGATTCCAAAAATCTCTTTTCTGCATATGGGCAGTTTCATTGAACCCAATTCCTTGTGATTCTCTGAAGAACCCATGTTTCTTGATTTTCTTGAAACTGTGTTCTGACTTATCCTAAATCTGCCAAACTGGATCTCCTCAGACAGTTAGTCCTTTTTGAGGAACCTCCCTCTGATACCACTTGAAAGATATGGTACCTAAACACCTAGAGGGGGGGGTGAATAGGTGACCTAAACCTTTTTAAAACTTTGTTGGCCGCACAACAGTTATTTCACAGATTACTACAGCTAACAGCAATTACAGAAATCAAACAGTCAATCCACAACACAGCACAGCAGACACACTAATTTATAGTGGTTCCCCAATCTTTGGGTACATCCACTTTCCCCCTTCGCCTATCTAGCAGTGTACTAGATTCGGCCAAACTTCTCCACTATCTCAGAACCTAACAAGGTTCCTACACCTCAGGCCCAAAGCCTTACACTCAGCCACACAGGCCTACACTCAGCCACCCAGGCCTACACTCAGCCAATTAAGGCCTACACTCAGAGTTCTTCAACTCCTACACTCAGGCAATCAAGCCCTACCCTCAGCCTTTATAATATAGGCTTACAATTCTCTCAGATCCAATGGATCCTACAAGTTAAAATAGAAAGTACAATAGCTAACTCTACAACTCAGAAAATAAGAGAGGAGTTGAGAGATTCTTGAAGAGTTCTTGAAAGAACTCAGTTAGATCCAAACTGACTTAGCTTCCTTCAAAGCTTCTTGATTAGAACTGAATTAGTCTGAATCTTCTGCAGTTGTTCCTTGACCTCTGCTTC
Source organism: Platanthera guangdongensis (assembly GCA_039583875.1). Taxonomy (NCBI): domain Eukaryota; kingdom Viridiplantae; phylum Streptophyta; class Magnoliopsida; order Asparagales; family Orchidaceae; genus Platanthera; species Platanthera guangdongensis. Next base: position 160,895,112 of record CM077158.1, read on the forward strand.
TTGAAATCAGATGACTCTGAATTCTTCTTCTCAGCCTTAGTTCCAAAGACTGAATTCTTGGTTGGAGCTCTCTCTCTCCAACTTCTTAGATCTGCAGTTGGACTGACAGATCTTCTTGTGTTGATCCTCTGTGTATTACTTCTTGATTTAATCTGATCAACCACTTTGAATATTCTCACAAGTTGTAACAACAACAATCCTTCACACACTCTTTCTGTAAACAATGGGTGCCTATTTATAGGCTTCCTTCATGGTAACCGGCTGATCCGGTTCATAACAGACTTCTGATTTCTCTGACAGTTGCTGTAGACCGGCTGGATCGGCAGCTGTCATGTCAACCAGTCACTTCTTGAAATTTCCTAACTGTCAGATAGTGTCGAGACTTTCTGTTCTTAAGTGTCGACACTTATAGGCCAAGTGTCGACACATGTTGTGTAAGTGTCGACACAAGTCTACAAGGTGTCGACACAATTCCTTGTATGTCTCGACACAGATTCTTCTGCATGTGTCGACACTGAAATTGAGTGTCGACACAAGTACTTGTTCTTCATTCTTTAACTGTATTCTTCTAAGTGTCGACACATGTTCTTTGTGTCGACACATCTTCATGTGTTGAAACTGTCAAGTGTCGACACTGCTTCTTGGTGTCGACACAAGTCTTCACTTTTGTTTCTTCAGCTGAGTGTCGACACATTCCTTTAGTGTCGACACTTGTACTTAGAATATTTTGTAACTTTTCTGTTCTTTGCTAAGTGTCGACACAGCTCCTTGTGTCGACACTTTCTTCAAGTGTAGAGTCTTCAACTAAGTGTCGACACATTGTGCTGGGTGTCGACACTTTCTTCAAGTGTTGACTCTTCTGGTTGTGTGTCGACACATTGTGCTGAGTGTCGACACTTTCTTCAAATACTGACTCTTCAGCATAGTGTCGACACATTGTGTTGAGTGTCGACACTTACTTCAAATACTGACTCTTCAGCATAGTGTCGACACATTGTGTTGAGTGTCGACACTTTTACTTAGACTCTGCAGACTTTTGCTGAGTGTCGACACAGCTCCAAGTGTCGACACTTTCTTGTGTAGACACAGCTCTTCTAGGTGTCGACACTTCTGCTAAGTGTCGACACAGCTTTTCTGCATACTTCTTCACTGAGTGTCGACACAGCTCCAAGTGTCGACACTTTCTGTCTGGTGTCGACTCTTCATCCCAGGTGTCGACACAATGACTCCAAGTGTCGACACTGCTTGTGTGGGTGTCGACACAAGCTTTCTCAAGTGTCGACACTTTTCCTCTGGGTGTCGACACATGGACTTAGAAACTTTTAGCTTCAGTCCAGTGTATTCCTAACCTGCACAAGTAACTCAAACAAACATCAAATACACTATGATGTATATCATTGAGTTAGGTGAGGCTTCTTCAAATCAGGTACATTTGACCAATGTACCCAACACACACGGGTATGAACACGCCCGTGTGCCTACCCATGTCATATTTAAACACGACTGCCGACCAACCCGTGTCTGAAGAACGTGAAGAACAATACGGTCGTGTGCATACCCGTGTCATCTGACATGGCCCACTACCAGACACGCCTATTCATGGGGAACCGCCTAGGAACCGTCCACATGGCCTGACACACGGCCGTGTTGGAACCCGTGTCTGACATGTTTGCAAGGGCACTATATATTTCCTATAGAAAAATTAGCGGGGAACTTTTGGATCATTCTGGAATTGTGGAACTTCTGAAGCCCGAAGTGGAGCATCCAAGAGAAGGAGGATTGAAGGGTATTTTATATTCATTTTATCTATTCATTAATCCCTTTTAATCTTTCCTTTCTCTTGCTGATTCAATTTGTTTATTTTTTAATTTGCATGAACTTATATTTGAACAATCTAGTAATCATGTATCGCTTTGTTTACATCAAATTCGTGGTATTTTATTTGTATTTAGGCTTACAAACATGGTTTCATCTTCATTATGGATTGCTTCTTTCCCTTACAAAAAATTGCAAATTTATAAATTGAGAAATTTGTTGTTTGTGATGATATTTGTATGTCCATATTGTGATGTTAACTCTATTTGTGAATCAAACTCCATGATCGAGAGATATGTTGTTTGGAAAATTGAAATACGAGTAAATGGATTCATGGTATTTTAGAGATATGGTTTCATGAATTTATGTAATAATTAGGGTGCTTTACTTAATGCGAACTTGAGTGTTGTAATTTGTTCGAGAGAAAATTTACTAACTTAGGCTTAGGATTGGAATTGCTCGAGAAAGAATTTGATGGATGTTAACCCGTACATTACAACGAATTTGATAGTTTTACTTTATTCATGATTACTTATAATTTAGTTAATAAATGAGTTTGTTCATGTAAAAGCTCATAAGCTTCTTGCGTTTTACCATCTTTACTTCTTCAATATTGAATTATCCAAATAGTCATAGTTAGGTTAATTTAGGTTAGAAATCAATTTTACTTATAGGTACGATAATAGAGTGAGGATGAGTACGAATACTTGAAATGGCCCTGTGGAATACGACACGAGATGTAGATTTCTCCTGTACTATGATTGATAGGTGCACTTGCCTGAATGTTAATTCAATCTAGCTTATGCCCATCTACATAGTTATACTAGAATGTAGAATGAAATTGCATTGAATTATTACTTGTTAGCAAAGCAATCATCAATATTTCCCATTGTTAAGGACGAAGCATTTACTACCAAAGATTCTAAAATATGAAATGGTCATTTTCCTGCCATTTAGTAGCTCGGAAGGTATCTTATTATTGTTCTTATTTATGAGTGCTCGATTTTGCATGTGGCATGCAGTGTTGATGGCTTAACCCCAGAAATATTCCGGTAGTGAGGCATCACTCAACATTGTTCTATAATCCTCGATGAGTGTTCTATTCCTTCTCTCGGCTACTTTGTTCTGTTGAGGAGTACGAGGAAATAAAACTCATGAAAGATACCAAGACTTTCACATAAACCTGTCAAGGCCCCAGACTTGAATTCTGTTCCATTGTCACTTGTGATAGTGATAATGGAGCAGCTGTATTCATTCTGAACTTGCTTGATAAAATTAGTAAAGATATCAAAAGTATCTGACTTGTGTTTTTGAAAGAGCACTGACTTAAAGTGAGAGTAATCATCAACAATGACCAATGTATAATCCTTACCTCCCAAACTTCTAATTTGTAGTGTACCGAACAAGTCCATATGAAGTAGGTGTAAACACCTATTAGAGTCTTTGCCAATAATACTTTTAAAGGTAGCTCTTGTTTTAATGCCTTTTACACATGCGTGACAAGGTCAATCTTTGACGCACTTAACATTGGGGCATCACGTACTAAATTAAGAGAGAATAATTTATTAATAGTTTTGTAATTTATATGTGCTAGTCTCATGTGTCTTTGGTCGCCAAGAGACGCACTATCTTTTTCCAAAAAGCACACTGGTGTAGAAGAGTTTATGCAAATAAAATTTAAGCAAAATATATTTCTACTACGAGTACCTGATAGAATCGTTTCCAAGTTATCTACCGATTTTATCAAACACTTATATGTTTGAAATTCTACTATATATCCTTTATCATAGAGCTGGCTTATGCTTAAAAGATTATGTTTCAATCCTTCAACATAAGCCACATCTGAGAAGGATACACCACCATTAGTAATCATATCGTAGCCTTTTGTAATTCCTTTATCAGAACCTCCAAAGATGACTTTTGGCCAGTTGATGACAAGAGAGTAATTCTGGAGTAGGCTTCTAGTCTCGGTCATGTACCGAGAGCATCCACTGTCCAAATACCAGATAGGATTTTTGGTGGCCTTTGGACATACCTGTCTTCACAAATTAGTTTGCCTTAGGAACCCAAACTCATTTGGGTCCTTGGTCTCTAGTTAGCATACTCCCGCTACGTTTGTTAACATTGTAAGCGGTCTTTCACACATTAATAACTTGAGGAGTTACATAATATCTGGGGTTAAACCATTAATCTATAGCAAAATAACCAACTTTATTGCAACACCAACAGTCAAACCTGTTGTATCTTTGCCTAAAGTTCTCCCACTTGACCATTTGAGAGTGTGGTTTAGTAGGAGCAGCAGACTTAGAGGTAGAAGCTTCGCGGTGATAGCACACACATGACTTCTTCTCCTTAAGAGGCTTTTCCATAACGAGTTTAACTTTTGGAGCTTTCTTGATGTTATGACCATGACTATAAGGGCCATAACTCTGACATTGATCTCCGCATAAGGTGCCTTGAAGACACTTTCACCAAAGTTCTAGGGACGAGTACATCCTTGGTACCGAAACCTGGGCTCTACATAAGTAGGCCTAGCAAAGTGACCGTAGGTTGAATCAAGATCAATCTCGTTAGTTGGAAAGATGACAATTTTAAATGAAGTCCGATCTTGAGGATCTTTTCCCTTCTTCTTGGCTAGAGCTTTCTTGGCACCCTTAATTTTCCATTGAGCTTTATTTCTCTTAGACTATTTACTAGGAGCATCCACATGGCCTAAGCCAACACCTTTGGCCTGAGCAGAGAATTCAACAACAAACGAAAGGACTGTCTTGGGCTTGGAGAAACTTTCAACAAGTTCCTTTTCAGTTGCAAGTTGTTCTTCCAATTCCTTGATGATTTTCTACTTCAGATTTAGGTGCTCGAGAGCTTTATTATAATCTTCAATTGCAACATTGAAATCCTCTCAGATTGAGTCCGTCTTTGCGACTTCCTCTCTCAGAGTGCTCTTTTTAGCCTTGCGAGATTTAATCTCCTTGGCCTGAGTTTTAATAACTTTTCGATATTTGTCGTATGCCATGATCAATTCCTTGATCAACTTTTTGACATTTGTCGTATTGCCCCCAGTCTCGGTTGCCATGAGTCCAACCATCACCAGTTTCTTCTAGGGAAGGATTTTGACGTCATCTTCCTAAGGTGGAACGTCGACACGCTTCTGCCAGTTCTCCCCGGGGAGGCTAAGAAATGCATTCGCAACTTTAGGGGGCATCAACTCTGGAAAGTTTTCTTACCTATAATGCTTATGCAGGGGTGCGAGATCTTCCCCTTAACCCTCCATTCACCAAAAGCGTCGTCCCCTCATCTGAGCTGGCGCGTGCTGAGGCTATCATTGCGGCCTGCAGGAGCTCTTTGAAGCCGTTGCTAGATCCAACAAAGCATATTGTACCGACACCTCAGTATCCTTCCAAGAAACTAACATCCGGGAGACTGGTAGTTACCAAGAGACCAAAAGGTGCTGAGAAGCCCATAAATGCCGAGAAGCACAACGCTGCAAATCTTGGCAAGGGAAAGTAGATTATTGTCGACTCCCCTAAAAGCGGTGTCGGTGGTGTGGTGAAGAGGGAGGGAGAGGCCCGCGCGACCTTGGTACAGGAGAAGCCGGATCCCAGGGACCATTGGAACTTTGTCCTGGGTGAAGATGTGTTGAACCACAGAGAAGAGCCCCTATTGGTGTGGGATCGAAATGATAACAAGTCGCTATCTCCACTGTGCTCCCCTCTTGGCAAGAGGGAGAAACTTTCTCGGCCCCGGTCTATGTGTTGGCCTTCGACATGTATGGGTGGGACAACGCCGCACACTATGGAAGGGCATTGACGAAGTCACTCGCCTATGAGAGCTCAGAGCCCAATTCTGCGCATTCGAGCTAGTGCATATATCACCGCGCCGTTGCATCCGCCTTGCACGACACTAGAACATGTTAGTACACCGCGATCCTCTCTCAACTCGAAGGTTAAAATGTTGAAGGAGGAGCTCGCAACCTTTACGAAGGATCTCGCCCTACGAGAGGCGGGAGTGGCAAATTCTTACTCTTGCTTGTATATTCGCCAAACTTTTACTCTTCCATTGATCCTTGGTCATTTTGCAGGATGTCACGACCGTTTCCACGAAGGATACACGTATCCCCCATCTAGAGGACGAGAACAGGCAGATAAGGGCCCAAAATTAGCAGTGGATTAAGTCGCTGATTCCCCCTGCCCCAGGCATGAAAAAGGAAGCCCTGCTGCACACTCAACATGAGATCAAGCAGATGATGCGGGAACATCCCATCATGGGAGCTAGGTACGTGCCCTAGATGATGCAACAAGCTGGATTCGTCAGCAACGATGGCGAGAAGGTGTTGGCTGAGATCTTGATGCCAGAACTCTTTCAGCCTGTTCCTGAGCCCGTGCTGAGCGGGGATGAAGATTCTGATGAGAGCGAGCATTCAGTCTCGTCATCCTGAGTCTCTCGCCACCTCCCCCTTTTATTTTTCTCTCGCTTGTACTCTTTATTTAGGGCCTTGTCCCCTCCTTTTTTGACAATGTAAAAATTTTTTAGATAAATGAAATACATTGTTGTAAAAAATTCTAACAACTTCTTTTTACTCTCTGTGACGCCGAGTAACGCGTTACTTTAAAATGCATGTGATTTGCGCTCTCGTTTAGCTCAGGGCCGAAACATCTCGCGACCCCCATAGGCCAAATTTTTTCTTGCGATTAGATTTGGCGCCGTTCTCCCATTTTTAGCCCATGTGCGTTCAAGTTCTTGGTCTTGCGAGAGCGAGCTCTCGGCAATTGCATTAGCTTTCCCTCAAGCTGGCGAGATCCCCTCTCTTGGCGAGATCTCGCTGAGATCTTATCCCTTCTTCAAAGAAAACATTAGCCTTTGAATCTATTTTATTGATGAGGTTACTCGAAGACTTGTCTTGAAACATTTATCCACCAAGGGACCCTTCCATGCCCATTGGGTGAAAACCTGACAGCCAAAGCAATTCTGGATAGCCTTGGAACAAGAGTCTTACTTTCCTTCGATCAACCATTGGGCACTACCACTGGCCCAATCAGTTAGGTGAGAACCTGACGGTGGGCATTGAGCATCAACCGTACTCTGCCCAGGGTCCTAACGACATCCAACAGGGATCCCGGCCCTACTAGCTAGGTGGAAGCCTGACAGCGGCAGCGTCCCGGGACCTAACCCCAGAGCGAGAAGATATTCCTTTGGCCAACCTCCGGGTCTAACACCCCCTATCCATTGCATAGCATATAGCAGTAGGTTTGGCCGGGGCCCGACGCCATATAGTCGTAGGTCCTACCCGTCGCTCTTTTGAGTTTCGGGGCGTTACACCGGGCTATACCACTGACCCAATCGGCTTGGTGAGAACTTTACGATGGGTGTTGATAATCAACTAGACTCATCCCTAGGGCCATAACGACGTCCAACGGGGATCCCGAACCTGCCAGGTAGGTGGATGCCTAACAGCGGGAGCATCCCGGGACCTAACCCTAGAATGAGAAGATATTCCTTTAGCCAACCTCCGGGAGCTACCACCGGCCCAATCAGCTAGGTGAGAGCCTGATGGCGGGTGTTGAGCATCAATTGGACTCATCCCCAGGGTCATAATGACAACCAACGGGGATCTCGGCCCTGCCAGCTAGGTGGAAGCTTGACAACGGGAGCATACCGGGACCTAACCCCAGAGCGAGAAGATATTCCTTTGGCCAACCACTAGGGGCTACCAATGGCCCAATCAGCTAGGTTAGAGCCTAACGGCGGGTGTTGAGCATCATCAAGACTCAGCCCCAGGGTCATAACGATGTCCAACGTGGATCTCGACCTTGCCAACAAGGTGGAAACCTGACAGCGAGAGCATCTCGGGACCAAACCCCGGAGTGAGAAGATATTCCTTTGGCCAACCAATCATCGGTCCTACTAGCTAGATGGAAGCCTAGCAGCGGAGGAATCTAATGACTCTGCTTAACAAAGTCCTACCACAAGCTTGACCTGCAAGAGGGGTGGGGCATCAAGGAATTTTATTCATTAAAGTAGAGTACATACATATTTTCATGGATAGAAACGTTTCAAGTTATCACCGCTACAGGTGTGACTTTGGGTCTCGCCCTTTACATTTCGAAGATTGTATCTGCCTGATCTAAGTGCCTCCCCAACAACGTACGGGCCTTCCAGTTGGGGTTGAGCTATACCACTGCGGCTGACCTTCCTGCCACATCCACCTTCTTTAGGACCAAATCTCCCTCTATGAACTTTTTGACCCTGACATGCTTGTCAAAGTACTTGGCCATTCTTCTCTTCACTTCTTCCTGGAGGATTACAGAGAGATCATGCAGCTCCTCCACCGTGTCGAGGGAGAGCAGCAACTCTTCTTCGTTCTCAACTTGCCACTCCTCCTTACCTACCTCTGCCTCAACCACCTGAGGCATTCAGACCTCAAACTCTATAATAAGCACAACCTCTCACCCATGGGAGAGCTTGAAAGGGGTCTCCCCCATAGCCGTGTTACGAGTAGTACTCAGGGCCTAGATAATCAAAGGAAGCTGCTCCACTCAGCTACCCTTCAAGTTCTCCTCTTTTTTCTTCATGAGATTCATGATGATCTTATTCACCACCTTCACCTGCCTGTTGCTCCTAGGGTGGTCGACTGAGGTAAATCTGACGTAGATCCCAAACTGCCCACTGAAATTGATCAATTTAGCGCTGACAAACTGAGGCCCATTGTCCGTGATGATGTCCTCCTGCAGCCCGTATAGGCCGATGATCTCCCACCAAACAAAGTTCCTGATAACCTGGGAGGTCACCTTCTGTAGCGCCTTAACCTCCAACCATTTAGAGAAATAATCTATCATGACGAGCAACAACCTCCACTGCCCGCTGGCCTGGGGAAAAGGTCCTACCAAATCCATTCTGCAGATGGCAAAGGGCCAGGGCGCCATGATGCTTGTGAGGCGCTGAACTGGTTGTAGTTGGAGGGGGGGTCAAACAACTGGCACTTATGGCACTTCCGTGAGAATTGTACAGCGTCGTGGCCCAAGGTGGACCAAAAGTACCCCTGTATGATAATCCTTCCTTCCATGGTCTGACTCCCGGAGTGACTCTCACACACCCCGGAGTTGATATCTTCTAAGATACTCTGTACCTTCCTCTCTGCTACGCAATGTGCCAGCATCCCCGAGAGGGTCTTTTTGTATAACTGCCAATCGCTGATGAGGTAGTACACCGACTTGTATTTAAACTTCTTTTTGTCCATCCCCTCCAGATATTCTCATATGGAAAGAAATGTTATAAAAGGGTTCATCCACGAGTGGTGTTGATACACCTCCATCGTCTCCCCCCTTTGATGGAAGGGCGAAATAGAACGGTGATGGTACCCCCCCCCCCCACCTGGGGACCAGACTTCGCTAGTTGATCTACCTACTCGTTCTCATCTAGCGACAAATGCGAATGGAGAAGGTCTAGAACATGCTGATGACACCCTTCACCTTTATCAATTATACTTGGAGGGTATGCTACCTCGCCTTAAATTCTCCGTTGATCTGGGAAGCCACCACCATGGAGTAAGTAACGACCTCCACATCAAGAGCTCCCAATTCCCTGGCCAGACACAGCCCTGCGATCACCGCCTCATACTCAACCTGATTATTAGTTATAGAAAAATGGATAACTATTATTTGTTCGATCTTGGGGGCATCCCAAGATCACCCCACCCCCAAGGAATTCTTACCTGAGGCACCATCCACCATCACCTTCCAAGGGACTGGGCGAGCGTGTTCTTCCTCCGCCACCTCAACCACGTAATCAGCCAGCAAGTCGGGCATTGCTTGGGCCTTGATCAAGAGGCGAGACAAGAAGGAGATATCAAACTTGCTTAGTTCCACCGACCACTTAGCTAATCTACCTGAATGCTCCACCCCCTCGAAGATGTTGCGGAGAGGGTGGTCACTCACCACTCGAATTGAGTGTGCCTTGAAGTAGGGCCGGAGCCTCCACGCCGAGATGACTAGAGTGATAAGTTGTAAATATACGTATTTTTACGTAAGTTAATTTAGTCATTTTATTTTCTTTTTTGTTATTTTTAGTTAATTTTCTTTAATAAAATGATTCTTTTTTGAAAAAATTATTCTAACCTAACTTTAATTTGTTTCTTGAAATTTTTCAGGAAATTACAAAAATTTCATAGTACATGCCCGTGTACTTCTCGGTCACGCCCGTGACATGGGCGTGTACCATTGATTCCAGTGAAATCTGCAGCCCACAAAGAAAAAACCCAAGTCACGCCCTAGTACACGCCCATGTCCAATGTGACATGCCCATGACCAAGCCCCGTGTCACGCCCTCGATGATTCTGTACTCAAAGATCGTTGAACCCATCGACACGCCCCTGTCAAGATGTGACACGCCCGTGACTTCTCCACCTGGCCCAGACAAGACTTCACCGATGACTAATTGACACGACTCTGTCCCCACATCAACCTTCCCGACATGCCCCCCTACCCGCTCGTGACAAACACAGTCACGCCCGTGACATCCATGTGTACAGCCCCATAGTAAAACAAGCCATCAAATCTCGGCACCGACACACCAACAGTAGTTTCACGCCGCCTACACGCCTGTGACCTAGGACGTGTACTTAGAAATTTTTGCCTATAAATTGAAATTTTCTGTATGGATTCCTGTAATTCTTTTTTGAACCATTTTGTTTAGGGAGGTGCTGCTTTAGTGTATTCCAAAGTCTTGTTAGGGAAATTTCTCCCCCTCTGTTTAGATTTTGTTTTTAGCTTTCGTTGTAATCCGTCTTTTACATAATAAAATACGTGTTTTTCTTTCCTTATCTAGTTTTTAAATGCATCTGAGCAACCTACTTGAGCAATCTTATTTTTTTTTATCTTTACTTTCTCGTTTTTATAATGGGTGTGTGTGTATGAGTATAGTTTGCTAAATTTATGTTTTTCTTCCTTCATTTTACTTCGCTCTTTTAGCATTTATGCCTTTTTATAGCTTTTTATTTATTCCTATAAATCCGTAAAAATGTTTTCAAAGTGATTTTCATTTTTTCTAACTTAGATTTTCCTATTTTGGTTGTAAAACTTTTTTGTTCTTTTTACTTTATTTTCACTTTTTAGCATTTTTGCGGAGTTATAAGAATGAATATATAGGTTTTTTAATTTTTCAAGCACTTCGATTTTTGTTTTAAACTTTTGCTTGTTTAATTTTTCTTTCTATTTTTTTTTATTTTTAACAAAATATACCGGTAAAAATGGAATCATTTTAATTTTCCAGTCAATTTGTTTTTTACATTTTTTGTGTGTGTGCGTGTGTGTATGAGTTAATTTTTATAGCTTTCTTTCATTCTTGTAGAGTGTTTGTGCATTTTATTTATGTAGAGTGTGTTGGTGTGTTTTTTATTTCAGTAGAGTGTGTGTGTTTTCATTTCAGTAGAGTGAGTAATTGTTTTTATTTTCTATAGAGTGTGGGTGTGTTTTTAATTTCTATAGAGTGTGTGCATTTTTATTTCCGGTAGAGTGTGTGTGTGTGTGCATTTATTTCCTCCTACTCATTTGAGTAGGACTCACTGTCATTTCCCGCCTACTCATTTGAGTAGGACTTATCATTTTAATGCTTTCATTTCCCGTCTACCCGTTTGGGTAGTACTCGCAATTTACTGCTTTCTTTACTGCTTTCATTTACCGCTTTCTTTACTACTTTATTTCCTGCTTTCGTTTTATTGCTTACTTTTCGCAAACCATCCCCATTCAGATGAATGGCTAACCTCTCTTACCCCTCATTATCGAAGAGAATTAGTACAGATAAAATCGCTTTAAATAATTAAAGGTCCTCTTTTTCACATTAATTAAATTACTTAATGTTTGCCTTGGGTTTACGACGTGTATAATCACATATCGATGTGTGGGCTCTATTTACGTAGTACATATGCTAGGTAGCCGAGAGGCCGTGTATACGGACAGATCACCACTTGGTAAATGGAGTTCCGCACTAACCATTGAGAGAGGAGGCACGAAATTCTACCGGATTGGGTTCCCGACCCAATAACGGGGTTATTAGCGTAATGCAAGCATTAAGAGGAATCCTTCGTCGGACGAGAGCCCGATCGAATACTCTTAATGTTCAGGTGAGCGATAGTCCTAGAGATAGGTGAGCTCATATTTGTGGAACCTCCACGGCCAAGTCTCCCCGCCTTAATTAATTTGAAATTTAGGATCTCTTTTAATTAAAAGTTTATTTTAGTACAAATTCTTTTAGATATAGTTGCGTTAATTAGTTATTCATCGGCTCCATTTTAATGCTTTTATTTTTTGTTTTTATATATATAATATCCTGACAAGATAATTTTCGGTAAAATATAGTCCCATTCAGGGAAGAGTAGAAATAATCAACCCGTCTCCGAGAACAATACAACCCCGATATTCCTCACAGGAATATCTTGTACTCCACGCGATAGGTGCACTTGCCTCCTCTCGTTAAAACTCGATTTCAACTGTTTTACATTCAAATAATAAATCTGCGTGCCCCGTATCCCTAAATAAAACCAAATCTGCTTTCTTAAATAAACCGCCCGAGGCGCCACGTGTCCTAAATAATTTTTGTAGTTTTAACCATCATCAAGTTTTTGGCGACATTGCCGGGAATTTTCGTGTTGTTATTTTGAACTCTGGAGAACAATTACTTTTACATATATATAATAAAATGGCCACCAAAAAAATTAATAATAATAATAATAATAATAATACTTTAAAAACACAAAAAAAATTATTTTTAAAAAAACCAAGAAAAAAACTTAAAACTAAAAATTTTAAAACTATAAAACTTAAAAAAAGATTTAAAAACAACAAACTAAAAATAAAATCTAAAAACTCCAAAATATAAAAAACTTAAAAACTAAGAACACATAAAAAATCATAAAACAAAAAAACAATGAAAAACTAAAAACGCAAAAAACTATGGAAAAAAACTAACTACAAAACACCTTCCTTAAAAACACAAAATATATATATATATAATAATTTGTTATTTACTGTATATATCTATAGCAAAAAAAATCCCCTCCTAAAAACCATAAAAAAAATTCTCGTTTATATGTTTTGTTTTAACTTTTTTTTATTTCTTTTCAAAAACCCAAAAAAATATACCAAAAAAATACTAAACACTGAAATTAAATAAAAATTTTCTATTATTAAAAATTATATATCTATTTTCTCGCTTCGGCCTGCTTCACGCTTTTGTGCGCACTAGGGGAATGCATATCTGTAATGCTCATATAGCTAAGACGTTAGCTTATGAGTCACACACACAATTTCCCCTACCACCCGCAACTTTTTGGCCGAGTTTACCTTTTTTGTTTTTTTTGTTATATTTTTGTCATTTCTTCTAAATAATGCAGGGTTTTGTACCGAGCCTCCCCGAACTCATTTCAGGGAAGTTCCTACCCCTTCCTCTCTATTTTTGTACATACTGCCTTTTATCTCTTTTTGAACATACTTATATTGCAATATTGAGGACAATGTTGAATTTAAGTATGAGGGTGTTTTCTTATTTTTCAATTCTGCAATTTTATATTCTGTACTCATCAAAAATAAAAAAAAAGCAAAAAAATTTAAAACTTCAAATTTTTTGTTGTTGTTTTTATAATTAAAAAAACTCAAAATATTTTTCATAAAACAAAAAAATTTTCAAATAATTTATAAAACTTCAAAAAAATTTTTATAATAAAGTAATTTTTGCTTGTTATTATAATTAAAAATCCCAAAAAATCATAAAACACAAAAAATCACCAAAAAACTTATAAAACAAAAATTCAAAAAAATTGTTGTTTTTTACTTTGTAAATTTTTTGTAAAAAAATCTTTCTCTTTCCCTCTCTCTTCTTTGTAAACAACACCTCTTTCTCTCCCCTTTCTTGTAAATAAATTGACAAAATATTAAAAAAATAAAAATAAAAAGTAAAAACTCCAAAAATTTTGGAAAATCCAAAATCCAGAACACAGAATAGCTCTAAAAATTCAAAAAAAAAAATACAATAAATCAAAAATACAAAAAAAGATAAATACTCTAAAATCTCTCAAAAAATGTTTTTTATGTGACTAATAAATCGAACATCTCATTCTTAACCCATTTTTCCTCTCCAAAAATCTAGTTGCAAGTTTATTTATAAGTGAATTTTATTAATTCTTTGTTTACTATTCGTTTATTAATTAGAGATCGATAGATTTAGATATCTGGGGTTTATTTTTGAAGAATTTCATATGCTTTATTTTTTATTTAGATAAAGTACCTATTTTCAACACCACTTCTAACTTATCTAAATAGTTTCACATTTATTTTGATAGAAAATAACAACCTTAGATTTTAATTATGTTTACTCCAAGCTTTTTTTTTTGAAATATAGGAACGCATAATTTATAAAGCTTGCTCTCAAATTTTTTTTATTAAACCTAGTTTTTTTTTCTGAAAAAAAACCTATCTCCTTTTTTCATGTCTGACTTGGCATGATTTTGATCCTTAAACGATCATATGTCAATGAGAAAAAGATTTCGTTCCATAAACATAGACATCTAATTTTTGAAAAGATTATATGTTACAGAATAAGAGGATAAAATTTATTACTCCTATACATATACATTGGGATATTATGAAGTTGTTAAAAAAATATTTTTTGTTATGGAAAATAAGATTTCGTTTTCCTAAACATCCACATTCAAACCAAAAAATTCATTAGAGGTTTGAGAAAAAAAATACACTCGCCTCTAAAATCCAATGCCCTCTTCATAAACATCAACATCCCCTCCGCCAATTTCAAATGATTCTAGACTTAATTTTAAAATCTTTTTGAGAGCATAATTTATAAATTGCATTATTTCCTTTAATTCTTATAAGCTAAAGTTTCCATAATCCAATCTATTTTGTTAACCTAATAAATAAATTTTTTTGCTATCTATTTGATTATATCAGAAGTTTTTAGATGAAACTCTTCCTTTATTTAAATTTTTGTCATAATTTAGGACTTAACTCTTATAACCTGGATAATTATTTTGATCTTTCTTTCGATTAATTCAAGCGTTAACTAAACTTAGGATTTCATTAATTCTTTATAAGTATATCTCCAACTTTTGTTCTGGAATAACAAAAGCTTAAGTATGAGGGTATTTGATAAGTTGTAAATATACCTATTTTTACGTACGTTAATTAAGTCGTTTTAGTTTCTTTTTGTTATTTTTAGTAAATTTTCTTTAATAAAATGCTTCTTTTTTGTAAATATTATTCTAACTTAACTTTAACTTGTTTCCTGAAATTTTTTAGGAAATTGCAAAAATTTCAAAGTACACCCTCATGTAGTTCTCGGTCATGCCCGTGTCCTGGGCGTGTACCTTTGATTCATTGAAATCAGCGCCCCGTAAAGAAAAAACCAAGTCACGCAAAAGTACATGCCTGTGACCAAGCCCCGTGTCACGCCCTCGACGATTCCGCACATGAAGATCGTCGAACCCATCGACATGCCTGTGTCAAGATGCAACACGCCCGTGACTTCTCCACTGGCCTAGACAAGACGTCGCCGATGACTAATAGACATGACGTCGTCCCCAGATCGACCTTCCCGACACCCCCCCCCCCCCCACAAGCCCGTGACAAACAGAGTCATGCGCATGACATCCACGTGTACAGCCGCAAAATCAAATCAGCCATCAAATCTCGGCACCGACTCACCAACAGTAGTTACACGCCCCCCTACACGCCCGTGACCTAGGGCGTATACTTAGAAAATTTTGCCTATAAATTGAAATTTTCTATATGGATTCCTGTTCTTCTTTATTGAACCATTTTGGTTAGGGAGGTGCTGCTTTAGTGTATTCCAATATCTTGTAAGGGAAATTTCTCCCACTCGTTTAGATTTTGTTTTTAGCTTTCGTTGTAATCCGTCTTTTACTTAATAAAAGGTGTGTTTTTCTTTCCTTATCTTATTTTGAAATGCGTTTGAGCACCCTACTTAAGCAATTTTTTTTTGTTTTATCTTTATTTTTTTCATCTTTAAAATGGGTGTGTGTGTGTATGAGTATAGTTTGCTAAATTTATGTTTTTCTTCCATCATTTTACTTAGCTCTTTTAGCATTTATGCCTTTTTATAGCTTTTTTCTGATTCCTATAAATCCGTAAAAATGTTTTCAAAGTGGTTTTCATTTTTCTCTAACTTAGATTTTCTCATTTAGGTTGTAAAAAGTTTTCGTTCTTTTTACTTTATTTCCACTTTTTTAGCACTTTTACGGAGTTATAAGAATGAATATATAGTCATTTTAATTTTTTTGAGCACTTCGATTTTCGTTTTAAACTTTTGCTCGTTTAATTTTTCTTTCTGCTTTTTATGCATTTTTAATAATATCTACCGGTAAAAATGTAATCATTTTAATTTTCCATTCACTTTGTTTTTCGCATTTTTTATATGTGTGCGTGCGTGTAAGAGTTAATTTTTATAGCTTTCTTTCATTCTTGTAGAGTGTGTGTGTGTGCATTTTATTTTTGTAGAGTGTGTGGGTGTGTTTTTCATTTCAGAAGAGTGTGTGTGTTTTCATTTCAGTAGAGTGAGTGCGTGTTTTTATTTTTTGGAGAGTATGTTGGTGTGTTTTTAATTTCTGTAGAGTGTGTGCGTTTTCATTTCCAGTAGAGTGTGTGTGTGTGTGTGTGTGTGTGTGTGTGTTTGTGTGTGTGTGCATTTATTTCCTCCTACTCGTTTGAGTAGGACTCGCTTTCATTTCCCGCCTACTCATTTGTGTAGGACTTGTCAGTTTAATGCTTTCATTTCCTGCCTACTCGTTTGACTCGAACTCGCAATTTACTGCTTTCTTTACTGCTTTCATTTACCGCTTTCTTTACTACTTTATTTTTTGCTTTCATTTTATCGCTTTCTTTCTGCAAGCCATCCCCAATCTGATGTGTGGCTAACCCCTCTTAGCCCTCAGTATCAAAGAGCATTTGGATAGATAAAATCGCTTTAAATAATTAGAGGTCCTCTTTTACACATTAATTAAATTACTTAAGGTTTGCCTCGGGTTTATGACGCGTAGAACCACATATCGATTTTTGTGCTCTATTTTCGTAGTCCATATTCTAACTATCCCAGAGGCCGTTCGTACGGACTGATCACCCCTTGGTAAATAGAGTTCCACACTAACCCTCGATAGAGGAGGCGCGAAATTCTACCGGATCGGGTTCCCCAACCAATAGCGGTGTTCTTAGCGTAATGCGGACATTAAGAGGAATCCTTTGTCGGACGAGAGCCTGGTCAAAAAGTGTTTATATTCAGGTGAGCGATAGTCCTAGAGATAGGTGTGCTCTTATTTGTGGAACCTCCACGGCAAAGTCTCCACCCTAATTAATTTGAAATTTAGGATCTCTTTTTGTTAAAAGTTTATTTTAGTTCAAATTCTTTTATATACAGTTGTGCTAAGTTATTCATTGACTCAATTTTAATGCTTTTATTTTTTGTTTATATATATATATAATATCCCGAGAAGATAATTTTCAGTAAAATAATTGTCCCCTCCAGGGAAGAGTAGAAATAATCAACCCATCCCCGAGAACAATACGACCCGATATTCCTCATCAGAATATCCTGTACTACACGTGATAGGTGCACTTGCCTCCTCTTATTAAAACTCGATTTCAACTGTTTTATATCCAAATACTAAATCTGTGTGCCCAGTCTCCCTAAATAAAACCAAATCAGGTTTCTTAAATAAACTGCCCGGGGCGCCCCGTGTCCTAAACAATTTTTGGAGTTTTAACCGCCATCATAGAGCGAAGGCTAGCTTCTCTGAGATGGGATAACGAAGCTTTGCATTCCTCAGGACCGGCTCACATATTATACGGGGAGCTACTTCTTCCCCTCTTCCCGGATCAGGATGGAGCTGAAGGCTTCTGCTCCTACCCAAAGATATAAATACATGTCCTCCCTCTCCTTCGGCCATTGGAGCAGGGGTCCTGAGTCAACTACCTCTTCAAGGCCTGGAACTCCTCCTCACATTCCCTGGTTCACTCGAGCTTCTTGTCTCTGCTCAAAGCTTTGAAGAAGGGAGAGCACTTTTCCACAGCCCGGGAAAGGAACCTGCTTTGCCCTGCCAATTTTCCTGTCAGCCGCTGCACCTCCTTAGCATTCAGAGGCGACCACAACTCCATTATCGCATTAACCTTGTCTGGATTCGGCTGCACCCCTATGGGGGTGAGAAGGTGGCCCAAGAACTTGCCCATGCTAGACCCGAAGACATACTTCAAGGTGTTCAGCCTCATCTTTTACTTACGTAAGGTGGTGAAGGTCTCCTCCATTTCCTGGAGGTGAGAGTCCACGTCTCGACTCTTGATCATAAGACAATCTATGTACACCTTGAGGTTCCTCCCGTTCTATTCCCGGAAGACCCTATCCGTCATTTTTTTGGTACATTGCCCCTGTATTCTTCAGCACAAAGGGCATCATTTTGTAGCAGTAGCACTCATCCCCCATGATGAAGGCGACAACTATGATATCAATGGGGTGCATCCTGATCTGGTTGTAACCTGAAATTTCATGTAGGAAACTCATTACAGGAAAACTGATGGCTGAGTCAACCAACGCATCGATCCGAGACAAGGGATAACAGTCCTTAGGATAAGATTTATTAAGTAAAGAAAAATCAACACACATATGCCACCGGGCGTCTCCTTTTTTAACCATAACTACATTGGAGACCCCATCGGGGAATTGTATTTCGGATACAAAGCAGGCCTTGAGGAGTTTGGCTACCTCCTCCCTGATGGCCTCGACCAGCTTGTGTGCAACAGACCTATCCTTTTGTTGGATAGGGCGGGCTTCCGGATTCAGGTTGAGGTGGTGGAAGGACCACGTCCACGTCAATCCCTGGAATCTCTATTGCGCTCCAGGAGATGATGTCCACAATCTTCTGGATGCAAGCCAGCATTCTCTCCTGGTCCACCGGGGTCAGCCCCCCCCCCCCCCCCCCCCCCCCCCCCGTTGATGCGTACTTTCTCCACCCTGCCTCCTTGGGTGAGAACTTCCATCTCTACAACCTCTTCTGCAACCTCCAGCCTGGACTGCTCCCCCATTCTCCAACATCCCTCTCTTCCAAGACAATAACATCCATCTCCTCCATCACTTCTTCCATGACCATCACCTCGGCTGGCTCCTCCTGGACTCCTCCTACCAACTCCACCTGGGTGTAGCTCTCCACCTCCATCTCCTCTCCACCAGCCTCTTGATCTGCCTCTTCCATCCTCCAATTCATCTCCTCGGCCCCCTCTTGCCAGGAGTTAGAGTTCATGACAGTGATGTGGCATTCACTGGCCACCTTGGGGTCACCTCGAACCCGGACCTAGATCCCCTTAGTGTTGAACTTCAAGAACAAATGGAAGCATGAGTAGACGCAGTGGAAGGTGCTGATGAGGGGCCGCCCGAAGATGAAGTTATAGCTGCTGGGGGCATCCAAGATGACGAACCTACTGGTACGGGACTGCCCCCCCCCCCCCCCCAGAGTAACATGGAGTCCCACTCCTCCTTCCACCTCCTTCCTCTCCCAGGAAAATCCAACCAGGAGCCCATCCGAGGCCAGCAGACTCTTTGCTTCTACCTTCATCGTGTTAAAGACCTTCTTCAAGATTATGTTGACCGAACTCCCATTGTGGATGAGGATCCGGGAAATAGTGAAATTCTCGATGGCTGCTTGGATGACCAGCGTATCGTATAAGGGATCTTAATGATCCGGCATATCCATCCTCGAGAAGGTGATCTCCTCTTTTGGGGGAGGGGTTTAGGATGTGGATCCAATGCTCCTTCGATACATAGTGTGGAGGCTCTCCTTCTTGGAAGCATCAATCGCCACCCCATGGATAACTCTGATCCCTCACTGGGTTCCAACATCCTCTCGGTCCTCACACACCAGTTCACCTCTGCCCGAGGCAGGACCTCCTCAATTCGCACCTCCTAGCAGCCTTCTACTACTGCCGCTGCTCCCTGTTTCCTCTCATCTCGAGGAACTCTGGGCACGTGGCTGTGGCGTGCCCCTCTTCCTGGTGGATTTCTTAGCAGGGTAACTCCACCCTGACTTCCCTTCTCCTCCTCTACTAACCCCTCCTCCTCTGCATGGCTATTGTCATGGTCTAATGCTGATCGGGGAGAGGAGGCCTCTAGCCCTGCCTCTATCCTGGAGGGTGATACAGACACTAGCCTCCCTGGTGGATGTCTCCTCCGTGGAAACCCCTCCGCTGGCCCTGGTCTTGCATTCTGGCTGCCTCCAATAGAACCGTTGTTCTGCTCCTGACGCCCCACCTGGGCTGCTAGTGTTGCTACTATTCCCATTGCTGGGGTTCAACTCTTCTCGCCTCATGCCCCGAACCTCCTCCTGGCCCTTTCTCCTCTTCCGTACCCCACCTGGCCAGTTTCTTCAGGAACTCGGCGTTTGACGCCTCCCCCTCAACTTCCCTTGCCTCCCTCTCCATCAACTCCTCATAGGAGAGAGGTGGCACCCTCTTCAGCTCCTCCTGAAAAAACCTTATTGCAGTCCCAAAGTGAAGGCCATCATCAGGGTGTGCCATGGCATTTCCTGTACCTGGGTGACCTCCTCCTGGAACCGGTGTATGTAACTCTGCAAGGTCTTATTCACCCCCTGCTCGATGTGGAACAGGAACTCCGACTCCTTCTTCCTTTTCTTGGAGGTGGTGAACCTCAACATGAACCCCCGGTGAAGGTCCTCGAAATAGTATATTGAGTTGGTCGGTAGCTGATAAAACCACACTCTCGACTTCTCCTTGAGGTTGACGGCGAAGAGTCTGCATTTAAAGGCATCAGACATTTGCCTTATCGATACCATATCCTCGAACCACTGGATGTGCTGGACCGGGTCATCCCTCCCGATGTAGTAGGACATCTTCGGCTCCCTGAACCCCTCGGGAACTGGGGCAGATCAGACCAACTCACAGAAGGGGCCACCTCCCCCTACTGGGCGAGTCGGATGATCAAGCACCACCATCTCATCAAACCGACCTCTACTCGCCAAACCGGGGAACAACACTCGCACGGGAAGGTCCCGCTCCCTCGCTTCCTCTACAACCTCCTTCCCAGCTCGCCTACCGGGTGCTTCCTCGTCGAGGGCCGGGTCCGCAAGTACAGGTGCTTCTGGTGTCGAGCACCCAACACCTATGCTGAGGGCGAACCTGACGAGGTCGAGTACCTCCCGCCCGAAGTCTTCGAACATCCCCACTATGGCGAGAGTCATAGGGGGTGGCGAGTCGTCTCTATCCGCACCATGCCCTTCTCCTCTGGTCATCGAGCTTGACGAAGGTTTTCTGTGTTGACCACTCTCCACGCTCACCGTACCAAAAATGTTAGAACCGAGAATTCAGTCTCTTGTGGAGTTCACCATTGGGGAAGTGATGATCACACACTTTCTTCTCTCTTGTGAGTTAAACGACTAAGGAAATGGAATAGGGAATAGACCCAAGGGCTCGCCATGGAGGTCCTACCACACACCCAAAAGATCTTATAGCACTTTCCCCTCCCTTAGCTAAAAGCCGAGCTAACACTACCTCAGAAAGCGTTAGAAGACAGGGGAACAATAAAAGCATGCCTTCTAAGGTAACCTCTTGGGTCTTTTTATAGATTTCTAAAAATGAACTGCCAATAACCAATCTTCGCTATTCTAAATGGCTATATATAGTCCAAATTGGTCTGCCAATAGCGTAACCCCACTATTCTAGTAAGCCAATATACATTGTGCAGATGGGGGATCCGCTCATCGAATATGGGGTTGTACAAGGGGCATTTAGAGGAATGAAGGGATTCATGCTGATGAACAGCAAGAACACTCCTTAGAATATGAAGTGGCTGATTCCCAAATAGGGAGAGATTCCATGAACGGGGATGAAGAAGTTAACTCTCAAGCATCTGCTCAAATGAATGATGCATTTCCCACATCCTTTATGGCACAGCTAATAGGGTTCTTTGATGAGCAAAAGAGTAGAATTGAGATGTATGTGGATGACTCAATCAAATACTTAAGGAAGGAACTCACTTACGAGATCTCTTTTATCATATTTGAAGTAAACTTGATAAAAGAGAACACAGTAAAATTCTTCATGAGAGTTGCCCCTGTTGTAGATCACACAGTAGTTCAACTTGATCAAATCCAAAATACTCAGGCAGATATCATCCAAGACCAAAGAATCACGACTGAAAAAATGCAGATGGTTCATAATATAACAAAAACCAACATGGAAGAGCACATGAAAATCATTGAAAGAAGAATGGATGTCTGCACCCAAATCTTAGATGATCATATGTTGGAAGTCAAGAATCAAATTATATCTGGTTTAAACCATCAGGACCAAAATATAACCTCCTCCAAGGAATTCCCGAGCTATCTAATTATAGAAGAAGTCATAAAAGGGTAGAGGAATGATAGAGGATAGTGGTGACCATGCTATCTGGACCTCTAATGTAATAAGGGAATCATTGGGGTTAGATTCCATCCAGTATGATGAGCCTGTTATTCCTGAAGCTGTAGTTGGAGCTAATGCTGAAGCTGATGTTGTAGCTTCAGTTTATAATGACGAAATTACATTCAGCCCCACCACTCAATATCTATGAATGGGCAAGGGAAAAGAAGTTGCTGTTGAGGAAGAGGATGTCAGGCTGAGGGAAATGTCTCACATAGAAAAACTAGAAACAAGGCCAGATTATGTGTAGTGGAGCCCAACCTCTAGGATCATCATTATGGATGCTTAGAATCAAATAAAAGAGAACAAGTCAGGTAAACTGAAGCTATACAGTACTCTGGAATGGTCTAAGTATGATAAGCGAGAAGAGAATAAGAGATAATTCAGAGAAGACAAGATGGCTAGAATTCTACCAGTGGATGCCTTGAAACCCTGCAAATTCCATCCAAAACCCTATAACTACTTTGAAATACAAAGATAGAAAAGAAAGAGGCTGTAGAGAAGGCTACAAAGAAATCTAGGGGGCATTATAATTATGGAACCTAAACCTTAGTAATGTTTTAGAGTTATAGGTTCCTATGGGATTTTTGAATAAAGAATCTTTATTGTAGGCCTATTTGAAACTTTCCCGTTCATCAAATTTAATATGCTCTATCATAGTTATCTGTGTGTCTATATTTTTTGGTTGAACATTGTTATCTATTATGAAATAGTGTATATAATTGACTAGGATTTTGACTACTTCAAATAGGAGGAGATTGTTGGGAACATTGGCCATAATATCCTAGATTTGATGAAGCCTCATAAGTCAATAATGTACACAAATATGTATTTAATATTTCTCTGAGTTTACTTGTGCGGGTAATCAGTAATTGACTAATTAATAGGCTGGGTTTTGTTAGAAATTAAATTAGATATGAGTCAACATATTTTAAAGTGATGAATATTTGACTAAGTTCAAATACATCGAGTCATCTCACATCACTCAACCCTAAAGGTCTAAATGCATTGATTGCATGCCATTCACTCAAACCCTCAGTGGAAAAGCAGATAATCTGTCTAAGTATAAATGCATCGAGTGAAAGTCATTCACTCAACACATTGGTAAAAGAATAGACAACTGTCTAAGTATAAATGCATCGAGTGAAATTCATTCACTCAACGCCTCAGTAAAAGAGCAAAAAATTGTCTAATTTCAAATACGTAGAGTGAAGACCATTCACTCAATGCCTCAGAAGATGCAAAAATTCAGACAAAGCACAAATGCTCCGAGTGAAGGCCATTCACTCAATACCTTAGTGTAGAAGCAGAAAATCTAACCAAGTGCAAATGCGCGGAGTCATAAGACTTCACTCAATTACAATATAAAATGTGTTGCGTTAACATCAGTTACTCTACACATCTTCCTAAATTCAAGTGTTAGACCAAGTTAAATGGCTTTACATCAATTTTAATCACTCAACGCCTCTATAGGAGCACAAATGTTTATTCTAAGTAAAAGGGCGCTAAGATATTCTACTGATGTCATACTTAATTCAAATTGACATTAATTACGCACTAAAAGACGGAAACTACCACATTATTTGGATACATTATCTTGGAAGATACAGATGATAAAGCCGGCCATGCTACAAACCTAAATAGGATTATAGTCATTGTTGATGCAGAGATATATAAGCTAAGTGTATGGAATTTTACAAGAACTTTTGGTAATACATTCTAAAACTCTAATTCGCAAAAGTTGCTGCCAACAAGAATGATTAATTCACTTGTCTTCAAGCTCCACTATTTTTCACAATAATCTTTCAGAATCCTGAAGAAAAAGAGAATCGTTGCTAGTATTCAACACAACACAGTCTATTTCCAATTTGAAGATCATTTACATTTGCTGTTGGTGAAGAGAAACTGTTTGTGCAATAGTTAGAGAAGAAGGCTCCAGAGCATCTGTTCTTGAGTCATTGTACCACAAACTCTCTTTAAATCTTTATTGTAAGAACTCTCTGAGATCTGAGTGTAGGTTTAAGTTATAAGGGCTGAGAGTAGTACTTTTTCTAAATTTTGAGGCAGTATTCTTATAGAGAATCTGAGGTAGGCCTGAGTTATAAAGGCTGAGGTAGGACTTACTTGTCAGCCTGAGGTAGGAGACTTGTTGTTGTATCTAAGGTAGGACTGAGAAAAATTTAAGTTGTTGGAGTAGTAGTTACTCTGAGGTGTAAGATCCAGGGAGGGGTCTGAGCTGCAAAATCTATTGATATGAGATTTGGAGATGTTGGCCTAGTCTAGCTCTCTACTAGTTATGTGTAGGGGGAAAGTGGATGAACCCAAGATAGAGGAAACAATATAAATTGCTTGTGTGTTTTCTGGGTTCTTGAAAGCTATAACTAAACTCTATCACACCAAGTAAGTCTTTAAAAAAATAAAAAGATCTCAAAGAAACCTATTCCCCCCCCCCCCCCCCGTAGGTGATTATATACCTTTAAAGGTCTTCCAAGGAGACTCCACATGATGTTCCAAAGGACTGTTGCCTCAACCTCCCAAGTTCCACCCCCCCCCCCCCAATAAAAAAGAATCACATTCACGTCAAAGGTCATGTCGTACTACTATGACACATTCTGTGACCCTTGGTGATCTAGACGTCCATAAAAAACTTCGCGGTTTCCAAAATCCTAGTTGACAATGGGAGTTCGGTAAATGTGAACTTCGAGAAAGCTTTTGACGAGATAAAGGTGGAGGCGCAGAGGGTGCTTGCTTTTGATGGACCACTTTTTAGGTTTTTCGAAGAAATGAAGGAGGTAGAAGGAGGAGTCAGGCTCCATGTGATGATAGGGGAATTTTAAGAAACTGTAAATTCATCATTGTTGACACTCCAAGCATTTATAATAATATCTTTAAGTGCCCCCATCATTGATTTTTACATTGTACCCTCGTCATTCAATCAATGCCTAAAGTTCAATGACAGGGGAGTCCATGTTAGGATCTGGGGAGATCCTAAGGTAGCGAGGCAGTGTTATGTTACGACCGATAGAGGTCTATGTCTAAGGTGGTAGGAAAGAGTATAAGAGGGAGGGGCAGTCTCAGTTGGAGACTGATAAGTCTTTATTTATAGTTATTATATATATTTTTTATCTAATAAATAATAATAGTTTATTTAGTTTATTTTAATATTTGTATTAAAATGCATTGTTTTCTTATTTCAGGTCTATTTAAGCTACAGATAACAAATAGGAGCATGCTAGGCTAATTAGAAGAACAAACAGAGAAATCCTTGAAAAATAGCTTTTACACGCCCATGTCACGGGCGTGCCTTTTGGTCACGGGTGTGACATGTGGCCGTGACCAATAGAGGATCTCCAGAGTATAGACCACATCAGATAAAAGTAACATGCCCCTAGACACGGGCGTGACCTAATGATCACGTGTGTGTACCAAAGGCGTGACCCCAAGAACCAACAACGTCGAGCGAAGAACGTCGATCAAACACGTACACACCCACGACCCAAGGTGTGTTAGGTGCGTTTTCCAGCCAATAAATCAGCTGTTCCTGCCGTTGCCACCAGATTTCCGTTACAGCTTGACACGCCCTAGGTCACGGGCATGTCCAGGGGGCGTGATGCCTCCATCAAGAGCATTTTATACCCGCCATTTTCAGCTTCTCACCATTTTCTAGTAATATATCGGACACGCCCTAGGGCACGAGCGTGACCTAGGGGCGTGACCCGCCATTTAACAGATTTTGGCGGTTTCTTCTCCAACATTCCCGGGCTTTCAAGACGATGGTTTCAAGCCTGACACGCCCGAAGTCACGGGCGTGACCAAGTGCGTGACCGACCAACAAATTTTCCTATAAATTCCAGATGAGTTCAGGAGCTAATGAAGGATCTAGGGAGCAAAATCTAGGAGTAGTTCAGTAGTTTAGTTATCTGTTTTGATGCATTTACTTTATTTACTTTTCAATTTCGTAGTTAAGCTTTTATTCTTGTACTTTTATTTCAAGATTACTTTTGTTCATCATTACATGTAGCCTCGTTTCATTACCACTTGATTTTGACAAGCTTTTGAATAAAATAAAAATCTTCCTTAGCAAAAATGCTATTATTACTTCACTTCACTCTATCTTTGATTTATTTATTTCTGACCTTTATTCCGTATCCTAGATTTACCGAGAGGTTGTGAATTCGAGTAGAACACTCAAAGATAGAAGGAGCCGCAGGCACTCCTCGAGAGAGGATGACATGGATCTTCCGGATTGAAGTCCAATCCAATAGTGGTGTTCACCGTATAAGGCTAGCTTAGGGGTTTCGACTGCCCGAGAGATCTTAATCGATCAACCTAAGTTTAGTCGAGAGCGTATTCTCGAGAGATGCGCTCTTGTAATTTAGGAACCTCCACGGTTGAAGTAGGATATTTAGAAATTTTCTTTTATGAAAAGTTTATTTTAATTCAAGGTAAGCCTAGATCAAGTGTTAATCTTAGTTCTTAGTTTTATTAATTTTCTATTGCTATTTACCAATAAAATAATATTAATTTCCATAAGTAGCAGTACTCTCAACAGGCCCCGAGTCTAATACGACAATTCCGATACCATATTTTGATAGGTACACTTTTCAATTTCGAGAATATAGTTTGGATACATTTTTAAAACTATAAATTTATCCATCAAGTTTTTGGTGCAGTTTTCAGGGACTATTTTGTTGATATTTTGAAAGCGTAGATTTTATTACTTTTATCATTCTCATTCTCCACCTCCATTTCTATTTTTCATTTTCGTTTTTCAAATTCCTTTCTATTAAGTACCGACTGTTTTATTTTCCTTTTACAAAAAATGTTATCTCAATTGGCCGCTCAAATTGTCAAGCTTCAAAATAAACTAAATATTTTGGAAGCCACAAAAAAGCGCCAAAGTGTTTGTTATTATAGTGGCGATTCCCATCGAAGTGAGTATTGTTATCATTATAATTATTATAAAACTTTTCTTATGAAAATAATTTTGATAGTAATTATGATAATACTTCTTCTCAATGTTATGAAAATCCAAATTTTTATGAAAATAATTCTTCTAATTTTTCCTATGTTCATAAAAATACTTTTTCAATTTGTAATGCGAATAATTATTTTGATGTAAATAATTATTTTTCCAACTCGGATGAAAACGTTTCTTGGTCGCAAGATAAACCGGAAGGTTTCCCGAGTTATGCGAATAATTATTTGGATCCAAATTTTTGATCTTCATCTTTCGTAACACAAGCTTTCTCTCTTGATTTTGGGAATATTCTAAATTTCAATTTGATTCTTCCCCCCAAAATTTGGATGAGAATTTTCTTACGTTTAGTGATTCTTCTTCTCCTTCGGATAATGTCGCTAATGAGGAACATGACTCTTCATGTACCCCAGTAGTTGCTTATACCAAAGAAGAACAACAACTTTTATTTCAAGAGCTTGTTAGGTGTATGGATGTGCTGGGAGCAGTAGAAGAAGATATGTTTCTTCTCCTACTACTCCCAATTTTCCTCCTATTAATGAATCTTCATTCACTATTTATGAATTTTTAGGAGCGAAAATTTATGAACATGATGCTTCCGATGATTTTATTTTAATTAAATTTTTGGACGAAAAATTAATTTTAGAAAATAAATAATCGGAGCTTGATCATTTTCTTTCACACGACCCTCCTCCGCGTGAAATTGTTTCTAACATGTTTATTTTTTATTTTTCTTATTCTAATGATTTCCAAGTAGACAGTGAGCCATTGCAAACGAATGTCGTCAACGATCCCTTTGCCGCTCATCTACAAAGGTTCAAATCACCTCAGGTATGGATAGGTGATTTGAATTTACATTATCAAGACAATCGCAAGGAGAAAAAAAGCAAGAATCAAGTGGAGGTGTAGCCGGGCGAGCGACTTTGACATCTTCGCTAATGCGTGAATTAAGTGAGTTGCCCGGTCACCTTAATTTTTATTTTTCTTTTTCCTAACCTGAACCGTCTATCTTAAAGATGGGAAAAAAAGCGCTCTTGGGAGACACCCCTTGCTTATCTTTTACTTTTATGAATTTATTTTTCTAAATTTTAACAAATTATTTTCTTTCCCCCTCCTACTTCACTTATAAAAATTGGGGATAATGTTTATTTTTACGTATGGGGGTGGATTCTTATTTTTTGTGTTTATTTAAAAAAATGAAAAAAATGAAAAAAATGTTTAAAAATTAAAAAAATTTTTATAAAAATCATTCAAAATTAAAAAAACATTTCTTTTTATTATCAAAAAAATATATACAAAAAATGGAAAAAAAATACAAAAAAATAATAAAACCCAACTTAATCTTTTTGTGATTTTTAGAAATTTACTTTGACTTTATTTATAAGTTTTTTTTAATTATTTTTAATTTTCTAATCTTTTATTTCATCAAAGTTAGTTAGATTTAATTTTTTGGTGATTTGATTTTAAGAAATAAATTTATGAAGTAAATTTGTTTAGAGAAATCTATTTAGCCCTTTTTCTCTTTTATTCTAATTAGTTTCAATTTTGTAGTACTTAGATTTACAATTTTTAGATTTTAATTATCTTCACTTTATGCTCTTGGATCCTTATGAAATTTTAATTTACTATAGTTGCACTCTCAGTTTTTTAAATTTAATCTGAATTTTGATAAGCCTTTTCCTTGTTTTTAATTTTCTTGTTAGCTCATATGTCACGGGGATAAGAGGATAAAATTCATTATCCCCTGGTACACATATGCAATATTTTTTATTTTTGGTTAGATCATATGTCATGGGAATCAAGTATTCCTTGGTACACATATGCAATCCCAAAAAAAGGAGTAAGAGGATAAAATTCATTACTCCTAAGCAATTTTGTTCGAAGAGAAAAAAATATCAAAAAGAAAAAAAAATTGTGTTGGGGGAGAGGATAAAATTCATCACCCCCAATCTAAGATCTCTTCAATTTCTTTATTCCCAAAACCCAATAGCCAATATTATTGCTTTAGAATTAAATTAAAATTGTAAGAGAGCATAAGTAGTAGTTTAAATTTTACTTTAAATTTCTTTTTAGTTAAAAAGTGTTAATAATTCTAAATCTAAATTTGTTAGCTAAACTACACAATTTCGAAGTCTAATTAATTTATATGAGAAAATTTTGCTAAATATATTTGGCTCTTTGCATTTTCATTTCATATTTTTAGAACTTAATTTTAAATCTCTCAATTTTACTTTTAACTTTCTTTTGATTTAATAAATTTTTAGTTTAATTAAAAAATTATATTAATTTCTTATAAGTACTCTCATAGATTTGCTCTGCAATAGCAAAAGCTTAAGTATGAGGGTATTTGATAAATCTTTATTTATAATTATTTTTATATAGTTTTTATTTAATAAATAATAATAGTTTATTTAGTTTATTTTAATATTTGTATTAAAATGCATTGTTTTCTTATTTCAGGTCTATTTGAGCTGCAGATAACAAATTGGAGCATGCTACGCTAATCAGAAGAACAAACAGAGAAATCCTTGAAAAATCTCTTTTACACGCCCATGTTACGGGCGTGACCTTCAGGTCACGGGTGTGACATGTGGTCGTGATCAACAGAGGTGCTCCAGAGTACAAGCCACGTCGGATAAAAGTTACATGCCCCAGACACGGGTGTGACGTAATTATCATGGGCGTGTAATATAGGCGTGACCCCAAGAACCAACATCGTCGAGCAAAGAACGTCGACCAGACACGTACACGTCCGTGACCCAAAGGTCACGGGCGTGACCCAGGGCATTTCAGGTGCATTTTCCAGGCAATAAATCAGTCGTTCCTGCCGTTGCCGCCAAATTTCTGTTGCAGCTTGACACGCCCTAGGTCACGAGCGTGTCCATAGGGCGTGACGTCTCCATCAAGAGCATTTTATTCCCGTTGTTTTCAGCTTCCCGTTGTTTTCCAGTAACAGATCGGGCACGCCCTAGGTCACGAGAGTGACCTAGGGGCGTGACCCATCATTTAATAGATTATGGCAGTTTCTTCTCCAACGTTCCCGGGGTTTCAAGATGACGGTTCAGAGCCTGACACGCCCAAAGTCACGGGCATGACCAAGAGCGTGACCGACCAGCAACTTTTCCTATAAATTCTAGATGAGTTCAGGAGCTAAAGAAGGATCTGGAGAGCAAAATCTAGCAGTTGTTCAGTAGTTTAATTTTATATTTTGATGCATTTACTTTATGTACTTTTCAATTTCGTAGTTAAGCTTTCATTCTTGTACTTTTATTTCAAGCTTACTTTTGTTCATCTTTAAATGTAGCCTCTTTTCATTACCACTTGATTTTGATGAGCTTTCTAATAAAATAAAATTCTTCTTCCTTAGCAAAAACTCAATTATTTCTTCACTTCAATCTATCTTTGATTTTTTTATTTCCGACCTTAGTTCCGTATCCTAGATTTTCCGAGAGCTTGTGGATACGATTAGAACACTCAAAGGTAGAAGGATCCACATGCACTCCTCGAGAGAGGATGACACGGATATTCCGGATTGGATTCAAATCCAATAGTGGGGTTCACCGCATAAGGCAAGCTTAGGGGTTTCGACTGGCCGAGAGGTCTTAATCGATCAACCTAAGTTTAATCGAGAGCATATTCTCGAGAGAGGCGCTCTTGTAATTTAGGAACCTCTATGGTTGAAGTAGGATATTTTGAAATTTGCTTTTATGAAAAGTTTATTTTAATTCAAAGTAAGACTAGATCAAGTGTTAATCTTAGTTCTTAGTTGTATTAATTTTCTATTGTTATTTATCGATAAAATAATATTAATTTGCATGAGTAGGAGTACTTAACAGGCCCCGAGTCTAATATGAAAATTTCATATACTATATTTCGATAGGTACACTTGCCTATTTTGATATTATAGTTTGGTTACATTTTTAAAACCATAAATTTCTCCATCAGAGACAACGGAGGAGGTATTTAACTGGGAGGTTCTCACCCAAGATGGGAGGCCATAGAAGGTGAGGATTAATGGAGGTCTGAGCTTGGAGGTTCGGGCAAAGGTCTTGGGATGCGTCTATAGGAATGTGGACATCTTCATATGGAGTGCCACAGACATACAAGGCATCCACACTGATGTGGCATGTCATCGCCTTAACCTCAACCCGATGACCTGTCCCATCTGCTAGAAGAGGAATATCACTGATAAGCTGGAAGAGCCCATCTAAGAGGTGGTGGAAAAACTACTGAAAGTAGGTTTTATATAGGAGATCCAGTATTTTGGATCATCTTTAATATGGTAATGGTGTAGAAAGGAGATGGTAGATGGAGGATGTGTTTTGAATTTTCTCTTCTAAATAAAGCATGTCTCAAAGATTGTTATCCTTTACCTATAATCAACGTGCTGATGGACTCAGCCGTCAGTTTTTCTGTGATTATTTTTTTGGGTGCCTTTTCAGGTTATCACCAGATCAGGATGCACCTACAGAATATCAAAGATGCCTCCATCATCATGAGAGGAGTTTGTTATTGATATAAGATGATTCCCTTCACGCAATAAAATACAAGAGAGACATTCTAAAGGATGATGGAATGACTCTTTCGGGAGTAAAGAAGGCAGAACTTATAAGTGTTTGTGGATGATCTAATTATGAAGAGCTAGGACTTGAGCTCTCACCTCTGGGACATGGAGGAAACCTTTGCCACCATATGAAAGTTCAAGATGAGGCTGAACCCCCTAAACTGCATTTTCATGGCCAGTAGGGGGAAGTGTTTGGGTAATCTCTTCACCCTGGCAGGGGTGGAGCCCAACCCTGACAAATTTAGGGCAATACAATATTTGGAATCAATGTGAAGTGTCAAAGAGATTCAGTGCATGGCGGGAAAGCTTGTAGGGTTGAACAATTGCTCTCTTACATATGAGACAAGTGCTCCCCTTTCTTTAAGTGCTAAGAGGTAATCAAAAGTTCAAATGGTCCCAAGATTGTGAGGAGGCCTTCCAAGCCTTAAAGACTCAACTCTCTAAGGCCCCACTATTATAGGGACTGAAGGAGGGTGATGATCTAGCTTTGTACCTTCGGGTGTGTGCAGAGGCTGTGAGCTCCGTCCAGATCCGCAAGGAAAGCTTGTGTGTCCTGAAGTAGGCAGAACTCTAATACCTAATCCTGGAGAAGTTGTTGTTCACTCTAATCATCTTAATAAGAAAACTAAGACCCTACTTCCAATCACGCTCAATCAGGGTATTGACTGATCATCCCCTCCACAACGTTCTTGAGGTGGTGGAGCACTCAAGTAGGCTAGCAAAGTGATTGGTGGAGCTTAGAGAGTTTGAGATTTATTTTGTCCCTCTCTTGTACATAAAGACATAGACGGTGGCAGATTTTCTAGCAGATTATGTGCTCGAGCTGCAAAGACCTCAGTCTCCCCAGCTTGTTACTTAGGAGTTACTGGTAGATATGGCATCAGGGAAGCACTCTCGTAGAGGTGGAATAGTATTGGTGACTCCACAGGAGACTAGGATTGAGCAACACGATGAGAGCCAGTTCCCACTCACAATTAATTAGGCGGCGTACGAGTCCGTGATCATAGGGCTTCGCCATGCTAAGGAGTTGGGTGTGCAAAATATAAGGATGGTTACATACTCTATGTTGGTGGCCTCCCAAAATAGGGGGAGTTTGAAATAAGCGATCCCACACTTTAGTGATACTTAGCGAATGTCATGGAGATTGTCGCGTTGTTCAGGTCCTTTATAACACCTTCATCCGACACATGAAATATAATATAGGGTACGGCCGGGGCCCCATACCATATTCCACAGACAGTCGGCGAAATTACAGGTTAATTAATATCAAAGGACTACTCGCATCCTAACTAAGAGCATTCTAGTTGAAGCTTTAGGGGTTAAATTTTGAACTCAAGTGCAACAGTAATGTCCACCTTACAACCACAAGAATTTAAAACAAAATACACAAAATGCACTATTGCAGGTGATAGTAGTTGTCGCTTGGCGACAGTCAACGGTAGCTTACAACTGTTCTGGCCTTATGGTCATAAATTTACTCTTTACAAGGTGTGTATTACAGACATCGGCACACAGGTAGGCCACACATGAAAGCAATAAAACTTCGCTTTTGGGCCTTCGAGGGCCAGCCAATCGCAGCGTAATGGCTTTAGTCCGCTACTTCCCGCTCGGCTCTCCAGCACCTGCACAATGACAATCCACCATAAGGATGGCAAACAAAGCAACAGTCAACATTTTGTTGACCAACTTATAACGACCCCAACCCTTAATCGGGGTGGCGATTCTCCTTCCCTACAAACAGTAGCATATATTGGCAACAACAATGTGCATTTAAGCACTCATCACCACAGATGCAGGATCAACGGCCACACGCCCTGTGCACTCAGGACATATTATTGGTGTACAGGACTTCCCGTATATCACCACCATTCAGAGGTCCATGACTTAATGGTAACTTTGTCATTCGAAGGTATTTAACCTGATGACTATATGATTCAGAGGTACTTAACTTAATGACTAGCTGCCCATTCAGAGGTACTTAACTTGACGACCCTGTCGTTTAGAGTTACTTAACTTGATGACATAGTAGTTGGCCTCCACAACTTGACTCAATCACAAGCCACACGACTTTATACCATTTCAGGCTGGTACTCACCATTGCTAGGCTCTCGAAGCTCTCATCTTTGCATACATTGGAACCCAGGTCTCTTAAAGACAGGCCTCACAAAATTTTAGCCCCTGGGAGCTATCACCTGGAGACACTCACTATCGCCCGTTGACATCAACAGTTCTCCAAACTATGATCTTTCCTCGGTATTTTCCTAGTGCTGAACTCCAGTATTTCTTCTTAATCTCATTTCACAGGTAGAACCCCCAGACTCCGTACAACTACTCGTTTATACTCGGAGTCTTCTCCGGTACGCAAAATAAACATCACCAATCAAGACCAACGTGTTTGGATGGGATTCACACAGCATACCTGTTCCGTACTCTATATTTTTGGATCTATATACAGTATTACACGAGGATCATACCGATCTACCGATTGGAAACCACCTTTTCTTCAACTTTTGGTGAGGGATTTCTTGCACGTATGCATATTGAGGACTTCACTTGTCCACGGAGAAAATCGTTACCCTAGCCATTATCTTCTGATTCATGGCAAATCGTTTCTACCCATATAGAAAGGAGCACGTCGCTCTCCTCTTCACGGATCTTGCCTCGGATCTATCCTCTGATTATCGAATCTCTGTCAGCACCCACAAGGGTCAGCCCAACTCTTCCTTAGCTTCTTTTTCTTAAGAGCTTTGAACGAATGGAAGAGAGAGAGATAAGAAGAGAATGACTTCTCATTCTAGCATACCTCTGCATAAGTAACTTCGGGCTCAATCCCACCCACAAGATTAATACATTAAGAGAAACGAGTGGGTGCAAAAATAGTTAAAAAGTCAAAGTAGCTGTAATCGTCGCACGATATTGATGTCTCCTAGAAACATCGACTTCAGTCGCTTGACTCCAGTCAACCACTGCTCTTTGGCCGTTTAACAGCCATCTGACACGTGTCCACATCACGTGGCACTATCGCATGACGACATCCATTGTGGCCACGCGAAATCAAGCCAATAGCTCACTCAACGCTTTCAAGCGTTGAGTGTATTGTACACATTCAACGCTTTGTAGCATTGAGTGTATTGTGATCACTCAACGCTTTCCCGCTATTTCCTAAGCGATACCCACTGTTGCCCAGGGTCAACGAAGTTAGTAGCTCACTCAATGTTTTTCGGCATCGAGTGCGTTGAGTACACTCAATGCTTCAAGGAATTGAGAGCGTTGAGAGCTGGTCTATCACTGCGTGATACCGGCAATCACCACGCGATAGTACCTTACTCAACGATTTATCGAGAGGTGTCGAGTGTAATGCTTTATGGAGTCGAGTGCCATCGCTATCGCCGCGCACGATACCCACTGTCACCTGGAAATAGCAACCAAAAGTTCTGCTATCAAATTTAGGGTGTTACAATCCACTCCTACTTACAGAAATTTCATCCCGAAATTTTATACATTTATAAGGGAAAAAATACTGCAACTACATATTACCCTTTCACAAATACATTGTTATAACATTATTTTCCAAATAACTCGGTAAATTTATCACGCTGGTTGGCTTATGCTCCCACGCTCTTTCTCCACGGTCACCATTGTCTCAACGGACGTCGACCATCCTGAATGTCCTTTTTTGGAGTTACTCACTCTCTAAACCCTTGATTCAAGTGAGCTTAACATCGTTGTCAGCCTTTATTCAATTGGTACTCGAGCATTCGCAATCACTTGCGCTGGCTCTTTCATTACTTTAAGAAGCACCGATATGGCAACACATCGGGCAGTCAGTTAGCTCCACCAAAAGAACTAATTGGTAGGCCGCTTCTCCAATTTAGTCAACCAATTTATATGGACTAATATAACTCAGTCTCAACTTTTTCACACGTCGAATCCCAAACATGCCTTTGAATGGCTTAGTCGTGAAGTATACTCACTCACCATCCACAAAATCCATGCTTTGGTGCTTGGCGTCGTAGCACTTTGCTTCCCTATCTTGGGCTACCAATAGCCGCTCTCAAATAGTATGTATGGTCGAATTTTCATTTCGACATCTGTACACTTATATAGCTTTGACTTGCCTGTTTTTGCCGAAGCTAAAGATGTATGGCCCTTCCAACCATATAAGCTTGACAGGTTGTCATCTAGATGCTAGCTTGATAGCTATTTTCGTAGACAAACTCAATCTTGTTGAGATGGTGTTCCTACCTCTTACGAAATCCATGGCGTACATAAGGAGCATATCCTCCATATTTTTGTCGGTACTTTCGGTCTAACCATCCATTTGAGGATGGAAGGCCGTATTGAACTTTAGCCTAGTTCCCAACCACTAATGAATTAATCTCCAATCATTTGTAATAAAGCACCCGTTTCAGTCACAAATGATGCTACGGGCACAGCGTGCAATCGTACTCTGTCATCTATGTACAACGTAACCAACTTTCCACAAAATCATCCTTTTGTTTGATATGAAGGGAAATAGTTTTGTTAATCGTTCAACGATTACCCACTCGGCATCATTCTCGCTCTGTGATCTTGGCAATCCATATACGAATTTCACAGTGACCTCATCGAACTTCCGTACAGGAATGAGTTCATGCACCTCTTTGTGCTCTCTAGGTGACACGAGTATTTCCTGAATCCTGCTTCACGTATCAATTCCTCATGTAGCTTACCCACCTTGGGAATGTACCATCGACTGTCCTTTTTCAAAAGGCCAACATCCAAGGTGAACTGGAAATTTTACCCCTCCTCTGCATAGTGCTTCATAATCATCGCGAGTCCCTTACTTGTCAAACCTTGTGCGTAAGGTCAAACTGTACCTCCGTATAGTATAGGCACGGATTTTCCATGGTACTCTTGTCATTATAACAAATGTCTATAATTTCAAACTATTGGATTAGACATTAATCATGAATTTATACTCTCCTTGCGCTTGCTGGAGTTTTCCATCTCCGGCATCTGCGACTGTGTCCCTTCTTTAGAGTGTAATGAATCTTGAAGTGGTAGTCCCCGAGGAACTCCATCAACCTCAGCTGTCGCATGATCAGATCTTTTTTGATCCAAGAGATACTTAAGGCTCTTTGAGTCTGTGAAGATGTCATGTTTCACGCCATATAAATAAAGATACCACAGTTTGAGTGTAATAATCACCGCTGCCAACTCCAAGTCATGGACGGGATAGTTCTGTTTATCTACTTTCAACTATCATGAGTCATAAGCTATCACCTTTCCAAACTGAAGAACGTAGCCTAAGCGGCTCCGTGATGCATTATTATAAATTTCATAGCCGTCTGAACCACATGGCGGCGTCAAGATTGTCTCCTTAGTCAGACGACTTTTCAGATCCTTAAATGCTCATGCACACATCGACATCCAAACAAACTTCTGATCTTTTCTCGTTAGTGTGGTGAGAGGCAAGGCTATCTGTGAGAAGTTCGCTACGAAGCGCCTGTAATAACCCTCAAGTCCAAGGAATTTTTGACTTTAGCTACAATTGACAACACAGGTCACTCTTGTATCGTAACTATCTTCACAGGATCTACTACAATACCTACATCCATAACCAATTGGCCAAGAAAGCCACTAACGATAGACAGAACTCGCATTTTGAGAACTTGGACTAGAGTTTGTTCTTCTGCAAGGTATGCAAAATCATTGTTACATGGTTTGGAGAATCTTTGTTTACCTAAGACTGCACCAATGTGTCGTCAATTAAGATGACAAAAATAGGTCAAAGTACACCTTAAAAGTTTAAGGCATTCAGTTCTTGAATAACGATGTCGCATTCATCAGCCCAAACGACAGTATCATGGATTTATAATGTTTGTAGCATTTTCCAAACGCCAACTTGGTGAATTTCATATCCCGGTGTTCTCCACTGGTCATAGCCAGAATTCTCATCTAGCTTTGAATATATTATTGATGCAATTGGCTGATCGAATAAGTTATCAATCACTGGAATCAGATACATGTTCTTCTCTGTCAGGTTGTTCAGCTCTCCATAATCAATGCATAGATGCAGGCTACCGTCCTTCTTCTTTTTACTAAAGGGGCCGATGCACCTCAAGGTGACACCATCGGACATAAATAGCCTAATCTTAGCAATTCTTATAGTTGAACTACCCATTTCTGTCATTTCCTCTAGCGTTACTTGATCTGGTGAGTTGGTCATAGTTTTCACACATGGCACCACTGTAATAGTGCATTCGGTCTCCTGTGGGGACATCACCCATGGAGATCGTTAGGAAACACATCTGTATAGGCCGTCATAATAGAAGCGTCACTCAACCGGGCTTCGGCCCAAAGGACACTATAGGCATGAAGAATTGCTTTGCGTATAACCGAACAGTTTTGGCTACTTGGAGAGCAGACATGTTCGGTCCTCGCATACAAGCGAACTTAGCCCCTCGTTCGGGGATCTATCCCAATGTGACTTCCGTAAAGGTGCAATCTATCCGGGTACACCGCTCTAAGAGCTAGCCCACACCTATGATCACATAAACCCCCACTATTGCCAGCATAGATGCTTCCATGTCATGATATGACATCATAACTGCATCTTAACATATCACTTTCTACCCATATGCACTCTTATTACTACGACAATGTCATTCTACACTTACCTATGATACAAAGATAAGCACACAAGGCATACATTAAGCCTTAATCAAATGACATCTTGATTATTCATTACAACATATTTATATATGCAAAACTGGCGTTGTATACATCATTACTTACGAGGAACTGTACGGTACATATTTATAGTTATTTATGTACATATACTCAGCATTCCCTTTCAGTGTGTTGTCTAAGGGCCACTTCGACAATCCCAGGAAATATGTCACTCCTTGCCACACGAGTAGCAAGCACGTGGAGTTCTCCACGTAGCAGCTCCAGTCTTAGCCTTCCTTACTTTTGGGGCCCCACCATGACAGTCTCGAGCCATATGACCCACCTTGCCACAAGTATAACAAATGCATGGAGCTTGACTCTTCAATGCTCTAGCCTTGCGTTACCACCTCCTGCGGTAAGTAGACTTTCCAGTCCTTGTAGAACTCGATGCCCTGACCTCAGGTATCTGGTGGACTTTTACCAAGTCCATCTCCAACAGTCTGGCTGACTCCACCAATGTTTGGAATCCCATTAGCTTAGGACTCATCAACAAAAAATGTAGTTCCGAGCGTAAACCATCATAAAATCGGTTGATCTCAGTTTCTTCAGTTTCAAACACAAACTCTACATGTTGTCTCAGCACGACAAATGCACGAAAGTACTACTCACCGTGTGAATTGATAAGTTGTAAATATACGTATTTTTAAGTACATTAAATAAGACGTTTTAGTTTTATTTTGTAATTTTTACTTATTTTTCTTTAATAAATTGCTTCTTTTTGTGTAAATATTTTCTAACTTAGTTTTATTTTATTTTTCAAAAACTTTCAGAAAAAATGTCAAAAAAATTCAAACTACACATCCGTGTACTTCCCGTTCACGCCCGTGACCTGGGTGTGTTACTTGATCCCGATAAGAGGTTGCCTCCAGCTCAACGATCAGCATTCGACGTTCGTCGAACTGCCCGACACGCCCTTGTTCATCTCGTGACATGCCCGTGTCATGCCCTCGACGTCCATCGAACTCAACTCGACAATATACGTTTGTCTATCTCAAGTCGATGATCTTCATTCGTCAATTGCTAAACACGCCTGTGACACTCCCGACATGCCCGTGTCAAATCCAATTCATCCTGTTGCCACTCAACGCCATCTCCACTCAATGCCAGCCACTCGACGCCATCGCCACTCAACGCCAACCACTCGACGCCAACCACTCGACGCCATCACCACTCAATGTCAGCCAACCACTCAACACCTCCAGAAAGGCCGTGTCAAGATTCGACATGCCCGTGACTTCCATGTGTCCTAGACAATAAAGCATCGGTGACTTATTGACATGACTCCTTCCCCAGATAAACCTCCCTGGCACGCCCCCCTACATGCCCGTGACAGCAGTGTCATGCCCGTAACTACCACATGTACATACCCAACATTCAACAATTCAATTAATGCTCAGCATCAACTCAGCAACAGTATAGACATGCCCCCCTTACACGCCCGTGACCTCGGGCATGTAACCCGAATTTTTTTCCTATAAATAGAAGTTTGCTCTAAGGTCACTTGTTCTTCTTTTTGAACCATTTTTCTTAGGGTAGGTGCTGCTTAGATGCTTTCAAGGCTATGTAAGTGAAATTTCTCCCCCTCACTTTAGTGTTTGTTTTAGCTTTATCTAACTCTCTTTTAGCATAATAAAATATGTGTTTTTCTTCTCTTCATATGGTTTTGGAATGGATCTAAGCACCTCTCCTTAAGCAATCTTATTTTGTTTTATCTTTGTTTTTGTTCTTTTCATATGGGTGTGTGTGTGTGTAGTTTGTTAAATTTACGCTTTTCTTCCTTTATTTTACTTAGCTCTTTTAGCTTTTATGTTTTTTATAGCTTTCCATTCATTCTTATAAATCCATAAAGGTGTTTTCAAAGTGGTTTTCAATTTTCTCTAACTTAGATTATCTCTTTTAGTTTGTAAAAATATAGTTGTTTTAATATTTCAGTCACTTAGTTTTTCTCTTTTTTGTATGTGTGTGTGACTGTATGCGTTAGATTTTATTACTTTTATTCAAGTAGAGTGTGTGTTTTCATTTATGTAGAGTGTGTGAGAGTTTATTTATGTAGAGTTTGTGTGTTTTATTTCTGTAGAGTTTGTGTGTGTGTTTATTCCTATAGAGTGTGTGGGTGTGTGCATCTATTTTATCCTACTCGTTTGAGTAGGAATCGCTTTAATTTCCCACCTACTCGTTTGAGTAGGACTTGTCATTTCCCGCCTACTCGTTTAAGTAGGACTCGAATTTACTGCTTTCTTTTCCCGCCTACTCATTTGTGTAGGTGTCGCAATTTTACAGCTATAATTTCCCACCTACTCGTTCGAGTAGGACTCGCATTTACTGCTTTCATTTCCCTCCTACTCGTTTGAGTAGCACTCGCAATTTTACAGCTTTCATTTCCTGCCTACTCGTTTGACTAGGAC
Source organism: Platanthera guangdongensis (assembly GCA_039583875.1). NCBI lineage: Eukaryota > Viridiplantae > Streptophyta > Magnoliopsida > Asparagales > Orchidaceae > Platanthera > Platanthera guangdongensis. The sequence continues at coordinate 160,936,062 of CM077158.1, forward strand.
TCGCATTTTACTGCTTTCCTTTACTGCTTTCATTTTAAGCTTTAATTTACTGCTTTCTTTTTTTGTTTTCATTTCCCGCCTACTCGTTTGAGTAGGACTTGCATTTTCAATTCTGTAATTTTCTTTTCATAAGCCGTCCCCATTCCGAAGAGTGGATAACCGCTCTTAGCCCTCAGTATCGAAAAGCATTGGGACAGATAAAATAGCTTTAAATAATTAAAGGTCCTCGTTTTCTCATTAATTAAATTACTTAAGGTTTACTCAGGGTTTATGACGCGTAGAACCAAATATAGATGTGTGGGCTCTATTTTTGTAGTGCATACGCTAGCTAGCCGAGAGGTCGTGCGTATGAACCGATCACCCCTCGGTAAAGGGAGTTCTGCACTAACCCTCGAGAGAGGAGGCGCGGAATTCTACCGGATTGGGTTCTCCACCCAATAGCGGGGTTCTTACTGCAATGCGGGCATTAAGAGGAATCCTTTGTCGGATGAGAGCCCGGTCGAATAGTATTAATGTTCAGGTGAGCGATAGTCCGATAGATATGTGACCTCATTTTTGTGGAACCTCCACGACCAAGTTTCCGCCTTAATTAATTTGAAATTTAGGATCTCTATTTATTAAAAGTTATTTTCGTTCAAATTTAATTTGATACCGTTGCGTTAAATTCTTCATCAGCTGCTTTTTAATGCTTTAATTTTATATTTTTATATATATATATAAATAATAACCCGACAAGTTATGATAGGTAAAATAATAATCCCCTCCAGGGAGGAGTAAAAATGATCAACCCGTCCCCGAGAACAATACGACCCGATATTCCTCACATGAATATTATGTACTACACGCGATAGATGCACTTGCCTCCTTTCATTAAAACTCGGTTTCAACTTTTTTTTAGATAATAAATCTGCGTGCCCCGTCCTTCCAAAATAAATAAACCATCTGCCTTTCTTAAATAAACTCGTGGGGTGCAGCGAGTTTTAACCATCATGCATTCCTTGCATCAAACACATATTCAACGGGTGAGTCGATGCTCTTCCTCTTGCAATCTGATGAAATAAACCAACCGACATTGATGCCACCATAAGAACAGGGGGCTGTACATGCCTGTCAGGTTTGGAATTGATCAGCGAAGACCACATCAGCTATCCTCTAAACTGTCTCTGCAGAAGGAGGAGGAGTTGGCACCTCTGTGGATGCATAACTATCCAACAAGTGCTGGGTTTCCTGCTACCCTGTATCTTTTCTAGTTGCTTATAGTCGTGAAACACCCAATTAAGAAACTAGTAATATTGCTAAAAGAAATTATAGGAACAAGCAATTCCCTCAAACATGTGTATTTTAATTCCTAAGTGGACATTCTTGAGTTCGTTTTGATATAACGGTAAGCACATACACGTGCTCGTCACCCCTCAAAAGAATTCGACCACGAATTCAAAGGAGGAAGACCAAGGTAAGCTGATACTATAATTATAACACCTTCATCCGTCACATGAAATATAATAGAGGGTCTATCCGTGGCCCCACACCATATTCCACAGACAGTCGGTGTAATTACAGGTTAATATCAAAAGACTACTCGCATCCTAACTTAGAGAATTCTAGCGGAAGCTTGATGGGTTAAATTGTGAACTCAAGTACAATAGTAATGTCCACTATACAAACACAGTAATGTTAAACAAAATACACAAAATCCACTATCGCAGGTGATAGTCATTGTCGCACTGCGACAATCAACAATAGCTTAAAACAGTTCTGGCCCTATGGCCTTACATTTACTCTTCACAAGGTGTGGATTACAGACATCGGCACGCAGGCCGACCACACACGAAAGCAATAAAACTTCGCTTTTCGGCCTTTGAGGGCCAGCCAATCACAGCGCAAGTGCTTTAGCCCACTACTTCCTGCTCAGCTCTCCAGCACCTACACAGTTACAATCGACCATAAGGATCGCTAACAAAGCAACAGTCAGTATTTTGTTGACCAATTTATAACGACCCCACCCCTAACTCGTGGAGGTTTTTCTCCTTCCCTGCAAATAGCAGCATATATATATATATAGAGAGAGAGACACACACAAACATTAGCAACAACAATGTGCATTTAAGCACTCCTCACCACAGACGCAGGCTCAACGACCACATGACCCGTACACTCAGGACACATTATCGATGTACAGTACTTCCCATATATCACCATAGTTTAAAGGTACATGACTTAATATTAACTTTGTCATTTAGAGGTACTTAACTTGACGACTATGTCATTCAGAGGTACTTAACTTAACAACTGACTGCCCATTCAGCAGTACTAAACATGACAGCCCTATCATTCAAAGCTACTTAACGTGATTGCATAGTAGTTGGCCTCCACGGCCCGACTCAATCACAAGCCACATGGCTTTATACCATTTCAGGCTAGTACTCACCATAGCTGGGCTCTCAAAGCTCTCAGCTTCGCATACATTAGACCCCAAGTCTCTTAGAGATAGGCCCCATAGAATTTTAGCCCACCTGGAGCTATCGCATGACGACACTCACTATCGCCCGGCGACATCAACAGTTCTCCAAACTGTGATCTTTCCAGGGTATTTTCCTAGAGCTGAACTCTAGTATTTCTTATTACTCTTATTTCACAGGTAGAACCCTCAGACTCTGTACAACTAATCATTTATACTGGGAGTCTTATTCGGTAGGAAAAAAAACATCACCAATCCAAACCAACCCGTCTGGATGGGATTCATATAGCATGCATGTTCTGTAGTCTATATTTCCGGATCTATAAGCAGTATTACATGCGGATCATACCGATCTATCCATTGGAAACCACCTTTTCTTAACCTTTTGGTGAGGGGTTTCATGCACGTATGCATATTGAGGACTTCACTTGTACAAGAAGAAAATTGTTACCCTTGTCATTTTCTTTTGAGTCATGACGAAGCTTTTTTATGCAGATGGAAAGGAGGATGCCGCTCTCCTCTTCGCGGATCTAGCCTTGGATATGGCCTCAAATTATCGAATCTCCTTCAACACTCACAAGGATCAGGCCAACTCTTCCTTAGCTTCTTTTTCACAAGAGCTTTGAATGAAAGGAAGAGATAGAGAGAGAGAGAGATTAGAAGAGAATAACTTCTCATTCTAGCACACCTCTGCATAAGTAACTTTGGGCTCAATCCCAGCCACATGCTTAATATATCAAGAGAAATGATTGGCTGTAAAAACTGCTGAAAAATCAAAGTAGTTGTTATCGCCGCGCAATATCGATGTCGCCTGGAGCCATTGACTTCAGCCGCTTGACTCCAGTCAACCGTCACTCTTTGGCCACTTAATAGCCATCTGACACGTGTCCTACGGCTCCGAGGCCATTCTCGCGGTGGAGATTGAGGCAATGTTACCATGGGTAATCACCACGAGAGAAGGTTATGAGGAATGAAGAGTGGAGAATGAAGATGAATTGAAAATTTTGCTAGTCCTCGTGGAGGAACTCGGTGACAATGTGGTCATTCAACAAGAGGAATTAAAGCATTGGATGGCAAGGTACTTTGATAAGCATATCTGGATCAAGCAATTTATAAAGGGAGATCTCATCCTCAAGAAGGTCGATGCGGTCGGTTGGTCGGGTGTTCGGTGTCAGTTGGGAAGCTCAATTACAATTGGGAGGGCCCCTAAATAGTGGAGGAGGCCTTAAAGTTGGGGGGATTCCACCTCCAAAATATGGAAGGGGTCATCGTTGGCTGTACATGGAGTGGTGATGACTTGAAACATTTTTACCCTTGAGTTTTAATGATAAAAATGTTTATCTTTGCAATACTCTTTCTAACAGCGCATGTTCTTTATTATGTAATATAGTAATATGTGTTATCAATGTCCCCGAGCAGACCCGCTGACTAGACGCTCACTAGCTGGCAGGACCAAAGGTCACATGGTCCCAATGTTGAATGAAAATACGTAGTATCAATGGCCCCAAGCAGACCCACAAACCAAGATCTCAATAACTGGAAAAGCTGAAGGCTCAATCATTGGCAGGTTGAAAGAAAAATAAGTGGTATCAATGGCCCCAAGCAGACTCGTTGACTAGGCTATCTGACTAGCAGGGCTGAAGTCTCACTCAGGGGCAGGATGAAAGAAAAAACATATGGTATAGATGGCCCTGAACAGACCCACTGAATAGGATCTCACTCGCTGGCAGGATCGAAGGCTCACTCAGCGGTAAGGTTGAAATAAAAATATGTGGTACCAATGGCCCCAAGCACACCCGCTGACAAGACTCTCACTAGCTGGCAGGGCCAAAGTCTCACACGATGGTAAGGTAGAAATAAATGTGGTATTAATGAGTCCACATTTTACACTGATTTTTGGACTCATCTGGGCTAGTTTTATCGTCTTAGCACTACACTTGAGAGCCTTTATTGCTTATTTGTGCTTATGTACCTATTTCACGATTAAGTGCACTGTAGGCCCGCTTCTGTGTGTTTTCTGCGTTTCTATTTTGTTGTTATTCTTTAGCCCTATCTCGGGGATGTGGTGTGCATGTTCTGGTGGCTTATCTGCCCTTTCTGCTGGTACAGTGGTCGTGTGCGTGCTCCGGAACTGCTCGGGAGACTCCGACGATGCAAGAATACTGCGCACGACCACTGGACTTACTGCGCACGACCACTGGTCGTGCACCCCTGATCGTGAGCATTACACCCCCTTTTTCATAATCTTGTCTCGGTAATCGCACGAGCACTGGCCGTAGTGCGCACGACCATTGGTCGTGCGCCACTGCTTATGCGCATATATGCTGATGCTTCTTGTCCAGGTTGCAGGTTTATTTGGAAAAGCCGCACGATCATCGACCTACAGTGCACACGACCACTGGTCGTGCGCCACTGATCGTGCGCACTGCTTCTGCTGCCTCCGTATTTAAGGCCCTGCTCCGCGTTTTAGGTCAACACCTGTCATTTGCTACGATCGGAGAGTGCGCGGGAATCGTCATTTCACCTCTCCAGCTACTCCATCACCTCCACCTTCGTCGGGAAGCCATTTCCAACTACTCCGAAGCTTTTTAACTCTCCGGCGAAGCCCTCGGCCATTGATGACTTCAACTCCAAGCTTTCCTGCGGAGTTGGTGAATTAGATAACCTAGAGAACGGACTTAAAGGCCTTCGAGGTGACAGCTCGTTGGTACCGGAAGCCTCCTTGGACTGAGCCCGGAAGCGGACTGACAACTCGCTACTCCGGCCACGACCCGCGGTGGATCTTCATTCTCTTTTGGTTTACTCCTCTTCCCCTTCCTCTATGTTATGAATGTTTTGAGCAGTGTAATGAACACTTCCATCCCTGAACATCAAGTTTATTTTATAGTTAATGGAATGTTAGTATCTTCTTATGCTATTGAGTTTTGTCTGTGAATGCGCCTCGCTCACCCCACATCCACTTCATTCCCGTGTCTTGTCCGATTGCAATCCACACAAGAACACTACAATCCATTAGCTTCCCTTCCACTCGCCCAATTGAAGTTCGGCATCGCGGCCGACAAACCCACTTTACCTTGCGAAGCGGTGCCCTCGACCCGCATAGCTTTTACTAGTTCAGTAGATCAAACATCCACAATCTCCCTAGTCCGCTATTTCCTTTTTGTTCTATTTATAACTCTCATAACGATATTCTCGGTACTGTTGCCGTTCTACGCTAATTGCATTCCTCAAGAGACCGACACTCGGGGATTTATTCCCAAAACTTTATTACTTGTGCGACCGGTGCGCTTGCCGAATTACACGCATCAAGTTTTTGGCGCCGTTGCCGGGGAGCTGCAACTGTAGAGCGACTCCAGATGACTGAGAATTTCGTTATACGAGTTGTTTTGTTATTTTTGATCCCTTTTCTCTTGTGTTGTTATTCCGTCAGATGGAATTGTTAGTTTTATTCGCAGAATATATGCCAAGTAGTTGTATCCCTGATATTTGAAATCGCTGCAATGTGGGCCAATTTCAATATCAATTGCCGTCATTGTGGAGACATCTCTCATGCTAGCGATAGATGCCCTCAGAAGTATAGTAGCCAGGAAATTCATGAATCGACAAATTGTCGACATAAGCCGGTTAGCTACCGACCTGCGGAGCCATTGCCGCACTACTTTTATTCAGCTTCAGCACCAGTTGCACCGCCAAAGCCGGCTAAGCAGTGCCTTCTTTGTCGAAGCTGGGATCATGCATTGAAGGATTGAGCCGCGTACCTAGCTGAGCTAGCGGTGGATGATGAGCCAGATTTTCGGATTGTCTCCACTTCAACCTTGGGCAGCATCCCTTCTGTATCGGGGTATGTGCCATTGCCATCTCTATGTTATGGAGACGACATCCCAGGTATGTGCACCGATACATGTGCTTATCCCCATTCCGACACTGCTATTTATACTCCTGAAGTGCATACTTCACCTAGCATAGAATCTTTTAGTTGTGAAGAGCCAGCGCTCAACATCCTACCGAGCTTTGTGCCTTCACCTTCTTCTTTGCATAGCATTCTTTCTTCTTCTGACAGTGCTGTTGAGATTGAATTGCAGGTGGAAATTAGTATTTCCCGCGTTCTGTTAGATCCAGTCGAGGAGGACGACTCCGTGGTAGAGGTTGTGACCTCCATCCCATGTGAGGATGCCCGAGGCATGGACGAGGCAGATACAGCTTCAGAACATTCCTGCACCAGCCTAGAAAGTTGTATGGAAGCACCCACAATTCCACCGATGGGGGATGACTCTGGGATCATCCCCAAGATCGAGGTCCGTTTATGTTATTCTTCTAGTTTATTTCTTGACCCTGCTCTCGTGTCTACTTCCATGCAGGACCACATTGTGGAATTGGTCCAATCAGTGTAAGGGCCTGTAATGCGGCCTAGGACTTATTGTGACCAGATGCAGGTGAATTTGGAGCCGATGAGCTTCCCAAGTTACTGTCTGCCCATGCCTGGTACATACGATAGGTATACGTATACAGGTATTTGGGCTTATGTTCTATCTCCATTCCGGTACCCGCTTCCGCAGCGCGACCATGAACCTCTGCCTGAGCATTTCCAGTTTCATTCGCCCATCAGTTAGGAGATGCTCAGATTTTGAATAAGTCTTGTTGGGAGACAATAAACCCAACAGTTATCTAGGATAGTGTTTCTTTTGTTACATTTTTGTTTGTATTTCATTATTTGGGTGTGGTAGCCCAACTATGTGTTGAGCTCTCTGTTCCACCACGTGGTCAGCAGTGTGAAATAGACTGAAAACTCAGGCGTGTGAAAAATTTCACTGCGCACGACCACTTGTCGTGCGTACTACTTATAATCGCACGACCACTAGTCGTGCGCATGCGCGGTTTCTTTTTATTTCCAGCCGCTGTCCACTGTGCGTGCGCCCTAATCTCCTGCTTGGTCCGCTGCGCGTGCGTTGTCGACGCTCATCCTCTTCTGATTCCTCTCGGGTGGTTCGGCTCTCTCTCCTCCGGTAGGATCCCTCAACTTCATATCTCTCTTCCTCACTTTGCTGTAATGGAACCTAGACGCCGCCCTATAGTAAAGGCGTATCAACGATCCGGTCATGCTTCAGCAAGCCCTGCGCAGATTTTGGGAAGAATGGGAACCTTTGCTAAGGCAGAGCATACTCAATGCTATAATTCCTTGAAGGACAAGCCATTCCTCTCTCAGCGGCTTGTTGACTGGAACGAGATGCGTTCCATTAGGGATGACAGTGCATTAGCAGAGGCCCTGCTCATTCTTTACTATTTTGATTTTTGGAGCAAGTTATTCGAGTGCGACGAGCTTGGCTTCCGGGAATTGACATTGGAATTCCTTTCCACATTCACTTGGGAGACAACGGCAGACAACCACTATCTCCCCACTTGTTCCTTTCGGATGATGGGAAATGTCTTCACTGTCACACTGCCCGAGCTTGCCATTCATGCTGGCGTCTATTCCGAGGCAGAGGCATCCCAGATTAATTTCCCCGCATTGTGCATTGATTTTCCAGAGGGTGTGACTCCGCGGTCCGCTTGGCATTCTCTCACCGGAGGGCACGAGGAGTACGTAGCCCGCCGTGCCAATTCAACAAAGATTGTCTCCCTCGCTCTCAGGTTTATGCAGCATTTGCTTAGTCATTCACTCACAGCTAGGGCCCGGAGCAAGAATGTGGTGGGGTGGCAGGATTTGATCTCCTTAATTAGCATGCAGCAGTACCCCCTCCATTTGGGGTATTTGCTGGCCTATTTCTTCCACCACAAGGCCTCTTATGGTCTCGCGGGCGCGATCGGGGGTGCTTACTACATTACCCGCATTGCCAAAAGTTTGGGAGTTTGGAGCCAGCTACCTCCGATGGTGCATGTCACTGCCCCATCCATGATTTCCAGGGCCAACCTGGTGAGTTGCCATTTGCTACGTGTGGTCGGGAGAAAAGGTGGCCGGCAGTTTATTGTCCGCATGCCTGGTGATGCGTCTGCGGGTAAAGATGAAGGGGAAGATGAAGGAGAGTCGGGTGAATCTTCCGCTATGGGTAGGCGGAGTGCAGGAGTACCACCGCAACAGAGTCAACAACAACTGAGGCCTCCCATAAAGCATGAGGGGCAATCTAGCCGCCAGTTCAGCTCAGTTCAAGAGAGGGGTGTCCCATATTTATCCGAGCGTCTTGCTGATCTGGAAGCTTCCCAGTTTTGGATGCAGGATTTTATTTATCAGCAAGCAGTGCGAGGCGGGATGAACATTCAACCACCGCCCACTCGTGTCGCCCCATCAGCACCTTGTCCACGTCCGTCGCCCATCGAGATTCACGACAGTGATAGTGAGGGGGAGTGAGTGGAGATCACCACAGAGCTAGTCTACCACGCCTTTTGTTTCTTTTCTTTTGTTTATATTTTCTGAGCACGACAGCTACTATATTTTTGTGAGCGCCCATCTGGGAGCCGACTGTTTTCTTTTCTTTTTTTTTTTTATGTATCGATATTCTATTTGAACTGCTAATACAGGAATTTGGTCCACCTTAAGGACGGTAAACAAAAGGGCTTTCGGGAGATAACCCAAGTTGGACCTTTTGGTCCTATGCTGTGTTTTGAGTTATGTTTATTTCTTCATATATATATTGTGTCCATATTTTTTTTGGCTGGCATCCTTTAATCGCAGGTGCAGGAATATTTGAGGCGCGACAACTTGGCCGCACTTGGACATCTCATTGCACGACTGGTATGCTCAATTTTGAGCATAGGTACTTCCTACCCTAGCTATTTATCCTATTTGGAATGCTTATTTTTTCTCGTTGTCAACTTTAAGTCTAGGGGGAGAGTATGCCTGTGGTCACTACACCTCACTTTCTGTTGCATTCCAGTTTCTTGTTTACTTATTTCTTGCTTTTTGTTGCACACACTGAATCACCCACACGAGTGCGCTCTTACCTACGCGCACAACCCTAGTTAAATTTACTGCTTTTGTGTAAACTTTAAAATAGTGGTACTGACTTAGGATTTCAGGATTGAGTAGTTCGAAACTCATGCAGTGCTCCTAATCGAATACTCATGGTTTGTGTAGAGTTAGGATAGAACTAATTTTTCTTTATGCTCGTAGATTTATTCTTTTCTGCACACGTAAATATTGTTTGTACTGCTCAAAATATGAATCTGGGATAATCGAACGATAGTGTAGGAATGTGTGTAGCCGCCACTAGACTCGTATTGCTCGAGTCGGGGGGAAGGATCATCTTTCTCGGTGGCTAAGAACTTGCCCTAAGCTACTCTCGAAGCATTGGTGCACGGTTAGTTCAGCGTGAGCATGACATAGGCCTTCATTTTGGCTAGTTTGAGCCTTGTTTATCCATTCCTACCTGTTAACAATTGCATGCCAAATTTGTGCCTACCCTTCCTTTGATCCAACTCCACTCACTTTCACCAAGGCCTGAAGCTAAACCCACCTTCGCAATCAAATGCTTGAGCTGATTTGTATTTACTATTTTTCCGAGGTTATGATAAGTGGACATTGTTTTTGGTGGTGCTGAATTTATTCCCGTTTTGATTGCTCCGTTTGGGGATTGCTAGCGCAGAAAAGAAAACAACAATTTACGAAAATAAAAAGCTGATTCGCGCAAAAGAAAAAAAAATATGAAAGAATTGGTTTGAGATTTCGATCCCCATCCTCTTTATTGAATTTGGTCGGGTTCAGCCGTGTTCACATTCGGATTTCAAGCTAAGTCTGGGGGCGTGTGCCCCATTCATTTCTAAGTGGCTGTTTTGGTTTGGGTTGTTTTCGCTTGCTTTGGTTGCATAGAGCCTTCATGTTTATCTTTAACTACCAAACCGTCTCCTAAGCCCCATTTCCTCCTACAAGTCCTAATGATTCACGCTTGGGTCTCACCCGCGCCGTGGAGATACTGTGAACGTGCAAGCGTATGGTCCCCGACATTGGTGGATTCCTTTGGAGGTGATCCTGAGTCCCGAATTTTGGCAATGCTCACCTTAGTGGCCTGCCTACTTTCTTCCTGCACATGATCGCAAGATTCTCCAGAATTCTAATTTTGAGCAATTACAATATGTCTTTACGTCTGTCGAATAGTTTAAACTACGTTGTATATTAAAAAGTTTTTCTATTATATCTTCTATACCCATGATATAGTTGATTTCTCGTCTTACTTCTTTTTGAAATTTCTGAGCCAGTTAGCTATCTTCGAGTCCACGGAGTATGATTTGCTCGAGACGTGTAAATGGTTAAGTCTGGGGGTGTGATGAGACCACATTTTACACTGATTTTTGGACTCATCTGGGCTAGTTTTATCGTCTTAGCACTACACTTGAGAGCCTTTATTGCTTATTTGTGCTTATGTACCTATTTCACGATTAAGTGCACTGTAGGCCCGCTTCTGTGTGCTTTCTGCATTTCTATTTTGTTGTTATTCTTTAGCCCTATCTCGGGGATGTGGTGTGCACGTTCTGGTGGCCTATCTGCCCTTTCTGCTGGTACAGTGGTCGTGTGCGTGCTCCAGAACTGCTCGGGAGACTCCGACGATGCAGGAATACTGCGCACGACCACTGGACTTACTGCGCACGACCATTGGTCGTGCGCCCCTGATCGTGCGCCTTACACCCCCTTTTTCATAATCCTGTCTCGGTAATCGCACGAGCACTGGCCTTAGTGCGCACGACCACTAGTCGTGCGCCACTGCTCGTGCGCATATATGCTGATGCTTCTTGTCCAGGTTGCAGGTTTATTTGGAAAAGCCGCACGATCATCGACCTACAGTACGCACGACCACTGGTCGTGCGCCACTGATCGTGCGCACTGCTTCTGCTACCTCCATATTTAAGGCCCTGCTCCACGTTTTAGGTCAACGCCTGTCATTTGCTGCGATCAGAGAGTGCGCGGGAATCGCCATTTCACATCTCCAGCTGCTCCATCACCTCCACCTTCGTCGGGAAGCCATTTCCAACTACTCCGAAGCTTTTCAACTCTCCGGCGAAGCCCTCGGCCATTGATGACTTCAACTCGAAGCTTTCCTGCGGAGTATGTGAAGTATATAACCTAGAGAACGGACTTAAAGGCCTTCGAGGTGACAGCTCGTTGGTACCGGAAGCCTCCTTGGACAGAGCCCGGAAGCGGACTGTCAACTCGCTACTCCGGCCACGACCCGCGGTGGATCTTCATTCACTTTTGGTTTACTCCTCTTCCCCTTCCTCTGTGTTATGAATGTTTTGAGCAGTGTAATGAACACTTCCATCCCTGAACATCAAGTTTATTTTATAATTAATTGAATGTTAGTATCTTCTTATGCTTTTGAGTTTTGTCTGTGAATGCACCTCGCTCACCCCACATCCACTTCATTATCGTGTCTTGTCCGATTACAATCCACACAAGAACACTGCAATAAATTAGCTTCCCTTCCACTCGCCCAACTGAAGTTCGGCATCGCGGCCGACAAACCCACTTCACCTTGCGAAGCGGTGCCTTCGACCCACATAGCTTTTACTAGTTCAGTAGATCAAACATCCACAATCTCTCTAGTCCACTATTTCCTTTTTGTTCTATTTATAACTCTCATAACGATATTCTCGGTACTGTTGCCGTTCTACGCTAATTGTATTCCTCAAGAGACCGACACTCGGGGATTTATTCCCAAAACTTTATTACTTGTGCGACCGGTGCGCTTGCCAAATTACACGCATCAGGTATTGATGGCCCTAAGCAGACATGTTGACCAGGCTCTCAGAAGCTAGTAGGGATGAAGGCTCACTTAGTGGCAAGGTTGAAAGAAAAATATGTTGTATCGATGTTCCTAAGCAGACCTCCTGACTAGGATCTCACTAACTGGTAGGAACAAAGGGTAACTAAGGGGAAAGGTTAAAAGAATAATATGTGGTATCGATGGCCCCTAGCAGACCTGTTGAGTAGACTCTCACTAGCTAGTAGTGCCAAAAGCTCACTCAGTGGTAGGTTGAAAGAAAAATATATGGTATCAATGGCCCCGAGTAGACCTACTGACCATGCTCTTACTGGCTGGTAGGACTAGAAGCCACTCGGTAGTAGGTTGAAGATTGAAAGATATGGTTTAGTGGTAGCCCCGAGCAGATCCCACTAACCATGCCCTAACAAGCTGGTAGGACTGGATGTCATATGGTGGCCAGATGTGGTGAAAGGTTTGGTTGAATGGTAGCCTCGAGCAGATCCCGATGAATATGCACTCACTTGTTGGAAGAATTGGAAGTCACTTGGGGGTAGATTGTATATGAAAGATATGGGTTGAATGAAAGTCCCAAGTAGATCCTGTGACTAGTATCTCACTAGCTAGCAGGTCAAGTTGATCTCTCAGAGGGGTACGTTTAAATGGGCAAGTGGTTTTGGTTGGAAGCCCCCCAAAAAATTCTGTTTTCAAGGTCCTCACTACACGGCAAGATTGGTTAATCTCTCTGGTAAGCATATGAAAAATAAGTGGTCCTAGTTAGCAAAGGCCCCCGAGAAGGTACCTGCACCTCTAGTTGAGTCGGGCTCTTGGGAGGTATTGAGCTTCCTCCACGTCTAGTTGATCCGAGCTCCTGGGAGGTCTTGAGCTTTCTATACCTCTTGTTAAGTCAGGCTCCTAGGAGGTGTTGAGCTCCCTCCATCTCTAATTATGCAGGGCTCCTTTGAGGTGTTGAGCTCTCTCCACCACTGATTAAATTGGGTCGTGCTCCTGGGATGTGTTGAACTTCCTCTATCTCCAAATGAGCCGGACTCCTGGGAGGTGTTGAGCTTCCTCCACCTATAGTTGATTCAGGCTCTTGGGAGGTGTTAAGCTTCTTCTACCTCTAGCTGAGCTGGGCTCCTATGAGTTCTTGAGCTTCCTCCACCTTAAGTTGAGTCGGGCTCCTGGGAGGTGTTGAGCTTCCTCCACCTCCAATTGAGCCGGGCTCTTGGGAGGTGTTGAGCTTCCTTGACCTCCAGTTAAGCAGGGATACTGGGAGGTGTTGAGCCTCCTCTACCTCTAGTAGGGCCTCTCTCTTGAGAGGTGTTGAGCTTCATCTAAATCTACTTGCTTCGGTCTCCTGCTAGGTGTTGAGCTTTCTCCACCTCTAGTTGAGTCGGGCTCCTGGGAGGTGCTGAGATTTCTCCACCTCTATTTGAACCAAGATCCTAGTAGTTGTTGAGCATCCTCCAACTCTATTTGAGTCGTGATCCTAGGAGGTCTTGAGTTTTGATGGGCTATAAGTATAGTTTGACTCTTGCTAGAGCGTAACCCGATAAGTTAAGATATATATCGTTTGAAGTATAGAATCAACAATCATATTAAACGGGTATGTCGTGTACTTGTACTCTCACGTAGGAGCTATTATTTTATCTAACAAAAAGTGTGGTTGAATTGTAAAACTTAGAGGGAGTGCGATTAAAATATTAAGAGAAATACGATAAGATTAAGGCTAGAACTTGATCTAGAATCCCTTTGGTTAAAATAAACTTTTTAAAGTAAGTGAAAGATATGGTACCTAAACACCTAGAGGGGGGGTGAATAGGTGACCTAATCCTTTTTGACTTTTGTTTGGCAGCACAACAGCTATTTCAGAGAATTCTACAGCTAACAGCAATTACAGCATATAAACAGTAATTCCACAGCACAGCACAGCACAGCACAGCACAGAAGACACACTAATTTATAGTGGTTCCCCAATCTTTGGGTACATCCACTTTCCCCCTTCGCCTATCTAGCAGTATACTAGATTCGGCCAAACTTCTCCACTAACTCAGAACCCAACTAGGTTCCTACCTCAGGCCCAAAGCCTTACACTCAGCCAAAAGGCCTACACTCAGCCACCCAGGCCTACACTCAGCCAATTAAGGCCTACACTCAGAGTTCTTCAACTCCTACACTCAGGCAATCAAGCCCTACCCTCAGCCTTTATAATATAGGCTTACAATTCTCTCAGATCCAATGGATCCTACAAGTTAAAATAGAAAGTACAATAGCTAACTCTACAACTCAGAAAATAAGAGAGGAGTTGAGAGATTCTTGAAGAGTTCTTGGAAGAACTCAGTTAGATCCAAACTGACTTAGCTTCCTTCAAAGCTTCTTGATTAGAACTGAATTAGTCTGAATCTTCTGCAGTTGTTCCTTGACCTCTGCTTCTTGAAATCCAGATGACTCTGAATTCTTCTTCTCAGCCTTAGTTCCAAAGACTGAATTCTTGGATGGAGCTCTCTCTCTCCAACTTCTTAGATCTGCCGATGCATAGCAAGATCTTCTTGTGTTGATACTCAATATACCACTTTTACAAAGATCTGAACTCTCTCAATCAAAAACTTTTTCAACTACTTCTATATCACTTCATCAATCTTGGTCTGTAAACTATGGGTGCCTATTTATAGGCTTCCTTCATGGTAACCGGCTGGTCCGGTTCATAACAGACTTCTGATATCTCTGACAGTTGATGTAGACCGGCTGGATCGGCAGCTGTCATGTCAACCAGTCACTTCTTGAAATTCCCTAACTGTCAGATAGTGTCGAGACTTTCTGTTCTTAAGTGTCGACACTTATAGGCCAAGTGTCGACACATGTTGTGTAAGTGTCGACACAAGTCTACAAGGTGTCGACACAATTCCTTGTATGTCTCGACACAGATTCTTCTGCATGTGTCGACACTGAAATTGAGTGTCGACACAAGTCTTGTTCTTCATTCTTTAACTGTATTCTTCTAAGTGTCGACACATGTTCTTTGTGTCGACACATCTTCATGTGTTGAAACTGTCAAGTGTCGACACTGCTTCTTGGTGTCGACACAAGTCTTCACTTTTGTTTCTTCAGCTGAGTGTCGACACATTCCCTTAGTGTCGACACTTGTACTTAGAATATTTTGTAACTTTTCTGTTCTTTGCTAAGTGTCGACACAGCTCCTTGTGTCGACACTTTCTTCAAGTGTAGAGTCTTTAGCTAAGTGTCGACACATTGTGCTGAGTGTCGACACTTTCTTCAACTACTGACTCTTCAGCATAGTGTCGACACATTGTGTTGGGTGTCGACACTTACTTCAAATACTGAGTCTTTAGCTAAGTGTCGACACATTGTGCTGGGTGTCGACACTTTCTTTAAGTGTTGACTCTTCTGCATAGTGTCGACACATTGTGTTGAGTGTCGACACTTGTACTTAAATTCTGCAGACTTTTGCTGAGTGTCGACACAACTCCAAGTGTCGACACTTTCTGGTGTTGACTCAGCTATTCTAGGTGTCGACACTTCTGCTAAGTGTCGACACAGCTTTTCTGCATTCTTCTACACTGAGTGTCGACACAGCTCCAAGTGTCGACACTTTCTGACTGGTGTCGACTCTTCTTCCCAGGTGTCGACACAATGACTCCAAGTGTCGACACTGCTTGTCTGGGTGTCGACACAAGCTTTCTCAAGTGTCGACACTTTCCCTCTGGGTGTCGACACATGGACTTAGAAATTTTTAGCTTCAGTCCAGTGTATTCCTAACCTGCACAAGTAACTCAAACAAACATCAAATACACTATGATGTATATCATTGAGTTAGGTGAGGCTTCTTCAAATCAGGTACATTTGACCAATGTACCCAACAATCTCCCCCTATTTGGAGAAGTCATAACCCTTAGTCAATGATATACACCACTCATAATTAAAAATTATAAAATGATGTAAAACAGGTATATGTCAACAGAGTTAAACTTAAACATGTAATAAAGCACACATGTATACTCATACAGCATTACAGAACAAACAAGAATTAGACACATTCTACTGAACAATCATGAAATATATATTTATCAAAAATTTTTCATACATTGTTTGCAATATATTATCAAAGATTTACAATAATGTTTAGATGTAACAGATTACAACATTCTTCAGTCTAAGCTTAGTCTAATTCTGCTCTGGTTCTTTTATGACTATGCCTTTTCCAGCTTGCACTTTGGCCTTTACAGCAGCAGCAGCAGCAGGCTCAGTATCAGCAGGCTTCTTGCCTTTGGAGTCCTTCTTCTTCTGTTCTTCAGCCTTGATTTTTTGCCTCTCATAATAATGATAGGGCTTAGGAAAGTACTTGCTAGGCTCCACAGCTGTAGGAGGTAGCTTTCCTAACTTAGCCTTCCTTCTATGTTGGACAATGGCTTCCTGCCTACTCTCATGCTTCCTCCATTCTGCCTCTGAGAACCACTTGTTCCTCTCATGGGCATTGTCCTTGGCCGCTTTCCAGGCTGTGAGAATGATGTTCCTAGAAGTAGGGCTCCATTGTTCAAAATCTGGTTTTTGCTCAGCCAGTTCCCTGAACTTCTTCTTTGATAGCCTAGTCTCTTCTTCTTTGTCCAAAGCCTCTTGCATAGCTGCTGTAATAGGTTGAACAACCTTTTCCAGAACAATATTAGGCTTACCAGCAGTTGGACTATACATTGTGCTTACATCAGCATGAACCATGTCAAAATCTGGAGGTGGATAGATCACCTGAGCTACTTCCTGTTGCTCACCTCCAAGATATGCACTTTGAATACCAGATTCAGCTACATTATCATCATCACACAGGGGAGGATAGCCCAGTGTAGCCCTGATGGAATTGGATATCCATTTTGCATGCTCAGAACTTGCCTTGACTAACACCCTCTCCCCCTTTATGACTTCTTGTTCAACATGGTCTCTTACATCATCCTTTTGGAATCTTATCTGACTGTCCAAGTACCTGATTCCTTCCTTAAAATAAGGTCTAAGCTTTGTAAGTTGTTCAGAAATGACCTTCTGTGAATCTTTGATTGCATTCTTGACAGCAGCAATTTCTTCCTGAAATACTTTATCAAATTCAGCCTTGGCAGCAGCAGAGGATGTTGATGGTTCATCAGACTTACTCTTCAGTTCAGTGACTATTGCATTGTGGGAGGCAGTCAAATTATCATTCATTCTGAGTTGATTCTCCAGCACATAGCCTTGCTTTAGTGCTATATCATCTACTTTGTCTTTTATCTGCTCTTGATGTTTAGCCAGGAATACTACTGCATTTCCACCCTTGTGGAAGCATTCATTCATTTCCTTCTTATTCAGATTCATCTCAAACCTGATTGACTTGATATCTTGAGCTAAATCAAACTGTAAAGACTTGTGGCCTTCATCAATATATGTCTCTATAGCCCTCCTTTGCTCATCCAGCTTAACTTGCATTGCTACCATGAGGCTACTGTAATCTGTTGATGGAGCTTGTTGGACTAAGGAGTGTTGAGCAACAGTTTGTAGAGCTTTCTTATAGCTCTGACTCCTTCTTTTGAATACAAAGAATTGTTTCTTCTTAGCTTGCTCAGTTTCATCATCCTCAGACTCTGATGTACTGGCTATATCCACCCTATCCTTAGGGCTTGATGGTTTTTCAGTTTGCACATCTTGTGCCTTCTCAGTATCTAGCCTTATAGGCTCTTCCTGAACATCCAAGTTCTTCCCCTCAATAGCAGCACTCTTCTCTTCATCAACAGCAGTCTTGTCCATGTCAAAATCCTCTTGATCTAAATTCAGAAATAGATCTTCCATTGTATATTCTGGGGGTGACTGTGCAGGAGATGTACTGTGTTCATCAGCTACAACAGATGTGTCTTGGAGAACAACATCTGGTTCTTGAGTTGCTTGCTGATTTTGCTGATGGACATCAGACAAATCAGAATTTATTATAGAAAAATTGAAAGTATTAAGGTCAACAAGTACCTCTTGGATGAGGATGGTGGCTTGCTCACTCTCCAGTGTAGATGGTTCTGCTACACCTGGAAGCTCCCCCTGGCTTGGATCCCTAGGGATGGGGCTAGTATGAGGCAGCTCCCCCTGAATCTCAGCCACATCTTGACCAGCTGGGGTCTTTTCTACTATCTCCTCCTCTTGCTCATCAGGTGTAAACACCACCTGTTCTTCACTCTCAGAACTGCTTGAGGACACTTGTGTCACAACAGCAGTTTTTCTTTTCTTCCTGGGAGGAGAATCTTTCTTAGTAACTTGTTTCTCAGGGGTGGTCAATTCCTTTGACAGCACCCTTTCCCACCTGGAGAAGATTCTCATGTCCATCCTTCTCATGTGGTTGATTTTAGCTCCAGCAACATTGCTCATGAGCTCTGGTATTGTACCAGCCAGGTAGAGATTTAATATCCTGCCCAGATTGGGCTTCTTCAGACTTTCCTTTATCTTCTCAAAGATAACCATTGACCAATCTGTTCTTAGGTTGAAGATAACTCTGGTCATGACATTGAACATGGAGGCTGACACCCTGTCATGCCCTCCAGTTTTACTGAGAATGACCTTGCCTACTATCTCTGACAGAAATTTTCCTTGAATGTTCATGCCTTTTCTGTTAAAGACAGAACCTATTTTCATCTTAGAATCAAGACCACACCAGACCAACGCTTCCCTGGTCTTGGATGTAGAAATTTCTTCTTCTTCTTGAGTCTTAGGTAGCTGAAGTACCTTTCTCAGACTTTTGGGTGATACCTTGACCTTGGTTCCATGCACTCTGGATTTGATCCTGTATCCAGAGTCATCCACAGTTGCTCCAGTAAGAAATTCAAGCACCTCTTTCTTCCATATCTTGGATGGTTCTGAAACCAAGTATTCTAGTCCTGAATTGCTGACTAGGGTTACCACCGTCTTGATTTCTTGATCGCCATCGTCAAAAGCACCTCGCACGAGCTCATACCCTTCGTTAACATTTTCCTCGAGCTTGGGAGCCATTAGGGTTTGAAGATTTAGTCTTGAGAAGAGAGAAATGTCGACACAAGAGTTTTGGTCTCGAAATTTTTGAAAGCGTGTCGACAAACAAAGACAGAATCCTATTTATACCTTTCTGGTTTGAAGACGAACAGGCGGGATAGCGAGCTAAACATGTGTCGACACTGTCAATAAGTGTCGACACTGACTTATAATGTCTCGACACTCATGTGTCGACACAAGTTTAGTCAACAGATTTTATGTGTCGACACTTGGTTAAGTGTCGACACCACACTACTCGACATGTAGTCAAGACTTTACTTAGAAAATTCTGAGTAAAACTTAAGTGTCGACACCTTATTGAATGTGTCGACACCAACTCGACATGTGTCGACACTAACATTCTGAAGTGTCGACACCAGCTTCCTAGATGTGTCGACACCATTTTCCTGAAGTGTCGACACTTACTATTCTGTGTCGACATAGACTTGTCTATGTGTCGACACCTTTTTACTTAGCCAATTTTTAGTTCTGTAAACTTAGTCTAAGTTTATCATACCTAGTTCAATTTTGAACCTATTAAACTTAGCTTCTTCTAAGGGCTTAGTGAACATATCAGCTATCTGATTATCAGTTCTAACATATTCAAGTGCAATATCATTTCTTTCTACATGCTCCCTAAGAAAGTGATATTTAATCTCAATATGTTTAGTTCTACTATGTGATACAGTATTGTTACCTATTGAAATAGCACTAGTAGAATCACAGTAAAGTGGAGTTCTACTTACCTGAAATCCATAGTCTTCTAACTGATGTTGAATCCACAGAAGTTGAGCACAGCAACTTCCTGCAGCTACATATTCTGACTCAGCTGTGGAAATAGCCACACTGGTTTGCTTCTTACTGCTCCATGAAATGAGTCTTCCACCTAGGAATTGACAGGATCCAGTAGTGCTCTTTCTATCTTCTTTGCATCCTGCAAAGTCTGCATCTGAATAGCCTGTTAGATCAAAATCTCCATTCCTAGGGTACCAGAGGCCTAGATAAGGTGTGCCCTTTAGATATCTCAAGATTCTCTTGACTGCAGTCAAGTGAGACTCTTTAGGGCAGGCTTGATACCTGGCACAAACACATGTAGCATACATAATGTCAGGCCTACTTGCAGTCAAATATAGTAGAGAGCCAACTATCCCTCTATACAAGGTTTCATCTACAGGTTTCCCTGCATCATCCTTGCTAAGAGATATACTTGACCCCATTAGAGTCTTCATGGTAGTGGAAGAATCCATACCATACTTCCTTATGAGTTCTAGGGTGAACTTAGACTGACATATGGATAGACCACTTCCAGTCTGTTTAACTTGGAGACCCAAGAAAAACTTCAGTTCTCCCATACTACTCATCTCAAATTGACTTTGCATAAGCTTTGCAAACTTTTTGCAAAGGCTACTTTCAGTAGACCCAAATATAATGTCATCCACATATATTTGGACAAGTATTACTTTGCCTCTAGATTCCCTGAGGAATAGAGTCTTATCTATTTTCCCCCTTGAGAACTTGTTCTCAATGAGGAAACTAGATAGGGTTTCATACCAAGCTCTAGGTGCTTGTTTTAACCCATATAATGCTTTCCTAAGTCTATACACATAATGAGGTAAAGTTGGATCAACAAAACCTGCAGGCTGCTCCACATAGACTTCTTCTTTCAAGTTACCATTTAGGAATGCTGACTTGACATCCATTTGGTATACCTTGAATCCTTGATAGGTTGCATAGGCCAAGAACATCCTTATGGCCTCCAGTCTGGCTACTGGGGCAAAGGTTTGATCAAAATCAATACCTTCTTCTTGCCTATATCCTTTTGCAACCAGTCTTGCTTTATTCTTTATGATGACCCCTTGTTCATCTAACTTATTTCTGTAGATCCACTTAGTTCCTATAACATTGTGGTCTTTAGGCTTTGGAACCAGCTCCCAAACCTTGCACCTTTTGAACTGATTAAGTTCTTCTTGCATAGCTTCAGTCCACTGTGGATCTTGTATAGCTTCTTCAAATTTCTTTGGTTCTATTTGAGACAGAAAACTTGAATATACTACAGCATCCTGATTTCTGCTCCTTGTCTGAACTCCTTGTCTTGGATCTCCAATAATCAACTCTACTGGATGATCTCTTAGATGCCTGTTGGCTGGAGGCATCCTTACTTCTGGTTGTACTTCTTCAGCATCTTCATCATGCTTAGTTCCTTGTCTTCTTCAGCTCCTGGTACATGTAGTTCTCCCCCTGGACATAAGCCATCTTCTTCTACTTGCTATCTTGCAGCAGGTACATCTTCTATGGTTAGCTTGTCCATCTTCTTAGTAAGACCTGTGGGGCTGCATACATTGCTAGACAACTCATTGTTAAATAGTTGTGTCTCATCAAAAACTACATGCACAGACTCCTCTACAACTTGAGTAGTCAAGTTGTAGACTCTATAAGCCTTACTATTATTGCTGTACCCAACAAACACTCCCTCTTGGGACTTGGCAGCAAACTTAGTTAGGTAAGACTTTCCATTGTTAAGTATGTAGCATTTACAACCAAAGATCCTAAAGTAGGATAAATTTGGTTTCCTGCCTTTCACAACTTCATAGGGGGTCTTATTTAACCTTTTAGTGATGGTAGCCCTATTTATCACATGGCACGCAGTGTTAACTGCTTCAGCCCAGAAATACTCTGGCAGTGATGAATCACTTAATAGGGTTCTACCAGCCTCTATCAAGGTCCTATTTTTCCTTTCAGCAATGTCATTTTGCTGAGGTGTTCTAGGTGAAGAGAATTCTTCAAATATCCCATAGTCTTCACACAGCTTTGTCATGCTTTCAGACTGAAACTCAGTACCATGGTCACTTCTAATTTTGACCACTGTACAGTTCAATTCATTCTGAATTTGCTTAACAAAACTATAGAAGACACTAGGTGTTTCAGATTTCTGCTTTAAGAAGAACACCCAGGAAAACCTTGAGTAGTCATCAACAACTACAAAGGTGTAGACCTTCCTACCTAAGCTGTGAACTGGCATTGGACCAAAGAGATCCATATGCAAGAGGTATAAGCACCTCACAGCATCTTTGTTCTCAATGCTTTTAAAGGTGGATTTGGTCTGCTTGCCCTTTTGACAAGCTGAGCAAATGCCCTCTTTAACACACTTAACTTGAGGACCATTCCTCACTAACTCTTTGCTAAAGAGTTTGCAAATAGTCTTATAGTTAAGATGAGCTAGCCTCTTGTGCCACTTGACACAATGAGAGACTGTCTCATCAGCTACAAGACAAACAGGAGAACCATTGTTCTCAATCATGATGTCTAGACAGTAGACATTCCTCTTTCTATATCCTGTCAAAATGATCTCTTGATCACTTGACCTCTTGATATGACAACCATTTTTAACAAATGAGATGTCATACCCTACATCACTTAACTGACTTATACTAATGAGGTTGTGTTTCAACCCTTTAACATAAGCCACTTGAGTAATGGTAACAAGGTTTGAAGAGATGTTACCAAACCCTTTGATGATTCCTTTTTCAGAACCACCAAAGGTCACTTTAGGACCATTTTTGATTGGAATGTAGTCCTTCAGTAGTCCCCTTGTTCCAGTCATATGTCTGGAACATCCACTATCCAAGTACCATGTTGGAGTATGGCCACTTGGATTCACCTGCAAAACAAATTAATGAACCTTAGAACCCAAAGTAAACTTGGGTCCTTGGTGATTGTTAGTTTGCAACTTGACATAGCTACCTACTGGCTTTCCATCAGGTAACTTGCTACTCAACTTGGCACTGGCATTGTGCCAACAATCCAAGGCAAAGTGGCCAACCTTGCCATAACACCAACATTCAAACTTGTTGTACCTTTGCTTAGGTACAACCTTTGCTGTCTTGACTACAGCAGGCTTGTTGAATGTTGGGGCTTTGCCCTTGGACTTGGACTGATCCTGAACAGTCCTAGCTGGTTTAATAAAACCCAATCCAGCCTTTCCTTTATGATGAACAAATTCATCAATCAAGGGTAGCACTGATTTAGGTTTTGAAAACCTAGCAACTAGCTCTCTTTCCTTCTGGAGATTTGTCTCCAGTCTCTTAATTTGATCATTCTTAAATGTAATAGTACCCATCTGAATCACAGTAATGTGTTTCAGCCTGGCTACTTCATTCAGTTTTTGATCATACTGCTTCTCAAAATCTGTTGCAGCTGCCTTGAGATCAGCAATCTCCTTTGCCTGACTTTTGGCTAGGATCTTGCTTTTCTTATAGGCTTGCAACAGTACTTGGTATTCATCTAAGAGCTGATGAATATCTCCCTCAGATTCAGAAACACTTCCATCACTTGATGAAGATGATTCTGACTCTGAACTAGAACTGGAATCTGAACTTAAGGTTAGACTTTGTACCTGACTAGGTCCTGGCTGCTCCAGGATTTTGGTACTTTCAGTCAATGCCATCAGTCCTTGGCACTGAACCTCTTCTTGTTCATAGATTGATTCCATGATCTGCATAAACTCTTCTTCTTCTTCAGCAAATAGCCCTATATAGGCTTCAGCATCTGTCTCAGTGTCTGAAGAAGAAATGTCTGAAAGAGTCTTCTCATTCTTTGCAACAAAGGACTTCTCCTTCTTTCCTTTGAAGTGAGTCTTCTTTTTGTCACTGGATTCTTTCCTTCTTTCAGGACAATCTGCAATAACATGACCCTGTCTATTGCAGCAGTAACACACAATCTTAGACCCAGTTGCCTTACTAGTCTTTGTCTTTTTCTTATCCTTCTTTGAAGGCTTCTTCTCCTGATACTGGACTTCTTTCCCTTTGGAATATGAAGGTCTGGACCTCCACTGTTTCTTCTTAAGGAATTTCTGAAAATGTCTGGTCAATGCAGTAAAATCTTCATCACTTTCACTGCTTGTAGATTTAGTGCTAACAGACTCATCAGATTCTGATTCAACTACCTCTGGAGGAGGAGTTGATGACTTAGTCCTGTTCTTTCTAGGTACTTCTGACTTAAAGGCAACAGTCCTTTCCCTGTGTTCAGTCCTTGTTGACTTTTCCTCCTCTTTTCTTACTGACAATTGCATCTCATAAGATAACAACTTGCCAAACAGTGTGGGAGGAGGAATTTCTCCCAACTTTGCCATTTCTCTGATGGCACAGATCTTGGTGTCCCAGTCTTTGGTTAGGGACCTTAAGAATTTATCATTCAATTCATAGTTAGAGAACTCTCTTCCATAGGACATGAGTTCATTAACAATTCTATAAAACTTCTTGTAGCATTCAGTGATGCTATCTCCTCTTCCTTGCCTAAAGCTCTCATATTCTTGATTAAGCAAGGACTTCCTATCTTGTCTTACTTCTTCAGAACCTTCCATGTAGACAATGAGGGTATCCCACATTTCTTTTGCTGTTTTACAGTGAATAAGGTTCTGGAAGGTGGCATCATCAATTGCACTAACTATGATGTTCTGTGCCCTTTTGTCCATAGTGGCTAGGACAATTTCATCCTTGGTCATCTCAGAGAAATCCTTTGGAGTCCTCTGATTTGCATCCAATACTGAGATCTTCATGGGCACATAGGGCCCCTCTTTGACTGTGATGTAGATCCTAGGGTCAGAGGCTTCCATGAACAGCCTTACCCTTTCTTTCCAGATTCCAAAAATCTCTTTTCTGCATATGGGCAGTTTCATTGAACCCAATTCCTTGTGATTCTCTGAAGAGCCCATGTTTCTTGATTTTCTTGAAACTGTGTTGTGACTTTACACTGAATCAGCCAACCTGGATCTCCTCAGACAGTTAGTCCTTTTTGAGGAACCTCCCTCTGATACCACTTGAAAGATATGGTACCTAAACACCTAGAGGGGGGGGGGGGGGTGAATAGGTGACCTAATCCTTTTTGACTTTTGTTTGGCAGCACAACAGCTATTTCAGAGAATTCTACAGCTAACAGCAATTACAGCATATAAACAGTAATTCCACAGCACAGCACAGCACAGAAGACACACTAATTTATAGTGGTTCCCCAATCTTTGGGTACATCCACTTTCCCCCTTCGCCTATCTAGCAGTATACTAGATTCGGCCAAACTTCTCCACTAACTCAGAACCCAACTAGGTTCCTACCTCAGGCCCAAAGCCTTACACTCAGCCAAAAGGCCTACACTCAGCCACCCAGGCCTACACTCAGCCAATTAAGGCCTACACTCAGAGTTCTTCAACTCCTACACTCAGGCAATCAAGCCCTACCCCCAGCCTTTATAATATAGGCTTACAATTCTCTCAGATCCAATGGATCCTACAAGTTAAAATAGAAAGTACAATAGCTAACTCTACAACTCAGAAAATAAGAGAGGAGTTGAGAGATTCTTGAAGAGTTCTTGGAAGAACTCAGTTAGATCCAAACTGACTTAGCTTCCTTCAAAGCTTCTTGATTAGAACTGAATTAGTCTGAATCTTCTGCAGTTGTTCCTTGACCTCTGCTTCTTGAAATCCAGATGACTCTGAATTCTTCTTCTCAGCCTTAGTTCCAAAGACTGAATTCTTGGATGGAGCTCTCTCTCTCCAACTTCTTAGATCTGCCGATGCACAGCAAGATATTCTTGTGTTGATACTCAATATACCACTTTTACAAAGATCTGAACTCTCTCTATCAAAAACTTTTTCAACTACTTCTATATCACTTCATCAATCTTGGTCTGTAAACTATGGGTGCCTATTTATAGGCTTCCTTCATGGTAACCGGCTGGTCCGGTTCATAACAGACTTCTGATATCTCTGACAGTTGATGTAGACCGGCTGGATCGGCAGCTGTCATGTCAACCAGTCACTTCTTGAAATTCCCTAACTGTCAGATAGTGTCGAGACTTTCTGTTCTTAAGTGTCGACACTTATAGGCCAAGTGTCGACACATGTTGTGTAAGTGTCGACACAAGTCTACAAGGTGTCGACACAATTCCTTGTATGTCTCGACACAGATTCTTCTGCATGTGTCGACACTGAAATTGAGTGTCGACACAAGTCTTGTTCTTCATTCTTTAACTGTATTCTTCTAAGTGTCGACACATGTTCTTTGTGTCGACACATCTTCATGTGTTGAAACTGTCAAGTGTCGACACTGCTTCTTGGTGTCGACACAAGTCTTCACTTTTGTTTCTTCAGCTGAGTGTCGACACATTCCCTTAGTGTCGACACTTGTACTTAGAATATTTTGTAACTTTTCTGTTCTTTGCTAAGTGTCGACACAGCTCCTTGTGTCGACACTTTCTTCAAGTGTAGAGTCTTTAGCTAAGTGTCGACACATTGTGCTGAGTGTCGACACTTTCTTCAACTACAGACTCTTCAGCATAGTGTCGACACATTGTGTTGGGTGTCGACACTTACTTCAAATACTGAGTCTTTAGCTAAGTGTCGACACATTGTGCTGGGTGTCGACACTTTCTTTAAGTGTTTACTCTTCTGCATAGTGTCGACACATTGTGTTGAGTGTCGACACTTGTACTTAGATTCTGCAGACTTTTGCTGAGTGTCGACACAACTTCAAGTGTCGACACTTTCTGGTGTTGACTCAGCTCTTCTAGGTGTCGACACTTCTGCTAAGTGTCGACACAGCTTTTCTGCATTCTTCTACACTGAGTGTCGACACAGCTCCAAGTTTCGACACTTTCTGACTGGTGTCGACTCTTCTTCCCAAGTGTCGACACAATGACTCCAAGTGTCGACACTGCTTGTCTGGGTGTCGACACAAGCTTTCTCAAGTGTCGACACTTTCCCTCTAGGTGTCGACACATGGACTTAGAAATTTTTAGCTTCAGTCCAGTGTATTCCTAACCTGCACAAGTAACTCAAACAAACATCAAATACACTATGATGTATATCATTGAGTTAGGTGAGGCTTCTTCAAATCAGGTACATTTGACCAATGTACCCAACAGTAAGATTAAACTGTAAGATCTCAAAATAACCAACTTCGACCGCGGATGTGCTTAAATAATGAAGGTGCCTCTCTCGAGAATACTCTATCAAGTAACCTTAGGTGAATCGATTAAGACCCCTTAACTAGTCAAAACCCCCAAGCTTGCTTTAGGCGATCAACCCCCTCTATTGGGTTTAACCCCAAACTAAAAGATTTATGTCGTCCTTTTTCTACGATTGCATGCAAATCCTTTTATCTTTGAATGAACTCCTCGTATTCACAATCTCTTGGTAAACTAGAATACAGATCTTAGTTCGAGAGCATACTCACGATCCTTTTATCCTTTAATGATCTCCTCGTATTTACAACCTCTCGGTAAACTAGAATATAGATTTTTGATCGAAAAAAGGTATTCGCGATATAAGAAATCAAAGCGAAATTAATCAAAAATAAATTGAAGGGAATTAAACTAGAGAACTTGTTAATTTATTTAGAGATAAAGAAAAATTTATTTCATTCCAAAGTTCATCATGATCAAGTGCTAATATCAATTTAGCTTCTCATCATGATGGAAGAGTTACACATAAAGGTGTGGAGAAATATGATTACTAAATATAAGAAATCGTGAATTAAAATAGAGCTACACTTAGAATTAAAATATAAAAGCTACACTAGCAATTATAAATGAAAATACAACTAAAACTAACCAGAATTACAACAATTCAGTCCCAAAATCTCCTTCCTCAGTTCAAGAACATTGTTGAAATTTATAAGAACTTCAGCTAAGGAGTCACGCCCCCTGGTTAAGCCCGTGACCAGGGTTTGTCTAATACGGAACTACCACCATAAAAACCCGAGAAATAATGGAAGAAGAACTGCCAAAATACATTAATAGGATTGTCACGCCATTAGGTCATGCATGTGACCTAGGGTGTGTCTTGACTGAGTCTAGAAAATGACATGAAATGCCGCGATCTATAGTTAATCCGTTGGTTTGGGAAGGAGTCATGCCCCTAGTAACGCCCGTGATAAGGGCATGTTTGCTGAAATATCACATCGACTTGAATAGTTGAATTGAATGCTTGACCACGCCCTTGGTCTGCAGGGCAGTCTCCTTATCACGCCAGTGACTAGGGCGTGCTATTTCAATCCAACGTGGCATCATGTCTGTTATGATGGAGAAAGAGCATGGTGAGCGAGTTTAGTTACGCCCCTAGTCATGCTTGTGACCAGGACGTGCAACTTTTAACTTTTCCAAAACACTTTCAAATAGTGCCCAAAAAATTCTAGTGAGCTTCAATTTGATAATTGCAGCCCAAATAAACCTAAATTGAGAAAAGAAGTCAATCAAAAGTTATTTAAGCAAAATATAAATAAAATAAAATAAATTATTGAAATAAAACTATATAAAATAACATTAAAAATAGAGTTATCAAATACCCCATACTTACCCGTTTGCTAGTCCCGAGTAAAAAACCTTCCATACTGAGCAAAACAAGTTTCAAAACTATTAAAGAATAGTGAACCTAATGAGTAAAATGCGAAGTCTTATGCCTATATGGGTAGAGATTTTAGCAGAAATACTTACTCAACATACAAATTAATTTTTAGATTTCGAGAAGGAGTCTCGATTTATTATTGCCACTTTTTAAAATGAAATAATGATAAATCTGTTATATATTTTTAGGGAGAGAGTTTTGTGTTTACTAATATTGATATTACACAATATCAACAATCAGGGAAGCCTCTAAAGTAATCCATCAATGACGATGGTCATAGGCTTCGTCTTTCACACTCTCTCCATGACACTAATTTAACTCATAAGCACAAATCAATATGACTTAGCTAAGTTGAAATGCAGGCTTAGGTTAATGGTATGAATAATAAAAGATAAACTTGATGGCTTGTCACTCCTAAACCAAAAGTGAGTTCGCACAAATTAATATATACTAACACATATGATTTTTCAAGAACATATTCAAATTTCCAAACCTTTCCGTTTACTTTTCCACATATTTTTTTCACTTCTATTTTTTCTTTTCTTTTTCTTCTTCTTCCTTTAATATATATATATATATATCACAAACAAGAAAAAAATCCGTGAATATAATCATCATACTAGAATGACTTCCAAACCATACTCAAAGTATAACAAACAATTTCAAGCTCAGGCTTAGATGTGTAAATAGGATGGTTTTTATGCTTTAGATATAATATTGGTGGATCTAAAATAAGAAATAAGGTACAACAACCGAACTTTTATTAGCCAAGGTAAAATGTTAGGCGCGGGTGCAAAGGCTTAAACATGACAATATAAATGCCTAACTCCTTTCCATGCTAATGAATTTAACTTATGAAAAACCTTGAGAATATCTAGGGGTGAATTCTAGACATCGAGAAAGTAATACCTTTTCTCTTGACTCACGTAATATTACTCTAGTCAACTTCCACATACTCACCTAAATTAACTTTATATTATACCAATTTCAAGTCAAAAGTGAAATAAACCATTTCCAAGCAATTAGAGAAATATAAAATTCTACTAACATATGTGCTTAACTAGAAAAATAGCATGACCAATAGTTTAACTCAAGAATCAAAATTTAATAAAGCAAGAATTTTTTTATATGCCATGAAAAAGCTAATTTGATAAAAATTTTGCAAGTAATCAAATATAAAGATATTTTTTTTTGATATATACATATATATATATATATATATATTATTTATAATTTTTTTAAAAAATAAATAATTTAAAATATAACGTGTATATATATATGGATAACATTTTTTTGTTTTATTTGTTTATGTATTTATATATATATACATCCATATTTAATATGAAACATTGTCCCCAATGTTTTGTGAAAAATAAAAATGCAAAGTATAGGAAAAAGGAAATTCCCTAAGAAGAATCACCAAGTCACACCAAACAATCCCGAAAGAAATTAATTAATATAAAAACACAATATTTTTTAATAAATTTTGTAAACCAGAAGAAAACAGAAAATACCCAAAATAAAAATAAAATTATAAATTAAATTTTTTGAAAGAAAAATTCTGAAAATCAGATAACAAAAATGAAAACTAGGATAAACAACACATCATTGCCATCTACGCTCTACCGATAATATGCTCGTAGTTTCGCAAACTCCCTGGAGATGTGCTCCATGGAAGGAGTGTGGAATTGTTACAATTTATTAAATCACTCATCAATTCGCTCACCAAGATGGGTCTCAATCTGCTCAAGTTGTGTGGGAAGCGAAAAAAATTGCAGATCCCAATAAGGTGAAGTACCAGGAGGAGGACTCTACAATGATGAAATTTGAGGAGGAGCACCAGAGGTTCCACCACTACAGTCTAGAGGGAGTCACACTCTTCTTCTCAATGATGAGTTTATCTAAGTACCTAGAGGGTATAAAATGTCATGGGAATAGGTGCTTGAATAAACCGTAGTAGTAGAAGAGCGGCCCATACTCCCACTCACTTTGAGAGGTGAGTGACATAATTATCGCCACACACTGCTCCCAATCACACATTTTTTCCTTGAAGAAAAAATAGAGGGCAAGATCGTTTCCCTGATTGAATGGAATCCAACGAACTATACTATATAAGAATAGTAGGTCATAATGAGTTACCACGCCATTGTTGTCTCTGTGACCAGTATGAGAGAAACTCAAACGATGATGGATAATACGTAGAGTGGGGGAAAATATGGCAAACTTTCTATCCTTTCAGGTTGTAGGGCGTGACATCATGACTAATCTTGGTCCAAAACTGTGTGATGTTGAAATCCAATGGAAAATCCGAATGAAGATCGTTATACGCAATTGAATTTGTGAACTCTTCATTGAAGAATCCCATGAGAACATTGAACTAGAGGAGCAAGATCACATTCATTCACCACCCATCCGGAATGTCATGAATGTGCCAACATGCCAACCTCAAAGTTTAGGAGAAGCGAGGAACTCCATGGTGAGTTCAAGGATCGTAGGACCCCCAATCTAGGATCTGAAAATGCTAAACGGTTTCCCATTTAAGTGATTGGTAATCATCTAGTAGTTAGTATTGGTGAATGTAAGCATAGATTCAGTCGTGGTGGCTTCCTCGGTATACCTGTAGGAAGAGGCGATCAAGAAGTAGGAAGGATTGGCGATGTAACACCCTAGTTTTTCAGAATAATTTCTAGTAGCTACCGCCCGAGGATAGAATCTATCGCTCGACAAAAGCTTTGTTTTGTTAGGTAGAGAATGACAAAATGAAAGCTCCGTTTGTCGAGTGTTGAGTTTTCGAGAAAGAGGTTACAGCGCAGGGTTATCCTTACCTCGCGACAGTAACTCCAGGGTTGCGTCGAGAGTGTTAAGTTATCGAGAAAGTTCTGAGTTCTCGAGAAAACGTTGAGTTCTCGAGATATATTCTACCGCACGACATTAGCCTTATCGCCGGAGTTAACGCAACATTATTTTCTGGCCTGCGGCTCGGGAAGCTATCACTCGTCGTTAGTATTAGCATGCGGCGGTAGCGGACATAAGAAGTGATAGTCCACCTAGTGTCAACTATCTTCACCTATGGGGGGGGGGGGTGTAACATCCCATATTACTTCTGGACCCCTCAACTTAGATTGGGTTAGGCATGGGGTGAGACCTAAGGAGATCAACTAGGTTTGACCCTAGGTAGTGGGTGGTAGCCATGTGGAGCCCACTATAGGACCAAGTCAAACTAGGTCAAACTAGCCTAATTAGGGACCCTAGCCACACCATGACCCCACCACATTGCCCTAACCCTAAAAACAATCTAAGTGGACCCTAGGGTATGTCGTTGGGTCAACATTTTGACCCCAGTTGACCAAGGTCAACCTTGGGCTTAATTTGGTCAAACCCACACCCATAGGCCTAATTAACCTAAGTGGGGCACCCCCTTGACCCAAACCAAGTTGGGTGGTGCCACTAGACCCATTTCCACCAAGTGGGGTCAGTCCACCCACCATGGTTGACCAGTCAACCCTAAAAGTCAATTTGGTCAACAATTTGACCTAAAGAGAGAAAATGAAGGCCAAGCCATTTCCCCTTGGATCAAGCCCACCAAAATTGGCCCATGGCCAGCCCAATTGAACAAGACCAGTCCTACCCCTCTAAATCAGGAGAGAGAACACATGCAAGGGGGTAGAATTGGGATTTTGAGGGAAAAAGAGGAGAGAGAAGAGAGGGAAAATGGGGATGAAGGCCATGTGGCCCTCCTCCTCTCTTCCCAAGCACATATCTGAACCCACACATCAATTATCATCCTTTCCAACCCAATTTCATGCCACTTGGAGGCAAGGAGGAGAAACCAAAGCTCATGGCCGAAATTCCCATCATGGCATCTCTGTATACAAGCCATATCAGCCAAAACCAACCATCCCATTAGCTTCAGAAGGTCCAAAGGAGTGGAATTCGATACCTGGATCGAAGCTTTTTGGTGGAGAATCGAGTTCGGGAGCAAGCTCGCCGGAGAGGAAATTTTTCATGGCCAACCGCCGCCAAACCCGCCGCCAAGCCCCAATCGA
Source organism: Platanthera guangdongensis (assembly GCA_039583875.1). Lineage (NCBI taxonomy): Eukaryota > Viridiplantae > Streptophyta > Magnoliopsida > Asparagales > Orchidaceae > Platanthera > Platanthera guangdongensis. Next base: position 160,968,672 of record CM077158.1, read on the forward strand.
GGTCCGTTTCACCTCACCTCTACCCGTACTAGTTTCCTAGATCTATTAGGCGAGACATCGGGCTCAAATGAGCCAGATCCAAGGTGAGCTTTTTCATGGATTTTGGAATTTTGATGGAGTGCAAGTTCGCCGGAAACCGCCGCCTTCGGCCACCATTTCGCCGCCAAACGTTGGCCACCACCTCAACGGAGGTGGTGGTGGTGGTAGCCGGCCGTGGAGGCTAAGGGGTGGCCGGGAAATGAGGTTTGAAGGTGCTCCAGGTCGGGCAAATCTCGGCCATTGTCTGGAGGAGGAAGATGAACGGATGCCCTCCATCCTGCTTCAAGATTCGTGCTACATCAAAATTTAATTTTCTGTCCCTGTTTTGGCTGTCACTTGCATGTTAAATTTAGGCCTCTTAGAGGCATTTTCGGAACTTAGGCCCTTAATGAAAAATGTAGCCTAGGGTCTTACCTTTAATATGCCACCCTAAACTTACATTTTGGTGTAGTGTACACTCCTGTAGGACATTTCTCCTAGGACTGGTCCTAGAGTAGGGCAGAAATTAAATTGGGTGCCCAGGTCACAATATTATTCACCATGGCCCCATATTTTGGCCACATGCATTATTAGGGCATACTTAGCTTCTGCCAAAATTTAGGAATTTTTGGAAAATATTTTCCTATAGTTTTTGGTAAAATATCAAAATTTAAATAAATGACATATATGGAGTTCTACTCCTCCCCATGGCCCCAAATTTTGGTGGTGGGTCAGTGGGGCCATCCTTGGTGCATGATAAAATTTTCAGCACCTTGGGTTCACTGCATGTGGGAGAATCCACTTGCATGTGCTAGCCTATGTTAAGACTTGGTGTGCAAATAGCAAAAATGCAAATTTGTGTATTTAGCCTAATGGTGACATGCAAGTGTCATGAAATTATTTCCAGTGGTTCATTAGGGTAAATTTCACCCCTCAAATTAATGATGGAATTTTTGGAATCAAAATTTCATTTATTGGAATTTATTTTAAATATAGCTATTTTGGGAATAAAATTGGAAAATAGGATTTATTCAAGTACAAATCCAAACAACTTTGCTAAGGCATAGATAACAACACATTTGACTTAGGAAAAATATGATTTCTCTGTTTTGAAGAATATTTGGAGTAGATACCCTATATTTCCCATTTTACCCTTATATTGTTAATTCTTGAAATGATGGAATTATACCTCTGAAAAATTTGGAAATTATTCTACTGTTATAAAATGTTATTATTAGGTTTGCATAAATTTCTCAGAATTTAATGGATGAATTACTTGTGTTAAATTAGTTCAATGGCATTTTGGTAAATATTTTATAATGGAATCCTATAGGCCATCTTACATTAAATGTTGATGATTCTCTGCCAATAGTCTTAAATTAGTGTCCTACAAGCTCTGTAATTTTTCTGGAATTTTTGAGTACATGATGCCTATACTTCATTTGGAAAATGGAATTTATGTGGAATTGATATTAAATAGAAACTGATGATAAATAATTTCAGGAAAATTATGAAATTCTGTAGGCAGCAATATTTTGTCAATATACATTTCAGGAAAAATTCCCTAGGTCAGTAGATACTTAATCAAACTACTTCATGTGTAAAGTGACCTAGCATTTAAATTAGAAGAATTAATTAAATGACTATTTGGCCAAGAAAAATTGTGAGAATCCTTATGGTAGTTCCCTTAGTCCATATTACCTTAGGATAAATATTTAGAGGCAAGATGCCTTAAGTTTTGGAAGATCACATTTCTAGGGTAGTCATGGGTCATGGTCTGCATATAACACAAATAGGTCCTGCCTTAGGGATTACCAGGGGATTGATTATCGGCAGAAATAAGAGAGAGTTCAACATGAGTAACCCTGGTGGGTAGAGTTGTCTTAGTGAGGGATCAAAAGTGCAAGTCTTGGTCATCAACTGGAGTGGGGGATCGGCGGAAGACCGTCGGTTCCCGGTAATACCTTAAGTCACTAGGGTTATACTTAAGCAATAAGGAGAGCTGGGGAGATACATGGGTAGTCATCAACTAAAATAAGTATCCTTGCGAAAGGGAACGCTGGGCGTAATCCCAACACAGTTCCTAGTGCCCCTTGAGAGCCCTTCACAGGGAATACCGGGGGCAGTCCTGGGATTAACCTTAAATCTCTAAGTATAATAAACCGTAGACAAGAGTAGCTTAATAGGTTAGGACATGGTTGTACCTTCTCGCCCGTGTTTGGGTTGGAGAGTTTCATGATATATGCTCACCCGTTTAGGGTTGGAGGGAATTGACATAAAGGCACTAATGTGCGTTCTCACCCGGGTTTGGGTTTGAGGGATTCAGGACGGGTTTTGGTCCTGCGAGCGGGAGGCTCGATATGAATTACTTGCATGTGCATAAATATCGTGGCGGGGCATGCGGTACTGGCCGTTCGTCACACCGATGGCAGTACGGTGCACCAGGCGGTTGTGAGAGTTAGAGGGGCCAGTGGGTTGTTTTACACTGCGGTCTGGAGGACGATCCCCGATAACGCACATCTGACCCAACAAGACTGACGGGTTTGTCAGCAAAGTACGTACGCGAGACTCTATAGTGCACCTTGGACGTGTACAGAGGCGTATGAGAGGGGTCTAAGGCTTGGTAGTGTGCATACCGGTCTAGAAGCGGAGACGCCCGCTCCGCTGCTGCCGTAGCCACAGCGGTGGTACCCGAGAGTGATGCTAGCTCTCAAAAAGTTGGAACTAAAGGTCTGTGATCACAGAGTCGTTGTGTGTGAGTTGCACTTGTCTGCGCATAAAATTGCATCATATCATTCATTCACATTATGTCATACGCTTCATCGATCCTTATCATATAAATTAGTATGGGCTCTTTTATATGATAAGTTAAATTTCCTGGAAATCCTAACTTATATATTTGTATGGGCATTTATATAAGTTAGGGTACGTTTGTGATGATAGCTTAGTGGTAGCTTAGCTTATTTACTTGTTCATACTGCTGTTTCTTTACTTTCCTTTACTGCACCGCTCTTACTTACTTACTACTTGTACTGTACTTAGCATTGCTAGTGTAGAATTTCATTACTTAGTACCACTTTAGATAGATATTGTCACCTGCTTCCATTTTGCTACCCTTGTTGTCCTCCGCTTCGTCCTCCCGCTCGGTGGCTAGGAGCTGCGGGGCGAGGTGTGGAGGAAACGACTTAGTCTTTTTGACTAATGGTCGGTGACCAACTATTTTTAGGAGCCCGTGGAGATGGAGCACCAGCACGTCGAGGAGGCAGGACATGAGGAGCAGATACCGCTTCAGCAGGCTACCACTACTACTGTGCGTCCTCAGGTGGGACGAGTCTTGATGTTCTAGTTTAGCTTCCGCATTTACTATTTTGTGAGAGAGAGATTTGATGTACTGGGCATAAGCCCTTTTTACTCTTTCTTCTGTACTATTCTGTGGACTATTGTACTATTCATTTCTTTTATATGATTGTACTGTGACTTGTGGACTGATGGCATTTTATACACAGTTTTACTTCTTTATTCTCATATTGGCCTACAGGTTAATGATCGTACTAGCCGGCAGAATCAGCGTATTGCGGTGTCGACTAACCCGTGAGTTAGTGCCACCGTAAGACGGCGGTTCTGGGCATAAGATCCGGTAGCCCTCCTTGGTAAGGGGGAGGGGGGGTCTTACAAGGGGAATAGGTGACGTGCAGCATTTTTGCGGAATTTAAATTGTACCTGCACACGAAAATAAAACAACACAGCACAAAAGAGTACACAAGCTATTTAAAGTGGTTCCCCGATTTGGGTACATCCACTTTCCCCCTTCGACCTATCTCCCAACAAGGGACGACTCGGTCACTTCTCCAACAGGATTGAAATCCAATCCTTGCACTATCGGAAGGAAACCTTCCACACGTAGGAGTCAACACTCCCACAACACGGGTTGCACCCAACCCTTACAACTAGGAACCAACGTTCCTTTACAACAAAAGTAAAACTAGAATGTACAAGAGATAAAAACTACGTTTGGAGACTAAGGTGTCCCTCTTCATTGAAGACATGTTCTTGAAGTCCACGAAGAGTCCACAACCCTAGATCTCTCTTGGAGAGAATCTCCCCGGAACCGGCGGTGGCAAGATGGGCGGCGGCTAGGTTCACGGGATCGGCGGCGACAACGATGTGCGGCTGCTGTACTTTGGAGATCCAAACTTCATAGCGAAGCTAGCTAGGTCTACCAACGGTCACACTAGGATCAATCGTCTCGATCGATTCGGATGGGTAAGATTTTCTCGATCTACAAATCAAGAGACAAGAGATCTCCAGTTAGACATGTGAGACGCTATGCTTGGCTAAGCTTCTGTCGACCGGAGATCTGGAAGAAACCACGATCAAGACCGGCGAACAACTCTCTCGAGCGGCGACGGCGGCGGCGGCGGAGCGGAACTCGCGATCTAGGTCACGTCGCGGCTCGTGTATTTCTTTTCTTCTTCGCTGCTTTACTGTTCAAAAATACGCGTGTATTTATACAGTGAAATAGTCTTTTATGACCGTTATGGGTCCCACCAGAAGAAACCCTAGATCCGGTTCAAAACAGTGCCAGCGACAGAATCCGGTCCAGCTTTTTCCAGAAAAATGCCCAAGTCAAAATCGGCGAGAATCGAAGGTGATTGTCGACGAATCGGCGAGAATTAGTTAGTGATTCTCGCCGAATCACTTGATGATTCTCGCCGAATCACTTGTTGATTCTCGACGAATATTACTTCGCCATGATCTGCTCAGCGATGGGTTCGGCGAGAATCACTAGTGATTCTCGCCGAATCTTACTTGGCACCGCTTTGAGGTAGCCGGATAGAGTCGGCGAGAATCACTAATGATTCTCGACGATTCGGCGAGAATCACTAGTGATTCTCGCCGAATCGGCGAGAATCACTTGGTGATTCTCGACGATTTATACTTAGACGATTTTTCGTCTTTCCACCCAAGAGCTGCTCCTTGACCCATCCTTGCTCCTTGTCTGCTCTTGCATAGTTACAGCCTTGTACTTGAAAGTAAGTGCACTCCAATAGAGAGAGTACACGTAGGCCAACACATTGATCTGCTCAACGAGGGATTACATTGTGCAGACCCGTGTATATTGACCTACTGCACCCTGACATTGGTGTGCACTTAGCGTGGAATAACTGTAAGCACAACTTGAAATATTTTATCAAATACATTGTGAATTCATCTTAGCTTGACAGGTGGCTTCCTCAAATCCAGGTAATTGTGGATACAATACCCAACAATCTCCCCCTATTTGACGAAGCCAAAATCCTACTAGCTAAGATGAATAACACCAACCAGATAATATAAACAACATTCAGAATTTAAATATGCAGCACAAGAGAATATAAGCAAACAGATCAAGACTTGAGTCATTCATAAATTCAAATATATATATATATATATAAATAATCTCAAGATTGTTCATATACTAACAATAAATGTTAATTGTTCTTAAGAGAGAATGACAGGCTATAAATTTTTGACTATTTTTCTTTGGCTAAGTCATCCTTGAGTTTTTGAGCCAAATACTTCTTTCTTTGCCTCTCCATATAATCTTTGGGCTTCGGATAATATCTGGGAGGAGGAGCTTTATCTGTCGCAGTGTTGGTCCTGAAGAAGATGTTACGTTTGGCTTCATAGGTCTTGTGCAGCTCCCACTCATGCTGGTTGTATACATCATTCCGATTGATTTCTCCTTGCTCTTGTAGCCAGAATGTTTCCAAGATGATAGTCTTTGAAACTGGACTCCACTTTTCGTTTTTTACATCCTCCTCCTTCAATCTGATTCTCTTTTCAGCTTGTGTTTCCTTGGATATCCCTTCTTGAGATTTTCTCTTGTCTCTGGCTTTTGTTAGGGCTCCTTGGTCAAACATTGCCATCAGTTTTGCCTTGGATGTGGCCCTAGCAGCATCAGCTTCACTTAAGGGAGCTTCTGCAGCACTTACTCCCTCAGCAGCCATAGTATTCTCAGGAGCATGAATACCCGCAGGATATGCAGGCAAATCGACGCCTAACGCTTGTTGGAGCATCCACCAGCAACTGTCATAGACATATTTGTTTGACTGCTCAAAGTTGTTGATCATGACTTCCCGAAGCTCAGCCATCTTAGCTGTATATGCTTTCTCCCCCTTTTTGGCTTCGACTGCAATGGAGTTTGCATAAGAATGCAGTGACTCATCAATGTGCTTTGTCGTCCTGGAGAATTCAGTGACTAAGGCTTGTTGATTGGTGTTAAGAGTTACCATATTGCCATCAAACTTTTGAATGTTATTTGCTACGACATGAGCATTCTGATTTAAGATTGCAAGAGTATCGGTGTTCCTTTTTAATCCGTCCATAAGAAGAGTGACAGCTTGGCCGACCGCTGTATATTTATCTTCAAACTTCTTTTCCATCACATCCAGTTTGTGATTGATCTCCACCATGTTCTTGAGCATGAGGTTCTCCGATTTCTTAATTCTTTTTAACATTTTATCCTGAGCTTTCTCAAAAGATGCTTTGAGCTCATCCACTATACCCTGAATGACATTCACGGTGTGATTGGCTAGATCATCTCGTAGTGGAAGCTCCTGAAGCACTCCTTGGCCTTGCTCTTCAGCAGATGCACATGTAGAGCTGGACACGAGCACATTCTCTAAGGGGGGAATGCTTGCGGCCTCTGTAGATTTCTCGGACTCCCCCACCACTGTTGCACCAATGTTCTCAGGGACGATCTCAGGAGCGTTCTTGTCAGATGGAACTTTAGAGATATCCTAAGTCTCCAATGCTTCCTGTCCCTCATTGCCTTCTTCCTCACCTTCATCATCCATGAGATCATTCGCATCAGCAGTCTCCTCTACAGCATCACTTTCTTCTTGTATATCCGCCACTGCATCTCTAGCTATCAGGGAGATGTCAGATACGATATTATCATAAGCGTGTAGAGGCTCCCCCTCAATTCCTGCAGTCAGTGCATCAGGAATTTCACTGGGGATTACTACGGATTCAGCCACAGTTCCGTCCTCGGCTGGAGATACTTCTTGTTGTTTTACCACGGCAGCCTGCCCAATGAGCCTCTCCCATCTGTCAAAAACACTCGAGTCCATTTTCTTCAAGTAATGTAGAGGAACACCTTTACTCATGTCATACTTATCTCCGTTTAACTGATTTAGATACAGACTGATGATTCGGCCAAAGCTAGGAGATCTGAGGGTGTCCTTTATCTTCTCAAAAATCAATGCCCCCCCAGTTGAGTCTTTTTTTGCTGACAATTGCCACCAGGATCTTGAACATGTCCGCAGAGATGTGGTCATGAGAGCCCGGCTTGCATATGAGTACTTTTCCAATGATGTCTGACAGAAGTTTCCCCTCCTCATTCATATCCTTTCGCTTTATCGACCTCATTCCTCGAGCGAGTCCACAAAATAATAAAGTCCTGGTTTTGTCCTGTTCATCCAGATAATCCTCGTGCGTCGAGCTAGTGAGCTGCAAGAAGTGGGTCAGCTTGCTGGCAGACATCTTGATCTTTGCCCCTGCATCCTTGCTCTTGATGAGAGAGTCATCATTCCGGAGTTTTGCGGTTGCAAAGAACTCCAGCACTTCCTTGTCCAGGATTTTACAGGGGTGCTCCAGTACGAATGAAAGTCCAGCCTCTTCAAGCATAAGGATGATGTTTCTGAATTCATCTGAGGCATGAGAGAACCCTGTTCGAACCAGCTCGCATCCAGTGACCAGCCCAGTGGTTGTCCTTGGAGCCATTGTAAACCTAGGGAGAGAATCCCTACTCTACGCTTAATCAAAAGTCAAAAGGGAGGCGACACTAGTGATAAAGTCCAAGTAAGGGTGAGGATGTGGTTACCTAAAAGCATAGACGGTGAGTTAGTTCGATGAAGACGATGGACACCCGGTAGGTGCACACGACTGTGATTGATCGAAACCGCAGAGAAATCCCTCGAAGGAAGAATCGGCGAGATCGAGAGAGGAGAGATCCACGGAAGGAGTGATCCACGGAAGGTGCACCCGAGAGAGGAGAGATCCACGGAAGGCAATCGGCGAGATAGATGGGATTCTTCACGAGTTGCGCGATTCTTGCGAGATGTCGACGGAAGGGGAAGAATCGGCGAGAGGCCTTTGGTGAGCTTCCTGCGAGAGACCTTCGGTGAGCTTCTGGCGGGATGTCGACGGAATTCTTCACGATTCGGCGAGAGACCTTCGGTGAGCTTCCTGCGGAATATGAAGGGTCGGCGGGAGACTGGCAAGATTTCGACGGGTTTAAAACGGGATTTTAAAGGGTTTCCGTTTGTCTAAGTCGAAATTGAAGGGATTCTTTAACAGGAATCTACGGGTTAAGAGACATGCCGGATTTTCGAAGTCTTCCGATGTCAAGTCAATTTAAAAAATCTTCTAAATATATAAATACTTATTAAAGCCAATCTATTTAGGGTTTGAACCGGGCTTTTCCATACATTTCTTGATGGCAAGATTTCCAATGACGTATCTTCGTTGTCGAGATTTCCAAAGACGTATCTTCGTTAGTTTTCAGTGAAGTAATTTACGCCTGTAGATGTTAGTTCTCGAATCTACCAGTGGAATTACCGATAACTCTTTAATGATGTATCTAAGGTTTATATTCACCGTGTTAACCTATCCTTAGTGTTAACCCCTCAGTCCGCAACATACTACAAGATTCCAGAGCCCCCCATTCAGCAGGCGCGGACAGGATTTGTCCGTCCGCCCAGTCCGGCGCTGTCACCAGTCGGGCGCCAAGTGTGATACTCCAGCAGCGGACGCAAAGACCAGTTCGCTCAGTCCGCAGGCGCTTTGGGCAACAGGTTCTCCAGTGGCGGACGCAGTATCTCGTCCGCTCAGGCCGCCGCCCTTCTGTAGGCGCGCCCAGCAGCAGTGGAAGCTCCAGTTCGCGAGCCCAGTCCGCCACTTCTGTGCGGACTGGCGTGTTCTTTCTTTTTGCTTCCCGTCACCGCTGCCCGGTTCTCCTGTATCCCGGGCAGCCGGTTATCTTAGCCCTGCCCGTTTGGGCAGGCCCCCTATCCTGTAAATAGGGGGGAGGTGGTGCACTCAAGGCACGCTGACTCGGACCCAGGAGCCTACTTGTTACAGGCTACGGACTCGAATCCTGTGCCTTGCGGACTCCCCCTTGCTCTACTTCCCTCAGTCTTTTCCTTTCACTTGTAACTAGATCCTTCTTCAATCAAGGGAAAGCCCATCGCAAGAGAGGCATTCAGGCCGCGACGGGCGAAGTCTGTTGTTGCCATGGTTCACGACCCTGCTCTTCTTCCAGCTCTCATCCGCTTAGTAGATCGCTACTCGCAGTCTCCCTATTCCCCCTGTGATCGAACAAGTTAGCTGGTTGTGCTCGACCCCCCTTGTGTTTTCGTGCATCAACAGTTAACACGCGACCTTCAGATCCGAGTAGTGTTTTGAAATCAGCGGACGAAAGATGTCAGACCGCAGAGCCCGCTCTTCAGATCGCTCTAGCTCTTCAGAAGACTCCCTTTGGGACGCAATAGAACAAGCTCGCCTTGAGGCCGAGCAGTCTCGCCGGCAGACCGACCAGCGTCTTGACACAATCAGCCAAGCTCTGCTTGCTTTGGCCCAGCGGCTTGCTCCTCAGGCCGCAGCGGACCCAGCGAACTCGCCAGTCCGCCAGACCCCAGCTCGCCGAACTCCGCTTCGGCAGTCGCCAAAAACTCCTCGGAACCCTGCTCAGACCGCAGCCCCTCTGCGCCCTCAAGAGGAAGAGTTTGCTTTCAGAGAGTTCTACAGAGAAGCTGCTAGGGGCACTCCTGCCCGCCAACTCCGCTTTGCTGACCGCCAGTCCGCCGAGCCCGCGGACTCCTCGGCTCCAGTCCGCCCTTTCTATCCTGCAGAGTTTGACACCCCGTCTCCCTTTGTTGACCGAATTCGATGGGAGTCAGCCCCGAGCAACTTCAGGGAGCCGCGCATCCCGTTCTATACAGGAGCGACAGGTCCCGTTTCTCACCTCCATGTATTTGAGGGGGCAGTTGCTTTAAGATGCCTCTCAGATGCGATTAAGTGTAAGTTGCTGGTTACCACTCTCGAAGGGCAAGCGAGAGAATGGTTCTATGAGCTGCCTTCGGGCACTATCTCTTCTTTTGCCGAGCTTCGTAGCTAGTTACTGCTGAGGTTTGCTACCTCAAGGAAGAGGAAGAATGGGCCAGCTGCCCTATTTGAGATCAAGCAGAGGGATAACGAATCGGTGGCACGATTCGTTGATCGCTTTCAAAGAGAAATTCAGGGGGTGAGGAATGTGAACCCCGACTATTACAAAGTTGCCTTAATCCACGGCCTCCGGGAAGGCCCTCTGAAGTTTAAGGCAACGACCAAGGCTCCCGAGACTTATCAGGAGTTGATCGCCATGGTCAACCGTTTCATAGAAGGGGAAAATGCCAATCCGACTTACGTCTCATCCCTGACAGCCAAGGCTGAAGGAAGGGATGCCTCCACTTCTTCTTCCCGTGGCAAGCCCCCTCGCCCAGACTTCCAGCCTCCGTCTCAAAGAGGCAGGAACTTCCGCAACAAAAAACCTTTCCAAGGCCATCAACAGTTTCACGAGCAGAGACTGCCGTTGGCCGCCACTCCCGCCGTTCCTTTGCAGGCTCTTCCCATCCTTCAGCAGGCAGCCTTGCCTGCCCCGTGCCAATATGAAGAAAGTCCCATGGAGGACCCTGCAGATCTGGACTGAAAGATATGGTACCTAAACACCTAGAGGGGGGGGGGTGAATAGGTGACCTAAACCTTTTTTAAGACTTTGTTGGCAGCACAACAATTATTTCACAGATTACTACAGCTAACAGCAATTACAGAAATCAAACAGTCAATCCACAGCACAGCACAGCAGACACACTAATTTATAGTGGTTCCCCAATCTTTGGGTACATCCACTTTCCCCCTTCGCCTATCTAGCAGTGTACTAGATTCGGCCAAACTTCTCCACTATCTCAGAACCCAACAAGGTTCCTTCCTCAGGCCCAAAGCCTTACACTCAGCCAAAAGGCCTACACTCAGCCACCCAGGCCTACACTCAGCCAATTAAGGCCTACACTCAGAGTTCTTCAACTCCTACACTCAGGCAATCAAGCCCTACCCTCAGCCTTTAAAATATAGGCTTACAATTCTCTCAGATCCAATGGATCCTACAAGTTAAAATAGAAAGTACAATAGCTAACTCTACAACTCAGAAAATAAGAGAGGAGTTGAGAGATTCTTGAAGAGTTCTTGGAAGAACTCAGTTAGATCCAAACTGACTTAGCTTCCTTCAAAGCTTCTTGATTAGAACTGAATTAGTCTGAATCTTCTGCAGTTGTTCCTTGACCTCTGCTTCTTGAAATCCAGATGACTCTGAATTCTTCTTCTCAGCCTTAGTTCCAAAGACTGAATTCTTGTATGGAGCTCTCTCTCTCCAACTTCTTAGATCTGCCGATGCACAGCAAGATCTTCTTGTGTTGATACTCAATATACCACTTTTACAAAGATCTGAACTCTCTCTATCAAAAACTTTTTCAACTACTTCTATATCACTTCATCAATCTTGGTCTGTAAACTATGGGTGCCTATTTATAGGCTTCCTTCATGGTAACCGGTTAGTACCGGTTCATAACAGACTTCTGATATCTCTGACAGTTGATGTAGACCGGCTGGATCGGCAGCTGTCATGTCAACCAGTCACTTCTTGAAATTCCCTAACTGTCAGATAGTGTCGAGACTTTCTGTTCTTAAGTGTCGACACTTATAGGCCAAGTGTCGACACATGTTGTGTAAGTGTCGACACAAGTCTACAAGGTGTCGACACAATTCCTTGTATGTCTCGACACAGATTCTTCTGCATGTGTCGACACTGAAATTGAGTGTCGACACAAGTCTTGTTCTTCATTCTTTAACTGTATTCTTCTAAGTGTCGACACATGTTCTTTGTGTCGACACATCTTCATGTGTTGAAACTGTCAAGTGTCGACACTGCTTCTTGGTGTCGACACAAGTCTTCACTTTTGTTTCTTCAGCTGAGTGTCGACACATTCTCTTAGTGTCGACACTTGTACTTAGAATATTTTGTAACTTTTCTGTTCTTTGCTAAGTGTCGACACAGCTCCTTGTGTCGACACTTTCTTCAAGTGTAGAGTCTTTAGCTAAGTGTCGACACATTGTGCTGAGTGTCGACACTTTCTTCAACTACTGACTCTTCAGCATAGTGTCGACACATTGTGTTGGGTGTCGACACTTACTTCAAATACTGAGTCTTTAGCTAAGTGTCGACACATTGTGCTGGGTGTCGACACTTTCTTTAAGTGTTGACTCTTCTGCATAGTGTCGACACATTGTGTTGAGTGTCGACACTTATACTTAGATTCTGCAGACTTTTGCTGAGTGTCGACACAACTCCAAGTGTCGACACTTTCTGGTGTTGACTCAGCTCTTCTAGGTGTCGACACTTCTGCTAAGTGTCGACACAGCTTTTCTGCATTCTTCTACACTGAGTGTCGACACAGCTCCAAGTGTCGACACTTTCTGACTGGTGTCGACTCTTCTTCCCAGGTGTCGACACAATGACTCCAAGTGTCGACACTGCTTGTCTGGGTGTCGACACAAGCTTTCTCAAGTGTCGACACTTTCCCTCTGGGTGTCGACACATGGACTTAGAAATTTTTAGCTTCAGTCCAGTGTATTCCTAACCTGCACAAGTAACTCAAACAAACATCAAATACACTATGATGTATATCATTGAGTTAGGTGAGGCTTCTTCAAATCAGGTACATTTGACCAATATACCCAACAATCTCCCCCTATTTGGAGAAGTCATAACCCTTAGTCAATGATATACACCACTCATAATTAAAAATTATAAAATGATGTAAAACAGGTATATGTCAACAGAGTTAAACTTAAACATGTAATAAAGCACACATGTATACTCATACAGCATTACAGAACAAACAAGAATTAGACACATTCTACTGAACAATCATGAAATATATATTTATCAAAAATTGTTCATACATTGCTTTGCAATCTATTTTCAAAGATTTACAATAATGTTTAGACGTAACAGATTACAACATTTTTCAGTCTAAGCTTAGTCTAATTCTGCTCTGGTTCTTTTATGACTATGCCTTTTCCAGCTTGCACTTTGGCCTTTACAGCAGCAGCAGCAGCAGGCTCAGCATCAGCAGGCTTCTTGCCTTTGGAGTCCTTCTTTTTCTGTTCTTCAGCCTTGATTTTTTGCCTCTCAAAGTAATGATAGGGCTTAGGAAAGTACTTGCTAGGCTCCACAGCTGTAGGAGGTAGCTTTCCTAACTTAGCCTTCCTTCTATGTTGGACAATGGCTTCCTACCTACTCTCATGCTTCCTCCATTCTGCCTCTGAGAACCACTTGTTCCTCTCATGGGCATTGTCCTTGGCCGCTTTCCAGGCTGTGAGAATGATGTTCCTAGAAGTAGGGCTCCATTGTTCAAAATCTGGTTTTTGCTCAGCCAGTTCCCTGAACTTCTTCTTTGATAGCCTAGTCTCTTCTTCTTTGTCCAAAGCCTCTTACATAGCTGCTGTAATAGGTTGAACAACCTTTTCCAGAACAATATTAGGCTTACCAGCAGTTGTACTATACATTGTGCGTACATCAGCATGAACCATTTCAAAATCTGGAGGTGGATAGATCACCTGAGCTACTTCCTGTTGCTCACCTCCAAGATATGCACGTTGAATACCAGATTCAGCTACATTATCATCATCACACAGGGGAGGATAGCCCAGTGTAGCCCTGATGGAATTGGATATCCATTTTGCATGCTCAGAACTTGCCTTGACTAACACCCTCTCCCCCTTTATGACTTCTTGTTCAACATGGTCTCTTACATCATCCTTTTGGAATCTTATCTGACTGTCCAAGTACCTGATTCCTTCCTTAAAATAAGGTCTAAGCTTTGTAAGCTGTTCAGAAATGACCTTCTGTGAATATTTGATTGCATTCTTGACAGCAGTAATTTCTTCCTAAAATACTTTATCAAATTCAGCCTTGGCAGCAGCAGAGGATGTTGATGGTTCATCAGACTTACTCTTCAGTTCAGTGACTATTACATTGTGGGAGGCAGTCAAATTATCATTCATTCTGAGTTGATTCTCCAGCACATAGCCTTGCTTTAGTGCTATATCATCTACTTGTCTTTTATCTGCTCTTGATGTTTAGCCAGGAATACTACTGCATTTCCACCCTTGTGGAAGCATTCATTCATTTCCTTCTTATTCAGATTCATCTCAAACCTGATTGACTTGATATCTTGAGCTAAATCAAACTGTAAAGACTTGTGGCCTTCATCAATATATGTCTCTATAGCCCTCCTTTGCTCATCCAGCTTAACTTGCATTGCTACCATGAGGCTACTGTAATCTGTTGATGGAGCTTGTTGGACTAAGGAGTGTTGAGCAACAGTTTGTAGAGCTTTCTTATAGCTCTGACTCCTTCTTTTGAATACAAAGAATTGTTTCTTCTTAGCTTGCTCAGTTTCATCATCCTCAGACTCTGATGTACTGGCTATATCCACCCTATCCTTAGGGCTTGATGGTTTTTCAGTTTGCACATCTTGTGCCTTCTCAGTATCTAGCCTTATAGGCTCTTCCTGAACATCCAAGTTCTTCCCCTCAATAGCAGCACTCTTCTCTTCATCAGCAGCAGTCTTGTCCATGTCAAAATCCTCTTGATCTAAATTCAGAAATAGATCTTCCATTGTATATTCTGGGGTGACTGTGCAGGAGATGTACTGTGTTTCATCAGCTACAACAGATGTGTCTTGGAGAACAACATCTGGTTCTTGACTTGCTTGCTGATTTTGCTGATGGACATCAGACAAATCAGAATTTATTATAGAAAAATTGAAAGTATTAAGGTCAACAAGTACCTCTTGGATGAGGATGGTGGCTTGCTCACTCTCCAGTGTAGATGGTTCTGCTACACCTGGAAGCTCCCCCAGGCTTGGATCCCTAGGTATGGGGCTAGTATGAGGCAGCTCCCCCTGAATCTCAGCCACATCTTGACCAGCTGGGGTCTTTTCTACTATCTCCTCCTCTTGCTCATCAGGTGTAAACACCACCTGTTCTTCACTCTCAGAACTGCTTGAGGACACTTGTGTCACAACAGCAGTTTTTCTTTTCTTCCTGGGAGGAGAATCTTTCTTAGTAACTTGTTTCTCAGGGGTGGTCAATTCCTTTGACAGCACCCTTTCCCACCTGGAGAAGATTCTCATGTCCATCCTTCTCATGTGGTTGATTTTAGCTCCAGCAGCATTGCTCATGACCTCTGGTATTGTACCAGCCAGGTAGAGACTTAATATCCTGCCCAGATTGGGCTTCTTCAGACTTTCCTTTATCTTCTCAAAGATAACCATTGACCAATCTGTTCTTAGGTTGAAGATAATTCTGGTCATGACATTGAACATGGAGGCTGACACCCTGTCATGCCCTCCAGTTTTACTGAGAATGACCTTGCCTACTATCTCTGACAGAAATTTTCCTTGAATGTTCATGCCTTTCTGTTAAAGACAGAACCTATTTTCATCTTAGAATCAAGACCACACCAGACCAACGCTTCCCTGGTCTTGGATGTAGAAATTTCTTCTTCTTCTTGAGTCTTAGGTAGCTGAAGTACCTTTCTCAGACTTTTGGGTGATACCTTGACCTTGGTTCCATGCACTCTGGATTTGATCCTGTATCCAGAGTCATCCACAGTTGCTCCAGTAAGAAATTCAAGCACCTTCTTTCTTCCATATCTTGGATGGTTCTGAAACCAAGTATTCTAGTCCTGAATTGCTGACTAGGGTTACCACCGTCTTGATTTCTTGATCGCCATCGTCAAAAGCACCTCGCACGAGCTCATACCCTTCGTTAACATTTTCCTCGAGCTTGGGAGCCATTAGGGTTTGAAGATTTAGTCTTGAGAAGAGAGAAATGTCGACACAAGAGTTTTGGTCTCGAAACTTTTGAAAGCGTGTCGACAAACAAAGACAGAATCCTATTTATACCTTTCTGGTTTGAAGACGAACAGGCGGGATAGCGAGCTAAACATGTGTCGACACTGTCAATAAGTGTCGACACTGACTTATAATGTCTCGACACTCATGTGTCGACACAAGTTTAGTCAACAGATTTTATGTGTCGACACTTGGTTAAGTGTCGACACCACACTACTCGACATGTAGTCTAGACTTTACTTAGAAAATTCTGAGTAAAACTTAAGTGTCGACACCTTATTGAATGTGTCGACACCAACTCGACATGTGTCGACACTAACATTCTGAAGTGTCGACACCAACTTCCTAGATGTGTCGACACCATTTTCCTGAAGTGTCGACACTTACTATTCTGTGTCGACATAGACTTGTCTATGTGTCGACACCTTTTTACTTAGCCAATTTTTTAGTTCTGTAAACTTAGTCTAAGTTTATCATACCTAGTTCAATTTTGAACCTATTAAACTTAGCTTCTTCTAAGGGCTTAGTGAACATATCAGCTATCTGATTATCAGTTCTAACATATTCAAGTGCAATATCATTTCTTTCTACATGCTCCCTAAGAAAGTGATATTTAATCTCAATATGTTTAGTTCTACTATGTGATACAGGATTGTTAGCTATTGAAATAGCACTAGTAGAATCACAGTAAAGTGGAGTTCTACTTACCTGAAATCCATAGTCTTCTAACTGATGTTGAATCCACAGAAGTTGAGCACAGCAACTTCCTGCAGCTACATATTCTGACTCAACTGTGGAAATAGCCACACTGGTTTGCTTCTTACTGCTCCATGAAATGAGTCTCCCACCTAGGAATTGACAGGATCCAGTAGTGCTCTTTCTATCTTCTTTGCATCCTGCAAAGTCTGCATCTGAATAGCCTGTTAGATCAAAATCTCCATTCCTAGGGTACCAGAGGCCTAGATACGGTGTGCCCTTTAGATATCTCAAGATTCTCTTGACTGCAGTCAAGTGAGACTCTTTAGGGCAGGCTTGATACCTGGCACAAACACATGTAGCATACATAATGTCAGGCCTACTTGCAGTCAAATATAGTAGAGAGCCAACTATCCCTCTATACAAGGTTTCATCTACAGGTTTCCTTGCATCATCCTTGCTAAGAGATATACTTGACCCCATTGGAGTCTTCATGGTAGTGGAAGAATCCATACCATACTTCCTTATGAGTTCTAGGGTGAACTTAGACTGACATATGGATAGACCACTTCCAGTCTGTTTAACTTGGAGACCCAAGAAAAACTTCAGTTCTCCCATACTACTCATCTCAAATTGACTTTGCATAAGCTTTGCAAACTTTTTGCAAAGGCTACTTTCAGTAGACCCAAATATAATGTCATCCACATATATTTGGACAAGTATTACTTTGCCTCTAGATTCCCTGAGGAATAGAGTCTTATCTATTTTCCCCCTTGAGAACTTGTTCTCAATGAGGAAACTAGATAGGGTTTCATACCAAGCTCTAGGTGCTTGTTTTAACCCATATAATGCTTTCCTAAGTCTATACACATAATGAGGTAAAGTTGGATCAACAAAACCTGCAGGCTGCTCCACATAGACTTCTTCTTTCAAGTTACCATTTAGGAATGCTGACTTGACATCCATTTGTTATACCTTGAATCCTTGATAGGTTGCATAGGCCAAGAACATCCTTATGGCCTCCAGTCTGGCTACTGGGGCAAAGGTTTGATCAAAATCAATACCTTCTTCTTGCCTATATCCTTTTGCAACCAGTCTTGCTTTATTCTTTATGATGACCCCTTGTTCATCTAACTTATTTCTGTAGATCCACTTAGTTCCTATAACATTGTGGTCTTTAGGCTTTGGAACCAGCTCCCAAACCTTGCACCTTTTGAACTGATTAAGTTCTTCTTGCATAGCTTCAGTCCACTATGGATCTTGTATAGCTTCTTCAAATTTCTTTGGTTCTATTTGAGACAGAAAACTTGAATATACTACAGCATCCTGATTTCTGCTCCTTGTCTGAACTCCTTGTCTTGGATCTCCAATAATCAACTCTACTGGATGATCTCTTAGATGCCTGTTGGCTGGAGGCATCCTTACTTCTGGTTGTACTTCTTCAGCATCTTCATCATGCTGAGTTCCTTGTACTTCTTCAGCTCCTGGTACATGTAGTTCTCCCCCTGGACATAAGCCATCTTCTTCTACTTGCTGTCTTGCAGCAGGTACATCTTCTATGGTTAGCTTGTCCATCTTCTTAGTAAGACCTGTGGGGCTGCATACATTGCTAGACAACTCATTGTTAAATAGTTGTGTCTCATCAAAAACTACATGCACAGACTCCTCTACAACTTGAGTAGTCAAGTTGTAGACTCTATAAGCCTTACTATTATTGCTGTACCGAACAAACACTCCCTCTTGGGACTTGGCAGCAAACTTAGTTAGGTAAGACTTTCCATTGTTAAGTATGTAGCATTTACAACCAAAGATCCTAAAGTAGGATAAATTTGGTTTCCTGCCTTTCACAACTTCATAGGGGGTCTTATTTAACCTTTTAGTGATGGTAGCCCTATTTATCACATGGCATGCAGTGTTAACTGCTTCAGCCCAGAAATACTCTGGCAGTGATGAATCACTTAATAGGGTTCTACCAGCCTCTATCAAGGTCCTATTTTTCCTTTCAGCAATGCCATTTTGCTGAGGTGTTCTAGGTGAAGAGAATTCTTGAAATATCCCATAGTCTTCACACAGCTTTGTCATGCTTTCAGACTGAAACTTAGTACCATGGTCACTTCTAATTTTGACCACTGTACAGTTCAATTCATTCTGAATTTGCTTAACAAAACTATAGAAGACACTAGCTGTTTCAGATTTCTGCTTTAAGAAGAACACCCAGGAAAACCTTGAGTAGTCATCAACAACTACAAAGGTGTAGACCTTCCTACCTAAGATGTGAACTGGCATTGGACCAAAGTGATCCATATGCAAGAGGTATAAGCACCTCACAGCATCTTTGTTCTCAATGCTTTTAAAGGTGGATTTGGTCTGCTTGCCCTTTCGACAAGCTGAGCAAATGCCCTCTTTAACACACTTAACTTGAGGACCATTCCTCACTAACTCTTTGCTAAAGAGTTTGCAAATAGTCTTATAGTTAAGATGAGCTAGCCTCTTGTGCCACTTGACACAATGAGAGACTGTCTCATCAGCTACAAGACAAACAGGAGAACCATTGTTCTCAATCATGATGTCTAGACAGTAGACATTCCTCTTTCTATATCCTGTCAAAATGATCTCTTGATCACTTGACCTCTTGATATGACAACCATTTTTAACAAATGAGATGTCATACCCTACATCACTTAACTGACTTATACTAATGAGGTTGTGTTTCAACCCTTTAACATAAGCCACTTGAGTAATGGTAACAAGGTTTGAAGAGATGTTACCAAACCCTTTGATGATTCCTTTTTCAGAACCACCAAAGGTCACTTTAGGACCATTTTTGATTGGAATGTAGTCCTTCAGTAGTCCCTTGTTCCAGTCATATGTCTGGAACATCCACTATCCAAGTACCATGTTGGGGTATGGCCACTTGGATTCACCTGACTAGGTCCTGGCTGCTCCAGGATTTTGGTACTTTCAGTCAATGCCATTAGTCCTTGGCACTGAACCTCTTCTTGTTCATAGATTGATTCCATAATCTGCATAAACTCTTCTTCTTCTTCAGCAAATAGCCCTATGTAGGCTTCAGCATCTGTCTCAGTATCTGAAGAAGAAATGTCTGAAAGAGTCTTCTCATTCTTTGCAACAAAGGACTTCTCCTTCTTTCCTTTGAAGTGAGTCTTCTTTTTGTCACTGGATTCTTTTCTTTTCTCAGGACAATCTGCAATTACATGACCCTGTCTATTGCAGCAGTAACACACTATCTTAGACCCACTTGCCTTACTAGTCTTTGTCTTTTTCTTGTCCTTCTTTGAAGGCTTCTTCTCCTGATACTGGACTTCTTTCCCTTTGGAATATGAAGGTCTGGACCTCCACTGTTTCTTCTTAAGGAATTTCTGAAAATGTCTGGTGAATGCAGCAAAATCTTCATCACTTTCACTGCTTGTAGATTTAGTGCTAACAGACTCATCAGATTCTGATTCAACTACCTCTGGAGGAGGAGTTGATGACTTAGTCCTGTTCTTTCTAGGTACTTCTGACTTAAAGGCAACAGTCCTTTCCCTGTGTTCAGTCCTTGTTGACTTTTCCTCCTCTTTTCTTACTGACAATTGCATCTCATAAGATAACAACTTGCCAAACAGTGTGGGAGGAGGAATTTCTCCCAACTTTGCCATTTCTCTGATGGCACAGATCTTGGTGTCCCAGTCTTTGGTTAGGTACCTTAAGAATTTATCATTCAATTCATAGTTAGAGAACTCTCTTCCATAGGACATGAGTTCATTAACAATTCTATAAAACTTCTTGTAGCATTCAATGATGCTATCTCCTCTTCCTTGCCTAAAGCTCTCATATTCTTGATTAAGCAAGGACTTCCTATCTTGTCTTACTTCTTCAGAACCTTCCATGTAGACAATGAGGGTATCCCACATTTCTTTTGATGTTTTACAGTGAATAAGGTTCTGGAAGGTGGCATCATCAATTGCACTAACTATGATGTTCTGTGCCCTTTTGTCCATTGTAGCTAGGACAATCTCATCCTTGGTCATCTCAGAAAAATCCTTTAGAGTTCTCTGTGTAGCATCCAAGACTGAAATCTTCATGGGCATATAAGGCCCTTCTTTGACTGTGATGTAGATCCTAGGGTCAGAGGCTTCCATGAACAGCCTTACCCTTTCTTTCCAGATTCCAAAAATCTCTTTTCTGCATATGGGCAGTTTCATTGAACCCAATTCCTTGTGATTCTCTGAAGAACCCATGATTCTTGATTTTCTTGAAACTGTGTTTTGACTTATCCTAAATCAGCCAAACTGGATCTCCTCAGACAGTTAGTCCTTTTTGAGGAACCTGGCTCTGATACCACTTGAAAGATATGGTACCTAAACACCTAGAGGGGGGGGGGTGAATAGGTGACCTAAACCTTTTTTAAGACTTTGTTGGCAGCACAACAATTATTTCACAGATTACTACAGCTAACAGCAATTACAGAAATCAAACAGTCAATCCACAGCACAGCACAGCAGACACACTAATTTATAGTGGTTCCCCAATCTTTGGGTACATCCACTTTCCCCCTTCGCCTATCTAGCAGTGTACTAGATTCGGCCAAACTTCTCCACTATCTCAGAACCCAACAAGGTTCCTACCTCAGGCCCAAAGCCTTACACTCAGCCAAAAGGCCTACACTCAGCCACCCAGGCCTACACTCAGCCAATTAAGGCCTACACTCAGAGTTCTTCAACTCCTACACTCAGGCAATCAAGCCCTACCCTCAGCCTTTATAATATAGGCTTACAATTCTCTCAGATCCAATGGATCCTACAAGTTAAAATAGAAAGTACAATAGCTAACTCTACAACTCAGAAAATAAGAGAGGAGTTGAGAGATTCTTGAAGAGTTCTTGGAAGAACTCAGTTAGATCCAAACTGACTTAGCTTCCTTCAAAGCTTCTTGATTAGAACTGAATTAGTCTGAATCTTCTGCAGTTGTTCCTTGACCTCTGCTTCTTGAAATCCAGATGACTCTGAATTCTTCTTCTCAGCCTTAGTTCCAAAGACTGAATTCTTGGATGGAGCTCTCTCTCTCCAACTTCTTAGATCTGCCGATGCACAGCAAGATCTTCTTGTGTTGATACTCAATATACCACTTTTACAAAGATCTGAACTCTCTCTATCAAAAACTTTTTCAACTACTTCTATATCACTTCATCAATCTTGGTCTGTAAACTATGGGTGCCTATTTATAGGCTTCCTTCATGGTAACCGGCTGGTCCGGTTCATAACAGACTTCTGATATCTCTGACAGTTGATGTAGACCGGCTGGATCGGCAGCTGTCATGTCAACCAGTCACTTCTTGAAATTCCCTAACTGTCAGATAGTGTCGAGACTTTCTGTTCTTAAGTGTCGACACTTATAGGCCAAGTGTCGACACATGTTGTGTAAGTGTCGACACAAGTCTACAAGGTGTCGACACAATTCCTTGTATGTCTCGACACAGATTCTTCTGCATGTGTCGACACTGAAATTGAGTGTCGACACAAGTCTTGTTCTTCATTCTTTAACTGTATTCTTCTAAGTGTCGACACATGTTCTTTGTGTCGACACATCTTCATGTGTTGAAACTGTCAAGTGTCGACACTGCTTCTTGGTGTCGACACAAGTCTTCACTTTTGTTTCTTCAGCTGAGTGTCGACACATTCCCTTAGTGTCGACACTTGTACTTAGAATATTTTGTAACTTTTCTGTTCTTTGCTAAGTGTCGACACAGCTCCTTGTGTCGACACTTTCTTCAAGTGTAGAGTCTTTAGCTAAGTGTCGACACATTGTGCTGAGTGTCGACACTTTCTTCAACTACTGACTCTTCAGCATAGTGTCGACACATTGTGTTGGGTGTCGACACTTACTTCAAATACTGAGTCTTTAGCTAAGTGTCGACACATTGTGCTGGGTGTCGACACTTTCTTTAAGTGTTGACTCTTCTGCATAGTGTCGACACATTGTGTTGAGTGTCGACACTTGTACTTAGATTCTGCAGACTTTTGCTGAGTGTCGACACAACTCCAAGTGTCGACACTTTCTGGTGTTGACTCAGCTCTTCTAGGTGTCGACACTTCTGCTAAGTGTCGACACAGCTTTTCTGCATTCTTCTACACTGAGTGTTGACACAGCTCCAAGTGTCGACACTTTCTGACTGGTGTCGACTCTTCTTCCCAGGTGTCGACACAATGACTCCAAGTGTCGACACTGCTTGTCTGGGTGTCGACACAAGCTTTCTCAAGTGTCGACACTTTCCCTCTGGGTGTCGACACATGGACTTAGAAATTTTTAGCTTCAGTCCAGTGTATTCCTAACCTGCACAAGTAACTCAAACAAACATCAAATACACTATGATGTATATCATTGAGTTAGGTGAGGCTTCTTCAAATCAGGTACATTTGACCAATGTACCCAACATGGACCTTGACGAAGTCATCCAGATCCTGCAAAGGAGATCAGAAGAAAGGAGGCAAGAGCCTCAGAAGCTGTGGAAGCCGAGGAATAATTCGCAATACTGCCAATTCCACAAGGAAAAGGGTCATCTGACTGAGGAATGCAAGGCCATTCGTGTGCTGATTGATAAGTTGCTTGCCGAGGGCAAGATTGACCTGACCAAGAAGGATTCTCCTTCCTCGTCAAAGCCATCCACCTCGAAGGGCAAAGAGGTAGCTGAGGCTTACCAGGAGTGTGTAGATGTGGAGGACGAAGGCCGTCTGGGGCCGATCAACGTCCCAGTGGAATGCTTTGATGCAGATGATGAGGGAGTTCTGGGACGCCTCTTCTTCATCCATGGTGGAGCAAGGACCGAGTCCACTCGGAAATCTTCAATTTCAAGGGTCACCCAGGCGGAGGTGGCCTCTTATTCCGTTGCTCCCCCAAGAGAAGTCGTCACCTTTGGTCCAGAAGATCTTCCTCAAACAGCCAATCCATTTGACGATGCTGTTGTGATCAAGGCTGTGCTTGGAGACTTCACAGTGGACAGAATTCTTGTTGATACGGGCAGTTCAGTCAACCTCCTCTTCAAGTCTACTTTTGAGGCCCTGAGGACCGGAAAGCCTCTGCTTTCCACTGAGGGGCCGCTCTATGGATTCTCGGGAGAGAGGAAAGAGGTGGAGGGCAGCGTCACCTTGCCGGTGAAGCTTGGAGGGGCAACGAAGCAGATACAGTTCATAGTGGTCGACGTCCCCAGTAGCTACCATGCCATCTTCGGCAGGCCCCTGCTGAACAAGTACCAAGCAGTGATTTCCACTTATCACCTCGCCATCAAGTTCTTTGCCGATGGGAGGATGTGCCGGGTCAGGAGCGACCCAAGGAGAGCAAGGGAGTGCTACGTCCGCACTGTCAACATGGTTGAAGCTTCCCTTGCTCCAGCAGAGGCTGCAGAAGCCTCTTCCAGTTCGAAAGTTGCTGTTGATGAAGGTGCTCACCTGGAACCTGCCCAGGTGACGCAAGGAGTCCCCATTGCTGAAGGGGAGGAGAGGAAACTCTCCATCAACTCAGAGCTACCTGAAGATCAAAAGGCTGAGTTGATTTCCTGCCTGCTAAAGAACCTGGATGTCTTTGCCTGGTCAGCAGAAGACATGCCGGGGGTGGATCCTGATGTAGCTTGCCACCACCTGAATGTTGATCCCAGCTGCAAGCCCATCCAACAAAAGAAGAGGGACGTGGCAACAAAGCTTGCAGAACCAATAAGGGAGGAGGTTGTGAAACTCCTCAAGGCGAATTTTATTAAAGAAGTGCAATATCCCACCTGGATTTCAAATGTTGTAATGGTTAAAAAACCAGGGGGAAAGTGGCGAATGTGTGTAGACTTTACAAAACTTAATAAAGCATGTCCTAAAGATTGCTACCCCCTACCTCGGATAGATTCTTTAGTTGATTCCGCGGTAGGATACTCTTACATGAGTTTTTTAGATGCGTTTTCTGGTTATCACCAGATAAGAATGCATAAGCCCGACGTTCCTCACACGTCGTTCATAACTAACGATGGATGTTATTGCTATCTTGTCATGCCCTTTGGGCTTAAGAATGCTGGCGCGACCTATCAACGGATGATGGACCGTGTGTTTAACCATCAAAAAGGAAGAAACCTAGAAGTGTATGTAGACGATCTCTTGATTAAGAGTAAATCGTTTTCATTGCACTTGCTAGATCTAGCAGAGACGTTCGCTACTCTGCGTAGATACAAGATGAGGCTCAATCCTTTGAAGTGTACTTTTGGAGCGAGTAAAGGGAAGTTTCTTGGTCATCTCCTTACTCCGGAGGGACTTGCCCCCAATCCTGACAAGGTAAAAGCTATTCTTGAAATGCCTACCCCTCGTTCACCGAAGGAAGTTCAGCAGTTAGGGGGAAGGCTAGCAGGTCTTGCAAGATTTCTTTCTCGGGTTGGAGATAGGAGTGCCCCCTTCTTTAAGACCCTCCGACGTGCGTCCAAGTTTGAGTGGACAGAAGAGTGTTCCCAGGCTTTTGAACAGTTAAAGATGCAGCTTACCTCATCGCCTCTGCTTCAGAGTCCCCGGCCAGGAGAGGTTCTTTTCTTGTACCTAGGGGTTGGCCCTGAGGCCGTCAGCTCCGTTCTTCTTCGGGAAGAGGGCAGAAAGCAATTCCCGATCTACTATGTCAGCCATATTCTGAGGAGTGCTGAGATGCGGTATCCGATCTTGGAGAAGTTAGCTTTGGCACTGGTCATGTCAGCTCGCAGGCTTCGCCCATACTTTCAAGCACATTCAATACAAGTCATCACCGATCAACCTTTGAAGGGTGTGTTGGAAAAGCCCGAGCATTCCGGCAGGCTAGCTAAGTGGGCAATAGAGCTAAGTGAATTTGAAATTTCTTATGTGCCCAAGACAGCCATCAAAGCTCAAGTCCTAGCATATTTTCTGATTGACATGCCAGAGTCCAGTGCTGATCAGGCAGAAAGGTCACCTTTGGCTTGGACCATCTATGTTGATGGTGCCTCAGGCAGAAGTTCTTCTGGAGCAGGAGTGGTTCTCATCAATCCAAATGGAATCAAGCTGGAGCAGGCCATCAAGTTTTACTTTCCAGTAACCAACAACCAGGCTGAATATGAATCTCTGCTAGCAGGCTTGAGGCTCGCAAGGGAATTAGGGATCGATCATGTTCACATCAGAACCGATTCTCTGGTAATGGCGTCGCAAGTCCTCGGCAACTTCGAAGCAAGGGAGCCAGTCTTGAAAAAATATCTAGCTCTTGTGAAAATAGTGGTCGGCAGGTTTAAAAGCTTCACTATCGAACATATCCCTAGAGCAGAGAATGAGGAGGCTGATTTTCTTTCTAAGCATGGGATGCCTTCAGGAGGCACAACCTCCGAGCTCTTCCGCCCGGCAGTGGTGGAAGGGGATTTGATGCAGGTAGATCAGCGCGCCTCTTGGATGGACCCATTCATCCTTTATCTGTCAACAAGAAATTATCATCATACAGTTAGAGACAAGAAAAAGTTCAGAATAAAAACAGCTCACTACTTTCTAGTGGCGGGAATCCTTTATAGAAAGACCTTCCTCTCAACCATGGCCCGATGTGTTTCAGAAGAAGAAGCTCACACCATTTTGCAAGAAGTTCATTCAGGAGAGTGTGGAAGTCACTCTGGAGCAAGAACTCTTGAAAGACGAGTCCTGTGGCAAGGGTATTTCTGGCCCACAATGACGAAAGACTCAGAGATCTACGCCAGAAGGTGTGTTCAATGCCAGAAGTTTGCTCCGCTTCAGCACCAAGCAGCTCAGTCCCTCAGGTCGATTGCAACTCCTTGGCCCTTTGCGGTTTGGGGAATGGATCTCATTGGTCCTTTTCCCTTGGCAAGCGGGCAACGGCGTTTTATCATCGTAATGATCGACTACTTCAGCAAGTGGATTGAAGCCAAGGCATTGGCTAAGACAACGACTCAGATCGTCAAGAACTTCATTTGGGGAGAAATTGTCTGCCGGCACGGGATACCAATGGCAATAATCACTGACAATGGGCCACAGTTCAACAACTCAGAGATGATAAATTTTTGCAGGCAGATCGGAACAGAGCTGCGTTTTGCATCAGTTCATCATCCCAGAAGCAATGGCCAGGTGGAAGCTGCCAACAAGCAGATCCTCAACTTGCTTAAGAAGAAAGTGCAGAATCTCAAGGGCAGTTGGGCTGATCAGCTTCCATCAGTCCTCTGGTCCCTTAGGACAACGCCATCATCCGCAACCGGGGAGACTCCTTTCAAACTCTCTCATGGCTCAGAAGCACTCATACCGATTGAGTTTGAAGTCCCGTCACCCAGAGTGCTGCTTGCAAGAGAAGATGTCGATGATTGGGCTGAGTTGAATAATGAGGAGATGAGGTTCAGCTTGGAACACATCGAGGAGGTCAGAGATCAAGCAGCCATAAGGCAGGAAGAGGTCAAAAGGAGGATGGCCCGTTACTTCGATCAGAATGTAAGGATCAAACACTTCCAAGTGGGAGATCTAGTTCTAAAGAAGGTTGATGCTGCTGCAAGAGCTGGTTCGGTTGGAAAACTTAATCCGAATTGCGCCAGCCCTTTTGTCGTCAAGGAAGCGTTAAAAAGCGGCGCTTACCGCTTGCAGACTAACGAAGGAGAGGATATACCGCACACCTGGAACGGAGATGATCTCAAGCGGTTCTATTCTTAAAACCTCCTTTTTCTACTTTGTATATCCTCTTCAAGAACTATTATGAATGGAAACTGCTTGCTAACACTTCTTCGAGTGTTTTTGTTGTAATCATAACAGATAAAGTGCTAAGAGAGATTTCAAAAACGGTTCTACACTCAAACTTTCTTCTTCCTTATGTTTGCTTTGCGAATATGTTTAAGAATCCATACTGACGCCTTTTTCTAGTGTTTTCTCTCTCTCCCAAAGACCTATAACGGTTCCCTGATACCAGGAGACATCGCCGAGTTCAGCTAGACCTCCCCTAGAGCCGTTGTCATTAGCGTAACACCACGAAGACCACGTGTTGCGAGGAGATTTCGCACCGTGTAGTGGGAGCTTGCAGGCTCTAGCGCGGTTGGATTCTGGACTTCGGATCCCGGCAGGTACCTGACCCCACCTTTGCATTATGGAGGGCAAGGTGGGTGTAAAGCTCTACCATGCCGCTTTAGGGATATTGTTACAACTTCAATGATCACATGAGGAAAGTATGCCGTTCCGGCTCACCTGCCCGCGGGTCATCTTAGCTTGTAACTCTCGAACACTCCATGGTACCCTCAAGCAGTGCCTGCAGGAGACCCACAGTTTAGACTGTACTCCAGGCAAGAGGGCAGGGAACCGTTCTGCCAAATGAGGGTTTTGCTTTTTGCAGGGAATATTATGCGGACTGGTTTTCTCTGTCCGCGCAGTCCGCCTATTTGGGTTGATCTTATAGCTTGTAGCCCGATGAGGAAAGTATGCCGTTCAGGCTCACCTGCCCACCTGGTCACAAGCTATAGATCATTTCTATCGTTGGCGAACTGGTTTTCTCTGTCCGCTCAGTCCGCCTATTTGGGTTGATCTTATAGCTTGTAGCCCGGTGAGGAAAGTATGTCGTTCAGGCTCACCTGCCCACCTGGTCGCAAGCTATAGATCATTTCTATCGTTGGCGAACTGGTTTTCTCTGTCCGCAGAGTCCGCCTGCTTGGGTTGATCTTATAGCTTGTAGCCCGGTGAGGAAAGTATGCCGCTCAAGCTCACCTGCCCACCTGGTCGCAAGCTATAGATCATTTCTATCGTTGGCGGACTCGATTCGTTATCCGCATAATTCGAAGCTTTGGGATTGCAAGCTGGTTATCTTTTGCGGATTGGTTTTCTGTATCCCCTCAGTCCGCAGGGTAGTTTATAGATCATATCTAAAATGAGCGGATTGGTTGACTGTATCTGCTCAGTTCGCAGAATGATTTTCATGTTATACAAGTTTGATTTATTATAAGCGGATTAGTTTTTTGTATCTGCTCAGTCCGCGGAATGGTTTTCGCATTATTTGTCAAGTTAACAATCAATGTGCTTTTATATTATGTGCGGTCTGGCTTGCTGACTACAACTATAACTCAAGTACCCCTAGCATTATCAGCTGGCTGTTCTCTGAGGCGGATACTGAATAAGTTGATGTCTAAATTCTTTAATCAACCAGGTTCACTATAAATAATCATGCGGACTGCAAGTGAAACTCGATAGAGTCCGCCTGAGTTACTTGGTCCAAAGTGGAACAATATTCTCTAATCAGCAAAGGCTCAGGTTTATCAAGCGTGTTGTGCGGACTGCTAAGTCTCGGTGCGGTGAGCGTGGAATAATAAATCTCTAATCAGCAAAGAGAGCATTGCAGAAAGCACACATGCCAAAAAATATCCTTTCCATTTCATCAAAAAATTTTTACATCATTCAATATATTCGGCGGACTGCAATCTTACGTCCGCCACTTTTTACAAAAAACCACAAAATATGTACATATGCATTGATCAATCAGTCCGCTGTCTCTTCTCAGGAGGTGCAGGGCTGTCACCGATAATGTCGACATCTAGAGAATAGACCCCCGAGCTGCTCCCGCTGCTACCTGATCCTGTACCAGTGGCGGACCCGCTATGCGAGCTCCCAGTAGCAGAGGAAGAGGCAGAGGTGTCGGACTCGGCGGACAGCTCCTCTCCTTGTCGGCTCGATGCAGCATCGTCCGCATTCTCCCTGACACCTTGCTCTTCGCCTTGCGAGCCTCCGTCTTCTTTTTCTTCTTCTTCTTCTTCTTCGTCGTCTTCATCATCTTCGCCTTCCTCAATGACATCCTTTCCTTTCCTAGCTCTCTCCATCGCTGCGACCTGAGGGGCCAGCTCCGGGAAGATCTCCAGAAAAGGGACGCCCTCCACTCCTTCCTTCATGAGGCCGTCGCGGGCAAGTCGCTCCACAGCAACCTCAACAGTCTCCATCACAAAAGGGAGCGTGGCGGCCTGGAATCTTTTGTTCTCCAAGTCATAGGCGACCTGCGAAAGACAATTACAAACATCAGACAGATCGCGGCGGATAAAAAATCTAGACCGCATCAAATGCAACTCACCGCCAGCTCCTCTCTTTGCCGAGCATTCCTTTCTCCCATCCGCGCGTTCCTTTCCTTCAGCACTTTGTTATCCTTCTGAAGCTGTTCATTCTGCCTCAACAGGTCTCTGGCCAGAGTGGCAACATAGTGATTTGTCACCGCGCTGTTCGCAGAGGCCTGAGAGGCCAGTAGAGGGAGGTCGGCGGCGGGCACTTTCTTGAGGTCGCTCAGATTGCGCTTTGCATACAGCGCGGAGATCGCGATATGCGCGTGGCGTGATATCCGCGGACTCTTCCACGAAGGAAGCGCGGTGGATAGGCGGACGTGTTTGTTTTTGCTGTGCCAATGGACCATGGGGTTCCCCCTGAGGTCCTTCTGGCTGATACCGAAGCCAGCCATTGAGAAACTTTCTGAGGAAGAGTAGTCCGCTGCGGGATCCCCTTCCTCCTTCCTCTTTCTGGCGACTGCTTCCTTCTTCTCCCTTTGTGTAGGAGTGAAGCCGCTGGGGGTCTGCGGCAAGTTAGCGGGCACCGCCAAGGTCGCTGCAAAAAGAGAACTAGAGTTACAGCATGGTCGCGGCGGATACAAAAGCTGAGCCCGCAAAATTACTTACTGTCCTCAGGCAAGATATCCGCCAAGCTCGCCAGCAGCGGAAGGTAGTATTCAATGTCAAGCCTGGCATTCGCTAGGAACTCGACGATTGCGGACTCTAGGTCGTCCAGCTGCACATTTTTGAAGACGGAGTCCGCGCGCACCTGCGGATACGTGTGCGCGAACCCAATGTCGCCCTCAAAAATTAAAAAACTCGAGGTCCACTTGTGGATCTTGTTTGGAAGACCCACTACCTTCATCCCCCTACAGTAGAAGTAGATTACTCCCTTATAGGGGCGACCTCCGGAGGCAGTTATAGAGCGGACGGAGAATATTTTGCGGAAGATGTTCATTGAGAAGGCAATCTTTTCAGATCGCAGATAAGAGATGTAGCTGCAGATCGCAGCAAGGGTATTCGGCGCGAGCTGGCCAGGGACTCAGTGGTCCCTGTTATCGGTCCGCGCCGGCCTTTCTGCCCTGTCCCTGCATAGATGAGCCGCCTGATCGCTTATCTGAAGAATTTCACTGTATACGCGACAGAGATGATGATGGATGACGTTTATAGTCCGGTGCATATGGGCGGCTTCCCGGTCAACTCGACTGAGAGGCACCATTGGCTCCGCTGCCGGCCTCGGCCCCTCGTCCGCAGCGCGTGGGATACCACCTGCCGGTGCGGCGATCTCCGAAGCCGCGCGATCTGACGCCCGCGGCCTCTGCTTAGCGACCTCAGCAGTCCGCTTCTCTTTTCCTTCACGAGCCGACGCCAAGTGCTTGCCTCTGTAGTATCGGACGTCATCCGCGAGCCTTTTCTTTTCCCTTTCAGACCTCTCCAGCGCCCGCGAGATGCTGGCGACCTGGTCTTTGAGGGCCTTCTCGCGTTCCGCAGACGCTTTCTCGCGCTCCGCAGATGCCCTCTCGCGCTCCGCCGCTTTCTCTAACTCTGCTTTGACACATTGCATTTCAGCTTCAAATTTCTTCTCTAACTCTTTTATCGTGCTCAGGCTGGGCGGCTCGTCTTCCGCGGACTCCACGTGTGAGACCGCGTCGGCACCAGTGTTGGGTGTGACCACAATCTCGCCACTCTCGATGGAGCCCGGCAGCGACTTTCTACCTGCAACAAATAAAGTCAACTTCGCATTCAAAGGCAGTTCGCGGCGGACTCAAAGAAAGGATAAAAGATCACTTTCAGATATAGCGGCAGCGAGTTTCCGACTATCGAAGATGATTGGCCGCCTTGCCCGCTCCGGGTCAAAGGCGCTTAACCGCTTTTTCCATTCGCGGTGAACCCTTGCTCTTCTTTCGGCAGCCGCACTTGTTGAGACCACGATATCGTCCGTCTTGGTGATAATTTTGATCGGTCTTGACGTCCGCGGCGGCGACCTGTAAAGCCACTTGCGCTGAAAGTATTTGGGCGCCGGCTGAAGTTTACTTGACCGTATCAGCTCCGCAGCAATCCGTAGATCCTCAGTGGCTTTGTCCGCCGCGGCCTGCTGCGAGGCTGCCCCGACCGCAGCAACATGAGCAACGATTTGCTTCTTTTGCTCCTCTATCTTCTCCTTCAGCCTCTCCCTCTCCTCTTCCTCCGCAGCGGACAAGGAAGGGAGTTCGTCACCCTTATCTCCAGCGGTTTCCGCCTCGTTCTGCTGCAGCACAACCAGCAAGGAGTCCTGGATTAAGTCAAGTTGATCGACGTCTATGGAATCAAATATCTCATCCGTGGAAAGACTGACCGTTGAGAGGGAATTCTCTCCCTGGATTTGGGCCTCCGGAGTAACCAGATCGCCGTCTGGAACTTCTTTTTCGCGCGGCCTGTGTTGTAAGTCCGCCGCCCCAGTCCGCTTAGAGACGTTCTTCTCCTTCATTGCGCGAAGCTTCTTCTCAACCCGCTCGGCGACGGTCGCTCCGTCTCTCTTCCTCTTCTTCTTCTTGGCGGTCTTCTCAGCAGCATCTGCGGCAGACCCCCCTAAATCGGGCTGGTCAGCGCGGACAGGTTCAGGATTCACAGCAGACAATGCCTTTGAGGGCGCGTCGTCCCCTACCTCAGTCCGCCGGTCTTCTTCGTCCAAGTCAACGATTTGCACCGAGGCATTGGGGGAAGATATGTCAGTCTCCATGTGTTCGCCAGCAGTGTCCGCCGAGGTTGCGGTTTTCTGAGAAGGGGCGGAGTCCGACAAGGTTGCCATCTTCTCACTCCTCAACGGTTCGGCGTCGACTACGGCATCCTTGCGAGCAGAAACATCGACGTAGCGGACTGCTTTCTCCGCAGGCTTCTGGCTCTGGGAACTCTCTCCTATGGAGCGGACAGGATCTTTTCCTGTCGACCTCTTCACAGTCTTTTTGGTCTTCATAGGCGTTGTATGCTCCAGGTCGCCTTTCGCAGTAATGCTAGATAAGAAAGCTCCAAGTCTTGCCATGCCGGACTGGAAAGTTGAGACCGCAAGTGGTGAGTAGCGCCCCGTATCGATCAAGATTCTCAATGGATCCAGACCCTCCAGCGATATTTATAGCGTTGGCGGCGTTTTCAAGGTTTGCGGACTCGGCGGTTAAGAGAACATTTTCGAAGTTTTCTGGAAACTTAAAAATGTGCGGGGATTATGTTAACCCCTCAGTCCGCAACATACTACAAGATTCCAGAGCCCCCCATTCAGCAGGCGCGGACAGGATTTGTCCGTCCGCCCAGTCCGGCGCTGTCACCAGTCGGGCGCCAAGGGTGATACTCCAGCAGCGGACGCAAGGACCAGTTCGCTCAGTCCGCCGGCGCTTTGGGCAACAGGTTCTCCAGCGGCGGACGAAGTATCTCGTCCGCTCAGGCCGCCGCCCTTCTGTAGGCGCGCCCAGCAGCAGTGGAAGCTCCAGTTCGCGAGCCCAGTCCGCCACTTCTGTGCGGACTGGCGTGTTCTTTCTTTTTGCTTCCCGTCACCGCTGCCCGGTTCTCCTGTATCCCGGGCAGCCGGTTATCTTAGCCCTGCCCGTTTGGGCAGGCCCCCTATCCTATAAATAGGGGGGAGGTGGTGCACTCAAGGCACGCTGACTCGGACCCAGGAGCCTACTTGTTACAGGCTGCGGACTCGAATCCTGTGCCTTGCGAACTCCCCCTTGCTCTACTTCCCTCAGTCTTTTCCTTTCCCTTGTAACTAGATCCTTCTTCAATCAAGGGAAAGCCCGTCGCAAGAGAGGCATTCAGGCCGCGACGGGCGAAGTCTGTTGTTGCCGTGGTTCACGGCCCTGCTCTTCTTCCAGCTCTCATCCGCTTAGTAGATCGCTACTCGCAGTCTCCCTATTCCCCCTGTGATCGAACAAGTTAGCTGGTTGTGCTCGACCCCCCTTGTGTTTTCGTGCATCAACACTTAGATGTGCACACATATATGTATATATATATGTATATAAAGATATATATATATATATATATATAAAGATATATATATATATATATATATATATATATATATATATATATATATATATATATATATATATATATATATATATATATATATATATATATATGTAAATGTCGATAGAAAATGACTCAAGTGTTGGAGCTGATGAGAAATACCTGGGATTATGAGAGTTAGCATTTAGCCTCTCTGACTAAAACATACCAGGTGCTCGATGTGAGTATGCCCATATAGATATCACTGCTGTTATTCCAGATGCATGTTCCAATTCAGTCTTGAAACATCTACTGTCTAGATCCCATTATATTTACGGGAACCTAGACTACCTTGCAAAAGAGAGTTACTTTACCTTAGGAACCCAATACATATTGGGTCCTAGGTTCTTGTTAGCATAAACACTCGACTGCCTTCCTTCAGAAATCCTGACAGGAAGACTACCTCAGCCCTGGAGATGTGGATAGGCCCTTGCCCTTGACACAGAGGGGTTGTGCTAACAGTCTATGGCAAAGTGTCTCACCTTGCCACAGCACCAACACTCGTGAATGTTGTATCTCCGTTTCTGACCTGATCTAGTGACTGAGGTAGTCATGAGCCTAGGTCCAAACAGGATAGATCTGGATCTGCTCCCAGAACTGCCTCTTCCACCGTGACACGTGGAAGGGTGGAATGAATGCATGTAGTGAGCGTCACGAGGTCTGGGAGGTGGTGCCTTCCTTTCAGACAGCCCCCTTCCTGAGTCCCCATGAGAACTTACAGCATGACTTCTAACCCCCCTTTCCTGTGTCCTTGGGTGGAGAGAAGAGTTCTGAGAGCTGATACCAGCCGATTCATGCCGAGTAGGGGCAGTGGCCGAGAATACAAAGGGCTCATAATGAGCCTTAGGTATTCTCTCATTGGTAGCCATGACAGCCCTTGCACTATGGGTGTCTCCACATGAGGACAGATCACCCTTGCAGTGACCACGATTATTCCTGTGGTCATACCTGAAGGCATGATGAATACCCTTCCTGCTTGGAGTGGGAGGTCGGAATACCGTTTCCCCATTTCTCCACGAATTGATAATTCAGGAGATCCACCCATTTTTTTCCTTTCTCTTCATAGCATCAACCTTGGAAAAATTTGATACTATCCTTTTCTCAGTCTCTAGACTACTCTCTAGATCAGAGATTTTAGAGTCCTTGACCTTGTTGGATGCCAATTGGAGAACCAACAAGATCTTCAGCCGTGCAATCTCATGAGCTTGTTCTTCAACAAGCAGGTTGCATTTCTGAAGGGCTCTCTTCAGGGAATCAGAATTTTCTGAAGGGACACAGTTCCTGTCTTCAGAAACTTCAAGAGAGACGGGGCAGGATGAAAAAGTTACCTGCTCTTCAGTGTTATTGTCATTAGAGCCAGTGACCGTTGTGTCATCCTCATCAGATCTGCTTTCCTCACTGGCCTCTTCAGTCTCTAACATGGACACTGGAGCTCTGATGCTATCTGATTGATTCTTGCCTTCATCTTCAGAGGCGAGGACCCCCACATAGGCTTCATCCTCTAGTTGACAGCAGATTCCAGCTTTCTCTGATCCCCCTATCAGCTCTGAGATCATCACCCACATAGATTTGGCCGTCTCACATTTTTCCAATCTAGAGCAAGAAGGTCCAGACCAGATATCCATGATAATCTGACGAATCCTCTTGTCCAGATTAAATAATGAAAGTTTCGTCTCCGACATCTCAGCAATGCACTTGGGCACTTGGATATTCTTTCCAGAGCCGGAGGTCTTCATAGGAATAAAAGGACCCTCTTCCAGGATGAAAGATGCTCGAGGATCGATAGCCTCCAAGTAATACGACACTCTCATCCTCCAGACGGGATAATACTCCTTTGTGCATGTGGGAAGTCTTAGTGGCGATATCTCATGATCCAGCTCCATGCTTCTGACACTGGTGGCAGGATTCTACTCAAGGTGTAAACCTTTTTGATGAGTAACCTCGCTTTGATACCACTTGATAGTCCACCTAATGTCAACTATCTTCACCTATGGGGGGGGGGAATAGGTGAAGTGCAGCGTTTTTGCGGAATTTAAATTGTACCTGCACACGAAAATAAAACAACACAGCACAAAAGAGTACACAAGCTATTTATAGTGGTTCCCCGATTTGGGTACATCCACTTTCCCCATTCGACCAATCTCCCAACAAGGGACGACTCGGTCACTAATCCAACAGGATTGAAATCCAATCCTTGCACTATCGGAAGGAACCCTTCCACATGTAGGAGTCAACACTCCCACAACACGGGTTGCACCCAACCCTTACAACTAGGAACCAACGTTCCTTTACAACAAAAGTAAAACTAGAATGTACAAGAGATACAAACTACGTTTGGAGACTAAGGTGTCCCTCTTCGTTGACGACGTGTTCTTGAAGTCCACGAAGAGTCCACAACCCTAGATCTCTCTTGGAGAGAATCTCCCCGGAACCGGCGGCGGCAAGATGGGCGGCGGCTAGGTTCACGGGATCGGCGGTGACAACGATGTGCGGCTGCTGTACTTTGGAGATCCAAACTTCGTAGCGAAGCTAGCTAGGTCTACCAATGGTCACACTAGGATCAATCGTCTCGATCGATTCGGATGGGTAAGATTTTCCCGATCTACAAATCAAGAGACAAGAGATCTCCGGTTAGACACGTGAGACGCTATGCTTGGCTAAGCTTCTGTCGACCGGAGATCTGGAAGAAACCACGATCAAGACCGGCGAACAACTCTCTCGAGTGGCGACGGCGGTGGCGGCGGAGCGGAACTCGCGATCTAGGTCACGTCGCGGCTCGTGTATTTCTTTTCTTCTTCACTGCTTTACTGTTCAAAAATACGCGTGTATTTATACAGTGAAATAATCTTTTATGACTGTTATGGGTCCCACCAGAAGAAACCCTAGATCCGGTTCAAAACAGTGCCAGCGGTAGAATCCGGTCCAGCTTTTTCCAGAAAAATGCCCAAGTCAAAACCGGCGAGAATCGAAGGTGATTCTCGACGAATCGGCGAGAATCAGTTAGTGATTCTCGACGATTCATCAAGAATCACTAGTGATTCTCGCCGAATCACTTGATGATTCTCGCCGAATCACTTGTTGATTCTCGACGAATATTACTTGGCCATGATCTGCTCAGCGATGGGTTCGGCGAGAATCACTAGTGATTCTCGCCGAATCTTACTTGGCACAGCTTTGAGGTAGCCGGATAGAGTCGGCGAGAATCACTAATGATTCTCGACGATTCGGCGAGAATCACGAGTGATTCTCGTCGATTTATACTTAGACAATTTTTCGTCTTTCCACCCAAGAGCTGCTCCTTGACCCATCCTTGCTCCTTGTCTGCTCTTGCATAGTTACAGCCCTGTACTTGAAAGTAAGTGCACTCCAATAGAGAGAGTACACGTAGGCCAACACATTGATCTGCTCAACGAGGGATTACGTTGTGCAGACCCGTGTATATTGACCTACTGCACCCTGACATTGGTGTGCACTTAGCGTGGAATAACTGCAAGCACAACTTGAAATATTTTATCAAATACATTGTGAATTCATCTTAGCTTGACAGGTGGCTTCCTCAAATCCAGGTAATTGTGGATACAATACCCAACAAGAAGTTCCGTCGTTTAGCTTTCTGGACATCTGATTTCATTTAGGATTCGATCCTAAGGACCAAGACTCTCCCTCCTGAGTGCTTATATGGGGCTGAGCGGGTTTTCTTCCTCATTTTCTCCCCTTGTTAGAGTGGATTAGGGTTTTGGAAGAGAGAGTTAGAGGAGGAAGGAGAAAGCTTTCTTCCACCATTGACGGAGCTTCGGACATCCGATCGTCATTCTGAGGCCAGATCTGTGAAGAGGACGTGGAGGCGCTCATTTTAATCTTTGAAAGACAAGGGTTTCATGGCTAGGAAGAGGAGTCGTAAGTTAATGATACTTCTCCTATCAGTTTTAGGATGCGTGCATGTCATATACTCTTTTCTTATTTTATTTCAAGCATTCTTGGCACCGGATCTCTCAAACAAAAGGATTCGGGTGGTGATAGTTCAAGATGAGTCACTGGGTCGATTGTCTCCATCAATAATATGATATTGCATTAGAAATCCACTTCATTAGTGGATTAGGTATTGTGGGTGATGCCGTAGTTGCGACCGTTAGAATGACTCGGTGTTGTTGCATGGAGAGCATTGAGGATTTTGTAGAAATCTGTTAGCGACAAGACCCCATTTGTGATGTTGTTTTCCCCCTCTTTCGTGTGAGTACGTGTAGCCAGATCCAGACAGGATGGAAACTAGAGTACACATGGGGGAATGGGGATGGTATGGTACAAAATGTGGATTAGGGTGGGAAAGGTTTGGGATTATGATGTGCTAAGGCGTGGTTTGTCTCTGTGGTCGGCTGGCTGGCCCTTGACGTGCAAGTCATTTAGGGAGAGTGTCCCATCAAGACAAACCCTCTTCTGTGAAACTGATGAGAATGCCAACCTTTAGACAAGCTCAGATGATACTAGTTGGGTCCCGCTGGGTCTCCTTCGATGTACTTTGTCTCGATATTGGAGTCGAGCTTGGGCCTTCGCGAACGGGTGGGTATAGCAAGGGTTCTTAGTATCAGTTGGTTTGTGTGGCCGAATCCTGATATGAGAATATAGAGCTTGTTGGCAAGCCCGGTGTTTTGAGACGCACGAGCGGGTGTGGCCAAGGCAAGAGTTCGGTGTGGCGGCCTGTATGCTGTTTGGGGAAAATTGTAAGTACCTTTGTGTTTGCAGCTTGAACGCCGATGGGGAAATTGAATGTACCCGTTTGATGATGTGTTAGAAGCATACACTCTACGGTGCCTCGGGTGAAGCCCAGGTTTGCATACATGCTACATTGTAGGCCCCTTTTATTATATGCTTAACAAAGAAATGTGTTTGCTGTATGAGACATCCAAACATGTTTTACTTCTTTCACTGTACATGTATCTTTGCATACGAAGTGCTGACCTGCAGGGTGATGGAGTGCCCCATGGTCCTCTAGGGACGGCCGGGAGGAGATGTGTTGGTTACACAGTAGAGGTCAGCCTTTGCTGACCCACATTACGACCAATTTTTACAGGGAAAGGATCGCAAGCGGGAGCAAGCTCATCGGCCAAAAAGGTGTAAGCCACATGAAGTGTTATACGTAGAGTAATTGCTCTGTTTTGTGGAATGTGATGTCTAATGTACTATCTTTCTGGCTTGCATGCTGAGGTAGCCTAGGAGTGCTTATGCACGTTGAAGCTTGATGTTATTGTTTTAGTTTTGGACTCTCAATTGTTGTAAGGTCATAAGGCCGTGTTAATACTCATATGTTAGTGGATAACTTCAAATCCTATTCTTTTGTTTCCACTGTGTTTGGTCTGTGTTTTGAGGTTGGTAGTTATATCATCTTATAATGCTTAAGCTGTGGGTTCTGTATGTTATGGGGCCCCAGCCGGACCCTTATTATACGGTCATTACAGGGGAGGTGTTACAATTTGGCATCAGAGGGTGGTTAGTGTCCAAGGTGAGTTTTTGTGGTTGAATGTCCAATCGGATCTTTATAAGAAGTAATCCACAGAAGAGTATCTCGGTACCATGAGTGTCCTTTTATCTAGTTTTGCGATTAGAAGCTAATTTTCGTTTACCTTGATTTTGCTAAGGGTATAAGCGACGAGGCAGGGACGTCGAGGACAAGAGAAGAGCCTTCGGCGAGCAATGCTACTGCTCTTGGTCCTTTAGGGATGGGGGTATCCCCTGCCGATTTCTGTTATATACTTATAGAAGTGATGGTAGTGGTCCAAGCTGCAGCAAAAACACAAGTTGCGACCTAGTTGTGCAGGTAATGACTATCGTTACCCCGGGTATGACATCAGTCACGCAGGGTGAAGCAGCCAGACAAGCAGAGACGTTGGCTGAAAGAGTGGTTGTCAGGCACGGAGACCGACAAATGAAATATTTTCTAAGCTTCCATCCCCCGGCATTTCAGGGAGTCAGCACGCCGACTGATGCAGAGTACTGGTGGGTGAGAATTCATGAACAGCTAAGGGAGGTAGATATTCCAGTAGATAAGCAGTCCGAGTTTGTGAGTTTCATGTTGGAAGGTGACGCTAAGCTATGATGGGTGAGTCATAGCGGTTGCTAGTTTCTTGGACGCACCCCGTCCATAGAAGAGTTCGGGAATGCTTTCTTGAAGAAGTATATTCCCACGTCCACAAAGCTATCCCTTCATAGACAGCTTTTACACTTTGTGCAGTGGGATAAGACAGTTGATGAGTACGTTCAGGAGTTCACACATTTAGGATGTTATGCTATGAGGACCATGACGGACGTTGAGGAGAGGGACAACCTCTTCTACCATAGATTGAGGGAGAATCTGAGACAACCCCTCATAGCTATGAAGAAAGCAGGATTCAACGAGTTAGTCGAGGTCGATAGGATGTTAGAGAGCGATATGGAGCGAACCCAACATCAGAAGGGTTTTGCAACCAAGCAGGGAGAAGAAAAGCCTTCTCCATCGCAAGGGAAATCTGACGAAAGTAAGTGGAAGAAGAAGTCCCATCCCTATAAGTCCTGGGAGAAGAGTAGTACGACATTAGGGGGGTCTCCCTTCAAGGGACCACTATCGTGCTACAAGTGTGGTAAGTCGGGCCACATAGCTCGTTTTTGCAATGAAGGTGGCGCAGAGCAGGAAGCAAGACAAGAGCAGTCGGTGCACTCCAGGCCCAGCGCGGTGAAGAAGGGGAAAATGGCGGAGTTGAGTGCTTCTCATTTCCATCCCATATAGCCAAGGGCGTATAAGCTTGGGCAACAGGAAGTGATCTGCCAACCCGATGTGGTGACAGGTATGAGAAAGTTTAAGTTCACTTATTCGTTTTAGACTTTCAAGATCTTTTATGTATGTTGCCGATGTTGTAGGTTTTGTGATAGTTTCTAGTTACCCTGCCAGGGTATTGTTCGATACGGGTGCGTCACACTCCTTTCTTACGGAAAGCTTTATCCGGAGAATTAGAATCGAGCCCTTTTCTACGAACGTAGAGCTTCGGGTGCGAATGCCCAATGCATCCTTCATGACCACTTGGACGAGAGGGTGCATTGTTTGGAGTCTTGGCGGAGTTGACTTCGGGTTCGTAGCAGCGGTTCTACCATTGGATGAATTTGATGTGATCCTGGTAATGGACTGGCTCACAGAGCAGCATACCAGTATTCACTGTCTGTCAAAGGTGGTGACCCTAAGAAGTGAGGGAAAGGCAGAACTTATATTTGAGGGCCTCAATGGGGTGTCTTGTTCCCTAATTTCAGCCATGCAGTTGGTGCAGGCAGTTCACCAGGGTGGAGTAGTTTTCGTAGCTTTGCAAGAAGTTCAACTTCCCAAATTATCAATTGGTGAAGTGCCAGAAGTGGCAGAATTTGAGGGTGTTTTTCCTGAGGAGTTACCTGGAGCACCTCCTCGATGGGAGATCGATTTCTCAATCGCGTTTGTGCCAGAAGCAAGGTCGTTGTCACGTCCTCCTTTTAGGATGACACCGAAGGAATTAGCCGAGCTCAAGGTACAGGTGAAGGAACTGTTAGAGCAGGGGTACATAAGACCTAGCACTTATCCATAGAGCGCACCAGTGTTGTTTGTAAAGAAGAAAGATGGTAGTATGCGGCTGTGCACAGACCACCAGGAATAGAATAAAATGACCGTCATGAATAAGTTTCTGATCCCACTGATAGATGACCTATTCGACCACTTGGTGGGGTCAACGGTGTACTCTAAGTTGGACTTGAAGTCAGTATACTATCAGTTACGGATTCAAGATGAAGACTTACCCAAGACATCAGTTGGTACAAGGTATGGTCACTTTGAGTTCTTGGTGATGTTGTCCGGGATGACTAACACGCCATCTGTATTCATGGATTTGATTAACCGATTATTTTGGGTGTATTTAGACTCGTTTTTGGTGGTCTTCAATGACAATATCTTGGTCTATTCCAAAACGGAGGCGGAGCATGACACTCATTTAAGAATAGTCTTGCAGACTTTGAGAGAGAACCAGATGTACGCAAAGTTCTCGAAATACGAGTTTTGGTTAGAGAAGGTGGCATTTCTGGGCCATATAATTAGTTGGGATGGTCTAGCGGTGGATCCAGCAAAAGTTGAGGCCATCAGAGATTGGCCAGTTTTGAGCACTATGGCAGAAGTCAGGAGTTTTCTTGGACTAGCCGCGTATTATAGAAGGTTTGTGGAAAACGTTTTGTGAATAGCTCTGCCCCTCACTTCATTGACTTGCAAGGATCAAAAGTTCATGTGGACTCAGGAGTGTAGTCAAGTATTTGACACCTTGAAGGAAAGGCTAATGACAACTCTAATCCAAAGTGTTCCTAAAGGGACTGAAGGATTTTAGGTTTTCAGTGATGCATCAGGATGCGGTTTAGGTTGCGTGTTAGTGCAACATGGCAATGTGATATCCTTTAGATCTATGCAGTTGAAACCTCATGAGAGGAATTACCCCGTCCATGACTTGGAATTGGCGGCAGTAATTTTTGCGTTTAAACGGTGGTGGCACTATGTCTACGATACAAAGGTGGAGATCTTCACGGACCATAAAATACTGAAGTATCTTGTAGGTCAAAAACATTTGAACATGCGTCCACGCAGATGGGTCGAGTTCCTTGGGGACTATGATGTAGCAATACAATATATGCCAGGCAAAGACAACGTGGTGGCAGATGCCTTGAGTAGGAAATACTCTGGACAAGGGAATTGAATTGAAGCTCATGATGAGAAGTTGGTGCGAGATTTTGAGTTCCTCGGTATCGTTTGTGTAGCAAGAGGCAAGTCTAGTATGGCTTGATTGAACTAGATAGAGTTGCAGAACGATTTGTTTGATCATATTCAGGAAGCGGCCAGTGTGGATGCAGTGTCTCAGCCATTTGTGGTAGAAGCTCAAAAAGGTGAGAATGGTGCCTGGGAAATGATTGATGGGATTGTACGGAAGGACGGAGGGATTTGCATACCACAGTTTGCCAAGAGCGGCGAGGAGTTAATGTTTTAGACTCATTTCATGAAGTACTCCATTCATCCGGGCAGTACAAAGATGTACTTGGATATGAAGAAATTGTTTTTGGTGACCTATTTTGAAGCAAGTTATTGCTTTGTACGCGAGTCGATGTCAAACTTGTGCCTTAGTAAAGGCTGAATGTCAGAAGCAAGGCGGGTTCCTGAAGCCTCTTTTTATCCCTGAGTGGATCTTTTATGACATCTCCATGGACTTTGTGCATGGTTTACATCCGCTGCAGCAGGGAAATGATGCGATTTGGGTGATTGTGGATTGCTTAACCAAATTAGCTCATTTCATCCCAAATCGAAAAGTGGACAGTGTGGAGAAGCTGGTAGAGTTGTACGTTCGTAACATTGTGTGACTGTATGGGATTCCTAAGAGTATCATTAGTGATCACAATGGACGATTCACGTCCAAGGACTAGAGGTTGTTATAAAGGAGTCTATTAACGAAGCTCAATTCAGTATGACATTCCATCCTCCCCAACTGGGGGTACTGGGGCACCCCATCTCTGGATGATCCTCGTATCCCATCGAATGAATATTGTGGAGTCAATTTTTTTCAAATGATGGTTAGGTACGCCTTTGGTCATATCGAAACTATCACCATCTAGTTGATTCAGGTATAGTTTAATAATCATTCCAAAGTTGGGAATGCTTAGGCTATCTATGATTTTGGTAAATAGAAAAGCACCCCAATCCAACCTCTTCCCACATGTAATGGCAACAAGCACTTTGAACATGTCTGTAAAAATGTAGTCATGCAAGCCTATCTTGCAGATCAGCACCTTGCCAATGATGTCTTAGAGGAGCTTGCCTTTCTCATTCATCCCTTTGCGCTTGATGGAATTTGTCCATTGAGGCACTCCACAAAATCGTAGGGACCTGGAGAAATCATCTTCGTCGAGGTAACCAGCCTCTTCACAGACTGGAAGCCGCAGATACCTGGACAGAAGAGAAGCTTTCACCTTGACCTTGTACTTCTGAACTTTGCTCTTTATCACTGAATCTTCACGTCCGAGCTTTAAATTCTGGAAAAACTCAAGAACTTCCTTGTCCAGCACCTTGCTGGGGTGTTCGAGGCCGAAGGAGAGTCCAGTTATCTCCAGCATGAGAATTGCATTCCAGAATTCATCAGACTCATGAGCAAACCCGGTGCAGACAAGTTCTCCTCCACCAAGCAATCAACTCGTACTGCGAGGGGCCATTGAAAA
Organism: Platanthera guangdongensis; assembly: GCA_039583875.1. NCBI lineage: Eukaryota > Viridiplantae > Streptophyta > Magnoliopsida > Asparagales > Orchidaceae > Platanthera > Platanthera guangdongensis. The sequence goes on from CM077158.1 coordinate 161,012,667, forward strand.
ATAAGGAAATCTGAACTTCTAGTAATCAAAACACTGGAAAACGGGTTGAATCACTATAGAACAAGTTATCTAAAGACTTAAGCTCCTGTAACTGTCAACAACTGCAATGTACAGCACTGAATAATATCTTGATCGGCAGCGCACTGTACTGGACTGAGGAAACATTGACAGTCAGCGTTCGGGGAATTCCACTATGCGAGGTCGGCGAGAGACTAGATGTGATTGTCGGCAAGGTCTTGGGGAAAACAAACCACCCTAATCACAAGCACTACAGGAATTCTTCAATGGGATTGAAGAAATGAATTCGGCGAGTGCCGGAAGCCGAAGGGTCAGAATCGCAACAGCAGGACGTGTCAGCGCGTACCTCAAATTTAGTCGTCGAGCCTTCGAATCCAATAAAGACATTTTAAAGTTTTGCCCAAAATAGAATTCAGCGAAATTTGTTGTTGGAGGAGTCTGATTCGGTGAATATGACATAAATAATCGACGTATCAGCCGATATTCACAAAATTTGACTTTGCAAAATTTCTACTTCATTGAAGTAGATCCCGAGATAATTTTGTCGGCTTGATCTTCTTCATGAGTCTTTGTTCAGCATACCTAGTTCCGTTTTGAAAAATGAGAATTTGGTCTCGTCCATCATCTTCGTAAAAATATCGGCAACCTGCTTGACCGTCGGGACATAGCTCAGGGCTATGTCCTTTTTCTCCACATGCTCTCGGATGAAGTGGTAACGCACCTCGATGTGCTTGGTCCTGCTATGGGAAACTGTATTGTTTGTGGTTACAATTGCGCTAGAGGAGTCACAATATATTGGAATCTCTCTAAAATTTAAGTTATAATCTTCGAGTTGACTCCTTATCCAAAGAAGCGGTACGCAATAGCTACCCGCAGAGATATACTCTGACTCAGCAGTAGAAGTTGCGACACAATTTGGCTTCTTACTGATCCAAGAAATAAGCTGACTTCCGAGGAATTGGCACGTCCCAGAAGTGCTTTTACTATCGTCCATGCTACCTGCAAAATAAGCATCTGAAAAACCAATTAGCTCGACGTCATTACTTCTTGGATACCAAAATCAAAGATTAGGTGTAACGTTAAAGTATCTTAAAAACATTTTGCAGTGACGTAATGAGATTCCTTAGTGTTCACCTAATATCTAAAGCAGACACTTGTTGAAAACAATATATCTGGTCTACTGGTAGTCAGGTAGAGCAAAGATCTAATTATGCTTCTGTACTTGGTTTCATCAAAAGGTTTCCCTTTCTCATCCTTGTTCAGAGACACATTTGAACCCATTAGAGTTCTCATAGAGGATGTGCTCTCCATTCTGAATTTCTTAAGAAGCTCCTTGGTGAACTTCGAATGAGAGATTTAAATTCCATCTTAAGATTGCTTCACCTGAAGTCCTAAGAAATACATCTGCTCGCCCATACTGCTCATTTCAAACTTCCCGTGTATAAGTTTGGAAAACTTTTTGCAAAGGTTATTTTCTGTAGACCCAAATATGATGTCGTCGACATAGATTTGTACTAGCAGAATCTTGCCTTTAACTTCCCTATGAAATAATGTCATGTTTATCATTCCCCTTGTGAACTTGTTCTCAAGAATAAAGCTAGACAACGTCTCATAAGAAGCTCGGGGAGCTTGCTTTAAACCATATAAAACATTATTTAAAAGTAAACATGTTTATGGAATTGTGAATTGACAAAACTTCGGGGTTGCGCTACGTATACTTCCCCTTTTAGATTCCCGTTGAGGAATGCTCACTTCACATCCATTTGGTAGACGGTGAAGACTATGAGTGCAGTATACTAAAGAAACAACCTCATCCCTCGAGCCGAGCCACTGGAGCAAATGTTTGGTCGAAGTCGATCCCCTCTTCTTGTCTATAGCCTTGTGCTACAAGACTGGCTTTGTTCTTGATAATTACTCCGTGTTCGTCCAGCTTATTTCTAAATATCCATTTGGTGCCGATCACGTTCTATCCATTTGGTCTGGTTACCAACTCCAAGAATTTGCATCGTTCAAACTGGTTGAGTTACTCTTTCATTGCCATGATCCAAGAGGCATCTTTGTTCGCTTCCTCGAACTTCTTCGGCTCAACCTGAGATAGAAAACTTAGATGCAAAATTTCATTTGTTGTACCTCTTCTAGTTCTAACACAGACTCCTGGCTCTCCAACGATCTGATCAGCTGTGTGATCTCTTAGGTGTCTAAGCCCCAGGTTCCTTTCTTTCCCTCCAACAGACTCTGCAACATCTTATGCCTCCTTTATAGGTTGATGTAATTCTTCCTCTATGGGTTCTTCATCAACTAAGCCAGGATCGATGAGCTTAACTGAGCTTGGAGTTTCTTCCTTAACAGTTTCATCCAAGCTTAGCTCCTTGAACCGGGTACCTGCATCTGCACTAATAATAATAGATGAGTTGCTATGAAGCAAGCTAGTATCATCAAATACAACACTTATCGACACTTCTACCAATAGAGTTTTATTGTTGAAAATACTATATGCATTATTATGCCTACTATATACTAGAAAAATACCTTACAAACACTTTTCACTAAACTTTGTGCGGAAATACTTCCCATTATTAAGTAAGAAGCATTTACTTCCAAAGATTCTAAAATAGGACACAGCCGGTTTTCTGCCCTTCAATAGCTTATAGTGGGTCTTATTATAGTTTTTGTTGATGATTGCTCTTTTTTGCACATGACAGACTGTGTTGACTGCTTCAGCCCAGAAGTACTCTGGAAGCGAGGCGTCGTTCAACATGGATATACATGCTTCAATTAGGGTTCTATTCTTTCTCTCAGCAAATCCACTTTATTTTGGAGTGCGCGGGTAGGAAAAATCATGAAAGATACCTTGGATTTCACAGAATTTTGTCATGACACCAGACTCATACTCCATTTTGTGGTCACTTCTGATTTTGACCACCGAGCAGTCCAATTTGTTCTAAATTTGACAGACAAAATTATTGAAAGAATTGAAGGTGCCTAACTTGTGTTTCAGAAAGAACACCCAAGTGAAATGTGTGTAGTCATCAATGATTAATAACGTATAGACCTTACCTCCTAAGCTGTGAATAGGCATAGGACTGAATAAGTCCATTTGAAGTAAGTATAAGCTTCATCAAGAATCTTTATCTACATTCCCATTAAAGGTAGCCCACTTCTGCTTACCCATTTTGTAGGAGTGACAGGGGCTCTCTTTAAGTCACATAATGCTGGGGGCATCACAGACTAAGTTGTGAGAAAATAACATATTTATGGTTTTAAAATTAATATGAGCTAATCTCTTGTGCCATTGGTCATAAAAAGACTCACTAATTTTTGCCATAAAACATTGGGGTAGAATTGTCTAAGCAAAGGAAATTTAAACAGAAAATATTTCTGCTCCGAGTGCCTGTTAAGAACATCTCCAAATTTGCAGATGACTTTATCAAACTCTTATCCTTGCAGAACTCAGTGATGTAGCCTCTGTCACATAGTTCACTTATGCTTATTAGATTATAGTATAATCCCTCAACATAAGCAATGTTTGTTAAAGAGACTACGCCATTGGAAATCATATCGTAACATTTTATTATCCTCCTGTCTGAACCTCCAAAGATGACTTTTGGACTGTCTTTGACAGGGGTATAGTCACGCAAAAGGCTTATAGTCCTGGTCATGTGCCAAGAGCATCCACTGTCCAAATACCACAGTAGAGTTCTATTGGCCTTAGGACATACCTGCAAAAACATATCATTTTACCTTAGGAACCCAAACGTATTTGGTTCCTTGGTTCCTGGTTAGCTGAATACCACTAGGAGCATTAACCTTGCGAGTGGTTGGTCTCGCATAGCTAATTCGTGGAGTTACAAAATTGGCAGGGTTGTACCAACAATCTGGACAATAGTGACCAATTTTGCCGCAGCACCAACAGTCAAACCTATTGTACCACCTTTTATACACCTGCATTGCCCATTAACATGAGGTCTAGTAGGGGTAGCATTCTTAGACGTGGAGGCCTCCTGGTTATAGCATACACAGGGGGTTCCCATCTCCTTAGCATTAGGCACAATGGATTTAAATTTTGGTGCATTCTTATTGTTATGGCCATGTATATATGGACCAAAACTCTTCATCTGAATTTCCTCAAATAGTGCTTTGAACACCCTGGCACCAAAGGTCCCCATACCCAGTATCTACTCTTGGGCTCTACATTAGTAGGCCTTGCATGATGACAATAGGACGACACAAGGTCAAACTTATTCGTTGGGAAGATTACCTTCCTGAATGATGGTTGACTCATGGGTGCTTTCCCATTTTCTTTGTATCTAGCCTTCTTGGTAGTCTTACCGTTTCCACCAATGTGGCCAAGACCACTAGACTTTTTTTGAGTTAAAAACTCATCAATGAGATGGAGAACAGTCTTCAGCTTGGAGTAACTCTCAACGAGTTTTCTCTCCACCGCGAGCTTTTCTTCCAGCTCATCAAGATATTTTTACTTCAGAATTAATGTATCAGCAGATTTCTTGAGTTCCACTTTCAAGGAGTGGACGTCATCTCTGAGAGGAAGTAATTGTGCAATTTCTTCCTCCAGATTTTCTACCACTGCCTTGAGGGAGGCAATCTCTTTTAATAGCTTTCAGAATACCTTATGACATTTGTCGAAAACCATTAACAGGTGCTCGTGCTGAGCCATCAACTCTGATTCATTCTCATTAGAGGAGTAGTCTTCATGACCATTAGAGGATGTTTCAGATTCTGACAGAATTGTGTGCGAGTTTACCTTCCTATGGTACTCAAAGTCGCCCACTTCCTCGTTTGATTGTGCCATGAGCCTAAAGTAAGCTTCTTCATTTTCTGAGCTCGGCTCAATCGAGTCACTGTCACTGAGAGTCTTCGACTTTTTGGCGATGAAGCTCTTTTCTTCTTTCTTCTTCCCTTTGAAGGATTTCTTCTCATCCTTCCTGGAACTATCCTTCTTATTATAAGGACACTCCACAAGCATGTGACATGTTTTATTATAACAGTAGTAAACAACATCAGAGGAAAACTGTTTGTTCGGTTTGGATTTGTACCAATCCTATTTGTTATAGCTTTTCATCGCTCGATCAACGTCACAATGTGATCTTCTGGAATCTTAAGAGGATGGACTATTTTTCATTTGTCTCCTCTTGCTCAACAGCTTCTTGAATTGTTTGGAGATGAGGGAAAATTCTCCATTAGATAGCTCGGAGCCAGACGTGCTTGGCTCAAAGTTTTCTGGAGTGTCGGGAGCTCATGTCTTTAATGGTGACATAGCTTTAGATTTTCTTTGCCCTTCCGCCTTTAGAGCCACAGACTTTTCTTTGATAGATGTTTTGTTGTTCTGCTCCTCTTTCTTACGTGTATTCATTTGAAGTCATAGGGGGGCAGCTTTCCGAACAGGTTCTGTGGATCTATCTCTGTCAGCTTCCCAAATTCTCTAATGGCAACCACCTTGGTATCCCATTAATTAGTTAGGGATCTTAGAAACTTATTGTTGAGTTTGCCATTAGTGAACCCACGACCATAGTTCCTGAGGCCATTGAAGATATTGAAATAATTTTCAAAGCTGTCAACTATGGAGTCATTTGCACCTTGCTTGAAGGCTTCATACTCCTATTTCAATAATGATCTACGATCGTCTCTCACTTCTTCAATACCTTCCATCAGGACAATAAGATAGTCCTATATCTCCTTGGCCGATTTGCAGTGGAATAAGTTTTGGATCATTGAATCGTCCACTTCACTTGCTTTGATATTCTTTGTCATCTTGTCTAGGGATACTAAAGCAATCTCATCCTTGTTGAGATCAATCATCTTTTTTGGAATCATGACCACTGGATTTATCATTAAAGCTTGTGTGGGTATGTGTGGTCCTTCATCCACTATCTAAAAAATCCTCAAATCAACAGCTTCCACGAAGAACCGTACTCATTCTTTCCACATGGGAAGTTTTCCTTGGTGCACACATGTAGCTACATAGATTACATGTCTTTGCTTCGATCTGTGGCTACATAGATCAATGTATCTACGGTAAGCTTTTCCAGTTTCTTGGATTTTTAGAGGTATATGTATGTGGTTTTGCCCCTTTTTCGTCCTGAAAAGTTTCAGGATGTGTTGCTCCGGAAGTTTCAGGAGCGTTTACGTAGCTGGATTGGCGATTTGAGGTAAGTGATGACTTCTTACCCTTGTTAAGCTTGTCTTTTCCTGTGTATATTCCTTACTGTTCTTCCATGTATAGTAGTTTTGGGATTAGAGTTAGATCCGGCCTTTTGCCGATCAGCTTTATGGTGTCATTTTTTCGCCCAAGTTCAAACAAATATATGACTCATTGTGTTGGATCCTTAGTTTGGATTTGTGCTAGGTTCAATATTATGTTGTTGACCCTTCATGTATAGTCTGGGGTCATGTTGTTAGTTCTAAGGTGTAGGTCTGTCAGACTAGGATAGTTAATCTTTTATACAGCCCTCAGAAGACATCAAAGATCCAGACTTAGAAGAATGGCAGTTTTTAAGTGTTCAGAGAATCAGTTTGAAGTTCTTCGAACTCAGCTAGATGCTCGTCGATCGCAGCTCGATGAACTCAGAGTCCCTACTCTGAGTTGAGCTCGATGAACTTATAGCTCAACTCGATGAACTTCTCTCTTCTCTCAAGTTCTCAGATCGACAAACTTCAATCTTTGATCGATGAACTTAGAGCACAACTTTGATAGTTTATTTCTCCAGATCAATTTTCTCAGATCTCAGCTCGACGAAGACGATTTCTCAGCTCGATGAACTTAGAGTTCAGGTCGACGAAATCTATTTTGAGCTCGATGGTTTCTATCAGTTCTTTATTTTCACTTCTCTGTAGTTAATTTCTGGATTGATCAAGGCTTGTATATTATAATAATGCTTTTATTGCTCTGAGTAATTAATTGCATATATTCTTATGAATATAGTCGTTCTTTTGCAGCATTAATTACTGGATTTCACAGAGTTAATATTCGACTAAATAACTGGGACACTTAAGGAATTGATTTATTGCCCTTCCTGCCATTTGTCCAAGTTCTAATATTTCAGCAAATAATCATGGAGAAGAATTAAAATTCTGAGATAGAATTTTTGCAGGAAGATAAAAGGATGTTTTTCAGAAGAATAAAAAGAAGAACAAGGAAGAGAATAGAAACAGATACACAGAGAGGCAAGAGATACACACAGGCAGATAGATAAGAAAGAAAATTCAATCTGCATACTCACAGTCTTCATCATCTGTAACTCTTTAGAGCTTTCAAGAGACAACAAAATACAATAAGTCTGAAAGCTTTTGGAGATCATCATTGAAGGCCTACACCCTGCAAAGCTTCCAACCATTCCTGAACAATCATCATCTCAGGGGGAGCTTTGACATCATCAAGCAATCCACCAGTCTTCTCAGTTGCTTTTGAGAAAGAGAAGACAACATCAACATTTTATTATTCCCACTGTACACAGGGCTTTAACTCCCATCCAAAAGTTACCCACTTGGTTCTTAAGTCTCCATATCAAAAGACTTAGCTTGGTTTTTGGGCACCTGATCAAAAGCCTAAAGGGTTGTGAGATCTCCCTTCAAATAGATCTTGTGGTGACAGGGCACCTGAGCAAAAACCGATTGGTGGCAGGGCACCTGATCAAAAACCTGTAGTGGATTCATACCAGGGTGGTAGAAGAGTGGATGTACCAAGTTTAGGGGAGCCACTATAAATTTCTTGTGTCATCTGAATTGATTTCAATTTTCTTATTGCAGTGTGTTGTGTTAGCTCGTTTTTCTTTTCTGATTTCTCTTAAGATATATTTATCACTATTTTAATTCCACTATAAAAACCAATTAAGTTTTAAAATACTCTATTAACCCCCCCCCCCCCTATTCTAGAGTTAAGTAGATCTATCCCCTCTTGTGGTAAAGCTCTTACAATTTTTCAATTGGTATTAGAGGTTAAGGTTTCTTTGGTTTCACAGACTTACATCTGAACCAAGATTCTTTGATAGATCTTTTTCTCTCTAGCCTCTTGTTTACAGCATGGCACAAAATAAGGAATATTCTAGCAGTAGACCTCCTGTGTGCAATTTGAATAAATTGGCACTCTAGAAGGTAAGAATCTAGTTTTATATGAATTCTATTGATGAGAACATTTTCAATTCTATTTTGACAGGTCCCCCTCAACCTACAACAGCTACTTCATCTACAACTTCTTCAGTAGTTCCACCACCTGAGAGGACCGATGCTCAAAAGAAAGCCAAGATGGCTGATGCCAAAGCAATGAATATTCTGGCACAGATAATGTCAGATGACATCTTTTAGAAGGTGGTTGACTGCACCTCTACAAAAGCTATTTGGGACTCACTGAACCAAATAGTTGCTGGCTCATCTGATTAAAGAATAGACAGGAGATCCCTCCTCATATCACAGTATGAGAACTTCTAGAAGGAGGAATAAGAGAGTGTTGATGATATGTATAACAGACTCAGTGTCATCATAAATGAACTGAGAACTCTGGACAATGACATCTCATTAACTGAGATAAATGATAAAATTATAATGTGCTTCCCTAGCACTTGGGATTCTAGGATTTGGCCAATTAAGGAGGCTAGAAGTCTAAATGAGATTTCAATAGAATCTCTCCTTGGCAAGCTCAAGTCTTATGAGCAATTGATCAAGACAATAGAAGATGCTGAACAGAAGGCCTCTACATCTTCAAGAAAGGAGCGCAGCATTGCTTTTAAAGCAATAGAAGAAACAGAAGCACTTCTAGCCAATGAATAATTATTGAGCTTAAAGGCTAAAAGATTTTAAAAAATGGCCAAGAAAGACTTCAGAAGAAGGTCATACAAGAATGATGACAAACCAAGATATGACAAGACTCATACCAAGGAGATTGTGTGCTTTGGATGCAGAAAACCTAGGCACATTCTACATGAATGCCCAGAGGCATAGAGGAGAGAAAGAAGAAAAGAAAAGGAAAATAAAAGACATTCAAGCAAGCACTATGGCAAGCACTCCTCCAGCAAACATGAAAGAAAGGAGAAAGGCTTCATTGCTGAAACCTGGAGTGACACAGATGAAGAATCCTCATCTTCCATCTCTAGTGAAGATGAAGAAGAGGCAAAGGCAAGGGAAGTTTAAATTAAGACTATCAATGCTTCCTGCAACAAATCTGATGCTGAGGAACAAGCAGAAGAATCAGAAGAAGAATCTGAATCTAAAGAAGATCAGGTAATCTCTTCATTTGATTTCAATTCAGAAGAATTTAAAACTGAATTTAAATCCTTGTGCAATGATTTAATTAAGTCATAAAAGGAAATAAAAGTTCTTAGAGATAGACAACTTGAATTTGATAATTTATTTGCTGAAAACATCAAATTGAAAAATGATTTAGACATAGCTAATGAACAAATCATTTCACTAAAAACTGAATTATGTGAGGTAAAGAAACTTGAGGAATCTATTAATGGGAGAAGCCTTAAGATGATGGAAATCACAAGCACAGTCATTGCCAGATTAAATGGCAAGCTAGGCTTAAGTGCCTCATCAAGCTTACCCGCCATATTAAAGAAAAATATACTTTCAACACCAATTAAATTTATATCTGAAAAAGGCAAAGAAAAGGTGTGAGAAACAACACAACCAAATATCTCTCAGAAATCTGCAAATAAAAATAAAAAGAATAAGAATCTAAATAAAAACAATGTTCAACAGATTTCATCGAACTCAGATCGATGAAATATGTTTAGTTCGTCGAACCCAGATCGATGATCTATGAATGCAAATTATAATTATGACAATTCGTCTTACTGCGATCGACGAACTGTATATGGTTCGTCGAGCAGCGATCGAAGAACTTGGGGCACAGAAAAAGTCTGTAATCATTCTCTGAGCAGAGTTCGACGAACTCAACCCTATTCGTCGAACGCAGATCGATGAACTTATAGTAATTCGTCGAACCCAGTTAGGTTTAATAAAAACTATAACCATGTTAGAAACTTCAATCAATTCAGAGAATTTATTAATCCTTTTATAACCATGTCGAACCTAGTTAGGTTCTCGAGAAAACGTTGAGTTCTCGAGATATATTCTATCGCACGACATTAGCCTTACCGCCGGAGTTAACGCAGCATTATTTTCTGGTCTGCTGCTCGGGAAGCTATCCCTCACCGTTAGCATTAGCGCGCGATGGTAGCGGACAGAAGAAGTTTGGTCGTTTGGCTTTCTAGACGTCTGATTTCATTTAGGATTCGATCCTAAGGACCAAGACTCTCCCTCCTGAGTGCATATATGGGGCTGAGCGGGTTTTCTACCTCATTTTCTCCACTTGTTAGAGTGGATTAGGGTTTTGGAAGAGAGAGTTATAGGAGGAAGGAGAAAGCTTTCTTCCGCCATTGACGTAGCTTCGGACATCCGATCGTTGTTCCGAGGCCAGACCCGTGAAGAGGACGTGGAGGCGCTCATTTTCATCTATAAAAGACAAGGGTTTCGTGGCTAGGAAGAGGAGTCATAAGGTAATGATACTTCTCCTATCAGTTTTAGGATGCGTGCATAGCATATACTCTTTTCTTGTCTTATTTCAAGTATTCTTGGCACCAGATCTCTCAAATAAGAAGGATTCGGGTGGCAATAGTTCAAGATGAGTCACTGGGTCGATTGTGTCTGTCAATAATATTATATTGCATTAGAAATCTGCTTAATTAGTGGATTAGGCATTGTGGGTGATGCCGTAGTCGTGACCGTCAGACTGACTTGGTGTTGTTGCATGGCGAGCCTTGAGGATTTTGTAGAAATCCGTTAGGGACAAGACGCTGTTTGTGATGTTGTTTTCCCCCTTTTTGTGTGAGTACGTGTAGCCAAATCCGGACAGGAAGGAAATTAGAGTACACACGGGGCAATGGGGATGGTATGGTATAAAAGGTGGATTACGGTGGGAAAGGCTTGGGATTATGATATTTTAAGCCGTGGTTTGTCTCTGTGGTTGGCTGGCTGGCCCATGACGTGCCAGTCATTTAGGGAGAGTGTCCCATCGAGACAAACCCTCTTCTGTGAAACTGATGAGAATGCCAAGCTTTGGACAAGCTTAGACGATACCAGCTGGGTCCCGCTAGGTCTCCTTCGATGGACTTGGTCTTGATATTGGAGTCAGGCTTGGGCCGTCGCGAACGGGTGGGGTATAGCAAGGGTTCTTAGTATCGGTTGGTTTGTGTGGCCGAATCTTGATATGAGAAGTTAGAGCTTGTTGTCAAGCTCGGTGTTTTGAGACTAACGAGCAGGTGGGGCTAATACAAGAGTTCGGTGTGGCGGCTTGTATGTTGTTTGGGGAAAATTGGAAGTACCTTTGTGTTTGCAGCTTGAACGCCGATGGGGAAATTGAATTTACCTGTTTGATGATGTGTTAGAAGCATACACTCTAGGGTGCCTTGGGTGAAGCCTAGGTTTGCATACATGCTGCATTGTAGGGCCCTTTTATTATATGCTTAACATAGAAATGTGTTTGTTGCATGAGACATCCAAACATGTTTTACTACTTTCACTGTACATGTATCTTTGCATACGAAGTGCTGACCTGCAGGGTGATGGAGTGCCCCATGGTCCTCTAGGGATGACCGGGAGGAGATGTGTTAGTTACACAGTAGAGGTCAGCCTTTGCTGACCCACATTACAACCAATTTTTACAGGGCAAGGATCGCAAGCGGGAACAAGCTCATCGACCAAAAAGGCGTAAGCCTCATGAAGTCTTATACGTAGAGTAATAGCTCTGTTTTGTGAAATGTGATGTCTAATGTACTATCGTTTTGGCTTGCATGTCGAGGTAGCCTAAGAGTGCTTATGCACATTTAAGCTTGATGTTATTGTTTGAGTTTTGGACTCTCAATTATTGTAAGGCCATAAGGCTGTGTTAATACTCATATGTTAGTGGATAACATCAAATCCTGTTCTTTTGTTTCCAATGTGCTTGGTCTGTGTTTTGAGGTTGGTAGTTATATCATCTTATAATGCTTAAGCTGTGGGTTCTGTATGTTATGGGGCCCCAGCCGGACCCTTATTATACGGTCATTATAGGGGAGGTGTTACAATTTGGTATCAGAGGGTGGTTAGTGTCCAAGGTGAGTTTTTGTGGTTGAATGTCCAAACGAATTTTTTAAGAAGTAATCCACATAAGAGTATCTCGGGACCATGAGTGTCCTTTTATCTAGATTTGCGATTAGAAGCTAATTTTCGTTTACCTTGATTTTGCTAAGGGTGTAAGCGACGAGGCAGGGACGTCGAGGCCAAGAGAAGATCCTTCAGCGAGCAGTGCTACTGATCTTGGTCCTTTAGGCATTGGGGTATCCCCTGCCAATTTCTGTTATATACTTATAGAAGTGATGGTAGCGGTCCAAGCTGCAGCGGAAACACAAGTTGCGCCCCTAGTTGTGCAGGTAATGACTCTCGTTAACCCGGGTACGACATCAGTCACGTAGGGTGAAGCAGCCAGACAAGCAGAGTCGTTGGCTTAAATAGTGGTTGTCGGGCACGGAGACCGACAAATGACATATTTTCTAAGCTTCCATCCTCCAGCATTTAAGGGAGTCAGCACGCCAACTGATGCAGAGGACTAGTGGGTGAGAATTCATGAACGGCTAAGGGAGGTAGATATGCCAGTAGATAAGCAGTCCGAGTTTTTGAGTTTCATGTTGGAAGGTGACGCTAAGATGTGATGGGTGAGTCATAGTGGTTGCTAGTTTCCTGGACGCACCCCGTCCATAGTAGAGTTCGGGAATGATTTCTTGAAGAAGTATATTCCCACGTCGACAAGGCTATCCCTTCAGAAACAGTTTTTGCACTTGGTGTAGTGGGATAAGACAGTAGATGAGTACATTCGGGAGTTCACGCATTTAGGATGTTATGCTGGGACGACCATGGCGGACGTTGAGTAGAGGGACAAACTCTTCTACCATGGATTGAGGGAGAATCTGAGAAAACCCCTCATAGCTATGAAGAAAGCAGGATTCAATGAGTTAGTCGAGGCCTCTAGGATGTTGGAGAGCGATATGGAGCGAACCCAATATCGGAAAGGTTTTGCATCCAAGCAGGGAGAAGAAAAGACTTCTCCATCGCAAGGGAAATCTGACGGAAGTAAGTGGAAGAAGTCCCATCCCTATAAGTCCTGGGAGAAGAGTAGTACGACATTAGGGTGGTCTCGCTTCAAGGGACCACTATCGTGCTACAAGTGTGGCAAGCCGGGCCACATAGCTCGTTTTTGCAATGAAGGTGGCGCAGAGCAGGAGGCAAGACAAGAGCAGTCGGTGCGTTGCAGGCCCAGAGCAGCGAAGAAGGGGAAAATGGCGGAGTTGAGTGCTTCTCATTTCCATCCCGTACAACCAAGGGCGTATAACCTTGGGCAACAGGAAGTGATCCGCCAACCCGATGTGGTGACAGGTATGAGAAAGTTTAAGTTCACTTATTCGTTTTAGACTTTCAAGATCTTTTATGTATGTTGCTGATGTTGTAGGTTTTGTGATAGTTTCTGGTTACCCCGCCAGGGTATTGTTCGATACGGGTGCGTCACACTCCTTTCTTGCGGAAAGCTTTATCCGGAGAATTAGAATCGAGCCCTTTTCTACGAATGCAGAGCTTAGGGTGCGAATTCCCAATGCATCCTTCATGACCACTTGGACGAGAGGGCACAATGTTTGGAGTCTTGGCGGAGTTGACTTCGGGTTGGTAGCAGTGGTTCTACTGTTGGCCGAATTTGATATGATCTTGGGAATGTACTGGCTCACAGAGCAGCATGAAAGTATTGACTGTCTATTAAAGGTGGTGACCCTAAGAAGTGAGGGAAAGGCAGAACTTATATTTGAGGTCCTCAATGGGGTGTCTTCCCTGATTTTAGCCATGCAGTTGGTGCAGGCAGTTCACCAGGGTGGAGTAGTTTTCGTAGCATTGCTAGAAGTTCAACTTCCCAAATTATCAATTGGTGAAGTGCCAGAAGTGGCAGAATTTGAGGGTGTGTTTCCTGAGGAGTTAACTGGAGCACCTCCTCGATGGGAGATCGATTTCTCAATCGAGTTAGTGCCAGAAGCAAGGCCGTTGTGACATCCTCCTTTTAGGATGACACCGAAGGAATTGGCCGAGTTCAAGGTACAGGTGCAGGAACTGTTGGAGCAGGGGTACATAAGACCTAGCACTTAGCCATGGAGCGTGTAACGCCCCGAAAATTTTAGTTGAGTCCGTCTTGAAAAAAGGGATTTTGGTGCCTGTATAGGGGTACACAGCCTAGGACACGGGCGTGTCCAAGGCCGTGTCTGGCTGGTGATTTTTGGCCGTTTTCATCCCGAGAAGGACACGACCAGGAACACGGCCGGATGACATGGGCGTATCATCCGACACGGGCGTGTGAGCACCCGTGTCCCTACCCATGTGCAGTTGGGTCGTGTCCGTTGCCGTGGCGGTTATACGTGACACGCCCCTGAACACGGGCGTGTCGAGGAACCCGACACGGGCGTGTCATGTGAGACACGGGCGTGTCTTGGCCCGTGTGCCGTTTCTCAGTTCGACGATCGTGCCTGGAGTAAGGCACGCGGCCTGGGACACGGCCGTATGCCAAACCGTGTTCGGCCCAGGTCTGGAGAATTTTGTGCAGATCTGAGCCGTTCGTTTTCTTTAATTAATATCCGACGTCCCAGATGATATCCTGCTCTGTTAAGGCTGGGAATAGGAGGTTAATCCCTCATTTTCTCTCCAAAGCTTTCTCCTTCCAAAGTGAGAGAGAAGAGGAAGAAGAAGGAGGTTTCCGGCCGGCGGCGGAGCATCGGAGCACCATTTCAAAATCGGAGAGCGGATCCGTGGAGGGAAGGTCGTTGCGAAGAGTTCTGAATGCGTAGTTTTTCCATGGTGCCAAAACGGACTACAAGGGTAACGATTCTCAACTTGAGCGTTTGAAGCTCTTTCTTTCTGCATAGGGAATCCCGCTCCTGCGATTGTGCGGTGAGTGCGTGGTGTTCCTTGGGGTTGATGTGAATAGGCCCCCTTGTGTTGCATATAGAGTCCGGAATCGTAAGTACAGGCATAGGCATTGTGTGTGAAGCCTACCCGGACATGTTTTGTCTGGATCGGTGATGTTGCATTTGATATGTTTTGCCGGAGAAGACTCTGTGCTTTGGGTTTTTCGGGTTTCTACGTGGTAGATTGCAGCAGGGATCCATGGAGGTTAGCTTCAAGGCGCACCCGGAAAACTGAGCGGAAACGTGTTCTGCTAACTTGGCGGTCTGGGAACCGGCCTCGATCATAACTGGGTTATGAGATTATTTTGGAAAAATTTGGGATCCGAGAGAAGCTTGGCCCGCGCATAGGACTTAAATTGTATATGCGGCGTGAGCAACGGACAAGTGGAATTGGACCTATGCTATGTGGTACGGTGCGAGAAATCCGAAGACGGGCACTGGCCGTAGGCATAGTCGGAGCCTTAGACTGTTGTCAGATATGCTAAATGCTCACATGTTGTTGCCATCCTGGGGGTGGTGGTGAATGCACTGATTGGTCAGGGTTCACCGTGAATGTGCCCTGAGTGCACGGGGTGTTTGGCCGTGTGATCCTACACCTGTGGCGAAATATAATTGCGCTATATTATTTTATTGGACTAATGCTATGCAGGGAAAGAGCACCGCCGCCCCGAGTAAGGGGCGGGGTCGTTATAATTTGGTCGGCTTTTAGCTGACCGTTGCCTTGTTTGCCATCGTGCGATGGTATGTGGTTGCAGGTACTGCGGAGCCGAGCTCCAAATAGCGGGCTGGAGCCCATGTTGCTGTGCTATCCCTAGAAGGCCGTAGAATAGTTGTTTTTTTAGTTTTATCATGTGTGGCCGGCCTGCGAGCCGATATATGTAAGACATGTTATATTAAGTGAACATTTGTAAGGCCATAAGGCCATGTACCCGTTTCAGTGTATTTGGGGTTTCATTCCTGTTTTGTAGTTGTGGACATTCATATTTATTGGATTCAAGTTTTGGGTTCTTTCAACTTTTAAAAACTTCCGCTAGAATGCTCTGCGTAGGACGAGTAGTCTTAATTGGACTGTTTGATTATTCATTTGGTAATCCTTCCGACTGTCTGTGGTATATGGCGTCGGGTTCCAGCTGGACCTTCTGTTATATGTCGTGCGACAGATGGGGGTGTTATAATTTGGTATCAGACTTCTGGTTACGGTCAATCTTAAATGAATTCGTGGGCGAATTCTTTTAAGGGGTGGTGAGCACATGTGTGCGTCATCGTTATAACATCAAAAGAACTCATGAATGTCCACTTAGGAATGGAAAATACACTTGTTTTGTGGAATTTGAATGTTCCAATGATTGCTTTTAGCAACTTGTTTGTCGTCTAATCGTGTGTCATTGCTAATATATGCAGCTAGGAGCGGTGCTGGTCAGTCAGAGCGTCCGCAATCAGCGGAAAGTAGTGAACCAAGGGACGTGCCTGCTACACCTCCTTCAGCGGAAACCATCAGGATGGTGGCTGAGGCCGTGTTCGTAATGATAAATGCCCAACCTGCAGGGAAAATGCATCGCGCACCTCCTGCGAATGAGCAAGAACTGGTTAGGGCGGTAGAGCCGAGAATGGTGGAACGCGCAGCAGTTGAGTTGGTAGAGCCGAGAAGAACTACGGAGAGGCAGCTAAAGTATGTGATGGGCTTTAATCCTCCGAGGTTTAATGGGGTTGGAACGCCAACTCAAGCTGAGGATTGGCTCTCTTCCATAAAGAGGGTCTTGACGACCACAATAACTGAGGAGTGGCAGAAGACCACCATATCGACTTTTCTTTTGGAAGGTGAAGCGAGGTTGTGGTGGGACGAGTTGGAGTTTCATCTTCTAGTGGGAAGGCAACTTGCGGATGTGCCGATGGAGGAATTTTCAAGATTGTTCCGAGCCAGATTTGTACCCTCTGTGAAAGTCCACTAAGTGTCGGCTATGTGCACCTATGGGGGGGGGGGAATAGGTGACGTGTGGTTCTTTTGCGGAATTTACAGATGTACCTGCACAATAAAAACAACAAACACAGCACACAGAATACACAGCAAATTTATAGTGGTTCCCCGACTTGGGTACATCCACTTTCCCCCTTCGACCTATATCCCCAACAAGGGACGACTCGGTCACTTCACCAACGGGATTGAAATCCAATCCCTGCACTAACGGAAGGAGTCCTTCCACACGTGAGAGTCAACACTCCCACAAAATGGGTTGCACCCAACCCTTACCACACGGAACAAAAGTTCCTTTACAACAAAAGTAAATATGGAATGTATATGAGATACAAACTTCTTTCGGAGACTACGGTGTTTCTCTTAGTTCGACGACGTGTTCTCGAGGTCGATGAAGAGTCTACAACCTTTGTCTCTCTTGGACAGGATCTCCCGAAACCGGCGGCGGCAATCCGAGCGGCGGCTTGGTTCGGAGTTGGCGGCGACGAAGGTGTGCTGCTGCAGTGCTTTGAGATCCAAACTTCCTTGCGAAGCAAACTAGGTCTACCAACGGTCACTCTAGGATCGGTCGTCTCGATCGATTCGGATGGGGGAGTGTTTCCCGGTCAACAAATCGAGAGACAAGAGATCTCTGGATAGACGCGTGAGACGCAAGCTTTGCTAAGCTACTGTCGCCGGAGATCGGGAAGAAGAATGATCAGCGGCGGCGACGTACTAGCCCGAGCGCGACGGCGGCGGAGAAGAGAAATCGCGATATTAGGGTTTCGTGCTCAGCTTCTTTCTCGGTGTATATTCCGTTCAAAATACCCGAGTATAAATACTGTAGCTACAGCAAATTTGACCGTTGTGGGACCCACAAATGAAATCCCCAAAATCCGGTTCAAGCTGATCCAGAAGCAGAATCCGGTTCAGCAGCGATCTGAGAAAACGCTAAGTCAAAATCGGCGAGAATCGCAGACGATTCTCGACGAATCGGCGAGAATCACCAAGTGATTCTCGACGATTCGTCGAGAATCGTTTGTGATTCTCGTCGAATCACTTGTCGATTCTCAACGAATTTTACTTTACATGGGCTGCTTGACCACTGGTTCGGCGGGAATCACAAGTGATTCTCGCCGAATCTTACTTGGCACCATATTGAGATGGCCAGAAGGAGTCGGCGAGAATTGCTGATGATTCTCGTCGATTCTGCGAGAATCACTGGTGATTCTCGCCGATTCGGCGAGAATCACTTGGTGATTCTCGTCGAATTTGCCTTGGATGATTTTTCGTCTTCCACCTAGGAGCTGCTCCTTGATCCTCCATGCTCCTTGTCTTCTCTTGCATATGAGCGGCCCTGTGCTTGAAAATAAGTGCACTCCAATAGAGAGAGAGTACACGTAGGCCAACACACTGATCTGCTCAACGAGGGATTACGTCGTGCAGACCCGTGTATATTGACCTACTGCACCCTGACATTGGTGTGCACTTAGCGTGGAAAAACTACAAGCACAACTAGAAAAAGTTTATCAAATACATAGTCTATTGACCTTAGCTTGTCCAGGGGCTTCTTCAAATCAGGTACATTGTGGATACAATACCCAACAATCTCCCCCTATTTGAAGAAGCTTAAACCCTACAAGCTAAGGTGAATGGAGCGAATGAAAATGAAAGCAAATGAAATTCATAAACTTAACATTGGCTGGAGTCATCCCTTACCAATACCGATATCTTGGGAGCAAGCTGGAGCCACACCTTAGCCTTGACCCCGAGAGGGTAATCTCCCCCTTTTCGGCTTCTACAAATCGGGGTCTGTAGCGATTGACTCTTTGCTCCCCCTCAGTTCTTGCAGCTGTACGCACGCTGGAGTTCCTTGCTCCCCCTCGGTTCTTGCACTAGCCTGGAGCTTCTGTAGTCTTCACTCCTCATAGTTGAGCATTCCCAATTCAGTCTTGAAAAGATTGAACTTGGCCTCGTCTAGGGGCTTTGTGAATATATCAGCAATCTGCTTGTCCGTGGGGACATAACAGAGAGAGATATCCTTGTTCTCCACGTGCTCCCGAATAAAGTGGTAGCGTACTTCAATATGCTTCGTTCGGCTGTGCGACACCGGATTGTTGGCAATGGCAATTGCACTGGAGGAGTCGCAGTACATTGGAACTTCCTTGAACTGAAGGTTGTAGTCGGCCAACTGATTTCTGATCCAAAGGAGTTGTGCGCAACAGCTTCCTGCCGAGATATACTCTGACTCTGCTGTGGAGGTTGCAACACAATTCTGTTTCTTGCTGTTCCATGAGATAAGCCTCCTGCCGAGGAATTGACACGTCCCGGAGGTGCTTTTCCTGTCATCCCTGCTCCCTGCAAAATCAGCATCTGAAAAGCCTATTAGCTCGACATCATTGTTCCTCGGGTACCACAAGCCAAGATTAGGAGTACCTTTAAGGTATCTTAGAATTCTCTTTGCGGCGACATAGTGAGATTCCTTAGTGTTCACCTGATATCGGGCACATACACATGTGGAGAACATAATATCCGGTCTACTGGCAGTAAGGTAGAGCAGGGATCCAATGATGCTTCTGTATTTGGTTTCATCGAAAGGTTTACCTTTCTCATCCTTATCCAGAGACATGGTGGATCCCATTGGAGTCCTCATGAGGTTGCACTCTCCATACCGAATTTCTTAAGGAGTTTATTTGTGAACTTCGTCTAAGAGATGAAGATTCCATCCTCAGACTGTTTCACTTGAAGGCCTAAGAAATACTTGAGCTCTCCCATACAGCTCATTTCAAACTTTCCTTGCATAAGTTTAGAAAACTTTTTGCAAAGATTGTTGTCCGTTGAGCCGAATATTATGTCATCGACATAGATTTGCACCAGCAAAATCTTGCCTTTGACTTCCCTGAGAAACAATGTTTTATCTATTTTACCTCTGGAGAACTTGTTCTCAAGAAGAAAACTAGATAAAGTCTCATACCAAGCTCGTGGAGCTTGTTTCAACCCATATAAGGCCTTATTGAGAAAATAAACGTGATTGGGATAAGTAGGATCGACAAAACCTGGTGGTTGAGCGACGTATACTTCCTCTTTCAGGTCTCCGTTCAGGAATGCCGATTTCACATCCATTTGGTAGACTGTGAATCCTTTGTGTGAAGCATACGCCAGGAACAACCGGATTGCCTCGAGCCTTGCTACTGGTGCAAAGGTCTGGTCGAAATCAATCCCTTCCTCCTGTCGGTAACCTTGAGCCACCAGCCTGGCTTTGTTCTTTACGATGACACCATGTTCATCCAGCTTGTTTCTGAAGATCCACTTTGTGCCGATCACATTCTGCTTGTATGGTCTGGGAACCAGCGTCCAAACTTTGCACCGTTCGAATTGATGTAGTTCCTCTTGCATGGCCAGAATCCATGCCGCATCCTTGTTCGCCTCGTCGAACTTCTTTGGCTCTACCTGTGACAGGAAGCTGAGATGCAATACTTCGTTAGTTGTACCTCTTCGAGTTCTGACGCCTACACGAGGATCTCCGATG
Source organism: Platanthera guangdongensis (assembly GCA_039583875.1). Lineage (NCBI taxonomy): Eukaryota > Viridiplantae > Streptophyta > Magnoliopsida > Asparagales > Orchidaceae > Platanthera > Platanthera guangdongensis. The sequence continues at coordinate 161,033,155 of CM077158.1, forward strand.
ATCTGTTCTCTAGGATGATCCCTCACGTGACGGAGCTCTAGAAGTCTGGCGTCTGGAGCTTCAGCTACTTCTTTTGCTTCCCTTTCTTCTAAAAGATTTGTTCCATCTTGATCTTCAACATTTTCAGATGACGTGGAGGTGGAAACTTTGACGTACTTGGGTGCGTCATCTTTAGGGGTCTCATCCAGATTCAGCTGGTCAAGTCTAGCACCTGCATCTTCAAGAATACTACTGGAAGAATTGCTGTTAAGCAAACTTCCTTCATCAAATACAACATTTATTGATTCTTCTACCACTAGGGTTTTCTTATTGAAGACCCTATATGCCCGACTATGGGAACTATAGCCCATGAATATGCCTTCGAAGCATTTTTCACCGAATTTAGTACGCGGGTACTTCCCATTATTCAGTACATAGCATCTGCAACCAAAAATCCTCAAGTAGGACATGGTTGGTTTCCTGCCTTTTAGTAGCTCGTAGGGCGTCTTACGATGATGCTTGTTGATCAAAGCTCGGTTTTGTACATGACATGCCGTATTGACACCCTCTGCCCAGAAGTATTCCGGGAGAGAAGCATCTTTCAACATAGTCGTGCAGGCTTCAATGAGAGTTCTATTTCTCCTCTCCGCAACTCCATTTTGCTGAGGAGTGCGCGGGGAGGAAAACTCATGAAAGATACCTTGTTCTTCACAAAATTCTATCATAGCACCAGATTCGAATTCTGTTCCATGGTCACTTCGGATTTTGACCACGGAGCAGTTAAATTCGTTCTGAACCTGCTTGACAAAATTAGTGAAGATGTCAAAAGTATCTGACTTTCGTTTCAAAAAGAACACCCATGTAAACCGTGAGTGATCATCAACTATCACTAGCGTATATGACTTGCCTCCCAAGCTATGAACTTGCATTGGGCCAAACAAGTCCATATGTAACAGGTAAAGACATCGGGAGGAGTCTTTGTCTGCAATGCTCTTGAAGGTAGCCCGAGTCTGTTTGCCCATCTGGCATGCAGGACAGGGGCTATCTTTGATGCACTTGATACTGGGAGCATCTCTTACTAAGTTCTTAGAAAATAGCATACTAATTGTCTTGAAATTAATATGTGCCAATCTCTTGTGCCATTGTTCACAAAGAGATGCACTGCCTGTTGCCACAAGGCATACGGGGGTAGATGAATCCAAACTGAGAAAATCTAAGCAAAAGATATTTCTGCTCCTAATGCCTGATAATACCGTCTCAGAAGAGATACGTGAAATTATCAGACATTTATCCTTGCAGAACTTAACGTCATAACCTTTATCACATAACTGACTTACACTGATCAGGTTATGGTTTAACCCTTCAACATAAGCCACGTCAGTGATAGAGATTATACCGTTGGAAATCATACCATAACCTCTGGTGACTCCTCGATCTGACCCTCCAAAGATGACTTTGGGTCCATTCTCGACTGGAGTGTAATCACGCAGCAGGCTTCTTGTCCCGGTCATATGCCGGGAGCATCCACTGTCCAAATACCAGATTGGCGTTTTGGTGGCCTTTGGACATTCCTGCAAAACAAAATTAATTTGCCTTAGGAACCCAATCGAACTTGGGTCCTAGATTCCTGGTTAGCACACTCCCCCTCGGTTGGTTAACCCTACGAGTGGTCGGTCTCGCATTGTTAACATGGGGAGTCTCGTAGTTCCTTGGATTAAACCAACAATCCACGGCAAAGTGACCGACTTTGCCACAGCACCAACAGTCGAACCTGTTGTATCTCTTCCTAGGCTCCTGCCTTACCCTGGGAACGGTGGGTGCGGCTGGGGCCTTGGATCTGGAGGTGGAGACCTCATGGTGACAACAGTCACATGACTTTGTCACCTTCTGTATAACTGGTTTGGCCTTTGGTGCCTGCTTTCCATTATGGCCGCTAGAGAACGGACCATAATTTCCTATGTGGATTTCCTCATAAGGTGCCTTGAAGGCACTCTCACCAAAGTTCCGGGGGAAGTTCCAACCGTCATACCGGCTCTTAGGCTTTGCAACCGAGGGCCGGAAATGATGCCCAAATGTTGACTCAAAGTCATGTTGGTTGCAAGGAAAGCCAGGCTTCCTGAACGCAACAGGACTAAGAGGAGCCTTCCCCTTTTCATCAGCAGAGTCCTTCTTGGCGGCCTTATTCTTCCTCTGGTTCTTGTTTCTCCTAGATGAAGAACCAGATGCCCCAATATGCCCCAAGCCAGCTCCTTTGGACTGAGCAGAGAAGGTGTCAACGACTGGAAGCACTGTTTTTGGCATAGAGAAGCTCTGTACGATCTTCCTTTCTGCCGCAAGTAGTTCTTCCAATTTGTTGACTTCCTCCTGCTTCAGATCAAGGAGCTTCAAGGACTCTGAGTGCTTTGAAGTTAGGTCAAGGTGCTCCTGTCTGAGAGAGATCAAGCTAGTGACCTCTTCCCTTAGGGATACACACTCACCCTTAAGGAATTTTACTTCCTTCTTCTCAGCCTTCAGTCTCTTGCGGCACTCGTCGAAAGTGTTGAGCAGAAGCTCATACTTTTCGAGGAGTTCAGCTTCGCGGGCCGAAGGGCCATCCTCAGGTTCATCATCCTGAGACTCAGGATCAGAGTCGGAGTCGGAGAGAGGGGTGTGAGCTTTTACCTTCCCAGTAAATGGGGGGCATTCTCCTTCTGAGTCCGAGCGACCCACCAGCCCGAAGTAGGCTTCCTCATCATCACTGGAGTCTGAGGAATCAGACTCACTTAGTGTCTTTGGTCTTCTAGCGATGTAGCTCCGCTCCTTCTTCTTATCTCTGGAGGATTTGAGCTCCTCTCCTTTCCCTTTATCTCTTTTGCTTTGATGGCAGTCGGCCACGACGTGACCTGGCTTATTGCATCCAAAGCAAATAATATCAGAAGAACGATGTTTGTTAGGTTTAGATGCATACCTGTCAGAAGAGTAGTTTTTCTTCTGATGTCTGGAAGAGGAGCCGTCTCTCTTTCTTTGATTCCTCATCTTGAGGAATTTCTTGAACTCTCGAGTGATGAGGGAGAAATCCTCTTCCGACAGTTCTGAGCTGGAGGAGCATGGATCGGAGTCCTCCTCTTCTTCCTTATTTCTGGCACGGTATGACACCGCACCCTTCCCTTTTCTGGAGTGACTGGCTTTTAGGGCCACAGTCTTTTCTTTTGCAGCAGCCTTCTCTGCTTCTTCCTCTGCCTTCCTGGTGTTCAGCTGAAGTTCATAGGACATCAGCTTCCCGAACAGGATTTGTGGATCAGTTTCTACTAGTCTGCCAAATTCTCTGATGGCGCAGATCTTTGTGTCCCATTCCTTAGTAAGGGACCTAAGGAATTTGTCATTGAGTTCACCATTGGTGAACACTCTTCCATAGCCCTTGAGGGCATTGACAATCTTCAGGAAGTTCTCGTATGTGACTCCGATCTCTTCCTTAGGCCCTTGCCGGAAGGCCTCATACTTCTGGTTCAGGAGGGATCTCCGATCATCCCTTACTTCATCTGTGCCCTCCATTAGAATGATCAGACACTGCCATATCTCCTGAGCTGTCCTGCAGTTGCTGAAGTTTTGCATCATCGAGTCATCAACTGCACTGACCAGGATGTTTCTTGCCTTCATGTCAAGGCCCACTAGGACCATCTCATCCTTGTCCATTTCAGAGAGTGTCTTCGGCACTTTCTTGGTGGGATCAATGGTGGAGGCCTTAGTGGGGACATAAGGTCCCTCCAGCACGATCATGAACAGTCGAGGGTCCACTGCTTCCATGTAGAACCTGATTCTTTCCTTCCAGATAGGAAAGTTGAGTCTGTTGCACACTGGGATCTTGCCGGAGTACTTGAGCCCGTCCATAGTAGATGTATGTCTCCTTGTTGACACTAGTGGCAGGATTCACCTCAAGGTGTTAACCTTTTTGTTGAGGAACCTCCCTCTGATACCACTTGAAAGTCCACTAAGTGTCGGCTATGTGCACCTATGGGGGGGGGGGAATAGGTGACATGTGGTTCTTTTGCGGAATTTACAGATGTACCTGCACAATAAAAACAACAAACACAGCACACAGAATACACAGCAAATTTATAGTGGTTCCCCGACTTGGGTACATCCACTTTCCCCCTTCGACCTATCTCCCCAACAAGGGACGACTCGGTCACTTCACCAACGGGATTGAAATCCAATCCCTGCACTAACGGAAGGAGCCCTTCCACACGTGAGAGTCAACACTCCCACAAAATGGGTTGCACCCAACCCTTACCACACGGAACAAATGTTCCTTTACAACAAAAGTAAATATGGAATGTATATGAGATACAAACTTCTTTCGGAGACTACGGTGTTCCTCTTAGTTCGACGACGTGTTCTCGAGGTCGATGAAGAGTCTACAACCTTTGTCTCTCTTGGAGAGGATCTCCCGAAACCGGCGGCGGCAATCCGAGCGGCGGCTTGGTTCGGAGTTGGCGGCGACGAAGGTGCGCTGCTGCAGTGCTTTGAGATCCAAACTTCCTTGCGAAGCAAACTAGGTCTACCAACGGTCACTCTAGGATCGGTCGTCTCGATCGATTCGGACGGGGGAGTGTTTCCCGGTCAACAAATCGAGAGACAAGAGATCTCTGGATAGACGCGTGAGACGCAAGCTTTGCTAAGCTACTGTCGCCGGAGATCGGGAAGAAGAATGATCAGCGGCGGCGACGTACTAGCCCGAGCGCGACGGCGGCGGAGAAGAGAAATCGCGATATTAGGGTTTCGTGCTCGGCTTCTTTCTCGGTGTATATTCCGTTCAAAATACCCGAGTATAAATACTGTAGCTACAGCAAATTTGACCGTTGTGGGACCCACAAATGAAATCCCCAAAATCCGGTTCAAGCTGATCCAGAAGCAGAATCCGGTTCAGCAGCGATATGAGAAAACGCTAAGTCAAAATCGGCGAGAATCGCAGACGATTCTCGACGAATCGGCGAGAATCACCAAGTGATTCTCGACGATTCGTCGAGAATCGTTTGTGATTCTCATCGAATCACTTGTCGATTCTCAATGAATTTTACTTTACATGGGCTGCTTGACCACTGGTTCGGCGGGAATCACAAGTGATTCTCGCCGAATCTTACTTGGCACCATATTGAGATGGCCAGAAGGAGTCGGCGAGAATTACTGATGATTCTCGTCGATTCTGTGAGAATCATTGGTGATTCTCGCCGATTCGGCGAGAATCACTTGGTGATTCTCGTCGAATTTGCCTTGGACAATTTTTCGTCTTCCACCTAGGAGCTGCTCCTTGATCCTTCATGCTCCTTGTCTTCTCTTTCATATGAGCGGCCCTGTGCTTGAAAATAAGTGCACTCCAATAGAGAGAGAGTACACGTAGGCCAACACACTGATCTGCTCAACGAGGGATTACGTCGTGGAGACCCGTGTATATTGACCTACTGCACCCTGACATTGGTGTGCACTTAGCGTGGAAAAACTACAAGCACAACTAGAAAAAGTTTATCAAATACATAGTCTATTGACCTTAGCTTGTCCAGGGGCTTCTTCAAATCAGGTACATTGTGGATACAATACCCAACACTCTGCTCAGAAGTTGGAGATGGAGAATCAATTTCATGGGTTGACTCAGGGATCCAGAAGCATGGATGAATATCTGCATGAGTTCACACGGTTGGGTCGTTATGCTGGTGCTATGTTTACAGAAGAAGAGAGGAAGACCAACCGATTCTATGAGGGTCTTCGCGGTGATTTACAGTTACTCCTTGCTGGGCCCAAGGCGCAGGGCTTCCTAGCCTTGGTCAATTCGGCCCGATCGTTGGAAAAGGTTGCGAAGAAAGTTCAAGAGAAGAAGGACCCAGGAGAAAGGAATACCAAGTTCAAGGTGCCAAATAACAAGTCAAGTTTCCGCAGATGGAACAAGAAGCAGAGGACTTCGAACTCAGCCCCTTCGGCTGATGCGTCGGGGGAAACTACAAGTCGAGTCCCCGGAGCTTTCTACAACTGCGGGAAGACGGGGCATTTTGGTCGGGAGTGTTGGAGCAGACGTTCAAAGTCCGAGAGGAGACCTAGAGCAACTTATGAGGAGAAAGGGAAGGCGGTGGAGTCAACCGCATCCCATCATGCTCCAGCCCAGCCGAGAGTCTACAACTTTGGTCTGCAGGAGGCCATAAAGTAAGCGGACGTGGTGACAGGTATGAGTTAAATTACAGTGGTTTAACTTTTATAGTTGTTACCTTCGTATTTGTTATCTTACGTTTGTTAGTGCTAGGCTTTGTGTTAATCTTTGGGTCTCCGGCGAGAGCCCTTTTTGATACGGGAGCATCACATTCCTTCTTGTCTGAAAAATTCATATCGCGCATCGGAATTCCGTTCTCGATGGCAGAAAACAAGTTGGATGTGTTGTTGCCTAATGGGTGCTCAATGCGTGTGGATAGGATTTGTGTTGTGAAGATTCGGATTGGAGACCGGGAGTTTGATTTGCGGGCGTTGGTTCTACCATTAGTGGAGTTCGACGTAATCTTCGGTATGGATTGTCTCTCGGAGCAGAGTGCATGCATTGATTGCAACTGTAAAGAAGTCAAGTTGGGTCTGGACACTGATCGGGAGACTACTTTTGCGGGCATGAAGGGGTCAGGGAAAGTTCTGATGTCGGCCCTTCAGGTGTTCAAGGCAGTTCGGTCTGGGGCAGAACTGTATGTCACTCTAGTGCATACTTCGACGCCTAAGCCTAGTTTGGACAGCATCCCGGTTGTGTCCGAGTATCCTGATGTGTTTCCAGATGATCTCCCAAGAGCCCCTCCTCAGCGGGAGATAGACTTTACTATAGAGTTGGTACCGGGTGCCAAACCGGTGTCACGCTCCCGCTATCGAATAGCTCCAAGACAAATGGCAGAGTTGAAGGTGCAACTACAAGAGTTACTAGAGTAAGGTTATGTGCGTCCAAGTTCGTCGCCTTGGAGCGCACCAGTTCTCTTTGTCAAGAAGAAAGATGTGAGCTTGCGACTTTGTATCGACTACCGGGAATTGAACAAGCTTACGGAGAAGAATAAGTATCCTATTCCCAGGATTGACGATCTGTTTGATCAGCTGGTTGGGTCAACAGTATATTCGAAGTTAGATCTGAAGTCCGGTTACTATCAGTTGAGGATAAGGGAGAGCGACATCCCAAAGATAGCATTCAGTACGCAGTTTGGGCATTACGAGTTCACGGTCATGCCGTTTGGGTTGACGAATGCGCCATCCGTGTTTATGGATCTGATGAATAGGACGTTTAGAGAATACCTGGATCATTTCGTGATAGTATTTATTGATGATATCCTGGTGTATTTGCGGTGCGAGGAGGATCACTACAAGCATTTACACATGGTGTTGGAGACATTGAGGAAAAGTCAGTTGTATGCAAAGTTCTCCAAGTGTGAATTCTGGCTATCCTCGATAGAGTTCCTTGGTCATGTTGTCAGTGGAGAAGGAATAGCTGTGGATTCGGCGAAGATAGTAGCGATACGGGAGTGGCCTACTTTGATTACGGTGGCAGAAGTCCGGAGTTTTCTGGGGCTTGCTGGCTACTACAGGCGCTTCGTAGAGAACTTCTCGCGGATAGCACTACCACTCACGACGTTGACAAGAAAGGATCAGAAGTTTGTGTGGTCTCCGGAGTGCGAACAGGCTTTTGAAGAGTTGAAGAGGCGGTTGACCACGACGCCTATTTTATGTTCGCCAAGTGGAACCGAAGGGTTCGAGATCTATAGTGATGCTTCGGGCAGTGGTTTGGGCTGTGTTCTGCTACAGCATGGGAGAGTGATAGCTTATGGTTCACGACAACTGAAGGTTCACAAGAGGAATTATCTGGTCCACGACTTAGAGTTAGCGGCCGTGATATTTGCTCTAAAGCTTTGGAGGCACTATCTGTACGGTGTGAAGGTCGATATTTACACCGATCATAAGAGTTTTAAGTACCTGTTGGACCAAAAGGATCTGAACATGAGGCAGCGAAGGTGGATGGAGTTCTTAGGGGACCACACCGTCAAGATACACTATGTGCCTGGGAAGGGAAATGCAGTGGCGGATGCGTTGAGTCGTAAGATTCCCGCATAAGCCAACTGGTTATCGGTACATGATGAGAGATTGGTCCAAGAGTTGGAGGCATTGGAAATATCTTGTGTTGACAAGCAGTCTAGTGCCGAGGCAAAATTGTTTTGGACAGAAGTGCAGTGTGACCTAGCAGATAGAGTTCGGCGGGCTTTGGTACTGGATAACAGCATGAAGCAGACCTTGGAAGAATCTTTGGATGGGTCAAATTCCCAGTTTGTGGTTGAAGATGGGTTGCTAAGGAAGGACAGTCGTCTCTGCGTTCCTAGTGCGGATAATCTTCGGGAGGAATTGATGTATGAGGCTCATCATACCAAGTACTCAATCCACCCAGGAAGCACGAAAATGTATAGAGACATGAAGAAATTATTCTGGTTGCCGGGTTTGAAGATGGATGTGGCACTTTATGTGGCCAAGTGTCGTACTTGTGCATTGGTGAAAGCGGAATGCCAGAAGCCTGGAGGTTTCTTGAAATCCCTTCCTATCCCAGAATGGAAGTTTGATGACATATCTATGGATTTTGTGCACGGTTTGCCGAAGTCGCAGAAGGGAAACGACGCCATTTGGGTGGTCGTAGATAGGTTGACAAAAGTGTCGCACTTTATCCCAGTCAGAAAGGAATATCCAGTGGAAAAGTTAGTCAAACTCTACGTGGATAATATTGTACGATTACATGGTGTGCCTCGCAGCATTGTTAGTGATCGTGATGGACGCTTCACATCGAATGACTGGAGGTTGGTGCATGGTATGTTGGGTACTAAGCTAAAGTTCAGCACACCCTTTCACCCGCAGACGGATGGCCAAACCGAGAGAGTCAACAGGACTATGGAGGACATGCTTCGCATGTGCGTCCTAGATTTTGGTAAGCAGTGGGAAGATCACTTGTACATGGTGGAGTTTGCGTACAACAACAGCTTTCAGGCATGTATTGGAACGGCGCCTTTCGAAGCCTTGTACGATAGGAAGTGTCGTACGCCGTTGTCTTGGTTGGAGGCGGGCGAATCGAAGTTGTATAAACGTCAAGCGGTGGAAGACGCCGCTTCAATGATACATACAATTCAGGAAAGGCTGAAGATTGCTCAGGATAGACAGTCAAAGTATTACAACGCCAAACATAGAAATGTGTAGTTCAACGTTGGCGACATGGTATATCTAAAAATCAAGCCGTTCGAGGGTGTATCGCGGGTTCGACGCATGAAGAAGCTGAGTCCGAGATACCTTTGACCACTTCAAATCCTGGAACGTGTTGGCGAGTCGGCGTATAGGTTGAAGCTGTCAACGGAGTTGAGTGAGCTGCATGACGTGTTCCACGTATCGGTGTTGCGTTAGGCAGTGCAAGAGCCTTCGCAGATCATCACGGACAATCAGGTACCGGTTGATTATGAGTTAACAACAAGGGTCAGGCCAGTACGAATTGAAGATATTGCAGTCAAACGACTCCGCAACAAGGAGGTCCGAATGGTTAAAGTCTGTTGGGATAATTGCGGACGTGAGGAGCTTTCTTGGGAGCGAGAGCAAGCTATGTTGGAGGAATACCCCGAGTTATTCCACTCAAGTATCATTTAGATTTTGTGTACCTTTATTTAATTTCGGGACGAAATTCCTTAAGTGGGGGAGATTTGTAACGCCCCGAAAATTGTAGTTGAGTCGGTCGTGAAAAAAGGGATTTTGGTGCCTGTATAGGGGTACACGGCCTAGGACACGGGCGTGTCCAAGGCCGTGTCTAGCTGGTGATTTTTGGCCGTTTTTATCCCGAGAAGGACACGAACAGGAACACGGTCGGATGACACGGGCGTGTGAGCACCTGTGTCCCTACCCATGTGCAGTTGGGTCGTGTCCGTTGCCGTGGCGGTTATACGTGACACGCCCCTGAACACGGGCGTGTCGAGGAACCCGACACGGGCGTGTTAGGTGAGACATGGGCATGTCTTGGCCCGTGTGCGTTTCTCAGTTCGACGATCGTGCCTGGAGCAAGGCACACGGCCTGGGACACGGCCGTGTGCCAAGCCGTGTTCGGCCCAAGTCTGGAGAATTTTGTCCAGATCTGAGCCGTTTGTTTTCTTTAATTAGGATCCGACGGCCCAGATGAGATCCTTTTCTGTTAAGGCCTGGAATAGGAGGTTAATCCCTCATTTTCTCTCCAAAGCTTTCTCCTTCCAAAGTGAGAGAGAAGAGGAAGAAGAAGGAGGTTTCCGGCCGCCGGCGGAGCATCGGAGCACCATTTCGAAATAGGAGAGCGGATCCGTGGAGGGAAGGTCGTTGAGAAGAGTTCTGACCGCATAGTTTTTCCATGGCGCCAAAATAGACTACAAGGGTAACGATTCTCAACTTGAGCGTTTGAAGCTCTTTCTTTCTGCATAGGGAATCCCGCTCCCGCGATTGTGCGGTGAGTGCGTGGTGTTCCTTGGGGTTGATGTGAATAGTCCCCCTTGTATTTCATATAGAGTCCGGAATCGTAAGTACGGGCATAGGCATTGTGTGTGAAGCCTACCCGGACGTGTTTTGTCTGGATCGGTGATGTTGCATTTGATATGTTTTGCCGGAGAATACTCTGTGCTTTGGGTTTTTCGGGTTTCTATGCGGTAGATTGCAGCAGGGATCCTTGGAGGTTAGCTTCAAGGCGCACCCGAAAAACTGAGCGGAAACGTGTTCTGCTAACTTGGCGGTCTGGGAACTGGCCTCTATCATAACTAGGTTATGAAATTATTTTGGAAAAATTTGGGATCCGAGAGATGTTTGGCCCGCGCGTAGGACTTAAATTGTATATGCGGCGTGAGCAACGGGCAAGTGGAATTGGACATAGGCTATGTGGTACGGTGCGAGAAATCCGAAGACGGGCACTGGCCGTAGGCATAGTCGGAGCCTTAGACTGTGGTCAGATAGGCTAAATGCTCATATGTTGTTGCCATCCTGGGGGTGGTGGTGAATGCACTGATTGGTCAGGGTTAACCGTGAATGTGCCCTGAGTGCACGGGGTGTTTGGCTGTGCGAGCCTACACCTGTGGCGAAATATAATTGCGCTATATAATTTTATTGGACTAATGCTATGCAGGGAAAGAGCACCGCCGTACCGAGTAAGGGGCGTGGTCGTTATAATTTTGTTGGCTTTTAGCTGACCGTTGCATTATTTGACACCGTGCGGTGGTATGTGGTTGCAGGTGCTGCGGAGCCGAGTGCCAAATAGCGGGTTGGAGCCCATGTTGCTGTGCTGGACCTAGAAGGTCGTAGAATAGTTGTTTTTTTACATTTATCATGTGTGGCCGGCCTGCGAGCCGATGTATGTAAGACATGTTATATTAAGTGAACATTTGTAAGGCCATAAGGCCATGTACCCATTTCAGTGTATTTGGGGTTTCATTCCAGTTTTGTAGTTGTGGACATTCATATTTATTGGATTCAAGTTTTGGGTTCTTTTAACTTTTAAAAACTTCCGCTAGAATGCTCTGTGTAGGACGAGTAGTCTTAATTGGACGGTTTGATTATTCATTTGGTAATCCTTCCAACTGTCTGTGGTATATGGCGTCGGGTTCCAGCTGGACCTTCTGTTATATGTCGTGCGATAGATGGGGGTGTTACAGAGCGCGCCAGTGTTTTTTGTAAAGAAGAAAGATGGTAGTATGCAGCTGTGCACAGACTACCAGGAATTGAATAAACTGGCCGTCATGAATAAGTTTCCGATCCCACGGATAGATGACCTATTCAACCAGTTGGTGGGGTCAACGGTGTACTCTAAGTTGGATTTGAAGTCAGTATACTATCAGTTACGGATTCGAGATGAGGACTTACCCAAGACAGCATTTGGTACAAGGTATGGTCACTTCGAGTTCTCGGTGATGTCGTCCGGGCTGACAAACACGCCATCTGTATTCATGGATTTGATTAACCGATTATTTTGGGAGTATTTAGGCTCATTTTTGGTGGTCTTCAATGACAATATCTTGGTCTATTCCAAAACGGAGGCGGAGCATGACGCTCATTTAAGAATAGTCTTGCAGACTTTGAGAGAGAACCAGATGTACGCAAAGTTCTTGAAATATGAGTTTTGGTTAGAGAAGGTGGCATTTCTGGGCCATATAATTAGTGGTGATGGTCTATCGGTGGATCCAGTAAAAGTTGAGGCCATCAGAGATTGGCCATTTTTGAGCACTGTGGTGGAAGTCTGGAGTTTTCTTGGACTAGCCGGGTGTTATAGAAGGTTTGTGGAAAACGTTTCGCGAATAGCTCTGCCCCTCACTTCGTTGACTCGCAAGGATCAAAAGTTCGTGTGGACTTAGGAGTGTAGTCAAGAATTTGACACCTTGAAGGTAAGGCTAATGACAACTTTAATCCAAAGTGTTCCTAAAAGGACTGTAGGATTTTAGGTTTTCAGTGACGCATCAGGATGCGATTTAGGTTGCGTGTTAGTGTGACATGGAAATGTGATATCCTTTTGATCTATGCGGTTGAAACCTCATGAGAGGAATTACCCCGTCCATGACTTGGAATTGGCGGCAGTAATTTTTGCGTTTAAACTGTGGTGGCAGTATGTCTACGGTACAAAGGTGGAGATCTTCACGGACCATAAAATCCTGAAGTATCTTGTAGATCAAAAACATTTGAACATGCGGCGACGTAGATGGGTTGAGTTTCTTGGGGACTATGACGTGGCAATACAATATATGCCAGGCAAAGCCAACGTGGTGGCAGATTCCTTGAGTAGGAAATACTCTAGACAAGGGAATTGGATTGAAGCTCATGATGAGAAGTTGGTGCGAGATTTTGGGTCCCTCGATATTGTTTGTGTAGCAAGAGGCAAGTCTAGTATGGCTTGATTGAACTAGATAGAGTTGCAGAATGATTTGTTTGATCATATTCGGGAAGCGGCCAGTGTGGATGCAGTGTTTCAGCCATTTGTGGTAGAAGCTCAAAAATGTGAGAATGGTTCCTGGGAAATGATTGATGGGATTGTACGGAAGGACGGAAGGATTTGCATACCACAGTTCGGCAAGCTCGTCGAGGATTTAATGTTTGAGACTCATTTCACGAAGTACTCCATTCATCGGGGCAGTACAAAGATGTACTTGGATATGAAGAAATCCTTTTTGGTGACATATTTTGAAGCGAGATATTGCTTTGTACGTGAGTCGATGTCAAACTTGTGGCTTAGTAAAGGCTGAATGTTAGAAGCAGGGCGGGTTCCTGAAGCCTATTTTATCCCCGAGTGGAAGTTTTATGACATCTCCATGGACTTTGTGCATGGTTTACCTCTGCTGCAGCAGGGAAATGATGCGATTTGGGTGATTGTGGATTGCTTAACCAAATTAGCTCATTTCATCCCAAATCGAAAGGTGGACAGTGTGGAGAAGCTGGTAGAGTTGTATGTTCGTAACATTGTGCGACTACATGGGATTCCTAAGAGTATCATTAGTGATCACGTTGGACGATTCACATCCAAGGACTGGAGTTTGTTATAAAGGAGTCTATTCACGAAGCTCAAGTTCAGTATGACATTCCATCCTCCCCAACTGGGGGTACTGGGGCTCCCCCTCTCTGGATGATCCTCGTATCCCACTGAGTGAAGATTGTGGAGTCTATTTTCTTCAAATGATGGATATGTACGCCTTTGGTCATATCGAAACTATCACCATCTAGTTGATTCATGTATAGGATGATAATCCTTCCAAAGTTGGGACTGCTTAGGATGTCTTTGATTTTGGTAAATAACAAAGCACCCCAATCCAACCTCTTCCCACATATAATGGCAACAAACACTTTGAACATGTATGTAAAAATGTAGTCATGCAAGCCTCTCTTACAGTTCAACACCTTGCCAATGATGTCGGAGAGGAGCTTGCCTTCCTCATTCATCCCTTTGCGCTTGATGGCCTTTGTCTGTTGAGGCACTCAACAAAATAGTAGGGACCTGGAGAAATCATCATCGTCTAGGTAACCAGCCTCTTCACAGACTGGAAGCCGCAGATAATTGGATAGAAGAGAAGCTTTCACTTTGACCTTGTACTTCTTAACTTTGCTCTTTATCACTGAATCTTCACGTCCGAGCTTTTCATTCTGGAAAAAATCATGAACTTCCTTGTCCAGCACCTTGCTGGGTTGTTTGAGGCCGATGGAGAGTCCAGTTGTCTCCAGCATGAGAATGACATTCCGGAATTCATCAGACTCATGAGCAAACCCGGTGCAGACAAGTTCTCCTCCGCCAAGCAATCAACTCGTACTACGAGGAGCCATTGAAAAATAAGGAAGCCTGAACTTCTAGTAATCAAAACACTGGAAAACGGGTTGAATCACTATAGAACAAGTTTTCTAAACACTAAAGCTCCTGTAACTGTCAAACACTGCACTGTATTGCACTGAATAATATCTTGATCGGCAGCGCACTGTACTAGACTGAGGAAACATTGACAGTCAGCGTTCGGGGAATTCCACTGTGCGAGATTGGCGGGAGACTAGATGTGATTGTCGGCAAGGTCTTGGGGGAAAACAAACCACCCTAATCGCAAGCACTACAGGAATACTTCGACGGGAATGAAGAAATGAATTCGGCGAGAGCCGGAAGCCGAAGTGTCAGAATCGCAGCAGCACGACGTGTCAGCGTGTTTCGGCATGTTCCCCAAATATACACTCCCTTTTCTATATATATATATATATATATATATATATATATATATATATATATATATATATATATATATATATATATATATATATATATATGATTTTGAAATTACACTAAGAAGGCGCGTACCTCAAATTTGGTCGTCGAGCATTCGAATCCAATAAAGACATTTTAAAGTTTTGCCCAAAAATATGATTCGGCGAAATTTGTTGTTGGTGGAGTATGATTCGGTGAATATGACATAAATAAACGACGTATGAGCCAATATTCACCGAATTTGACTTTGCAAAATTTCTACTTCATTGAAGTAGATCACGAGATAATTTTAGTCTGCTTGATCTTCTTCATGAGTCTTTGTTCAGCATACCTAGTTCCGTTTTGAAAAATGAGAATTTGGTCTTGTCCATCATCTTCGTAAAAATATCGGCAACTTGCTTGACCTTCCGGACATAGCTCAGGGCTATGTCCTTGTTCTCCACATGCTCCCGGATGAAGTGGTAGCGCACCTCGATGTGCTTGGTCCTGCTATGGGAAACTGTATTGTTTGTGGTTACAATTGCACTAGAGGAGTCACAATATATTGGAATCTCTCTGAACTTTAAGTTATAATCTTCGAGTTGATTCCTTATCCAAAGAAGATGTACGCAATAGCTACCCGCAGACATATACTCTTACTCGACGGTAGAAGTTGCGACACAATTCTGCTTCTTACTAATCCAAGAAATAAGCTGACTTCCGAGGAATTGGCACGTCCCAGAAGTGCTTTCACTATCATCCATACTGCCTGCAAAATAAGCATCTGAAAAACCAATTAGATCGACGTCATTACTTCTTGGATACCAAAAGCAAAGATTCGGTGTAACCTTAAAGTATCTTGAAAACATTTTGCAGCGACATAATGAGATTCCTTAGATCTTTGCTAAGGGTGGTAGATATGTCAGTAGATAAGCTGTCCGAGTTTGTGAGTTTCATGTTGGAAGGTGACGCTAAGATGTTATGGGTGAGTCATAGCGGTTGCTAGTTTCCTGGATGCACCCCATCCATAGAAGAGTTTGGGATTGCTTTCTTGAAGAACTATATTCCCACGTCGACAAGGCTATCCCTTTAGAGACAGTTTTTGCACTTGGTACAGTGGGATAAGTTAGTAGATGAGTACGTTCAGGATTTCATGCATTTAGGATGTTATGCTGGAACGACCATGGCGGACGTTGATGAGAGGGACAACCTCTTCTACCATGGATTGAGGGAGAATCTGAGACAACCCCTCATAGCTATGAAGAAAGCAGGATTCAACGAGTTAGTCGAGGCCGCTAGGATGTTGGAGAGCGATATGGAGCGAATCCAACATCGGAAGGATTTTGCAGCCAAGCAGGGAGAAGAAAAGTCTTCTCCATCGCAAGGGAAATCTGACGGAAGTAAGTGAAAGAAGAAGTCCCATCCCTATAAGTCCTGGGAGAAGAGTAGTACGAATATAGGGGGTCTCTCTTCAAGGTACCACTATCGTGCTACAAGTGTGGAAAGCCATGCCACATAGCTCATTTTTGCAATGAAGGTGGTGCAGAGCAGGAGACAAGACAAGAGCAGTCAGTGCGCTCCAGGCCCAGCGTGGCGAAGAAGGGGAAAATGGTGGAGTCGAGTGCTTCTCATTTCCATCCGGTACAGCCAAGGGCGTATAACCTTGGGCAACAGGAAGTGATCCTCCAACCCGATGTGGTGACAGGTATGAGAAAGTTTAAGTTCACTTATTCATTTTAGACTTTCAAGATCTTTTATGTATGTTCCCGATGTTGTAGGTTTTGTGATAGTTTTTGGTTACCCCGTAAAGGGTATTGTTCGATACGGGTGCGTCACACTCCTTTCTTGCGGAAAGCTTTATCCGAAGAATTAGAATCGAGCCCTTTTCTATGAACGCAGAGCTTAGGGTGCGAATGCCCAATACATCCTTCATGACCACTTAGATGAGAGGGCGCATTGTTTAGAGTCTTGGCGGAGTTGACTTCGGGTTGGTAGCAGTGGTTCTACCGTTGGCCGAATTTGATGTGATCTTGGGAATGGACTGGGTCACAGAGCAGCATGTCAGTATTTACTTTCTGTCAAAGGTAGTGACCGTAAGAATTGTGGGAAAGGCAGAACTTATATTTGAGGGCCTCAATGGGGTGTCTTATTCCCTGATTTCAGCCATGCAGTTGGTGCATGCAGTTCACCAGGGTGGAGTAGTTTTTGTAGCATTGCTAGAAGTTCAAATTCCCAAATTATCAATTTGTGAAGTGCCAGAAGTGGCAGAATTTGAGGGTGTGTTTCCTGAGGAGGTACCTGGAGCACCTCCTCGATGGGAGATCGATTTCTTGATCGAGTTAGTGCCAAAAGAAAGGTCATTGTCACGTCGTCCTTTTAGAATGACTCCGAAGGAATTGGCCGAGCTTAAGGTACATGTGTAGGAACTGTTGGAGCAGGGGTACATAACACCTAGCACTTAGCTATGGAGCACGCCAGTGTTGTTTGTAAAGAAGAAAGATGGTAGTATGCGGCTGTGCACAGACTACCAGGAATTGAATAAACTGATCGTCATGAATAAGTATTCGATCCCACAGATAGATGACCTATTCGAATAGTTGGTGGGGTCAACAGTGTACTCTAAGTTGGACTTAAAGTCATTATACTATCAGTTACAGATTCGAGATGAGGACTTACCCAAGACAGCATTTGGTACAAGGTATGGTCACTTTGAGTTCTCGGTGATGTCGTCCGGGCTGACGAACATGCCATCTGTATTGATGGATTTGATTAACCGATTATTTTGGGAGTATTTAGACTCATTTTTGGTGGTCTTCAAAGACAATATCTTGGTCTATTCCAAAAAGGAGGCGGAGCATGATGCTCATTTTTTGAATAGTCTTGCAGACTTTGAGAGAGAACCAGATGTATGCAAAGTTCTCGAAATACGAGTTTTGGTTAGAGAAGGTTGCATTTCTGGGCCATATAATTAGTGGTGATGGTCTAGCGGTGGATCCAGCAATATTTGAGGCCATCAGAGATTGACCAGTTTTGAGCATTTTGGCGGAAGTCAGGAGTTTTCTTGGAGTAGCCAGGTATTATAGAAGGTTTGTGGAAAACTTTTCGCGAATAGCTCTGGCCCTCACTTCGTTGACTCGCAAGGATCAAAAGTTCGTGTGGACTCAGGAGTGTAGTCAAACATTTGACACCTTAAAGGAAAGGCTAATGACAACTCCAATCCAAAGTGTTCCTAAAGGGACTAAAGGATTTTAGGTTTTCAGTGACGCATCAGGATGCGGTTTAGGTTGCGTGTTAGTGCAACATGGCAATGTGATATCCTTTTGATCTATGCAGTTGAAACCTCATGAGAGGAATTACCCCGTCCATGACTTGGAATTGGCGGCGGTAATTTTTGCGTTTAAACTATGGTGGCACTATGTCTACGGTACAAAGGTGGAGATCTTCACGGACCATAAAATCTGAAGTATCTTGTAGATCAAAAACAAATGAACATGCGGCCACGCAGATGGGTCGAGTTCCTTGGAGACTATGAGGTGGCAATAAAATATATGTTAGGCAAAGCCAACGTGGTGGGAGATGCCTTGAGTAGGAAATACTCTGGACAAGGGAATTGGATTGAAGCTCATGATGAGAAGTTGGTGCGTGATTTTGAGTCCCTCGGTATCGTTTGTGTAGCAAGAGGCAAGTCTAGTATGGCTTGATAGAACTAGATAGAGTTGCAGAATGATTTGTTTGATCATATTCGGGAAGCGGCCAGTGTGGATGCAGTGTTTCAGCCATTTGTGGTAGAAGCTCATAAAGGTGAGAATTGTGCCTGAGAAATGATTGATGGGATTGTACGGAAGGACTAAAAGATTTGCATACCACAGTTCGGCAAGCTCGGTGAGGAGTTAATGTTTGAGACTCATTTCACAAAGTACTCAATTCATCCAGGAAGTACAAAGATGTACTTGGATATGAAGAAATCCTTTTTGGTGACCTATTTTGAAGTGAGATATTGCTTTTTACGTGAGTCGATGTCAAACTTGTGCCTTAGTAAAGGCGGAATGTCAGAAGTAGGGCTGGTTCATGAAGCCTCTTTCTATCCCTGAGTGGAAGTTTTATGACATCTCCATGAACTTTGTGCATAGTTTACCTCTGCTGCAGCAGGGAAATGATGTGATTTGGGTGATTGTGGATTGCTTAACCAAATTGGCTCATTTCATCCCAAATCGAAAAGTGGACAGTGTGGAGAAGCTGGTAGAGTTGTATGTTCGTAACATTGTGCGACTGCATGGGATTCCTAAGAGTATCATTAGTGATCACGATGGACGATTCACGTCCAAGGACTGGAGATTGTTATAAAGGAGTCTATGCACGAAGCTCAAGTTCAGTACGACATTCCATCCTCCCCAACTGGGGGTACTGGGGCTCCCCCTCTCTGGATGATCCTCGTATCCCATCGAGTGAAGATTGTGGAGTCGATTTTCTTTAAATGATGGATAGGTACGCCTTTGGTCATATCGAAACTATCACCATCTAGTTGATTCAGGTATAGGCTGATAATCCTTCCAAAGTTGGGACTGCTTAGGTTGTCTTTGATTTTGGTAAATAGCAAAGCACCCCAATCCAACCTCTTCCCACATATAATGGCAACAAGAACTTTGAAAATGTCTGTAAAAATGCCTGTAAAAATATCGGCAACCTGCTTGACCGTCGGGATATAGCTCAGGGCTATGTCCTTGTTCTCCACATGCTCTCGTATGAAGTGGTAGCGCACCTCGATGTGCTTGGTCCTGCTATAGGAAACTGTATTATTTGTGGTTGCAATTGCGCTGGAGGAGTCACAATACATTGGAATCTCTCTGAACTTTAAGTTATAATCTTCGAGTTGATTCCTTATCCAAAGAAGTTGTACGCAATAGCTACCTGCAGAGATATACTCTTACTCGACAGTAGAATTTGAGACACAATTCTGCTTCTTACTGATCCAAGAAATAAGCTGACTTCCGAGGAATTGGCATGTCCCAGAAGTGCTCTTACTATCGTCCATGCTGCCTGCAAAATAAGCATCTGAAAAACCAATTAGCTCGACATGATTACTTCTTGGATACCAAAAGCAAAGATTAGGTGTAACCTTAAAATATCTTAAAAACATTTTGCAGTGACGTAATGAGATTCCTTAGTGTTCACCTAATATCTAAAGCAGACACTTGTTGAAAACATTATATTTAGTCTACTGGCAGTCAGGTAGAGCAAAGATCTATTTAAGCTTCTGTACTTGGTTTCATAAAAAGGTTTCCCTTTCTCATCCTTGTCCAGAGACACATTTGAACCCATTGGAGTCCTCATAGAGGATGTGCTCTCCATTCTGAATTTCTTAAGAAGCTCCTTGGTGAACTTCTAATGAGAGATTTAAATTCCATCTTAAGATTGCTTCACCTGAAGTCTTAAGAAATACTTATGCTCGCCCATACTGCTCATTTCAAACTTCCCTTACATATGTTTGGAAAACTTTTTGCAAAGGTTATCTTCTGTAGACCCAAATATGATGTCGTCGACATAGATTTGCACTAGTAGAATCTTGTCTTTAACTTCCCTAAGAAATAATGTCCTATTTATCATTCCCCTTGTGAACTTGTTCTCAAGAAGAAAGCTAGACAACATCTCATAACAAGCTCAGGGAGCTTGCCTTAAACCGTATAAAACATTATTTAAAAACTAAAAATGTTTTTGGAATTGAGAATTTACAAAACCTAGGTGTTACGCTACGTATACTTCCCCTTTTAGATTCCCATTGAGGAATGCTCACTTCACATCCATTTGGTAGACGGTGAAGACTATGAGTGCAGTATACTAAAGAAACAACATGATCCCTCGAGCCGAGCCACTGGAGCAAATGTCTGGTCGAAGTCGATTCCCTCTTCTTGTCTATAGCCTTGTGCTACAAGACTGGCTTTGTTCTTGATAATTACTCCGTGTTCGTCCATCCTGTTTCTAAATATCCATTTGGTGCCGATCACGTTCTATCCATTTGGTCTGGGTACCATCTCCCAGAATTTGCATCGTTCAAACTGGTTGAGTTACTCTTGCATTGCCATGATCCAAGAGGCATCTTTGTTCGCTTCCTCGAACTTCTTCGGCTCAACCTGAGATAGAAAACTGAGATGCAAAATTTCACTAGTTGTACCTCTTCTGGTTCTAACACAGTCTCCTGGCTCTACAATGTTCTGATCAGCTGGGTGATCTCTTAGGTGTCTAAGCCCCAGGTTCCTTGCTTTCCCTCCAATAGACTCTGCAACATCTTGTGCCTCATTTATAGGTTGAGGTAATTCTTCCTCTATAGGTTCTTCATCAACTAAGCCTGGATCGATGAGCTTAACTGAGCTTGGAGCTTCTTCCTTAATAGTTTCATACAAGCTTAGCTCCTTGAACCGGGTACCTGCATCTGCACCAATATCAATAGATGAGTTGCTATGAAGCAAGCTAGTATCATCAAATAGAACATTTATCGACTCTTCTACCACTAGAGTTTTATTGTTGAAAATACTATATGCATTACTATGCCTACTATATCCTAGAAAAATACCTTAAAAACACTTTTCACTAAACTTTGTGCGGTAATACTTCTCATTATTAAGTACGAAGAATTTACTTCCAAAGATTCTAAAATAGGACACAGCCGGTTTTCTGCCCTTCAATAACTTATATTGGGTCTTATTATAGTTTTTGTTGATGATTGCTCTTTTTTGCACGTGACAGGCCGTGTTGACTGCTTCAGCCCAGAAGTACTATAGAAGCGAGGCATCGTTCAATATGGATATACATGCTTCAATTAGGGTTTTATTCTTTCTCTCAGCAAATCCACTTTATTGTGGAGTGCATGGGTAGGAAAACTCATGAAAGATACCTTGGCTTTCACAGAATTTTGTCATGACACCAGACTCATACTCCTTTCTGTGGCACTTCTGACTTTGACCACTGCGCAGTCCAATTCATTATAAATTTGCCAGACAAAATTAGTGAAAGAAACAAAGATGTCTAACTTGTGTTTCAGAAAGAACACCAAAGTGAAACATGTGTAGTCATCAATGATTAATAATGTATAGACCTTACCTCCTAAGCTGTGAATAGGCATAGGACTGAATAAGTCCATATGAAGCAAGTATAAGCTTCGTCAAGAATCTTTCTCTACAATCCCATTGAAGGTAGCCCGGATCTGCTTACCCATTTTACAGGATTGACAGGGGCTCTCTTTAAGTCACATAATGCTGGGGCATCACAGACTAAGTTGTGAGAAAATAACATATTTATGGTTTTATAATTAATATGTGTTAATCTCTTGTTCCATTGGTCATAAAAAGACTCACTAATTTTTGCAATAAAACACACTGGGGTTGAATTGTCTAAGCAAAGGAAATTTAAACAAAAAATATTTCTGCTCCGAGTGCCTATTAAGAACATCTCCAAATTTGTAGATGTCTTTATCAAACACTTGTCCTTGCAGAACTCAGTGATGTAGCCTCTGTCACATAGTTCACTTATGCTTATGAGATTATAGTATAATCCCTCAACATAGGCAATGTCTGTTAAAGAGACTATGCTATTAGAAATCATATTGTAACCTTTTATTGTTCTCCTGTCTGAACCTCCAAAGATGACTTTTGGATTGTCTTTGACAGGGGGATAGTCATGCAAAAGGCTTCTAGTCCTGGTCATGTGCCGAGAGCATCCACTGTCCAAATACCAGATTAAAGTTCTATTGGCCTTAGGACATACCTGCAAAAACATATCATTTTACCTTAGGAACCCAAACGTATTTGGGTCCTTGGTTCCTGGTCAGCTGAACACCACTAGGAGCATTGACCTTGTGAGTGGTTGGTCTCGCATAGCTAATTCGTGGAGTTACAAAATTGGTAGGGTTGTACCAACAATCTGGGCCATAGAGACCAATTTTGCCGCAGTACCAACAGTCAAACCTATTGTACCACCTTTTATACACCTACTTTTCCCATTAACATGAGGTCTAGCAGGGGTAGCATTCATAGACGTGGAGGCCTCCTGGTTGTAGCATACATAGGGGGTTCCCATCTCCTTAGCCTTAGGCACAACGGATTTAACTTTTGGTGCATTCTTATTATTATGGCCATGTATATATGGACCAAAAATCTTCATCTGAATCTCCTCAAACAGTGCTTTGAACACCCTGGCACCAAAGTTATGGTGATGGGTCCATCCCAAATATCTACTCTTGGGCTCTACATTAGTAGGCCTTGCATGATGACAATAGGACAACACAAGATCAGACTTATTAGTTTGGAAGATTACCTTCCTGAATGATGGTTGACTCATGGGTGATTTCCTCTTTTCTTTGGATCTAGCCTTCTTGGCAGTCTTACACTTTCCACCGATGTGGCCAAGACCACTAGACTTTTTCTGAGTTGAAAACTCATCAGTGAGAGGGAGAACAGTCTTCGGCTTGGAGTAACTATCAATGAGTTTTCTCTCCACCACGAGCTTCTCTTCCAGCTCATCAAGATATTTTTCCTTCAGAATTAATGTCTCAGCAGATTTCTTGAGTTCCTCTTTCAAGGAGTGCACTTCATCACTGAGAGGAAGTAATTGTGCAATTTCTTCCTTCAAATTTGCTTCCACTTCCCTAGGGAGGCAATCTCTTTTAATAGCTTTCGGACTACCTTATGACATTTGTCGAAAACCTTTATCAGGTGATCGTGCTGAGCCATCAACTCTGATTCATTCTCATTAGAGGAGTAGTCTTCATGACCATTAGAGGACATTTCAGATTCTGAGAGAATAGTGTGCAAGTTTACCTTCCTATGGTACTCAAAGTCGCCCACTTCCTCGTTTGATTGTGCCATGAGCCTAAAGTAAGCTTCTTCATTTTCTGAGCTCGGCTCAATCGAGTCACTGTCACTGAGAGTCTTCAACTTTTTGGCGACGAAGCTCTTTTCTTCTTTCTTCTTCCCTTTAAAGGATTTCTTCTTGTAAGGACACTCCACAATCATGTGACATGTTTTATTACAACATTAGCAATCAACATCAGAGGAAAACTGTTTGTTCGGTTTGGATTTGTACCCATCCTATTTGTTAAATCTTTTCATCCCTCGATCACCGTCACAATGTGATCTTCTGGAATCTGAAGAGGATGGACTATTTTCATTTGTCTCCTCTTGCTCAGCAGCTTCTTGAATTGTTTGGAGATGAGGGAAAATTCTCCATTAGATAGCTCGGAGAAAGACGTGCTTGGCTCAAAGTCTTCTGGAGTGTCAGGAGCTCATGTCTTTAATGGTGACACAACTTTAGATTTTCTTTTCCCTTCCGCCTTTAGAGCCACAGAATTTTCTCTGCTAGATGTTTTGTTGTTCTGCACCTCTTTCTTACGTATATTCATTTCAAGTCATAGGAGGGCTGCTTTCCGAATAGGTTCTGTGGATCTATCTCTGTCAGCTTCCCAAATTCTCTAATGGCAACCACCTTGGTATCCCATTACTTAGTCAGGGATCTTAAAAACTTATCGTTGAGTTTGACATTAGTGAACGCGCGACCATAGTTCCTGAGGTCATTGAAGATATTGAAATAATTTTCGAAGATGTCAATTATGGAGTCATTTGCACCTTTCTTGAAGGCTTCATACTCCTATTTCAATAATGATCTATGATCGTCTCTCACTTCTTTAATACCTCCCATCAGGTCAATAAGATAGTCACATATCTCCTAGGCCGATTTGCAGTGGAATAAGTTTTGGACCATTGAATCGTCCACTTCACTTGCTTTGATATTCTTTGTCATCTTGTCTAGGGAGACTAAGGCAATCTCATCCTTGTTGAGATCAATCATCTTTTTTGGAATCATGATCACTGGATTTATCATTGAAGCTTGTGTAGGGATGTGTGGTCCTTTATCCACTATCTAAAAAATCCTCAGATCAACAGCTTCCATGAAGAATCGTACTCATTATTTCCACATAGGAAGTTTTCCTTGGTGCACACTTGTAGCTACATAGATGACATGTCTTTGCTTCGATCTGTGGCTACATAGATCTATGTATCTACCGTAAGATTTTCCAGTTTCTTGGATTTTTATAGGTATATGTATGTGGTTTTGACCCTTTTTCGTCCTGCAAAGTTTCAGAAAGTGTTGCTCCCGAAGTTTCAAGAGCATTTACGTAGCTAGATTGGCGATTTGAGGCAAGTGGTGACTTATTCCCCTTGCTAAGCTTGTCTTTTCCTGTATATATTCCTTACTGTTCTTCCCTGTATAGTAGTTTTGGGATTAGAGTTAGATCCGGCCTTTTGCCGATTAGCTTTATGGTGTCATTTTTTCGGCCAAGTTCAAACAAATATATGACTCATTGTGTTGGATCCTTAGTTTGGATTTGTGCTAGGTTCAATATTACGTTGTTGACCCTTCATGTATAGTCTTGGGTCATGTTGTTAGTTTTAATGTGTAGGTCAGTCAGACTAGGATAGATAATCTTTGATACAGCCCTCAGAAGACATCAAAGATCCAAAATTAGAAGAATGGCAGTTTTTAAGTGTTCAGAGAATCAGTTCGAAGTTCTTCGAACTCAGCTAGACGATCGTCGATCGCAGCTCGATGAACTTAGAGTCCCTACTCTAATTTGAGCTCGACGAACTTAGAGCTAAGCTCGATGAACTTCACTCTTCTCTCAAGTTCTCAGATCGATGAACTTCAATCTCTGATCGACGAACTTATAGCCCAGCATTGTAAGTTTATTTCTCCAGATCAACTTTCTTAGATCTCAGCTCGATGAAGATGATTTCTCAGCTCGACGAACTTGGAGTTCAGGTCGACGAAATCTATTTTGAGCTCGATGATTTCTATAAGTTCCTTATTTTCACTTCTCTGTAGTTAATTTCTGGATTAATCAAGGCTTATATATTATAATAATGCATTTATTGCTCTGAGTAATTAATTGCATATATTCTTATGAATATAGCTGTTCTTTTGCAGCATTAATTACTGGATTTCACAGAGTTAATATTCGGCTTAATAACTGGGACACTTAAGGAATTGATTTGTTGCCCTTCCTGCCATTTGTTTAAGTTCTAAGATTTCAGCAAATAATCATGGAGAAGAATTCAAATTCTGAGATAGAATTTCTGTAGGAAGATAAAAGGACTGTTTTTTCAGAAGAATAAAAAGAAGAACAAGGAAGAGAATAAAAAAAGATACACAGAGACACAAGAGATACACACAAGCAGAAGACAAGAAACAAAATTCAGTCTGCATACTCACAGTCTTCATCATCTGTAAGTCTTTAGAGCTTTCAAGAGACAACAAAATACAATAAGTCTGAAAGCTTATAGAGATCATAATTGAAGGCCTACACCCTGCAAAGCTTCCAACCATTCCTGAACAATCATCAACTCAGGGGGAGCTCTGACATCATCAAGCAATCCACAAGTCCTCTCAGTTGCTTTTGAGAAAGAGAAGACAACATCAACATTTTCTTATTCCCACTGTACACGGGGTTTTAACTCCCTTCCAAAAGTTACCCACTTTGTTCTTACATCAAGAGACTTAGCTTGGTTTTTGGGCACCTGATCAAAATACTAAAGGGTTGTGAGATCCCCTTCAAATAGATCTTGTGGTGACAGGGCACCTGAGCAAAAACTGATTGGTGGCAAGGCACCTGATCAAAAACTTGCAGTGGATTAATACCAGGGTGGTAGAAGAGTGGATGCACCCAAGTTTAGGGGAACCACTATAAATTTCTTATGTTGTCTGAATTGATTTTAATTTTCTTATTGTTGTGTGTTGTGTGCTGTGTTAGCTTGTTTTTCTTTTCTGCTTTCTCTTAAGATATGTTTATCACTATTTTAATTCCACTATAAAAACCAATTAAGTTTTTAAAATACTCTATTCACCCCTCCCCCCAACTCTAGAGTTAAGTAGATCTATCCCCTCTGGTGGTAAAGCTCCTACCATTTTTCAATTGGTATTATAGGTTAAGGTTGCTTTGGTTTCACAGACTTACATTTGAACCAAGATCCTTTGATAGATCTTTTTCTCTCTAGCCTCTTGTTTACAGCATGGCACAAAATAAAGAATATTCTAGCACCAGACCTCCTGTGTGCAATTTGAATAAATTTGCACTCTAGAAGGTAAGAATCAAGTTTTATATGAATTCTATTGATGAGAACATTTTCAATTCTATTTTGACATGTCCCCCTTAACCTACAATAGCTACTTCATCTACAAGTTCTTCAGTAGTTCCACCACCTGAGAGGACCGATGCTCAAAAGAAAGCCAAGATGGCTAATGCCAAAGCAATGAATATTCTGGCACAGATAATGTCAGATGACATCTTTTAGAAGGTGGTTGACTGCACCTCTGCAAAAGCTATTTGGGACTCACTGAACCAAATAGTTGCTGGCTCATCTAACTAAAGAATAGACAGGAGATCCCTCCTCATATCACAGTGTGAGAACTTCTAGAAGGAGGAGTCAGAGACTATTTCTGATATGTATAACATACTCAGTGTCATCATAAATGAACTGAGAACCCTGGACAATGACATCTCATTAACTGAGATAAATGATATAATTATAATGTGCTTCCCTAGCACTTGGGATTCCAGGATTTGGCCAATTAAGGAGGCTAGAAGTCTAAATCTGATTTCAACAGAATCTCTCCTTGGCAAGCTTAAGTCTTATGAGCAATTGATCAAGACAAGAGAAGCTGCTGAACAGAAGGCCTCTACATCTTCAAGAAAGGAGCGCAGCATTGCTTTTAAAGCAATAGAAGAAACAGAAGCACTTCCAGCCAATGAATAATTATTGAGCTTATAGGCTAAAAGATTTTAAAAAATGTCCAAGAAAGACTTCAGAAGAAGGTCATCCAAGAATGATGACAAACCAAGATATGACAAGACTCATACCAAGGAGATTGTGTGCTTTGGATGCAGAAAACCTAGGAATATTCTACCTGAATGCCCAGAGGCACAGAGGACAGACATAAGAAAAGAAAAGGAAAATAAAAGACATTCAAGCAAGCACTATGGCAAGCACTCCTCCAGCAAACATGAAAGAAAGGAGAAAGGCTTAATTGCTGAAACCTGGAGTGACACAGATGAAGAATCCTCATCGTCCAGCTCTAGTTAAGATGAAGAAGAGGCAAAAGCAAGGGAAGTTTAAGTTATGACTATCAATTCCTCCTACAGCAAATCTGATGCTGAGGAACAAGCAGAAGAATCAGAAGAAGAATCTGAATCTAAAGAAGGTCAGGTAATCTCTTCATTTGATTTCAATTCAGAAGAATTT
Organism: Platanthera guangdongensis; assembly: GCA_039583875.1. Lineage (NCBI taxonomy): Eukaryota > Viridiplantae > Streptophyta > Magnoliopsida > Asparagales > Orchidaceae > Platanthera > Platanthera guangdongensis. Next base: position 161,061,136 of record CM077158.1, read on the forward strand.
AAAACTGAATTTAAATCCTTGTGTAATGATTTAATTAAGTCATAAAAGGAAATAAAAGTTCTTAGAGATAGACAACTTGAATTTGATAATCTATTTGCTGAAAACATCAAATTGAAAAATGATTTAGACATAGCTAATGAACAAATCATCTCACTAAAAACTGAATTATGTGAGGTAAAGAAACTTGAGGAATCTATCAATGGGAGAAGCCTTAAGATGATGGACATCACAAGCACAGTCATTGCCAGATTAAATGGCAAGCTGGGCTTAGGTGCTTCATCAAGCTTACCCGCCATATTAAAGAAAAATATACTTTCAACACCAATTAAATTTATATCTGAAAAAGACAAAGAAAAGGTGTGAGAAACTACACAACCAAATATCTCTCAGAAATCTGCAAATAAAAATAAAAAGAATAAGAATCTAAATAAAAACAATGTTCAACAGATTTCGTCGAACTCAGATCGATGAAATATGTGTAGTTCGTCGAACCCAGATTGATGATCTATGAATGCAAATTATAATTATAACAATTCAACTTACTACGATCGACGAACTGTATATGGTTCGTCGAGCAGCGATCGACGAACTTGGGGCACTGAAAATGACTGTGTTCATTCTCTGAGCAGAGTTCGACGAACTCAACCCTATTCGTCGAACTTAGATCGATGAACTTATAGTAATTCGTCGAACCCAGTTAGGTTTAATAAAAACTATAACCATGTTAGAAACTTTAATCAATTCATAGAATTTATTAATCCTTTTACTCAATGGGAAATACCACCTAGAAGATATCATCCCTTAGGATACAAAAATCACCAAGAATTTTCTGTTTTTTCAAGTTTCTCCTATCAAAAGAAACAAGGACCCAAGGTAACCTGGGTCAAAAATACATAATCCCTTTTTATGCAGGTGAAGGACTATCCAGTTTTTAATCAACAATGGTATCTGGAGAGTGGATGCTCAAAGCATATGAATTGCTGTAAGGACAATCTAACAAACTACAAGTCCAATGCAGGCCCGAATGTGATCTTTGGTGACTCCAACTGAGGCCAAACCAATGGCTATGGAGATGTTAATGTTGGAGCAGTCACCTTCAGGAAAGTTGCATTTGTGAGTGGCTTAAAGCATAACCTAATATCCAAAAGTCAATTATGTGATGAAGGTTATCAGGTATCTTTTAACTCATCTTCCTGTATTATTTCTTGTAAAGAAAACAAACCTGTTTTAACAAGACTTAGACAATGTAACATATATGTAGTAAATTTTCAATCAGCTAGTTCAGAACTTTGTTTATTTAATCAGGTTAGCAATAAAAATGAACTTTGGCATACGAGATTATGACATGTAAATCTTAAAAATATTGCTAAGTTATCTAGGGACAACCTTGTTAGAGGATTGTTTTCTGCCCCCTACAAGAAGGAAGGCCTCTGCAGGGCTTGTCAGTTAGGCAAGCAAACTAAAAATAGCTTTAAATCTGTAAATAAAAGTGACTCACCTAGAATATTGTACTTGCTACATATTGAACTTTTTGGCCCTATTGTTGTACAAAGTCTAGGATGGAAATCTTATACTTTAGTGATTGTAGATAACTTCTCAAGATTCACTTGGGTATTCTTTCTGAGATATAAGTCAGATAACTTCAAAGTTCTTACAGATTTTCTCAAGAACATATAGATTGAGTACTCTACTCCAATTGCATTGATTAGAAGTGATCATGGTACTGAGTTTGAGTCTCTTCTTATGCAAGAGTTATGTGAGAAGGAAGGTATCGGGCACTGCTTCTCAGCTCCTAGAACTCCTCAACAAAATGGGGTTGCTGAAAGAAAAAAATAGAACCCTAATTGAATCTGCATGCACATTACTTGCAGATGCTTACATGCCCCTATCTTTTTGGGCAGAGGCTGTGAGCACAACAAACTATGTACTGAATAGAAGTTTGATACACAAGCTTAAGAATAAGACTCTTTATGAGCTACTTAAATGGATGAAACCTAAAATCACCTATTTTAAAGTATTTGAATGCTTATGTTATATTCATAGTAATAACAAGAAATACACTAGAAAGTTTGAAACAAAAGCTACAGAGGGAATTTTTCCAGGATATTCTCAAGCCAGCAAAGCTTATAGGATGTTTAATAAATCTACTTTAAAAATTGAGGAATTTGTTCATGTTACTTTTGATGAGACTAACATGTTTTGCAAGGAGAAAGATGTTTCTACCAATAACATTTTGCAAGTACCTCACTTGTGTGAGAGATTGGATGATCTAAACCTCACCCAAGAGGTTCCATCACATCCTTCTCCATAAGTTGAAGAAGGAAGTGAAGAAGAAAGTTTGGAAGTGGTTGAACTTCCTCCAACAGCTAATATAATTCCACAAGAGGAATTAATTTCACAAGCTATTGCTCAACCAACTCCTGCTACTGATCTTGTCACACCTAAAGATCACCCTATATCTCAAATAATTTGAGACATTTTAGTTGGTGTGCAAACAAGATATCAACTCAACAATGATGTGATGCATGCTTGTTTTATTTCTCAACTTGAGCCCCATTCCATCAAAGATGCAGAGCAAGATTCCCACTGGATCATTTCAATGCAAGAAGAGCTCAATCAGTTTGAGAGGTGCAGAGTTTGGGATTTGGTTCCTAGACCCAAACACTATCCGGTCATTGGAACCAAATGTGTCTTCAGAAACAAACTGGATGTTGAAGAAACTATTATAAGGAACAAAGCAAGGCTGGTAGCTCAAGGCTAATCACAGGAGGAAGTATTAGACTATGTTCAGACCTTTGGTCCAGTGGCATGGCTTGAGGCTATAAGGATTTTCTTAGCCTTTGTAGCCTATAAAATATTCAAAGTCTATCATATGGATGTAAAGAGTGCTTTCTTAAATGGATATTTAAAAGAAGTAGTATATGTGGAACAACCACCAGGTTTTATCTCTCCTACTCATCCTTCTTATGTCTTTAGATTGCATAAAGCTCTCTATGATTTAAATCAAGCTCCAAGCGCTTGGTATGAGACCTTAGCTAGCTTTCTTATAGAGCATAAGTTTTCAAGGTGCATAGTAGATATGACTCTTTTTATCAGGCGTCATAAAAATAAAATTTTGTTAGTTCAAATATATGTAGATGACATTATTTTTGACTCTACTGATCCCAAACTATGCAAAACATTTTCTGATCTAATGCATTCAAAGTTTGAGATGAGTAGCATGGCTGAACTTTCATACTTCCTTGGTCTCCAAGTGAAGCAATCATCTGATGGTATCTTCATCTCCCAATCCAAGTATGCAAAGGAGCTTATTAAAAGGTTTGGGATGTGTGATGCCTCAGCAATGAAAACACCTATGGCTGCTAATGCTGTGATTGATTCTGATTAGCATGGAAAGCCTGTTGATCAGAAAACTTATAGGGCAATTGTTGAGTATCTATTATATCTCACAGCAAGTAGGCCTGACATAATGTTTGCCACATGTATTTGTGTTAGGTTCCAAGTGAACTCTAAAGAATCTCATTATATTTTATTAAAAAGGATTTTGAGATATATAAAGGGTTGTCCAAATCTAGGACTCCTATATCCATCTGGGTCAGAATTTGATTTAACTATATTTTCTGATGCTGACTATGCTGGATGTAGAGTGGCAGGAAGAGCACATCATGAACTTGCCAGTTTCTTGGTGATAACCTTGTGTCCTGTTTTTGTAAGAAGCAAACCTCTGTGTCCACATCAACTGCTAAAGTTGAATGCATGTTGTAGGGAGCTGTTGTTCACAGATTTTGTGGATACAAAATCAATTACTGGATTATGTACCAACTTAAATAATTCAAATATATTTCGTGATAATAATAATGCAATATCTATTGCACAAAATCCAGTGCATCACAGTAGGACCAAGCATATAAAAATTAGACATCATTTCATTAGAGAATGTGTAGAAAAAAAGAAAATTAATCTTATCTTTATCTCTACTGATTTACAAAGAGCAGACATCTTCACCAAGCCATTGGATGAGAATAAACATCTATTCTTCTTAAATCAGCTAGGTATGATAAATGGGATAAATTCAACTTGATTTTTGTCTATGGTTGACGATTTGGCACAGTTCGTCGAATGGAAATCGACGATCTATGAACTCATCGTGAAGAGTTCGTCGAATGGAGATCGACGAACACTTCTTAGTGAAACAGATTTCGTCGAGCGGAGATCGACGATTTTTGCTTCAGAAAAATTTCGTCGACCTGATAACGGCGAAACGTTTTCCCTCTTCTGACTGAGATCGATGATATTATTTCTTCATGAAATTTTTCATCAACCTGAGATCGAAAATTGTTTATTTTTCGTAGGACAGAGCCCGACACTTCATATTCAGAAAAACCTTATATCTAGGTCTTCGTCGTGCTCCATCCCGCGTTTTCTGTTCTCTTGCTCTTGCTCTCTCCTATGCTTTTATAGGAAAACCATGGTGATTCTGGCGCTCTCACTCTCATGCATGAAGTTCGACATTGATTTTGACTCCTCCCACACAGATCAAATCTTCATAGATATCCTTAAACTGTGTGAAGAATAGAATCTGAAGATGTTTATGGCCACAAGGATCAAGATACAAGGAAACAAGATCAGAGAATGGGTCTTTACCTCAACATCTCCAGATGCAAATACCATGATTGGTGTAACGCCACGAAACTCAAAGGAGCGACGGGGGACGTTTGGGCCAGTTTTGGGTTCTGGCTGCAGGCACACGGCCTGGGACACGGGCGTGTCCCAGGGCGTGTCTAGCTTATGTCGACACTCAGCCAGGAAGTCGACACATTGGTCTTGATATTGTGTCGAGTCAGGGTACATGGCCTGCGACACGGGCGTGTCGCAGGGCATGTCGACCCGTGTCGACACTTAGGCGTGCAGTCGACACTCTGCATTCGACGAAGTGTCGAGACATGGCACACGGCCTGTGACACGGGCGTGTCGCAGGGCGTGTCAACCTGTGTCGAAACTCGTCCCGAAAAGTCGACACTTTGGTCTCGACATTGTGTCGAGACAAGGAACACGGCCTAGGACACGGGCGTGTCCAAGGCCATGTCAACAGGTCGACGATCTTCGCTCGACGAAGTGTCGAGTGTCGAGACCGTGTACACGGCCTGGAGCCCAGGCGTGTCAAGGTGACATGGGCAAGGACACAGGCATGTCCTAGAACCCGTGCAGTGCTCGGGTTGTTTTCGGGGAAAAATGATGGGGGTACACGGCCGTGTCAGGTGGAACACGGGCGTATCAGGTCGAACACGGGCGTGTTCGATACCCGTGTGTTGTTCCAAGCATTTCGATTTGACGGCAAATGAGGCAGACGGACCCAGACACGGGCGTGTGCCAGGCCGTGTTCGGTCCAGATTGGGCATTTCAGTCCCGAATCAAAGCCGTTCGTTTCCTTATTTTTAGATCCAATGGCTGGGGGTTGTTCCTGAAGGGATATACCCGGGATTGGACTTAGAAACCCTCACTTTTCATAAGTTGTCATCTTTTGAAAACCTTAGAGAGAGAGGAGAGCCAAGGAAGGAAGAAGGAGTTAGATCCGGCCATTGGAGGAGCTTCGAAGCTCCGAATCCCGAGACAACTCCTGATCCACGGAGGCAAAGCAAGTGCGGTGCTTTTCATCAGTTTACTTTTCAATGGCGCCAAAGAGGAATGCTAGGGTAAAGATTCTCTTCTTGAGCATGAGTAGCTCACCTTCTTTGTATAGGAAGCCCGCTCTCGCGAGTTTGCAGAGAGTTGGAGGCGTTCTTTCGGGTAGATATGAGAAGTCCCCATTGTTTAGAGTTCGTAAGCGAGAACGGACATAGGCATGATGTGTGAAGCCTACTCGGACATGTTGGTCTGGATCGGTGATGTTGCATTGCATAAATGCCGGAGAAGACTCCGTGCTATTGATTGTTTTTCGGGTTTTCTACACGGTAATTGCAACAGCGAGCCTTGGGCATTAACCCTAAGGTGCACCCGGAAAACTGGGCTGATGCGTGATCTTGCCAACATGGAGGCCTGAGAGCGAACTTGAACATAACCGAGTTATGTGAAATTTTGTGACGAAAATGGGACTCGGGAGAAGTTTGACCTGCGCAAATGGCTTAAATTGTCGTTGCGACGTGAGCACGGGTTAGATGGAACAGTACACATATCTATGTCGTTCGGGTTAAAGAGACCTAAAGTTACGTGGCACTTGTCGTTGGTATAGATGAGAGTCTTCGGCGGTCCATGGCTTAAATTGACGTGACCCATGCCGGGAAGACAAATTGCTCATATGTTTGGCCGTCAAAGTGGCGGTGGTGCGTCCGGAATGTCCATGGATTTAACTGACGTGACATCGACCGGTTCACCGAGAATGTGCCCTGAGTGCATGGGGTGTGTGGCCGTGTGAGCCTACGCCTGTGATGAAATGAATACTATTATATTGCTCGCTTTTGCTAATAAAACTGCAGGGAAGGAGCATTGTCGCCCTGAGTTGGGGGCCGGATCGTTATAATTTTGTCAGCATTGCTGACCGTTGCCTTTTTGTTTGCCACCGTGTGGTGGTTATGTTGCTTGCAGGTGCTGCTGGACCATGCGGTCAATAGCGGGCTAAAGCCCAACTTACAAAGCCGGCTCTTGAGGGCCTATTTGGAGTGTTTACTGCTTTATTCATGTATGATCGGCCTGCATGTCGTGGTTTGTAAATCATGTAACATTAAGTAAACCTTTTTGTAAGGCCTTAAGGCCAGTACTGGTGTATGTACTTCATTCCTGGTTGGCTATTCTAGTGGACATTCATGCTTTAGTGCTGGGTTCTTTATTTCAACTTAAACTGCTTCCGCTAGAATGCTCTGTGTAGGACGTTATGATTAGTTGAATGGTTTCCATTGAGTAACTACCCGGTCTGTCTATGGTATATGGCGTCGGGCCCCGACCGGACCTACTGCTATATGCTATGCTACGGATAGGGGATGTTACAAATTGGTATCAGACTACTGGTTTTGGTCGGCCTTACGATGAATTCGTGGACGAATTCTTTTAAGGGGTGGTGAGCACATTGTCTGCGTCATCGTTATAACAGTAAAAGAACCCATGAATGTCCACTTAGGAATGAAAATACACATGTTTGAGGAACCTGTGTGTTCCTATAATTACTGTTTGTAATTTTATTTGGTCGCTTAACGGTGTTTTGTACCACTATAGGTGACCGGAAGCAGTGCTGGACAGCCAGAATGTTCGGTTTCTGAGGAGCATAGTGCACCCGGTGAGGTGTTTGAGCCTCCTCCTTCGTATGAAACTGTTAGAAGGATCGTAGAAGCGGTGTTCGCTGTGACGGGTGCACAGCTTGGAGGGAATGTACAACCCTGCGCCCCTGTTGCGGCTTCAATGCCGGTGGGCGTGATGCAGCAGATGACCTTTGGTAGACAGTCAGGGCAGCAGCTGAATATGCATTTAGTGCAGGGAGCGCACACAGTTGAGGAATATTTGCAAGCATTTCTTATGATAAGCTGCTACCCATGCTTTGAGTTGGATAATGAGAAAACTACAGTTGATAGATTTTATAATGGCCTGCGCGTCAAGTTACGAGTTCTACTGCTAGGACCAAAGTTATTGGGATTCCGAGCCTTGGTGGAATCAGCTGGATCATTGGAGGCAGATTTGAGGAAGACCCTCCCGATGCCAGCGACCATGGTATCGAACTATGCAAGCCCCATAAGAGTTGCATCCGTTGGAATGCTGGAAAAAGGGGCTATGACATCGACTAGCAAAGCTACTTACACATGTTTTACTTGTGGAAAGAAAGGGCACTTTGCCCGAGACTGTTGGAAAGGTGCTAAGAAGGCCAATAATTCTATGTCAGGAGCAGTCAAGGACTCTAGTGCAAATAAGACGGCATTCAAAGTGCCGAGCACCTCAAAGTCTGTATATCGAAAATGGTATAAGAAGCATAGGACTTCGGGTCCAGCTTCTTCTGGTGCTTCTGGGGCGACTACGGGTCAGACCCCGGGCACATGTGTCAACTATGGGGAGCCGGGGCATTATGCTCGTGAGTGCCTAAAGCCCTAGAGAAAGCACGCCGTCGTGACGACATGTATGGTTTAAAGATAGTTTTGCCTTAAACACTTGTCGCCCTTGTGCATGTTAGCTTAGAACTACTGGTGCTAAGCCTTGTTATGACTTTACTTTATCTGCGAGAGCACCGTTCGTTTAGGGGGATTCACATTCCTTTGTTAGGAATTTTATTGTGCGTCGGAGTACCTCCTTCGATGCTAAGAGACAAATTGGATGCGTTATAGTCCAATGATGCTCATTGTGCGCGGGTAGAACTAGTTGCGCTTAGTTTTGGATTGGGAATCAGGAGTTTGATCTGCAAGCGTCGTTACTACCGCTAGGGGAGTTCGACGTAATATTTGGCATGGACTGGCTCTCGGAGCAGCAAGCCTATATCGATTGAGGTAGCAAGGAAGCCAAGCTGTGAGCTAGTCATGAGACGACCATTACGGGCTCGAAGAGGTCAAGCAAGACGTTGGCATCTGCTCTTCGGGTGGTGTAGGCAATTCGTGTTGGTGTAGAGCTGTTCTGTATACTAGTGGAGGTTGTAAAGCCGAAGCCCGCATTGGTTAATATTTCAGTGGTACTGGAGTACCCTGATGTGTTCCCTGAGATCTTCCTGGAGCCCCGCCTCGACGGGAGATAGAATTCATGTTTGAGCTAGAACCAGGTGCAAAGCCTGTGTCACGCTCTCCATATCGGCTAGCGCCTAAGGAAATGACGGAACTGAAGGTGCAACTTCTAAAAGTTGTTGGAGTAAGGGTATGTGCGTCCAAGTCCTTCGCCTTAGAGCGCACCGACCCTATTTATTTAGAAGAAGGACGAAAGCTTGAGGCTATGTATTAATTATCGGGAGCTCAACAAGTTGACGGAAAAGAACAAGTACCCAATCCCAAGGATCGATGATCTTTGTGATCAGTTTGTCGGGCCAACGTCGTACTCTAAATTAGATAAGGGAGAGTGATATACCTAAGATAACGTTCAGTACAGGATACGGGCGCTACGAGTTTACGGTCATGCCGTTTGGGCTGACTAATGCGCCGTCAGTGTTTATGGATTTGATGAACAGGACCTTCTGGGAGTACTTGTACCATTTTGTGATCGTCTTCGTCGACGATATTCTGGTGTACTCGCAGAGTAAGGAAGATCACTTCAAGCATCTTCTTTTGGTTTTGGAGACGCTAAGGAGGAATCAGTTGTATGCCAAGTTCTCGACGTGCGAGTTTTGGTCATCCTCAGTGGCGTCCTCGGTCTTATAGTGAGTGAGGAAGGTATTGCAGTGGATCCGGTAAAGATTGTTGCGACGCGGGAGTGGCCTGAGCTATATACGGTAGCAGGAGATCAGAGCTTTCTGGGGCTTGCCGGCTATTACAGGCGCTTCATAGAGAAATTCTCACGGATAGCGTTACCCCTCACTACTTTGACGAGGAAGGAGCAGAAGTTCTTTTGGATGCCGGAATGCACCCGAGCTTTTGAGGAGTTGAAATGTCAGTCGACTAAGGCGCCAGTGCTGACTTCGCCGAGTGGGACCGAAGGCTATGAGATTTAATAGCGATGCTTCGGGCAGCGGGTTGGGTTGCGTGCTACTGCAACACGAAAGTGTAATAGCTTATGGCGCGAGACAGCCAAAAGTGCACGAGAGGAACTATCCGGTCCATGACTTGTTGTTAGTGGCCGTGAGTTTTATCCATGAAGCTGTGGAGGCATTATTTGTACGATATGAAGATGGATATCTACGCCGATCACAAGAGCGTGAAGTATCTGATTGGTCAGAAGGATCTAAATTTGCGGCAGCGTAGATTGATGGAGTTCTTGGGAGACTATACATTCAAGATCCACTACGCGCCTGATAAAGGGAATACGGTTGCTGACGCGTTGAGTCGCCGAGCCCCAGCTCAAGCCAATTGGCTATCGATGCATGATGAGCGGTTGGTGCGGGAGTTGGAGGCGTTGGAGATTGTTTGTGTGGATAGGCAATCAAGTGCTGAAGCAGTACTGAATTGGACTGAAGTCCAATATGACCTGGCTGATCGGATTCGGCAGGCTTTGGATATGGATGTCCATATGAAGCAGTTCATGGTAGAAGCTCTGGATGGGTCAAATTCCCAATTCGTTCTGGAGGACGGATTGCGTTGGAAAGAAGGTCGTCTGTGCATCCCAAGTGTGGGCAATTTGCGGGTGGAATTGTTGTACGAGGCACACCATACCAAACACTCGATTCACCCGGGGAGCACGAAGATGTACGTGATGTAAAGAAACTGTTTTGGTGGCCGGGTTTGAAGAAGGATGTGGCGCTATACGTAGCGAAGTGCCAAACTTGTGCCTTGGTGAAGGCGGAGTGCCAAAAGCCGGGAGGATTTCTTAAGTCCTTGCCTATTCCGGAGTGGAAATTTGACGACATCTCTATGGACTTTGTGCACGGTTTGCCAAGGTCGAAAAAGGGGAACTACGCCATTTGGGTGGTTGTTGATCGATTAACGAAGGTGTCGCATTTCATTCCGCATAGGAAGGATGATCCGGTGGAGAAGTGGGCAAAGCCTTATGTGGATAAGATAGTACGGCTTCGTGGTGTGCCCCGCAGCATCGTGAGTAACCGAGATGGGCGGTTCGCGTCCAATGATTGGAGGCTTGTGCAGCAAATGTTGGGAACAAAGCCGAAATTCAGCACAGCCTTTCATCCGCAAACGGATGGGCAGACCGAGATGGTCAATAGAACTTTGGAAAGCATGCTCCGCATGTGTGTCTTGGACTTTGGGAAGCAATGGGAAGACCATCTTTATATGGTAGGAGATGTCGCACGTCGTTGTCCTGGCTAGAAACGGGTGAGTCAAATTGTGTAAGCGATTCGAAGTGGAGAATGTTACTTTGTCGGTGCGAAGCGTTCGGGAGAGGTTGCTTATCGCTCAGGACCGGCAAGCGAAGTACTATAATGCCAAGCACGGGAATGTGGAGTTCACCGTGTACGACTATGTGTACTTAAAGATCATACCGTCCAGGGGTGCCTCGCGGGTGCGGTGATTTAAAAAGCTAAGCCTAGGGTACCTTGGGCCATTTGAGGTTCTGGAGCTGGTTTGTGAAGCGGCCTATCAATTCTAGCTTTCAGTGGAGCTTAGTGGTCTACAAGATGTATCCCAAATTTCGGTGCTACAGAAGGCGGTGCCAGAGCCTACGCGAGTGATAGCGGTCGATCAAGCGCCGGTTGGTAGTGGGTTGGCGATAAAAGTAAAGCCCGTACGGATTAAGGACTCGGAGGTCAAGCGGCTACGCAATAACGAGATCAGGTTGGTCAAGGTCCGGGGGGTCAATCGCGGTCGTGAGGAGCTCTCTTGGGAGCGAGAGCAGATTATACTTGACGAGTATCCGGAGTTGTTCCGCTCAGGTACAAATTTTTGTTTTGCACATGTCTTTCCTCTATAAATAATTTTGTGGACGAAATTCTTTTAAGAGGGCGAGAGTTGTAACGCCACGAAACTCAAAGGAGCGACGGGGGACGTTTGGGCCAGTTTTTGGTTCTGGCTGCAGGCACATGGCCTGTGACACGGGCGTGTCCCAGGGCATGTCTAGCTTGTGTCGACACTCAGCCAGGAAGTCGACACTTTGGTCTCGACTTTGTGTCGAGACAGGGCACACGGCCTGCGACATGGGCATGTCGTAGGGCGTGTCGACCCGTGTCGACACATAGGCGCGCAGTCGACACTCTGCGTTCGACGAAGTGTCGAGACATGTCACACGGCCTGCGACACGGGCGTGTCGCAGGGCGTGTCAACCTGTGTCGACACTCGTCCCGGAAAGTCGACACTTTGGTCTCAACATTGTGTCGAGACAAGGCACACGGCCTAGGACACGGGCGTGTCAGAGGCCGTATCACCAGGTCGACGATCTTCGCTCGACGAAGTGTCGAGTGTAGAGACCATGTACACGGCCTGGAGCCCAGGCGTGTCAAGGTGACACGGGCAAGGACACAGGCGTGTCCTAGAACCTGTGCAGTGCTCGGGTTGTTTTCGGGGAAAAATGATGGGGGTACACGGCCGGCCACACTGTCGTATCAGGTGGAACACGGGCGTGTCAGGTCGAACACGGGCGTGTTCGATACCCGTGTATTATTCCAGGCGTTTCGATTTTGACGGCGAATGAGGCACACAGCCCCGGACACGGGCGTGTGCCAGGCCGTGTTCGGTCCAGATTGGGCATTTTAGTCCCGAATCAAAGCCGTTCGTTTCCTTATTTTGAGATCCAACGGCTGGGGGTTGTTTCTGAATGGATATACCCGGGATTGGACTTAAAAACCCTAACTTTTCATAAGTTATCATCTTTCTAAAACCTTAGAGAGAGAGGAGAGCCAAGGAAGGAAGAAGGAGTTAGATCCGGCCATTAGAGGAGCTTCGAAGCTCCGAATAGCGAGCCGACTCCGGATCCACGGAGGCAAAGCTAGTGCGGTGCTTTTCATCTATTTACTTTTCAATGGAGCCAAAGAGGAACGCTAGGGTAACGATTCTCTTCTTGAGCATGAGTAGCTCTCCTTCTTTGCATAGGAAGCCCGCTCTCACAAGTTTGCGGAGAGTTGGAGGCGTTATTTCGGGTAGATATGTGAAGTCCCCATTGTTTAGAGTCCATAAGCGAGAACGGACATAGGCATGATGTGTGAAGCCTACCCGGACATGTTTGTCTGGATTGGTGATGTTGCATTGCATAAATGCCGGAGAAGACTCCGTGCTATTGATTGTTTTTCGGGTTTTCTACACGGTAGATTGCAACAGGGAGCCTTGGGGATTAACCCTAAGGTGCACCCGGGAAACTGGGCTGATGCGTGATCTTGCCAACATGGAGGCCTGAGAGCCAACTTGAACATAATCGAGTTATGTGAAATTGTGTGACGAAAATGGGACTCGGGAGAAGTTTGACCTGCGCAAATGGCTTAAATTGTCATTGCGACGTGAGCACGGGTTAGATGGAACCGTACCCATATCTATGTCATTGAGACCTAAGGTTACGTGGCACTTGCCGTTGGTATAGATGAGAGTCTTCGGCGGTCCATGGCTTAAATTGACGTGACCCATGCCGGGAAGACAAATTGCTCATATGTTTGGCCGTCAAAGTGGCGGTGGTGCGTCCGGAATGTCCATGGATTTAACTGACGTGACATCGACCGGTTCACCGAGAATGTGCCCTGAGTGCATGGGGTGTGTGGCCGTGTGAGCCTACGCCTGTGATGAAATGAATACTATTATATTGCTCGCTTTTGCTAATAAAACTGCAGGGGAGGAGCGTTGTCGCCCTGAGTTGGGGGAAGGATCGTTATAATTTTGTCAGCATTGCTGACCGTTGCCTTTTTGTTTGCCACCGTATGGTGGTTATGTTGCTTGCAGGTGCTGCTGGACCATGCGGTCAATAGAGGGCTAAAGCCCAACTTGAAAAGCCGGCTCTTGAGGGCCTATTTGGAGTGTTTACTGCTTTATTCATGTATGACCGGCCTGCGTGCCGTGGTTTGTAAATCATGTAACATTAAGTAAACCTTTTTGTAAGGCCTTAAGGCCAGTACTGGTGTATGTACTTCATTCCTGGTTGGTTATTCTAGTGGACATTCATGCTTTAGTGTTGGGTTCTTTATTTCAACTTAAACTGCTTCCGCTAGAATGCTCTCTGTAGGACGTTATGATTAGTTGGATGGTTTCCATTGAGTAACCACCCGGTCTGTCTGTGGTATATGGCATCGGGCCCTGGCCGGACCTACTGCTAAATGCTATGCGACGGATAGGGGATGTTACAATTAGCACCATCAGCAGCAACCAGGTCATTCTAACACCTGAAGTTTTATCTGAAATTTTCGATTTTGTTTTTGGAGAAGATGATATTGAAATGGATAATGATGAGTATGAGAATATGTTGAATATAATGGGTCACTCTAAAGGAAACCCAAATAAGCTTTTGAAAAAGAAATTATCTGTCCAATATAAATTTCTTGCATACATAGTTGGCAAGATTTTGCCGGGAAAACATACTGTCCATGACTATATCACCAGACACTAGTTGCTGGTGATGAGTGCTCTGGTACAGAAGAAATCAGTTAACTGGGGACAGATTTTTTTTGAGCTGTTAAAGAAGAAGAACACTAAGAAAGAGGTATGTTTTGGGAGGATTCTTGGAATCCTCCTCCAGGAAAAGGAACCAGAATTATTGGTTTCACATCCCATCGTCATTAATGCCTCAAAGAGGATAACCTCTACACTCTTTGGTAGATGTGAGAGGACAATTCCAAAGCCCTCCAGGGCCTCCTCTTCCTCTAGGACTTCTGAGAGCACAAGGGAAGTTATAGCCTCTCCTCCACCTCCAGAATACATCCCTCCGTCCACCAGCATTCCTTCTCCTCCTCAACCTCAACAACAACAACAACAACAACAACGTCAACAACCACCTTCACCTCTATCTCAACCATCATCTACACATTCTCCCTCCATCATTCATGAGGAAACTCCCTCTCCAACTTATGTTTCTGACATTCCATCTACCTCACAACTTAATTTCAATCTACTATCTCCTCCACCATCTGCACATCACTCTCCAATTCAGGAACCCACCTCCACTCCCACAACTACAGTTCCTACTTCTACCACAGCAATTCCTTCACTTGATTTCCCTCTAGTCACCACCACTAACATTCATTCCATTCCCCCTTCCACATTTCCAGAATACACCCACACAGACTTCTCTCAAGCTTTCTCTGTGTGTTCAAATTGTGTCATCACACTCCTTACTCGTCCTTTGCTCCTGAACCCCTCTACCTCAACAACTCTGATATAGAAAAAGATCTTCTTACTTTCATCTGACCAACTCTTGAGCAACTAATAGCAAATGCTATTGCTCCACTCTCTGCTTCCATCATCTCTCTCTCTTCCAGAATTGCTGCTCTCTCTTCTGTATCTTCTTCTGGAGGACTGGCTTCAGGACCAACTGAATCCAGCCATAGGGAGATGTTCTGTGAAGAAACTCCAGTTCTTCCTCCTACAGTTGCAATAACAGGAGATTCTGATATGTCAGATGATTCAGCAAATGCAGCCCCTCCAACAGACAAAATAGATTTAATTAATTCTGATACAGATATGGCTGATACAATAGCATAAATAACCACTGTTGGTGATTTCTTTTTAAAACCCACAGTCAATTAAGACTCTTTACTACATTCTTTTGATTTAGTGTACAAAAATATTATACCTAGTTTTGATGTACAGAACTCCAAACTAATGTATCTTATATTGCTCCAATAAGTCCTGAGGTTGTGGATTAACTAAAGGCATATTTTGTAGTTTCTGAAATTTCAAATAGTTTTGCTGTTAGTGAACCGATTTCTATGTACAAAGCATTCTCTCCACCAACCTTTGGCTGGTGTAAGTCTCTTATGATAGACCTGGATGACATTGTGTTTGCTGACATGGAAGAAGATGCAGGAAATATTCAAACTGCTACAGACATCTCTGCAGAGCCTACAAGCATTGCACAGCCACAGATTCCTAGAATCTCAGCTGACTTGCTAAAGCAACTAGATGATCTCTATGACAGTCCTGATCATTCTTATCCAGATGATGATGATGAAAATGAGTCAGATGACTCAGATAATAAAAGTTTAATGAAGAGAAAGGCTCCTCCAAAATTTGCTACTCCATAGGCTGTTCCTAAGCCAAACCCCTCTGCTGATATCCCATACTACATCCTGCACAACATTACACTCACTCCAGATACTCCAAATTAGATGAGGTATTCTAAAAATCAACAAAAAGCTAGGAAGAAGAGTAGGAGATACTCTCCCCCTCCAAAATTCAGAAGAGGTCCTCCTCCTCCTCCTGCAGAAGCATCCTCTGGAAGCATTTCTCAGGCTCATAAAGCTACATCTTCTCATCATCCAAGGTCTTCTAGCAACAGACAACACAATACTCTTCAAGCACCAGCAGGAAACTGCAGTACTAGAGGCACAGTAAGCAACAAAAAGTATCTGAACATAATCAACCTGACAATGCATCTCCTGAAAGGACTATTTCTCCTATTTGTGCTCCAGAAATGGACCCCAACTTCAGGATGGCTAGATTTCAAGAACTGATAGCTCTTTCCCAGATCGAAAAATCTAAAGAAGAAGGGCATGAAACATCAAAGTTTACAAATATGTCCTCCAACAGAAAGAAGGACCTAGAAAAGTATCAGGTACATAATCTCTTTAATGCAGATGCTTATATGTCTATATATCCAGAAGCTGTTGTTCCAAGAGCTCCATCAGTAATAATCCTTGGAGCCAGATACATAAAGATGACCAAACAGGAAGCTGTTGATCTCAAAAGGGAAATTATGTTTACTAGATCTACCTCAGAAGAGCAAAAGAAGGATTCCAAGGAAAGCTGAACAATTCTCTGATTATATATTCTAATTAGAACTAATGTTTATTATTTGTTATTTCACAAGGTACTATGTTAATATCTGCTGAACAATTTTTAATTCTACAAGATATCTTTTATGCTTTTTGATTTTTCTCTTTTCTGTTGTTCATAGTGACCTCACCCAAATAGGGGGAGATTGTTGGATCCCTAGTTTCAATTTGGGCTAGGTTCACTATTAGGTTGTTGACCCTTCATGTATAGTCTTGGGATCATGTTGTTAGTTCTAAGGTGTAGGTCAGTCTGACTATGATAGTTAATCTTTGATCAAGCTCTCAGAAGACATCAGAGTTCAATACATAGAAGAATGGAAGTTTTTAAGTGTTCAGAGAATCAGTTCGAATTTCTTCTAACTCAGCTCGATGATCGTCGATCGTAGCTCGACGAACTCAGAGTCCCTACTATGAATTAAGCTCGACGAACTTAGAGCTCAGCTCAACGAACTTCTCTCTTCTCCCAAGTTCTCAGCTCGATGAACTTCAATCTCTGGTCGACGAACTGAGAACCCAGCTTTGACAGTTTTTTTCTCCAGATCAACTTTCTCAGATCTCAGCTCGACGAAGACGATTTCTCAGCTCGAAGAACTTAGAGTTCAGGTCGACGAAATCTATTCTGAGCTCGACGATTTTTGCCAGTTTTTTATTTTCACTTCTCTGCAGTTAATTTCTTGATTGATCAAGGCCTTTATATTATAATATTGCCTTTATTGCTCTGAGCAATTAATTGCATATATTCTTATGAATATAGTCATTCATTGGTAGCATTAATTACTGGATTTCACAGATTTAATATTCAGCATAATAACTGGGACAGTTAAGGAATTGATTTATTTCCCTTCCAGCCGTTTGTCCAAGTTCCACGATTTCAGGAATAATTTATGGAGAAGAATTCAAATTTTGAGATAGAATTTATGCAGGAAGATAAAAGGACTATTTTTTCAAAACAACAAAAATTAGAACAAGGAAGAGAATAGAAAAAATACACAGAGACACAAGAGATACACACAGGCAGACAAATAAGAAAGAAAATTCAGTCTGCATACTCACAGTCTTCATCATCTGCAACTCTTCAGAGCTTTCAAGAGAAAACAAAATACAATCAGTCTGAAAGCTTCTGGAGATCATCATTGAAGGCCTACACCCTACAAAGCTTCCAATCATTCCTGAATAATCATCATCTCAACGGGATCTTTGACATCATCAAGTAATCCACCAGTATTCTCAATTTCTTTTGAGAAAGAGAAGACAACATCAACATTTTCTTATTCCCACTGCACACAGGGTTTTAACTCCCTTCCAAAAGTTAACCACTTAGTTCATAAGTTTCCTTATCAAAAGGCTTAGCTTGGTTTTTGGGCACCTGATCAAAAGCCTAAAGGGTCGTGAGATCTCCCTTCAAATAGATCTTGTGGTGACAGGGCACCTGAGCAAAAACCTGTTGGTGGCGGGGCAACTGATCAAAAATCTGTAGTGGATTTCTATCAGGGTGGTAGAAGAGTGGATACACCCAAGTTTAGGGGAACCACTATAAATTTCTTGTATCGTCTGGATTACTTTTTATTTTCTTATTGTTGTGTGATGTGTGTTGTGTTAGCTAGTTTTTCTTTTCTGCTCTCTCTTAAGATATATTTATCACTATTTTAATTCTGCTATAAAAACAAATTAAGTATTTAAAATACTATATTCACCCCCCCTCTAGAGTTAAGTTGATCCATCCCCTCAGGTGGTAAATCTCTTACCATCCTTCACATTGTTCTAGTTTCATTGTGTAGTTGTCGGTTTGGAGAGGTCAGAGTTCGACGAATAAATTGCAAATCTTTGAACTCAGTTCGTCCAAAAGCGTTGAGTGTGTTGAGTGCACTCTATAACGCCCCAAAACTCAAAAGAGAGACGGGAGGCATTTTGAACCAAGTTTGGAACTTGGTAGGGGTCACACGGCCTGGGACACGGGCATGTCCCAGTGGCGTGTCGTGCTCGGGTCGACGATCTGGCTGAGAGGTCGACGAATTTGGAGTCGACGATCGTCGAGCAGCGAATACGGCCTGAGACACGGGCGTGTCCCAGGCCGTGTCCTTCTTAGGGTGAAGGTCGGGCCGTATAGTGGGAGACACACGGTGTTAGCACTCAGACATGTGTGGGTAGACACGGGCATGTCAATTGTGACACGGGCATGTCGAGTACCCATGTCCCTTGCAGGAAATTTTTGATCCTATGTCGAAAGAGGAACACGGCGCGCTACACGGCTGTGTACTGTATGACACGGGCATGTCAAGTCGGACACGGGCGTGTCTAGAGCCCGTGTACTTTTTGGGATGTGTCGGTTTCGATGGTGAATGGGAACACGGCCTTGGACACGGGCGTGTCGCAAGCCGTGTTCGGCCCAGATTTTGGATTCCAAGCCCGAATCATGGCTGTCTGTTTCCTTATTTTGAGATCTGACGGTTCAGGGCTGTTCAGGCTATGTTATACCCGCGAATAGGGTTTTGAATCCTTCATTTCACCGAAATATTCTCCTTTAAAGTTGTAGAGAGAGGGGAGAGCAAGGAAGAAGAAGGAAGAGAGATCCGGCCAACGACGGAGCTTCGGAGCCCCGAATCGCGAGCCAACTTCGGATCTACGGAGGCGAGAACGTTGCCGTACTTTTCATCTGCATAGATTTCCATGGCGCCAAAGAGGAATGCTAGTGTAATGAATCTCATCCTAGGACATGTGAAGTCCTCTTTTCTTTGTATAGGAAGCCCGCTCTCGCGAGTTTGCGGTGAGTTTGAGGCGTTCCTTCGGGTAGACATGAATAGTCCCCGTTGTTTAGCATGTAGAGTTTGTAATCGAGAAACGGACATAGGCATGATGTGTGAAGCCTACCCGGATCATTTGGTCTGGATCGGTTATGTTGCATTGAATGAATGGCCGGAGAAGACTCCGTGCAGATGTTTGTTTTTCAGGTTTTCTATGTGGTAGATTGCAACAGGTAGCCTTGGGGGCTAACTCCAGGGTGCACCCGAAAAACTGGGCAGATGCATGATTCTGCCAACATGGTGTCCTGGGAGCCAACTTGCACATAGCTGGGTTATGTGAAGTGTGTGATCGGATTTGGACTGGAGGAAGTTTGACCCGCGCCCATGTCTTGAGGTGACAGGGCGGTCTGAGCAAAAGTTTAGGAGAAACTGTATCCGCTCTATGACGTTCGTTTAAAGCGACCTAAAGATAATTGGTACTTGTCGTTGGCATAGATGGAGGGTCTTAGGCAGTGTCCTGAAATACAAAATGCTCACGAGATATTGTCGCCCAGGGGGCGGTTGTGAGTCTGCGGACTTTGACCGTGTTTACCGAGAATGTGTCCTGAGGGCACAGGGTGTGTGGTCTTGCGTGCCCACGCCTATGATGAAGTGTTTTTACACTATACTGCTTGGTTATGCTAATAAAGTGCAGGGAAGGAGCATCACCGCCCCGAGTTTGGGGGAGGGGTCATTATAATTTGTTCAGCATAGCTGACCGTTGCTTTTGTTTGCCACTGTCGCAGTGGATTGTTGTTGCAGGTGCTGCGGAGCCAAGTGGTAAATAGCCGGCAAAATACCCTTGTTGCTGAGCCGGCCCTCAAAGGCCTAATTTTGAATGTTTACATGTATTATTCATGTGTGACCGACCTACGGGCCCTGGATTGGAAAACACTGTAATATTAGTAAACTGTTGTAAGGCCTTAAGGCCATGTACTTGTGTATTGTACGTCATTCCTGTTGGGTTTTGTAGTGGACATTAATGTTGTTGGCTGGGTTCTAATTATTGAAACTTTTAAATTGCTTCCGCTAGAATGCACTCTGTGTAGGACGCTAATTCTTATTTAGATGATTTCCTTTAAGTAACCTTCCAGTTTGTCTGTGGTATATGGCGTCAGGCCTTGGCCGGACCTACTGTTATATGCTATACGACGGATAGGGGGCATTACAATTTGGTATCAGACTACTGGTTTCGGTCAACTTAAATGAATTTGTGGATGAATTCTTTTAAGGGGTGGTGAGCACATATGTGTGCGTCATCGTTATAATATAAAAGAACCCATGAATGTCCACTTAGGAATTAAAATACAAGTGTTTGAGGAACCTGCGTGTTACTATAATTGCTTTTTGCAATTTTGTTTGGTCGTTTTACGGTGTTTTGTGCAACTATAGGCGACCAGAAGTGGTGCAGGGCCGTCAGAACGCCTGGTTTCTGAGGCTAGTAGCGCACCAAATGATGCCCCTGCAACACCTCCCTCAGCTGAAACCATGCGATTGGTTGCCGAAGCAGTGTTTGCTATGATCAACGTGCAGCCTGCAAGGCAAATGCAGCAGCCCGCTCCTACGATGGAGCAGGTACCGCTTCAAACAGATGAACTGAGAAGGGCGGAGCAGGTGGTGGTGGTGCCTTTGGTGCCTAGGAGAGCGACCGAAAGGCAGCTCAAACATGTTATGGGATTCAATCCTCCGGTGTTCTTGGGGACGGGAACCCCATCTTAACTAGAGGATTGGCTCTCCTTAGTGAAGAGAGTACTGACAGCTACTGAAACGGAAGAGTGGTGGATGGCCACTATAGCTATATTCCTGTTGGATGGAGATGCTAGGCTGTGGTGGGAAGGTTTGGAGCTACATCACTTGAGGGGAAGGCAACTTACGAACGTCTCGATATAGGAGTTTTCGAGGCTGTTCTTGGCGAGGTACCTTCCCTCAGCTCATTGTATAGCATTAGAGAATGAGTTCCAGAAGCTGACACAAGGAGAGAGTAGCGTGGATGAGTATATCCACGAATTTACTCGGTTGGGTCAGTACGCTATCTCTATGTTCGCGGACGAGGAGCGTAAGACAAACTGATTCTATGAAGGTTTGAGAGATGACTTAAGGCTACTGCTCTCGGGGCCTATGATGCAGGGTTTCCTCACCCTGGTCAATACGGCTCGGTCATTGAAAAAGTATTTGAAGAATGTGCACGTGAAGAAAATCTCTGGTGATAAGAAGACTGAGTTCAAGGTGCCGGCTAACGCACATCATGCGTATCGAAGGTGGTCTAAGAAGGCTAGGACTTCGGGTCCAGCCCCTTCTTCAAGTGCTTTTAGGGAAACTACTGGTCGGACCCCGGCAGCATGCTTTACTTGTGGAAAGCCGTCACACTTTGCCCGGGATAGCTGGAGCAGACGTCCCAAGCCCGAGAGGAAGCCAGGAGCAACATATGAGGAAAAGAGCAAGGCGGTGGAGTCAACTGCATCCCATTATGCTCCGGCTCAACCTAGAGTCTATAACTTTGGCCAGCAGGAGGCCATTAAGCAAGCGGATGTGGTGACAGGTATGGTTTAAATTTATAGCAAGTTAATTTTTTAAATACTTCTTATGCGTGTATTACCTTACCACTGCTTTTATAGGATTTGTTTTGATTTGTGAGAATCCGGCAAGAGCACTCTTTGATACGGGAGCTTCATACTCCTTTTTGTTCGAAGGATTCATATTCTTCATCGGAGTACCTTCTTCAATGGTGAAGGACAAACTGGACGTGTTGTTGCCGAATGGGTGTTCGATGAGCGCGGATAGAATCAGTGGCGTTAAGATTCGTATTGGGAGTCAAGAGTTCGATTTGCAAGCGTCGTTACTACCGCTGGTGGAGTTTGATGTGATATTTGTCATGGATTGGCTCTCGGAGCAGCAAGCTTATATTGATTGCAGCCACAAGGAGGTTAAGCTGGGGATAGGTCATGAGACGACCTTTATGGGCTTGAAATGATCGAGCAAGACTTTGATGTCTGCTCTTCAGGGGTTGACGGCAGTTCGTGCTGGAGCAGAGTTGTTCTTCATGCTAGTGGAGGTTCCAAAGCCTAAGCCTACGTTGGACAGTATTTCAGTGGTATCCGAGTACCCTGATGTGTTCCCTGGCGATCTTCCTGGAGCCAAACCTCAACAGTAGATTTATTTCACCATCGAGCTACTGCCAGGTGTGAAACCTGTATCACGTTCGTCATATCGGCTAACGCCTAAGGAAATGGCGGAGCTGAAGGTTCAACTTCAAGAGTTGTTTGAGCAGGGGTATGTGCATCCAAGTTCGTCGCCTTGGAGCGCACCGGTCCTTTTTATTAAGAAGAAGGGCGAAAGCTTGAGACTTTGTATTGATTACCGAGAACTGAACAAGCTAACGGAGAAGAACAAGTATACGATCCCAAGGATTGATGATCTCTTTGATCAGTTAGTCGGGTCATCGGTGTACTCGAAATTGGATCTCAAGTCCAGTTATTATCAGCTGCGGATAAGGGAGAGTGATATCCCCAAGACAACTTTTAGTACGAGATACGAGCATTGTGAGTTTACGGTCATGTCATTTGGGCTGACGAATGCGCCGTCAGTATTCATGGATCTGATGAACTGGACTTTCAGGGAGTACCTAGATCACTTTGTGATCGTCTTCATCGACGACATATTGGTGTACTCATAGAGTGAGGAAGATCACTTTAAGCATCTGTATTTGGTGTTAGAGATGCTGAGAAGGAATCAATTATACGCCAAGTTCTCCAAATAAGAGTTTTGGTTGTCCTCAGTAGCGTTCCTTGGTCACATAGTCAGTGGGGAGGGATTGTGGTGGATCCGGCGAAGATTATTGAGATACGAGAGTGGCCTGTGCTGTCTACGGTAGCGGAAGTCCGGAGTTTTCTGGGGCTTGCCGGCTATTACAGGCGCTTTGTGGAGAACTTCTCACGGATAGCGTTACCCCTCACGACACTGACGAGGAAAGAGCAGAAGTTTGTTTGTACGCCGGAGTGCGCATGAGCTTTCGAAGAGTTGAAGAGTTGGTTGACCCGGATGCCTGTGCTGAGTTTGCCAAGTGGGACCGAAGACTTTGAAATCTATAACAATGATTCGGGCAGTGGATTGGGTTATGTGCTACTGCAGCATGGAAGTGTGATAGCGTGATAATACGGTTTATAGTCAATTTTAATAGGGTATTTTCAGGGTTTCAAAGCAAATCATGTCTTGTAAAGTGCTTATTTTGATTCACCTTTGTATATATTTTTGTCGCTAATGCGTTTTTCTGCCTTTTGCAGGTTTTCACGGCTTTCAGCTGAATTTTGCTGTGACACACCCCCTGGTCACGCCCTACCCGAGCGTGTACCTAGGGCGTGTAACCCAGAGGAATGAAGCAATTGGTCTGACACTGCATTCAGTGGAAACTTAGTGTACACGCCCTCTGTCACGCCCGTGTCACATCTGACACGGGCGTGTTCTAGAGGCGTGTCCCAAGGTTCCGAGGAATCGCCACAACGCGCTCGTTTTTCCGGCTCCACCGTTGCACCGAATGTGTCACGCCCCCGGGTCACGCCCGACCCGGGTGTGACATATGGGTGTGTACTTCAACAACCACGCCCATCAACTCCAGCAATTAATTTCAGCACGAAAAAGTCGCACCGACCATGTCCCGCCACAGGTACACGCCCTACAAGGGCGTGTCAGGTGCCGTGACCCATCCCGAAAAAAGCTATAAATTTAGCCCTTCCCCAAGGGTTCAGGACCACTTTTGGCTGAGAGGTGGAGGTTCCGCCTCTTTGTTTAATGTTCTTTTTATGCTCTTTCTTTCTCGCTTTGTATTTTCCTTAATCCTAGTTTAGTTAAGCTTTTGTAATAGCTTTTATTAATGATTTAGTTGCTAATGATAGGGCCAGAATAGGATTTCAATTCCATGCACTTGTAATCTCGTTCAATTTCATGCTGTAAGCTCGCCTTAATTTTAATAAAAGTGCTCTTGTTTTCTTCTCTTTACTAGTTTGTGTCTTTATGCTTTACTACTCATCCCCCGTCTTCCACCTCACCATGATTAACTAATCCTCCATGTACTCGATCTTGATGATACGAGGTTCGAGTGATTAAGTTATGATGCTTTGAATCTTACCTTTCCTTTTTAGGGTTTAGCCTTGAATTACTCTTGATTTATCACGGGTTGGAGGTATATCATCGATATATACTCTCCACTTTTGCTTCATTCTGGGCTAGCCGAGAGGCCGAAAGTTTGAAATGAGCACTCAAGAGTAAATGGAGTTGTTCGCACCCCTCGAGAGAGGCAGACGTTCAATTCTCCTAGATTGGAGTAAAATCCAATAGAGGGGTTCGCAGCATAAAGCGGGTTTTAGGCCTCCGATTCGGACGAAAGTTCGGTCAGACCTTCCTAAACTCAGATGGGCATGACTTCAAGAGAAGAATGTTCTTGCTTTTAGAACCTCCGTGGTCAAGGTCTCTTGCCTTATTAATTGAAAAAGTTTATTATTGCATCTTTTGATCAACTTAAGCCGAGGTGATTCTCGATCGAGTACTATCGCTTAATCATCATTTAGCTTTTCTCAAAATTGCAAGTAAAACATTCTCACTTCTCTAATTTAGTAAGCAACCCCGAAACAACTTTTAATTGATAAGATAATAGTAACTCCTTGAAGTAGAAGTACTCAATTCGCCCCGGGTAATACGACCTTGATATTGAACTTAATATCCTATACTATATGCGACAAGGTATACTTACCTTCATCGAATATAGAATCGGAGAACATCTCACAACTACACTTCCACCTTCTCCTCCCTTAACTTTGTGTTCTCCGCGCATAACCCCTTCTCCGCTAAATAATTTCATATCAAGTTTTTGGCGCCGTTGCCGGGGACTCATGTTTTGATATTTTGAAAAAAAAAGGATAGCTATTAATTTTATCGTTTTTCCTTTTCTCTCGCTCTCGTAACGGTTTTATCTCTCACCCCCTCTTTCTCTCTTTTTAAGTGTATGACCCGAGAAAGCTCATCGATTATTCCTTTTGATCCTGAGATAGAGTGCACCGCTTTGCGTCGCCTCCGTTCTCGTGACCAGGAATCGCATTTTGGCATCGAAGAGTCGATTGGGGACACTGCCACAGAAACGATGGATCCTTATCCGCCCAACCCAAATGAGGCCCAACAAAGGACTATGTCCTATTATGCGAGGCCGAACCTGGAGGGTACACAATCAAGTATTGTTTGCCCCACAGTGGCGAACAATAACTTTGAGATCAAGTCCAGCATCATCCAAATGGTGCAGCAGTCGGTAACCTTCGATGGTATCCCGGACGAGGATCCAAATTGTCACATTGCAAATTTTCTCGAAATCTATGATACTTTTAAAATAAATGGAGTCTCAGATGACGCCATTCGATTACGTCTCTTCCCTTTCTCTTTGCGGTCAAAGGACAAGCAGTGGCTGAGCTCTCTTCCTAGAGGGTCCATCACCACGTGGGCCGAGATGGCAGGGAAATTTCTTACCAAGTATTTCCCGCCTGCGAAGACCGCCAAATTGCGCACGGATATTGCATCCTTCATGCAAATAGACTCGGAGACTCTCTACGATACATGGGAGAGCTTGAAGGAGCTATTGTGAAGGTGCCTACACCACACGCTTCCAATTTGGGAACAAGTGCAAATATTTTATAACGGCCTACATTCCTTAAAAAGGCAAATGATCGACGCGGCCGCTGGGGGAACACTAAATAACAAAACCCCAGAGGCCACTCAGGAACTTTTTGAGGAAATGGCTATGAATTCATATCAATGGAATGCGCCCCGTGTGCGGGCTAACAAACCAGCGGGAGTCTTTGAAATTGACGCTACTTCGAATCTTGCCCTCTAAGTTGAGCGGTTAACAAAGCAAGTGGCGGAGATGACTGCATCCTCCGCCACTCCTCCTTGGTTTAATTATTATAATAACTCTACTTTTACAGAAGAGCATGTTGACTTCATGGGAAATGCTCCTCGGCCCTCATATAACCCGAACAACGCACCGTACAATAACACTTATAATGCGGGTTATAGGAGCCATCCGAATTTCTCATAGAGCAACCAAGGAAATGCTCAACGCCCCCATAACCCCCCTCATAATCATAGCCAAACATTTAATCTAGCTCCCCCCTTAAATTTAAATCCACCTGGTTTCCAACCGCAACAAGCAAAGCCCTCTTCACTTGAAGAGGTCTTCGCAAAATACGATGATACAAATGAAACGAATATCCGGAATATTGTCGGGTCCATCAAAAACTTGGAAAACCAAGTGGGACAGCTAGCCAAGATAATCTCCGATCGGCAACAAGGAGCTTTGCCAGGCAATACCGAGCAAAATGCAAGAGAAAGTGCAAACTCCATTACCCTACGCAGTGGAAAAGAAGTTGATATACCAAGCGAACCTATGGTACCTCTCCCTTCTCCTCTCTCTCCTCCTGTTATTTTAGCTTCAAATTTGTCTACTACGCCTACGCCACATATGTCTAATCCAAAATTACCGTATCCGTCTAAACTTAAAAATGAACGCGTTGAAGAAAGTTACAAAAAATTTTTAGAAATTCTAACAAAAATTCAT
Organism: Platanthera guangdongensis; assembly: GCA_039583875.1. Taxonomy (NCBI): domain Eukaryota; kingdom Viridiplantae; phylum Streptophyta; class Magnoliopsida; order Asparagales; family Orchidaceae; genus Platanthera; species Platanthera guangdongensis. The sequence continues at coordinate 161,087,975 of CM077158.1, forward strand.
ATAAACCTGCCGTTCTGCGAGGCTATCTCTCAAATGCCGAAATATGCGAAATATCTCAAGGAGCTCCTATCAAATAAGAAAAAGCTCGAGAATATTTCGCATATTTCCTTAAATGCAGAATGCTCCGCAATTGTTCTTAACATATTACCCTGCAAAGCGAATGACCCGGGAAGGTTCTCCATCCCGTGCCCATTCGGTAATTCGTTGGTCAAACATGCGTTGGCGGACTTGGTAGCAAGCATAAATGTCATGCCCTTTTCGCTTTTTAAAAAATTAGGTCTAGGGTCTCCGAACCCCACTCGTATGAGCATACAGCTAGCCGATCGTTCTGTGAAATATCCGATAGGGATTGTGGAGGATGTCTTGGTCAAGGTGGACAAATTCATCTTTCCGGTGGATTTTGTCATCCTAGACATCGAAGAGGATGCCGATGTACCCCTGATACTCGGCCGCCCCTTCCTTGCCACCTCCCGCGCTATTATTGATGTTAGTGATGGAAAGCTCCTCCTTCGGGTTGGAGATGATGAAATCACTTTCAACATTAATCCCTCCATGCGCAACACCTTAGAGCAAGATGACTCCTGCTTTTATCTAGAGGAATTCTTCGAAAATGAATTTTTTGGGCCTTTTGAATTAGTTTCTTCATCATTTGATGAATCTCTTATCACTGAGCTCTTCTGCTTAGAGGAAGTCTCTCGCACTACCCTCCCCGAATCACTTCCCATGGACACCACAAAATTCAAAACCTCTTACGAGGAACCACCCATATTGGAGCTTAAGAAACTTCCCCCTCATCTGCAGTATCTTTTCCTCGAAAATGACTTTAACCTACCGGTAATTATCTCCTCGGATCTGAGCAACTAAGAAATTTCTGAGTTGACCCTAGTTTTGCAAAATCACTGCCATGCAATTGCGCGGTAGTTATCCGATATTAAGTGGATTAGCCCAACATTCTGTACACACAAGATTTTCTTAGATAATAACTTTCGTAGTACTATCCAGCCCCAACGACGTTTAAATCCAAACATGAAGGACGTCGTGAAGGCTGAGGTTATTAAACTTCTAGATGCGGGAATTATCTATCCCATCTCCGATAGTACTTGGGTAAGCCCAGTACAGGTCATGTCAAAGAAAGGCGGGGTCACGGTAGTGGACAATGAAAATAATGAATTAATTCCAACCCATACTATTACGGGTTGGCGGATGTGCATTGATTACCGCAAACTCAATGATGCCACCCGAAAAGACCACTTTCCGCTTCCCTTTATCGACCAAATTTTAGAACAACTTTCCGGTCACTCCTTCTACTGCTTTCTCAACGGTCTCTCGGGGTACCTCCAAATACCTATTTCAAGTGAAGACTAAGAGAAGACTACCTTTACCTGTCCATTTGGCACCTCCTCTTATAGACAGATGTTATTTGGTTTATGTAATGCACAAGCTACATTTCAGCGATGTATGCTGGCGATATTCGATGAATTGGTAGAAGAAGTGATGGAGGTTTTTATGGACGACTTCTCGGTGTTTGGTAGTTCTTTTGCGAATTGTTTAAAAAATCTCGAGCGCGTGTTGATTTGTTGTGAGGAAACTAACTTAGCCCTCAACTGGGATAAATGCCATTTTATGGTCCGAGAGGGATTAGTCCTCGGCCATAAGATTTCAGGCAAGGGGATCGAGGTCGACCGGGCCAAGATCGAAATTATTGAAAAGCTCCCCCCTCCAACGAATATTAAAGTCATTCGTAGTTTTCTTGGGCACACGGGATTTTATCGGTGTTTTATCCAAAATTGTTCCAAAATAACGAAGCCGATAACCCATCTTCTCGAGAAAGAGTCACCTTTCAATTTTAACAACGATTGTCTTCTTGCTTTCAATTTTATAAAAAAAAAATTAGTAAAATCTCCAATTCTAATTGCTCCGGATTGGTCCCTCCCTTTCGAAATCATGTGCGATGCTAGTGATACTGCGGTAGGCGCTGTCTTAGGCCAGCGGGTGGATAAATTCTTCCACCCGATTTATTATGCAAGCAAGACACTCACGTCTGCACAGGCCAACTACACCACCACCGAGAAAGAGCTCCTATCAAATGTTTTTGCCTTTGATAAGTTTAGGTCTTATATCACCCTCTCCAAAGTGATCGTTTTTAAGGATCACTCAGCTCTTCATTATTTATTTATCAAAGCGGACGCAAAGCCCCGCCTTTTGCGATGGATCCTCCTCTTGCAGGAGTTTGATTTAGAAATCCTGGACAAAAGAGGGGCTGAAAATTTGGCGGCCGACCATTTATCTCGTTTAGAAAACCCTGCCAGCGAATTATTAGTCGAAGCCGACATTAACGATAAATTCCATGAAGAGCGCCTCTTCGCTCTCGAAAATTCAAAAGATTATCTCGTTCCCTGGTTCGCCGACTTTGCCAATTATTTAGTGGCTCGGGTCTTGCCAAAGGAATTCTCAAGTCAAAAAAATAAGAAAATCTTTTCTGATTTAAAGAATTACTTTTGGGAAGACCCTTTCTTATTCAGAATCTGTGCGGATTAGGTAGTGCGGCGTTGCGTGTCGAGTGAAGAAGGAGTGCAAATTTTGGGACATTACCATGAAGGACCAATAGGTGGTCATTATCAAGCGAACCGCACCGCAAGAAAGGTGCTGGAGGCGGGTTTCTATTGGCCCACGCTATTCAAGGATGCTCACACCCTAGTGAGTACTCGTGATAGTTGCCAGCGGGCAGGCAATATCTCACGGCGGGACGAGATGCCTCAAACTTTTTTCCTCGAATGCGAAATCTTCGATCTTTGGGGCATCGACTTCATTGGCCCCCTTCCCCCCTCTTATCAAAATAAATACATTCTCGTAGCTGTCGACTATGTATCAAGGTGGACGGAAGCGCAAGCTCTCCCCACCAACGATGCATGAGTCGTTGTAAAATTAGTGACAGGGGAACCCATTTCTGCAATAGCCAGTTTGCCAAAGTTTTGGCAAAATATGGAGTAACGCACAAACTTTCCACCGCGTATAACCCCCAGAGGAGCGGTCAAGTCGAGGTTGTTAATCGAGAATTGAAACGTATTTTAGAGAAAACCGTATCCTTAAACAGGAAGGATTGGGCACTAAAACTAGATGATGCACTATGGGCCTATCGAACGACATATAAGACCGCCATCGGCTGCACGCCGTATAGCTTGGTTTATGGTAAGGCTTGCCACCTTCCAGTTGAGTTAGAGCACCGTGCGTTTTGGGCCCTCAAAACATTAAATCTAGATCCAACCCTAACCGCCGAACACCGTAAATTTCAGCTCAATGAACTCGACGAGTGGCGGGCGAACTCTTATGAGAGTAATAGGCTTCATAAAGAGCGAACAAAGTTCTACCATGACAAAAATATTAAATTTCCTAAATCTTTTTCGCCGGGCGATCTCGTCCTTCTTTATAACTCTCGGCTTCGCCTCTTTCCAGGTAAATTAAAATCACGATGGTCCGGCCCCTTTATTGTTAAAGAGTCTTGGTCGTATGGGATGGTTCTCATTTCGCACCAGGATAAGGGTGAATTTAAGGTAAATGGTCAGCGATTAAAACTCTATTTGCCTAACGATTTACTTCCTTCTGCGACAGAACAATTACTGCTATCGAACTCATGAACTATTTCGTTTCTCCTTCATTTGGACTGTAATAATTTAAGACTTCTTATTGTTGGACAATATTCTTTTGGTCGAGCTCAAACAACCTTTATAAACAAAGGGCGCTCTTGGGAGGTAACCCAAATCTTTTTTCTGTTTTCTTTATTTTACACTTTTTGCCCTGGACGGCTCCACAAGTTGCGGCTTCAAAAATCACCGCCGTCGATGCTGCTAAATCCATCACAAAGTCCAACAAAAGGCCTTTCCTGACGATTCAAAGCCCAAGCATTGAGGAGCGGCATCACTCAGCTTTCGCTGAAAACTAAAACCGGGGAAGTACCTATTTTTCAATTCTGTCTTTCATTTCTGTACTTTAATTTTCTCTCGTTCTCCAACCTCCTTCTCCGTTGCGGACAATGTAGATTTTAAGCTTGGGGGAGGACTTCCTCCTTCTTTTTGCCATTTGTAAATATCTTTTACTTTTACAAAAGAAAACTATATAGCTGCATTTTGGTATTTCAATAGTACCCCATGTTTTTGTTTTGTTTTTCTCAAAACTTTTTATAAACAACGTAGTTAATTATAATTTCTCTAATCATTTTTTTAATCATATTTCACAAGTAAAATGTTGGCCATGCTGTGTTTCTAATTCACGGTAGCATGTTAAGGTGAAATATTTCTCTAAAACGCGAATTTCTATTATGTTTTTCCGTTCTTTATTTTCTTTACTTTCCCTAAAATTCATCATCCACTATTTTCCTTTTCGTTTTTAGATAATTTTTGTAAGAACAACTTTTGAATAACGTAGTAGATATGAACGATCCAAGTCACATATTATTTTTATTTTCAAGATAATTTCATCAATCTTTTTTTATTATCTCGGACTTGCTTTTTGAAAATTTTCAAATCTATGTTTTAAATAAATTTAAAAATCGTGAAAATGATTTATGCCGTTTTTGTTTACGTTTGAGCTTTCCTGCCAACCTAAAATCTTTTACCACTAGTTAGCCGCTTTTGAGCCTTTTTTTTCCAATTTCATTTGATAACTCCACATAGCATTTCATTTTCACCAAAGCCAAAATTCTTACCTATCTAATCACGCTAAATTTTTTGAGTTTCATTCAAAATATTTTATAATCATGCTAGGAAATTTTGCGTTATCTTTGGAAAAATTATTGAAAAAGTGTACTCAAAAGCAATGTTTGATTTTATTTGGCCAATTCAACATGAAAGAAAAAAAAGTTTATGGCCTTTGTTTTGAAAAAAGAAAAAAAATGACGAGAAAAAAATAAATAATAATAAAGAAGAAAAAGAAACAAAAAATATATTTTTTGTTTAAAATAAATTTTTTTTGAAACTCTTTGTTTTGGTTTAGTGTGATTTTAAGCCTCCTTGTTTATCTTTGAATTTCACTCCCTTTCATGATTCTAAACCAAACATTTCGGTCTTATTAAGTCCTTTTGATTCACGCCTTTTTAAATTTTATTTAACAGCTACGAAAAGAAGAAAAGTAAATCAGTTTTAGTTCTGGATTTAAACTTAGATTTTTGTTATTTAATTGATATAATTATAATGCGTTGCTTGGATCTAGTAACAACTCAATACGTTCTTTTCATTTTCGTTGCCTTGCTTAAATCTATTTAAAGAGTCTCGTCAAATTCTGGATGATTTATTTTCGTTAAGTAAAGTTTATAAAAGTTAAACCATACCAAAATAATTATTTTAGATTTACGTTTTACATTCTCCCTACCTGGAATTTCGCATAGTACTTGTGTAAGCATGATTTAAACTTTTTGAATTATTTACTTTTTATGATTAGCTAGTTTTTATATCTTTGCTTAGGGACAAGCAAAACTTAAGCTTGGGGGAATTTGATAATACGGTTTATAGTAAATTTTATTAGGGTATTTTGAGGGTTTTAAAGCAAATCATGTCTTGTAAAGTGCTTATTTTGATTCACCTTTGTATATATTTTTGTCGCTAATTCGTTTTTCAGCTTTTTGCAGGTTTTCACGGCTTTCAACTGAATTTTGCTATGAAACGCCCCCTGGTCACGCCCTACCCGGTCGTGTACCTAGGGCGTGTAACCCAGAGAAATGAAGCAATTGGTCCGAAACTGCATTCCGTGGAAACTTAATGTACACGCCCTCTGTCACGCCCGTGTCACATCCAACACGGGCGTGTTCTAGAGGCGTGTCCCCAGGTTCCGAGGAATTGCCGCAACGCGCTCGTTTTTCCCGCTCCACCGTCGCATCGAATGTGTCACGCCCCCGGGTCACGCCCGACCCGGGCGTGACATATGGGCGTGTACTTCAACAACCACGCCCGTCAATTCCAGCAATTAATTTCAGCACGAAAAAGTCGCACCGACCGTGTCACGCCCCAGGTACACGCCCTACCAGGGCGTGTCAGGGGGCATGACCCATCCCGAAAAAAACTATAAATTGAGCCCTTCCCCAAGGGTTCAGGACCACTTTTGGCTGAGAGGGGGAGGTTCTGCCCCTTTGTTTAATGTTCCTTTTATGCTCTTTCTCTCTCGCTTTGTATTTTCCTTAATCCTAGTTTAGTTAAGCTTTTATTAATTATTTTGTTGCTAATGATAGGGCCAGAATAGGATTTCAATTCCATGCACTTGTAATCTCGTTCAATTTCATGTCGTAAGCTCGCCTTAATTTTAATAAAAGTGCTCTTGTTTTCTTTTCTTTACTACTTTGTGTCTTTATGCTTTACTACCCATCCCCCCTCTTCCACCTCACCATGATTAACTAATCCTCCATGTACTCGATCTTGATGATCTTAGGTTCGAGTGACTAAGTTATGATGCCTTGAATCTTACCTTTCCTTTTTAGGGTTTAGCCTTGAATTACTCTTAATTTATGACGGGTTGGAGGTATATCATCGATATATACTCTCCACCTTTGCTTCATTCTGGGCTAGCCGAGAGGCTGAAAGTTTGAAATGAGCACTCAAGAGTAAATGGAGTTGTTTGCACCCCTCGAGAGAGGCAGACGTTCAATTCTCTTGGATTGGAGTAAAATCCAATAGAGGGGTTTGCAGCATAAAGCGGGTTTTAGGCCTTCGATTAGGACGAAAGTTCGGTCAGACCTTCCTAAACTCAGATGTGCATGACTTCGAGAGAAGCATGTTCTTGCTTTTAGAACCTCCGCGGTCAAGGTCTCTTGCCTTATTAATTGAAAAAAGTTTATTATTGCGTCTTTTGATCAACTTAAGCCGAGGTGATTCTCGATCGAGTACTATCGCTCAATCATCATTTAGCTTTTCTCAAATTTGCAAATAAAACATTCTCACTTCTCTAATTTAGTAAGCAACCCCAAAACAACTTTTAATTGATAAGATAATAGTAACTCCTTGAAGTAGAAGTACTTAATTCGCCCCGGGTAATACGACCTTGATATTGAACTTAATATCCTATACTATATGCGACAAGGTATACTTGCCTTCATCGAATATAGAATCGGAGAACATCTCACAACTACACTTCCACCTTCTCCTCCCTTAACTTTGTGTTCTCCGCGCATAACCCCTTCTCCGCTAAATAATTTTATATCAAGTTTTTGGCGCCATTGCCGGGGACTCATGTTTTGATATTTTGAAAAAAAGGATAGCTATTAATTTTATAGTTTTTCCTTTTCTCTCGCTCTCGTAACGGTTTTATCTCCCCCCCCCCGCTTTCTCTCTTTTTAAGTGTATGACTCGAGAAAGCTCATCAATTATTCCTTTTGATCCTGAGATAGAGCGCACCGCTTTGCGTCGCCTCCATTCTCGTGACCAGGAATCGCACTTAGGCATCGAAGAGTCGATCGGGGAAACTGCCACAGAAACGATGGATCCTAATCCACCCAACCCAAATGAGGCCCAACAAAGGACTATGTCCTATTATGCGAGGCCGAACATAGAGGGTACACAATCAAGTATTATTCGCCCCACAGTGGCGAACAATAACTTTGAGATCAAGTCCAGCATCATCCAAATGGTGCAGTAGACGGTAACCTTCGATGGTCTCCCGGACGAGGATCCAAATTATCACATTGCAAATTTTCTCGAAATCTGTGACACTTTTAAAATCAATGGAGTCTCAGATGATGCCATTCGATTACGTCTCTTCCGTTTCTCTTTGCGGTCAAAGGCCAAGCAGTGGCTGAGCTCTCTTCCTAGAGGGTCCATCACCACGTGGGACGGTATGGAAGGGAAATTACTTACCAAGTATTTCCCGCCTGCGAAGACCGCCAAATTGCGAACAGATATTGCATCCTTCATGCAAATAGACTCGGAGACTCTCTACGATACATGGGAGAGCTTCAAGGAGCTATTGCGAAGGTGCCCACACCACGCGCTTCCAATTTGGGAATAAGTGCAAATATTTTATAACGGCCTAAATTCCTTAACAAGGCAAATGATCGATGAGGCCGGTGGGGGGACACTAAATAACAAAACCCCAGATGCCGCTCAGGAACTTTTTGAGGAAATGGCTATGAATTCATATCAATGGAATGTGCCCCGTGTGCGGGCTAACAAACCAGCGAGAGTCTTTGAAATTGACGCTACTTCGAATCTTTCCCTCCAAGTTGAGCGGTTAACAAAGCAAGTGGCAGAGATGACTGCTTCCTCCGCCACTCCTCCTTTGTTTAATAATTATAATAACTCTACTTTTACAAAAGTTCATGTTGACTTCATGGGAAATGCTCCACGACACTCCTATAACCCGAACAACGCACCGTACAATAACACTTACAATGCGGGTTATAGGAGCCATCCGAATTTCTCATGAAGTAACCAAGGAAATGCTCAATGCCCCCATAACCCCCCCTCATAATCATAGCCAAACATTTAATCTAGATCCCGCCTTAAATTTAAATCCACCTGGTTTCCAACCGCAACAGGCAAAGCCCTCTTCACTTGAAGAGGTCTTTGCCAAATACGTTGCTACAAATGAAACGAATATCAGGAATATTGCCGGGTCCATCAAAAACTTGGAAAACCAAGTTGGATAGCTAGCCAAGATAATCTCAGATCGGCAACAAGGAGCTTTGCTAGGCAATACCGAGCAAAATCCAAGAGAAAGTGCAAACTCCATTACCCTCCGCAGTGGAAAAGAAGTTGCTATACCAAGCGAACCTATGGTACCTCTCCCTTCTCCTCTCTCTCCTCCTGTTATTTTAGCTTCAAATTTGCCTACTACGCCTACTCCACATATGTCTAATCCAAGATTACCGTATCCGTCTAAACTTAAAAATGAACGCGCTGAAGAAAGTTACAAAAAATGTTTAGAAATTCTAACAAACATTCATATAAACGTGTCGTTCTGCGAGGCTATCTCTCAAATGCCGAAATATGCGAAATATCTCAAGGAGCTCCTATCAAATAAGAAAAAGCTCGAGGATATTTCGCATATTTCCTTAAATGCAGAATGCTCCGCGGTTGTGCTCAACAAATTACCCCGCAAAGCGAATGACCCGGGAAGGTTCTCCATCCCGTGCCTATTCGGTAATTCGTTGGTCAAACATGCGTTGGCGGACTTGGGAGCAAGCATAAATCTCATGCCCTTTTCGTTTTTTAAAAAATTAGGTCTAGGGTCTCCGAACCCCACTCGTATGAACATACAGCTAGCCGATCGTTCTGTGAAATATCCGATAGGGATTGTGGAGGATGTCTTGGTCAAGGTGGACAAATTCATCTTTCCGGTGGATTTTGTCATCCTAGACATCGAAGAGGATGCCGATGTACCCCTGATACTCAGCCTCCCCTTTCTTGCCACCTCTCGCGCTATTATTGATGTTAGTGATGGAAAGCTCCTCCTTTAGGTTGGAGATGATGAAATCACTTTTAGCATTAATCCCTCCATGCGCAAAACCTTAGAGCAAGATGATTCCTGCTTTTATCTCAAGGAATTCTTCGAAAATGATTTTTTTGGGCCTTTTGAATTAGTTTCTTCATCATTTGATGAATCTCTTATCACTGAGCTCTTTTGCTTAGAGGAAGTCTCTCGCACTACCCTCCCCGAATCACTTCCCATGGACACCACAAAATTCAAAACCTCTTGAGAGGAACCACCCATATTGGATCTTAAGAAACTTCCCCCTCATCTGCAGTATCTTTTCCTCGAAAATGACTCTAAGCAACCAGTTATTATCTCCTCGGATCTGAGCAAATCAGAAATTTCTGAGTTGACTCTAGTTTTGCAAAATCACCGCGATGCAATTGCGTGGCAGTTATCCGATATTAAGGGGATTAGCCCATCATTCTGAACACACAAGATATTCTTAGATAATAACTTTCGTAGTACTATCCAGCACCAACGACATTTAAATCCAAACATGAAGGACGTCGTGAAGGCTGAGGTTATTAAACTTCTAGATGCGGGAATTATCTATCTCATCTCCGATAGTACTTGGGTAAGCGCAGTACAGGTCGTGCCAAAGAAAGGCAGGGTCACGGTAGTGGCCAATGAAAATAATGAATTAATTCCAACCTGTACTATTACGGGTTGGCGGATGTGCATTGATTACCGTAAACTCAATGATTCCACCCGAAAAGACCACTTCCCGCTTCCCTTTATCGACCAAATTTTAGAACGACTTTCCGGTCACTCCTTCTACTGCTTTCTCGACGGTCTCTCGGGGTACCTCCAAATCCCAATTTCACCTGAAGTCCAAGAGAAGACTACCTTTACCTGTCCATTTGGCACCTTCGCTTATAGACGGATGCCATTTGGTTTATGTAATGCACCGGCTACATTTCAGCGATGTATGCTGGCGATATTCGATGAATTGGTAGAAGAAGTGATGGAGGTTTTTATGGACGACTTCTCGGTATTTGGTAGTTCTTTTGCGAATTGTTTAAAAAATCTCGAGCGCGTGTTCATTCGTTGTGAGGAAACTAACTTAGCGCTCAACTGGGAGAAATTCCATTTTATGGTCTGAGATGGATTAGTCCTCGGCCATAAGATTTCAGGCAAGGGTATCGAGGTCGACCGGGCAAGATCGAAATTATTGAAAAGCTCCCCCCTCCAACAAATATTGAAGCCATTGGTAGTTTTATTGGGCACGCGGCATTTTATCGGCGTTTTATCCAAATTTTTTCCAAAATAACGAAGACGATAACCCATCTTCTCGAGAAAGAGTCACCTTTCAATTTTAACAACGATTGTCTTCTTGCTTTCAATTTAATAAAAGAAAAATCAGTAAACTCTCCAATTCTAGTTGCTCCGGATTGGTCGCTCCCTTTCCAAATCATGTGCGATGCTAGTGATACTGCGGTAGGCACGGTCTTAGGCCAGCGAGAGGATAAATTCTTCCACCCGATTTATTATGCAAGCAAGACACTCATGTCTGCACAGGCCAACTGCACCACCACCGAGAAAGAGCTCCTAGCAATTGTTATTGCCTTTGATAAGTTTAGGTCTTATATCACCCTCTCCAAAGTAATCGTTTTTACGGATCACTCAGTTCTTCGTTTTTTATTTAGCAAAGCCGACCCAAAGCCCCGCCTTTTGCGATGGATCCTCCTCTTGCAGGAGTTTGATTTAGAAATTCGGGACAAAAGAGGGGCCGAAAATTTGGCGGCCGACCATTTATCTCGTTTAGAAAACCATGCCAGCGAATTATTAGTGGAAGCCGACATTAACGATAAATTCCCTAAAGAGCGCCTCTTCGCTCTCGAAAATTCAAAAGATTATCTCGTGCCATGGTTCGCTGACTTTGCCAATTATTTAGTGGCTCGGGTCTTGCCAAAGGAATTCTCAAGTCAGAAAAAGAAGAAATTCTTTTCTGGTTTAAAGAATTACTTTTGGGAAGACCCTTTCTTATTCAGAATCTATGCGGATCAGGTAGTGCGGCGTTGCGTTTCGAGTGAAGAAGGAGTGCAAATTTTGGGACATTGCCATGAAGGACCAACAGATGGTCATTATCAAGCGAACCGTACCGCAAGAAATGTGCTGAAGGCGGGTTTCTATTAGCCCACACTATTCAAGGATGCTCACACCCTAGTGAGTACTTGCGATAGTTGCCAGCGGGCAGGCAATATCTCACGGCAGGACGAGATGCCTCAAAATTTTTTCCTCGAATGTGAAATCTTCGATCTTTGGGGCATCGACTTCATTGTGCCCCTCCCCCCTCTTATCAAAATAAATACATTCTCGTAGATGTCGACTATGCATCAAGGTTGACGGAAGCGCAAGCTCTCCCCACCAACGATGCACGAGTTGTTGTAAAATTTCTAAAAAAACTATTCTCTCGATTTGGCATGCCACGCGCTATAATTAGTGACAGGGGAACCCATTTCTGCAATAGCCAGTTTGCCAAAATTTTGGCAAAATATGGAGTAACGCACAAACATTCCACCGCCTATCACCCCCAAACGAGCGGTCAAGTCGAGGTTGTTAATCGAGAATTGAAACGTATTTTAGAGAAAACTGTAACCTTGAACAGGAAGGATTGGGCACTAAAACTAGATGATGCACTATGGGCCTATCGAATGGCATATAAGACCACCATCGGTTGCACGCCGTATCGCTTGGTTTATGGAAAGGCTTGCCAGCTTCCAGTTGAGTTAGAGTACCGTGCGTTTTGGGCCCTCAAAACATTAAATCTAGATCCAACCCTAACCGCCGAACACCGTAAATTTTAGCTCAATGAACTCGACGAGTGGCGGGCGAACGCTTATGAGAGTAATAGGCTTTATAAAGAGCGAACAAAGTTCTACCATGACAAAAATATTAAATTTCCTAAATCTTTTTCGCCGGGCGATCTCGTCCTTCTTTATAACTCTCGGCTTCGCCTCTTTCCAGGTAAATTAAAATCGCGATGGTCCGGCCCCTTTATTGTTAAAGAGGCTTGGCCGTATGGGACGGTTCTCATTTCGCACCCGGATAAGGGTGAATTTAAGGTAAATGGTCTGCGATTAAAACTCTATTTGCCTAACGATTTACTTCCTACTGCGATGAAACAATTACTGCTATCGAACTCATGAACTATTTCGTTGCTCCTTCATTTGGACTGTAATAATTTAAGACTTCTTATTGTTGGACAATATTCTTTTGGTCGAGCTCAAACGACCTTTATAAACAAAGGGCGCTCTTGGGAGGCAACCCAAATCGTTTTTCTGTTTTCTTTATTTTACACTTTTTGCCCCGGACGGCTCCACAAGTTGCGGCTTCAAAAATCATCGTCGTCGATGCTGCTAAATCCATCACAAAGTCCAACAAAAGACCTTTCCTGACGATTCAAAGCCCAAGCATGGAGGAGCGGCATAACTCAGCTTTTGTTGCAAACTAAAACCGGGGAAGTACCTGTTTTTCAATTCTGTCTTTCATTTCTGTACTTCAATTTTGTCTCGTTCTCCAACCTCCTTCTCCATTGCGGACAATGTAGATTTTATGATTGGGGGAGGACTTCCTCCTTCTTTTTGCCTTTTGTAAATATCTTTTACTTTTCCAAAAAAAACTATATAGCTGCATTTTGGTATTTCAATAGTACCCCATGTTTTGTTTTGTTTTTCTCAAAACTTTTTATAAACAGCGTAGTTAATTATAATTTCTCTAATCATTTTTTTAATCATATTTTACAAGTAAAATGTTGGCCATGCTGTGGTTCTAATTCACGGTAGCATGTTAAGGTGAAATATTTCTCTAAAACGTGCATTTCTATTATGGTTTTCCGTTCTTTATTTTCTTTACTTTCCCTAAAATTCATCATCCACTATTTTCCTTTTCGTTTTTAGATAATTTTTCTAAGAACAACTTTTGAATAACGTAGTAGATATGAATGATCCAAGTCACATATTATTTTTATTTTCAAGATAATTTATCAATCTTCTTTTATTATCTCGGACTTGCTTTTTGAAATTTTTCAAATCTATGTTTTCAATTAAAAAGCGTGAAAATGATTTAGGCCGTTTTTGTTTACGTTTGAGCTTTCTTGCTAACCTAAAATCTTTTACCACTAGTTAGCCGCTTTTGAGCCTTTTTTTCCAATTTCATTTGATAACTCCACATAGCATTTCATTTTCACCAAAGCCAAAATTCCTACCAATCTAATCACGCTAAATTTTTTGAGTTTCATTCAAAAATTTTTATAATCATAGTAGGAAATTTTGTGTTATCTTTGGAAAAATTATTGAATAAAGTGTACTCAAAAGCAATGTTTGATTTTATTTAGCCAATTCAACATGAAAGAAAAAAAAAATTATGGCCTTTGTTTTGAAAAAAGAAAAAAAATGACGAGAAAAAAATAAATAATAATAAAGAAGAAAAAGAAACAAAAAATATATATTTTGTTTAAAATAAAAATTTTTTGAAACTTTTTGTTTTGGTTTAGTGTGATTTTAAGCCTCCATGTTTATCTTTGAATTTCACTCCTATTCATGATCCTAAACCAAACGTTTCGGTCCTATTAAGTCCTTTTGATTCACACCATTTTAAATCTTATTTAACAGCTACGAAAAGAAGAAAAGTAAATTAGTTTTAGTTCTGAATTTAAACTTAGATTTTTGTTATTTAATTGATATAATTATAATGCGTTGCTTGGATCTAGTAACAACCCAATACGTTCTTTACATTTTTGTTGTCTTGCTTAAATCTATTTAAAGAGTCTCGCCAAAATTCTGGATGATTTATTTTTGTTAAGTAAAGTTTATAAAAGTTAAACCATACCAAAATAATTGTTTTAGATTTACGTTTTACATTCTCCCTACCTGGAATTTCGCATAGTACTTGTGTAAGCATGATTAAAACTTTTTGAATTAGTCACTTTTTATGATTAGCTAGTTTTTATATTTTTGCTTGGGGACAAGCAAAACTTAAGCTTGGGGGAATTTGATAATACAGTTTATAGTCAATTTTATTAGGGTATTTTTAGGGTTTCACGGCAAATCATGTCTTGTAAAGTGCTTATTTTGATTCACCTTTGTATATATTTTTGTCGCAAATGCGTTTTTCTGCTTTTTGCAGGTTTTCACAGCTTTCAGCCGAATTTTGCTGTGACACGCCCCCTGGTCACGCCCTACCCGGCCGTGTACCTAGGGCATGTAACCCAGAGGAATGAAGCAATTGGTACGAAACTGTATTCCGTGGAAACTTAGTGTACACGCCCTCTGTCACGCCCGTGTCACATCCGACACGGGCGTGTTCTAGAGGCGTGTCCCCAAGTTCCGAGGAATCGCCGCAACGCGCTCGTTTTCCCGCTCCACCGTCGCACCGAATGTGTCACGCCCCCGGGTCACGCCCGACCCGGGCGTGACATATGGGCGTGTACTTCAACAACCACGCCCGTCAACTCCAGCAATTAATTTCAGGACGAAAAAGTCGCACTGACAGTGTCATGCCCCAGGTACATGCCCTACCAGGGCGTGTCAGGGGGCGTGACCCATCCCGAAAAAAAGCTATAAATTGAGCCCTTCCCCAAGGGTTCAGGACACTTTTGGCTGAGAGGGGGAGGTTCTGCCCCTTTGTTTAATGTTCCTTTTATGCTCTTTCTCTCTCGCTTTGTATTTTCCTTAATCCTAGTTTAGTTAAGCATTTGTAATAGCTTTTGTTAATGCTTTAGTTGCTAATGATAGTGCCAGAATAGGATTTCAATTCCATGCACTTGTAATCTCGTTCAATTTCATGCTGTAAGCTCGCCTTAATTTTAATAAAAGTGCTCTTGTTTTCTTCTCTTTACTACTTGGTATCTTTATGCTTTACTACTCATACCCCCTCTTCCACCTCATCATGATTAACTAATCCTCCATGTACTCGATCTTGATGATCCTAGGTTCAAGTGATTAAGTTATGATGCTTTGAATCTTACCTTTCCTTTTTAGGGTTTAGCCTTTAATTACTCTTGATTTATCACGGGTTGGAGGTATATCATCGATATATACTCTCCACCTTTGCTTCATTCTGGGCTAGCCGAGAGGCCGAAAGTTTGAAATGAGCACTCAAGAGTAAAGGGAGTTGTTCGCACCCCTCGAGAGAGGCAGACGTTAAATTATCCCGGATTGGAGTAAAATCCAATAGATGGGTTCGCAGCATAAAGCGGGTTTTAGGCCTCCGATTCGGACTAAAGTTCGGTCAGACCTTCCTAAACTCAGATGGGCATGACTTCGAGGGAAGCATGTTCTTGCTTTTAGAACCTCTGCGGTCAAGGTCTCTTGCCTTATTAATTGAAAAAGTTTATTATTGCATCTTTTGATCAACTTAAGCCGAGGTGATTCTCGATCGAGTACTATCGCTTAATCATCATTTAGCTTTTCTCAAAATTGCAAGTAAAACATTCTCACTTCTCTAATTTAGTAAGCAACCCCAAAACAACATTTAATTGATAAGATAATAGTAACTCCTTGAAGTAGAAGTACTCTATTCGCCCCGGGTAATACAACCTTGATATTGAACTTAATATCCTATACTATATGCGACAAGGTATACTTGCCTTCATCGAATATAGAATCGGAGAACATCTCACAACTACACTTCCACCTTCTCCTCCCTTAACTTTGTCTTCTCCGCGCATAACCCCTTCTCCGCTAAATAATTTTATATCATAGCGTATGGCTCGCGACAGCTGAAAGTGCATGAGAGGAATTACCCGGTCCATGACTTGGAGTTAGCGGCCGTGATTTTTTCCTTGAAGCTTTGGAGCCACTACTTGTACGGGGTGAAGGTCGATATCTATACCGACCACAAGAGCCTGAAATACATGTTGGATCAGAAAGATCTAAATATGCGACAGCGGAGATGGATGGAGTTCCTGGGGGACTACACGTTCAAAATTCATTATGTGCCTGGGAAAGGCACTGCAGTTGAGGATGCATTGAGTCGTAGGGCCCCAGCTCAAGCCAGTTTGTGGTCGGTCCATGACAAGTGGTTGGTTCGGGAGTTGGAGGAATTGGAGATCTAATGCATAGATAAGAAAACAAGTCCTGAAGCACTATTAAACTGGATAAAAGTTCAGTGTGACCTGGCTGATCGGATTCGGCAGGATTTGGATATGGATGGCCGCATGAAGCAAATCATGGTTGATGCTTTGGATGGGTCAAATTCCCAATTTGTTGTTGAGGATGGATTGTTATGGAAAGAAGGTCGTCTGTGCGTCCCAAACGTGGGCAATCTGCGGGCGGATTTGTTGTACGAGACTCACCATACAAAGTACTCGATCCACCCAGGGAGCATGAAGATGTACTGTGATGTGAAGAAATTGTTCTGGTGGCCAGGACTTAAGAAGGATGTGGCACTGTACGTGGAGAAGTGTCAAACATGCGCCTTAGTGAAGGTGGAGTGCCAAAAGATAAGATGATTCTTGAAGTCCTTCCCTATTACGGAGTGGAAGTTAGAAGACATTACTATGGACTTTATGCATGATTTGCCAAGGTCGCAGAAGGGAAATGACGCCATCTGGGTGGTCGTGGATTGTTTGACAAAAGTGTCTCACTTCATTCCACATAGGAAGGATAACTCCGTGGAGAAATTGCAAAGTTTTATGTGATACTATTGTGCAGCTTCACGGTGTGCCCCGCAGCATCGTGAAGGACCGTGATGGGCAGTTCACGTCCAATGATTGGAGGCTGGTGCAGCAGATATTGGTAACAAAGCTGAGTTTCAGCACAGCCTTTCATTCGCAGATGGATGGGCAGATCGAGAGAGGCAATAGGACAATGGAATACATGCTTCTTATGTGCGTCCTAGACTTCGGGAAGCAGTAGGAAGATCACCTACACTTGGTGGAATTCGCTTACAACAATAGCTACCAGGCGAGCATACAAATGGCACGCTTCGAGACCCTTTATGGTAGAAGATATCGCATGTCGTTGTCTTGGTTAGAAACGGGTGAGTCAAAGTTGTACAAGTGCCAAGAGGTAGAATATGTTGTTGGAACCAACTTTCTGGTACCTCCTAAAGTTCGAAGCTGAGGATGCAGCCCACACATACTCTTCTTGAAGTACCCTCCCGACGTGAGTCGGAGACCTAGAAACAAACCGAGGGGTCTCAGCTCGGAGGTCCCACCTCTTTCCCGGAAGAACTGAAGATCTTCCCCTCCCAAGACAATGCTGAGCTAGGTGCTTGTGAGGAAGATGGTGGAAATGTTCAACAACCTTCTCAGGCACCTCTATCGGTCTATTTATAGGCCCCTGAATCTGATCTGCAAATATAACTTCTGAATTAACCTGAAATGACCAAAACACCCTGGGCTGGGTCTGCCAACAGCCAAACTCCGCTGTTGTGGTGGGCTATACGCAGTCGTCCAGGGGTAGAAGTGTAAAATTACCTGGGGCAAAAAGGTAAAATCCCCCTTGGGGGTAAAAAGGTAAAAACATCTTTTCTCTCATGTGCCGAGTGGGGAAAAGACTGTCGGGCGAGGCGACCCTCTCTGTTCGTCTCGCCGGCCTCTTACCTTATTGGCTATCTCGCCGCCTAGAACCATCTCGCACTAGCTGGGCGTCTCGCCTACCTCAGAGAATCCCCCAACCCGCCTCCTGCAGGTGGACCTCTTGGTCTTAATCGCCTGTCAAGTTCATCTCAGCAGCCTTCCCTACTCGCTCATTGAGCCACCTCTCGCGAGCCCAAGGTTGTACACAATCCCCGCTCTTTTCGAGGTTGCCCTAACCTCGGAAAGATAAGTCCAACTGAGGCTCGCGACGCTGGGATTTGCTTGAGAATGTTTGGTGGGCCCCCCATGGGGCCTATAAATATGAGATCCCAACTTTCTTTAGGGTGCCCCTTTTTGTCTTCCATCATTTCCTCGACCTTCAGCATGTCCCACAGCTAGAGTTTTCATGAGCGCCTCGCGATGGTGTGAAAGCAAAATAAAGCCAACATGGCCGCCCTATTTCGGGATCTGGTGCGTACTCCTCCCTCAGCAATTAGTCCGTCATGATGTCTTTGACTCTTCAAAAAAGTCACTGCGGCGTTTTCGCCCCTTGGGTTTTTGAGATAGAAAGAGAGAGAGGGAGAGACGAAGCGTCGGGCTGTCTCTTCATTTCCCGCCCCTTGATTTTCCCGCTCGATCCCCTCTCTCTTCTTCATCCGTTAAAAATACCTCTTAGATTGAGATATTCCCATACTTCTGTTACTATTCTTGGTTGTCTTTGCGGCCAGAGCTTCCGCCTGCCCCTCTTCTTCTACACAATTCTCGCGTCCCGCTCTCCCTCTAAATCGTTCATTTCTCCTATTTCTGCCTCCTTGCTTGCTATGGTAAGGAAGAGGGTGGAAGAAGGTGCGGGCCGTAACCGCTGCGGAAAGTGATTTGTGGATCATGATTTTCCTCTCGGCAGACTACCAGAGTAAGAGTATACTCGCTCCGCCAACGAGTTCCTTGCTGACGGTTATTTGTCTCGCCCACCCAAAGTTGGCAAGTGCATCAATACTTTTTACCCCAACGAACTGGCCTTCCCCGTCTCGCACTTCGAGGCGGGGCTGTGACTTCCCCTTTGGCCAGAGGTCAAATTATTCTTTAAGTACTTCGGGGTTGTTCGTGCCCAATTCAACCCCAACGATATCTCTATGCTGGTTGCTTTCGCCTGCTACGTGCGGCGAGAGCGCATCGAATTCAGCTTGACCGCCTTTCGCAAGATGTTCATCTATCACGTGAAAGACGATGGCATTTCCTACTTCACCGGCCAAGGCCTAAAGGTGTGCGAGACGCCGAACAAGAATCATCACTGGTTGACTCGCATCGTCTTCATTCGCGGGGACTTGGGAGGCATCCCTCTCGCCCCGGTTTCCCCTGCTGAGTGCTACTATGAAACCCCCAAGGTTGGGGGTGCCAAGAAGGCTCTCTGCGACTTCTTCGCAGGGAAAAATTTCAAGGTCAATTTCCTCAGGTGAGACCTCGACTCGCTTCCAGCTGTCTTCCCCGGCGAAGGTATACTCCTGCCCGCCCCCCCCCCCCCCTGCTCCTTAGCATTGTAAATTTTTGTTTTATGCTGACTGCTAACTTGCCCAGGTGAGAGAAACGTCCCTGTTCATCCTTCTTACCAGAGTAACAGGGGACTCGCCTTAGCGAGTATGGCGGTGGAGGCCGCGAAGGATACGATGACCCCCACCCTAAAGAAAAGGCCCGGGGACGAGGACACTTCTCGGCACAGCCCAAAGAAGAAGGTGAAGAAATCGGTGTCCTTTAAAAAGGAGAAAAAGACTGCACCCAAAGAAAGGAAAGAGTTATCGGGATCCATGTCCCCCGTTCCTTTAGGGTCTCCCTCACCTCCCCAACTATCCGTCTCGCCTACCCGCGAGATGGTATTGTCACAACCAGCCACCACCACCACCACTATTCAGCCTGCTGAGTTCCCTTCCGGCGAGGCTGGCTCCTCTAGCCGCTCGGCCCGCGCCTCGCACCCCAATTTTAACATGGGGCCTGTGACGGATGATGCTGCCGGAGAGCTGGTGCTCCTATGGGACAAGGACGCTAACCGCGTGTCGGTGTCCACTCTCCTTCCTTCCTGGAAAGAGCAGGACCCCCCACCAGTCGCCTTCTCCCTAGGGTTCGGGCTATATGGTGGCCTTGGCTCTGAGCCCGCGGATAATGAGACGTCGCGAGACCTCATTTTGAAGAGCGCCCACTCTCAATTTAGCTCCTTGGAGCTCGCGCACCGGGTCTCGTGTCACCTGGTCTTCAATAATAGGAAATGGAAGGAAGCGGAGGCCGGTCTCTCCGCGGAACGTGAGAAGTCCAACGACCTTGAGAAGAGGCTGGCCGTTGCCAATAACCTCCTTGCGCAGAGTCAGGGTGGTGTGGTAAGTTTTCTTACCGCCGCTTTGCTAGCCCTACTCGCCGCTCATTATGGTCCTTTATTCATTAAATATTTCTGCAGGATGCCGAGACTGCCGACCGGATGCGCTCGCGCATTGAGGGGCTGGAGGGAGAGAACAAGAAATTATAAGCTGAAAATATCCGTCTTCGGAACAGCGCGACACCCCCTTCAGACCAATTTCCCGTTCCTTCTCGCTACTCTGTGGACGAGGTAGATGCCCTCTGCCGAGATTCCAATATCAAGACAGCGGAGCTTGTTCTCAAAATGATGAAGGAGCTGGGGGTGGTGCGCGATGATGTCGAGATTGTTACTGTCCGCGACCTGGTCCCCCGCTTATTCGGAGAGACGGACGACAACTCATCTTCCGACAAAGAGGAGTAGGGAGACACCATCGCCAGGGACTTCTCCCCCCCCCCTCTTTTGCTTTTTTATCTTGTCTGGTACTTGTAGTCATGATATAGACATTTCCTCAGGAATAGCGAGGTGTTCTCTTTTGTGATGATCCAATGGAATATTGTAATTAACTTTTTACATGTTAGTTTATTATGATTCTTCCTTCCGCTGTTTCGCTTGATAGTTAGCCCAAAACGTGAGACCTTGGGTCTCTCTTCGCCTTTACCACCCGCGGGATCTTTTGACCCTTAGTGCTAATCTTGATGTAAGATAAACATGCGCTGAAGACCTTGGAGACCAGCTGCCCCACATGATAGGCCCCACCTTTTGACGCCAGGCTTGCGCCATGGACAAGAAAGACCCACTCGCTATGGGCGAGACCGCCCATGCCGAGTGTCGGCCAGAGATCCTCCTCACTGGCCTAATCCCCAATCCTTCCTTTTTCTAGCGATTTTCCACCAATCCCCTGATAAATATGGACATTTCTCCCCGTGAACTCTCACCACTTACTTGCCCCCGAGTGATCCTACAGCCATGCTGGCTAGATGAGAGCCTAGTCAGCGGGTCTGCTCGGGGTCTCCCCTCCAAACCATCTCCAACCACCGAGTGAACCTACAGCCCTGCCAGCTATATGCGAGACCACCCATGTCGAGTGTCGGACAGAGATCCTCCTCACATGCCCCAAGAAAGCAACCTCCTTAAGCCAGAATTCACACTTGTTAAACTTGGCGTACAAGGCGTGCTCCTTAAATTTCTTCAACACCAAGGTAAGGTGCTCAACATGCTCCTCCTCCGACTTTGAGTAGACCAAGATGTCATCGATGATAACAATGATGAAGATGTCCAAATATGGCTCAAACACCTTATTCATCAGACTCATGAAGGCCGAATTGGCATTTGCGAGCCCAAATGGCATTACCGTGAACTCAAACAAACCATATCTTGAACTGAAGGCTGTTTTCTGGATATCCCCTTCTGTATCCTCAACTAATAGTATCCAGAGCGCAAATCCAGTTTAGAAAACCAATGTGCTCCCACTAGTTGATCGAACAACTCGTCGATCCGAGGTAGCGGATAAGTGTTCCGCACCTTCAACCGATTGAGTTCCCGATTATTTATGCATAAACGCAGGGTTCCATCCTTCTTCTTCACGAACAGTACAGGGGCTCCCCAGGGTGACGAACTGGGGCGAACGAACCCTGACTCCACCAGTTCTTGCAATTGAACTCTAAACTCCGCGAGTTCCTTTGGGGCCATTCGGTAAGGGGCCTTAGATACAGGCTTGGCACCCTGTACTAGATTAATCTGGTAGTCAACTTCCCTATGCGGGGGCAATCCTAGTAGTTTCTCAGGAAATACCTCGAGTAATTCCCGCACTACCCGTACATCTTTTACTTCCAACGCTACCTCCTTCAACTTGAACCAGATCATGAAGACCTCATCCCCCTTCATATGGACTTTTACAGCCTGTACGGAAGATAACATCATACGAGGTGGAAAGCAAATACCTTGGAAGATGACGTCGGAGTCTCCATGTCTCAAATAGATTCGCTTCTCTGTGTAGTCAATCCTCGCGAAGTGCCAGTCCAACCACGCCATGCCCAAAATGATGTCGAACTCCGACATTCTCAGGACCATGGTCGGCGTATCAAAGGCCTTTCCATCAATGAATAACTCCAACTCGCACTTGGCGATTGCGATCATCTCCGAGCCGTCCGGAAGGCGCACTCGTCGGGCTATTTCAGTGAAATATTTCACACCTTCTATGCCTTTAATGAAATCCTTGGACACAAAGGAGTGTGAGACACCGGTATCTAATCGAGTGTAGGTCGGTTTCTCACTAACCATTATGCCTAAGCATCAAAATTGTGAAGGCTCACGCCATATTCCTAGAAAAACTTAGGCAGACTAAGGACGAATGCTTAATTTCTTCCTCGTAGTCTTCGTCCTTGAGCTGGGTCCTGCTTCAATTACTCCTTCAGCGAGTCTCTTAACGCTTGTCTGAACACCCAAAAGACTCGCTTCCAACCACTACAATATCCATTATCTCCACCAAGCTCAAGTCTCCTATAAACAAAAGTGGTTGCCCTAGGAAATCTGTCATGTCTATTATCTTCGTTAGATTCAAAATCCGCTATAAACAAAAGTGCTTGCCCTAGGGGATCTCGCAAGACTTTATACCATAGTTTTACATACTTGGGGTCGTCCAAACTTGGAAGATCGACGTATAAAGGTATGTACCTAAGGTCAGGTTGGCTAATCGTACGGTCAAAGTTCGACATACCTAGTGTGAATTACATATGGGCACACCACTGCTTCCGCTACGTTAGTTTGTCCGCAAACTATCTAATCGAACGGGGGTGGTTCCATTGTTGATAGACTTCTTTAGTTGAGGATCGTGGCAAAATGATACCATTTGTAAGACCCCCCCCCCCGGATCCCAAAACACAGCACGAAGGGGGTCTTATGCCCGGAACAGCCGCCTTGCGGTAGCATTAGCGCACGGGCTAACCTGTACCACAAGACGCATATTCCGCCGGCTACAAGCAATATCAATATCACATGCCCACCCAACCAAAATATAAGCAAGAGAAGTCAATCCACACTAAGTAATAATGTCCAAATTAGTACAACAAAAGAGAAGCTAAAACATGCTTCGACATATCAGAGTACAGCTATAGAAATTTCCCAAAAAGGTGCTACATCAACACCTCTCAACACTCACATCTGTGACCGACGGTATCGACGACACTATCACATTAGGCCCTGTCGTCCTGGCCTGGCTATCCTGCTGCATAGTCTGCGGCTTCTCTACCTGTGGCGTGACCTCCTAAAAAGGAAGACGTAGCAACCGTTAGTCGAAACGACTAATTGGCTTCACATCCGCTCCCCCGGCGACACCTCGGCATCGGGCGGAGAGAAGGAACAAGTGTAATATATATATATATATATGCAAGTAAAGAAGTACAAGCAGGTGGAAATAGTGTAATAGTAAGAGTATCATGATCTAACAAATGTTTAAGAGTTATAGAAACTAACAAGTATAAGTAATAGTAGCAGGAAAGTAACTTAACTTATAAGGATGCTCATACAAACTTATAAGTTAAGGATCGGGTTACATAAAGGTAACTCATCGTATAAGAGTGCCCATACAAACTTATACGATGAGGATCTTGTTGTGCAATGTTATGAAATGCTATGTATGCTATGCAATGACTCACTCATGCTCACACACATGCAACTGCCATGTCGACACAGACTGTAGTTCCCACTTTTCGAGCAGGTAGGTAACCTCTCAGGCATCAGCCGTCGTGGCCAGGCGGTGACAGTAGAACGGGCACTTCTACTACTAGGCGGGTATCCACACTACTTCACCTAGGCCTCCTTATGCCTCAACGCTAAGAACACAACAACGGAGCACATGCATACTATGGCCCAGTGGGAGCCTCGGGTAGATGCGCACAGAGGACCAAGCCCCGAACTGACCTTGTGTGACCCGGAAGGAGCCTCAGAAGTAAGCACGAGGACCAAGCCCAACCGTTGACTTGGCACGGAAGGAGCCCCGGGACATGAACACCGAGGACCAAGCCCAACTGCCCAAAGTCTAACTGTCAACTCCCATCGATGTGACGATCGGCGAGCCCGTAGACCTGCCACACTATCCTTAACCCAGGATTACGACACCGCGTGTCGACTCACACCACATGCAATTTCACACCACTGTGGCATGGCAGGGCCTCGAAAGAAGGCATGAGGACACAACCCAACCATCCATCCATACCTTATCTCAACACAAACCAAACAAGTGACGGTCAACACCGCACTTACATCCTTTCACAATACTACCCGTAGGGAGACTACACTCTAAGTATTGGACTACTAAACTCATTCCATTAATCAAACACACTCGTGGCCATAGTTTATTCTTCTACGTGACTTTCCAAATGATATCAACTTATTGTAAACATGATGCGCATAAAAAGATCTATCAATCTTTCTAAATGATAACAACTTATTATAAACATGATGCGCATATAAAGAGCTATCAATCTTTCCAAATGATAACAACATATTATAAACATGATGCGCATGAATAATGATCTACCAAATTTCTAACAAGCCAATTCGTTTAAGTAAGCTTGCTTCACAATTGGATTATATGAAATCTGATTAATTAACTTCGTCAATCATGCAACTAAAATGATTAATCATAAAAGAGTTCATTCAAGCCAAGTAACTTGCAATATTAATTCCACCGAATGCAAATCCATATTATATAAACCCAGAATTTAGGTGCAGAGTAAATCTGGACAACAACTTCAACCGGAGGTTACCGAAGCTACAAGAGTCTGGTGAAGACGTGTAACACCCCGATGGAAAGGTCTTTCCACGGGCTACAACTTTTGTATTCATACCTCAACCCAGATTTTACTGTATCCTATTAGAAATCAGCCTTGAGGTCCGCTGCGTACAGAACACAATTTCTGCATGCGAGATTTATCGAACACCATTTTCGTTCTGACTTTCCTGTGGCTACAGACGTTGCTTGAAGTCCTGCATGCATTCGTTGGAAAGGAATTTTCAAGGGCTTCAACTTTCGTGTTTAGTCGAAAGCCCAGATCTTGCCATATCCCTCATGAAAATGGCTTAGAAGATCGTTGTGCGCAGAATACAGATTCAGCACGCATCTTGTGGTGGAATGAACGGCATCGGTTCATCTTCCTCCTCAAGTCGATCCTCTCGGATCACCTCCAAAAATTCCTCCACCCATATTCACCCTCACGAGGCTTTTTCTCTTCACGAAACCATCCCCCATCTCCACATAGAAGATCGGAGAGGTTGAAGACACCACTAACCTAGAGCATAATCCCTGGATTGTCCTCACCCTAGAGAAAGCATCTTCTCACATGTCTAGACTCTTTGAGTTGACGTCTCGCCAAGATGTCTACAGATCTAGAACCAAGCGAGAGGGTAGGAAGATCAAATCGGTTCCAGCGGTACCACCATTTCCGGCCATGGATCTCATAATTCTCCTTGGCAGCATCTTCTCCTTCGCGGCATTGGCGGATTTTCCCTCCCTAGAACTTGCTCCTGCAGTTATCTTTCTATAGAAGTTTTCTCAGAAAATCGGGCTGGAAAGAGAAGTGAAACTGGTAGGGTTTTCTAAGCCCTTTTATATGAAAAGTAACATGGGTATTGACACGCCCGTGTCCATACCCGTGTCCTGCTCCACTGAAGCGTTACGACGGTTTTTAGTGTCGGTTCAACACTCGACACTGGTAGGGACACGCCCGTGTCCAGACCCGTGTCCAGACTCGTGTCCACATGACACAGCCGTGTTACCCCTTTACTTGACACTCGACGATCGTCGAGCACAAGTCGTAGCATAGGGGGAATTCGTCGATCTCAGCACCTCGATCGTCGAACCCAACCAAAATCGTCGACCGGAGAACTTGCCCCGGTCACGCCCATGTTCACGCCCGTGACACCGGGCGTGACCCCTATCAACTACTCGAGGATTCGTCGAACTTGTTGGGTATTGTATCCACAATGTACCTGACTTGAAGAAGCCCCTGGACAAGCTAAGGTCAATAGACAATGTATTTGATAAAATCTTTCAAGTTGTACTTGCAGTTATTCCACGCAAAGTGCACACCAATGTCAGGGTGCAGTAGGTCAATATACATGGGTCTGCACGACGTAATCCCTCGTTGAGCCGATCAGTGTGTTGGCCTATGTGTACTCTCTCTATTGGAGTGCACTTACGTTCAAGTACAGGGCTGTGATCTTGCAGGAGCAGACAAGGAGCAAGGATGGGTCAAGGAGCAGCTCGTGGGCGGAAAGACGAAAATTCGTCTAAGTATAATTTGACGAGAATCACCAAGTGATTCTCGCCGATTCGGCGAGAATCACTAGTGATTCTCGCCGACTCTTTCCGGCTACCTCAAAACGGTGCCAAGTAAGATTCGGCGAGAATCACTAGTGATTCTCGCCGAACCCATCGTAGAGCAGATCCTGAATACCAAGTTACATTCGTTGAGAATCAAAAAGTGATTCGTCGAGAATCACTAACTGATTCTCGCCGATTCGTCGAGAATCACCTGTGATTCTCGCCGATTTTTACTTGGCGTTTTCTCTGGAAACTGCTGGACCGGATTCTGCCGCTGGACTATTTTGAACCGGTTTTCGGGATTTTTCTTGTGGGTCCCACAACGGTCAAATTAGTAGTATCTACAGTATATATATACGTGTATTTTGAACTGTAGAGATAGAGAGAAAGAAGCCGAGCAAAAACCTAGACCTAAAATCGCGATCTTCACTCCGCCGCCGCCGTCGCGCTCGAGCTAGTTGGTCGCCGTCATCGATCGGGATTTCTTCGTGATCTCCAGCGACAGAAGCTTAGCAAAGCTTGAGTCTCACGTGTCTATCCAGAGATCCCTTGTCTCTCGATTTGTTGACCGGGAAAAACTCCCCCGTCTGAATCGATCGAGACGACCGATCCTAGAGTGACCATTGGTAGACCTAGTTTGCTTCGCTACGAAGTTTGGATCTCAAAGTACTGCAGCCATGCACCTTCGTTGCCGCCGATCCCGAACCAAGCCGCCGCTCGGATTGCCGCCGCCGGTTCCGGGGAGATCCTCTCCAAGAGAGACCAAGGTTGTAGACTCTTCGTTGACTTCACGAACACGTCGTCGAACGAAGAGGAACACCGAAGTCTCCAAACGAAGTTTGTATCTCGTGTACATTCTATTTACTTTTGTTGTAAAGGAACTATTGTTCCGTGTTGTAAGGGTTGGATGCAACCCGGTTTGTGGGAGTGTTGACTCCTACATGTGGAATGGTTCCTTCCAATAGTGCAAGGATTGGATTTCAATCCTGTTGGAGAAGTGACCGAGTCATCCCTTGTTGGGAGATAGGTCGAAGGGGGAAAGTGGATGTACCCAAGTCGGGGAACCACTATAAATTGCCTGTATTTTCTGTGTGCTGTGCTGTTTATCTTTATTGTGCAGGTACTATTATAAATTCCGCAAAAGCGCTACACGTCACCTATTCCCCCCATAGGTGCACATAGTTGACACTAGGTGGACTTTCAAGTGGTATCAGAGCCAGGTTACTCATCAAAAAGGTTAACACCTTGAGTTGAATCCTGCCCCTAGTGTCAAGAAGAAGACAAACATCTACTATGGACGGGCTCAAGTTCTCCGGCAAGATCCCAGTGTGCACCAGGCTCAACTTTCCTATCTGGAAGGAAAGGATCAGGTTCTACATGGAAGCAGTTGATCCTCGACTCTTCATGATTGTGGAGGAGGGACCTTATGTCCCCACTAAGGCCTCCACCATTGATCCCACCAAGAAGGTGCCGAAGACACTTTCTGAAATGGACAAGGACGAGATGGTGCTAGTGGGACTTGACAAGAAGGCACGAAACATTCAGGTCAGCGCAGTTGATGACTCAATGATGCAAAACTTCAGCAACTGCAGGACATCACAGGAGATCTGGCAGTGCCTGATCATCCTAATGGAGGGCACGGATGAAGTGAGGGATGATCGGAGATCCCTCCTGAACCAAAAATATGAGGCCTTCAGACAAGGGCCTAAGGAAGAGATCGGAGTCACCTACGAGAACTTCCTAAAGATTGTCAACGCCCTCAAGGGCTACGGAAGAGTGTTCACTAATGGTGAACTCAATGACAAATTTCTTAGGTCCCTTACTAAGGAATGGGACACAAAGATCTGCGCCATCAGAGAATTTGGCTGACTAGCATAAACTGATTCACAAACTCTGTTTGGGAAGCTGATGTCCTATGAGCTTCAGCTGAACACCAGAAAAGCAGAAGAAGAAGCAGAGAAGGCGGCAGCCAAAGAAAAGACTGTGGCTCTAAAAGCCAGTCACTCCAGAAAAGGCAAGGGTGCGGTTTCATACCGTGCCAGGAAAAAGGATGAGGAGGAGGACTCCGAGCCATGCTCCTCCAGCTCAGAGCTGTCGGAGGAGGATTTCTCCCTCATCACTCGAGAGTTCAAGAAGTTCCTCAAGATGAGGAATCAAAGAAAGAGAGACGGCTCCTCCTCCAGGCATCAGAAGAAAAATTATTCTTCTGACAGGTATGCATTTAGATCGAACAAACATCGCTCCGCTGACATTATTTGCTTTGGATGCAATAAGCCAGGACACGTCGTGGCCGACTGCTTTCAAGGCAAGAGAGAAAAAGGGAAAGAAGAGGAGCACAAATCCTCTAGAGATAAGAAGAAGGAGCGGAGCTACATCGCCAAACGGCCAAATACACTGAGTGAGTCTGATTCCTCAGACTCCAGTGATGATGAGGAAGCCTACTTCGGGCTGGTGGGTCGCTCTGACTCAGAAGGAGAATGCCCCCCGTTTACTGGGAAGGTAAAAGCTCACACCCCTCTCTCCGACTGCGACTCTGATCCCGAGTCTCAGGATGATGAACCTGAGGATAGCCTTTCGGCCCGTGAAGCTGAGCTCCTCGAGAAGTATGAGCTTCTGCTCAACACTTTCGAGGAGTGTCGAAAGAGATTGAAGGTTGAGAAAAAGGAAGTAAAATTCCTTAAGGGTGAGTGTGTTTCCCTAAGGGAAGAGGTCACCAGTTTGATCTCTCTCCGACAGGAGCACCTTGACCTGACCTCAAAGCACTCAGAGTCTCTGAAGCTCCTTGATCTTAAGCAGGAGGAAGTCGACAAGTTGGAAGAACAACTTGCGGCAGAAAGGAAGATCGTCAAGAGCTTCTCTATGCCAAAAACAGTTCTTCCAGTTGTTGATACCTTCTCTGCTCAGGCCAAAGGAGCTGGCTTGGGTTATGTAGGGGTATCTGGTTCCTCCTCTAGGAGAAACAGGAACCAGAGGAAGAATAAGGCTGCCAAGAAGGCCTCTGCTGATGAAAAGGGAAAGGCTCCGCTTAGTCCTGTTACGTTCAGAAAGCCTGGCTTTCCTTGCAACCAACATGACTTTGAGTCAACATTTGGCCATCATTTCTGGCCCTCGGTTGCAAAGCCAAAGAGCCGATATGACAGTTGGACCTTTCCCCGGAACTTCGGTGAGAGTGCCTTCAAGGCACCTTATGAGGAAATCCACATGGGAAATTATGGTGCATTCTCTAGCGGCCATAATGGAAAGCAGGCACCAAAAGCCAAGCCTGTTATACAGAAGGTGACGAAGTCATGTGACAGCTGTCACCATGAGCCCTCCACCTCCAGATCCAAGGCCCCAGCTGTACCCACCGTTCCCAGGGTAAGGCAGGAGCTTAGGAAGAGGTACAACAGATTCGACTGTTGGTGCTGTGACAAAGTTGGTCACTTTGCCGTGGATTGTTGGTTTAATCCAAGGTATTACGAGACTCCCTATGTTAGCACTGCGAGGCCGACCACTCGTAGGGTTAACCAACCGAGGGGGAGTGTGCTAACCAGGAATCTAGGATGCAAGTTCGATTGGGTTCCTAAGGCGAGTTAATTTTGTTTTGCAGGAATGTCCAAAGGCCACCAAAACGCAGATCTGGTATTTGGACAGTGGATGCTCCCGGCATATGACTGGGACAAGAAGCCTGCTGCGTGATTACACTCCAGTCGAGAATGGACCCAAAGTCATCTTTGGAGGGTCAGATCGAGGAGTCACCAGAGGTTATGTTATGATTTCCAACAGTCTAATCTCTATCACCGACGTGGCTTATGTTGAAGGGTTAAACCATAACCTGATCAGTGTAAGTCAATTATGTGATAAAGGTTATGACGTTAAGTTCTGCAAGGATAAATGTCTGATAATTTCACGTACCTCTTCTGAGACGGTATTATCAGGCATTAGGAGCTGAAATATCTTCAGCTTAGATTTTCTCAGTATAGATTCATCTACCCCCGTATGCCTTGTGGCAACAGGCAGTGCATCTCTTTGTGATCAATGGCACAAGAGATTGACACATATTAATTTCAAGACAATTAGTATGCTGTTTTCTAAGAACTTAGTAAGGGATGCCCCCAGTATCAAGTGCATCAAAGATAGCCCCTGTCCTGCATGCCAGATGGGCAAACAGACTCGGGCTACCTTTAAGAGCATCGCAGACAAAGACTCTTCCCGATGTCTTTACCTTTTACATATGGACTTGTTTGGTCCAATGCAAGTTCATAGCTTGGGAGGCAAGTCCTATACGCTAGTGATAGTTGATGATCACTCTCGGTTAACATGGGTGTTCTTTTTGAAACGAAAGTCAGATACGTTTGACATCTTCACTAGTTTTGTCAAGCAGGTTCAGAACGAATTTAACTGCTCAGTGGTCAAAATCAGAAGTGACCATGGAACAGAATTCGAGCCTGGTGCTATGACAGAATTTTGTGAAGAACAAGGTATCTTTCATGAGTTTTCCTCCCCGCGCACTCCTCAGCAAAATGGAGTTGCGGAGAGCAGAAATAGAACTCTCATTGAATCCTGCACGACAATGTTGAAAGACGCCTCTCTCCCGGAATACTTCTGGGCAGAGGCTGTCAATAAAGCTTGTCATGTACAAAACCGAGCATTGATCAACAAGCATCATCGTAAGACGCCTTACGAACTACTGAAAGGCAGGAAACCAACCATGGCCTACTTGAGGATTTTTGGTTGCAGATGCTATGTACTGAATAAAGGCAAGTACCCGCGTACTAAATTTGGTGAAAAATGCTTCGAAGGCATATTCGTGGGCTATAGTTCCCACAGTCGGGCATATAGGGTCTTCAATAAGAAAACCCTAGTGGTAGAAGAATCAATAAATGTTGTATTTGATGAAGGAAGTTTGCTTAACAACAATTCTTCCAGTGGTATTCTTGAAGATGCAGGTGCACGACTTGAACAACTGAGTTTGGATGAGACCGCTAAAGATGACACTCCTAAGTATGTCAAAGTTTCCACCTCCACGTCATCTGAAAATGTTGAAGATCAAAATGGAACAAATCTCCTGGAAGAAAGAGAAGCCCAAGAAGTAGTTGAAGCTCCAGACGCCAGACTTCTAGAGCTCCGGCACGCGAGGGATCATCCTAGAGATCAGATCATCGGAGATCCTCATGTCGGTGTCAGAACTCGAAGAGGTACCATTAACTAAGTATTGCATCTTAGCTTACTGTCACAGGTTGAGCCAAAGAAGTTCGACGAGGCGAACAAAGATGCGGCATAGATTTTGGCCATGCAAGATGAACTTCATCAATTCGAACGATGCAACGTGTGGACGCTGGTTCCCAGACCACACAAGCAGAATGTGATTGGCACCAAGTGGATCTTCAGAAACAAACTGGATGAACATGGTGTCATCGTAAAGAATAAGGCCAGGCTGGTGGCACAAGGTTACAGACAGGAGGAGGGGATTGACTTCGACCAGACCTTCGCACCCGTCGCAAGGCTCGAGGCACTCAGATTGTTCCTGGCATATGCTTCACACAAAGGATTCACAGTCTATCAAATGGATGTGAAATCAGCATTCTTGAACGGAGACTTGAAAGAGGAAGTATACGTCGCTCAACCCCCAGGTTTTGTCGATCCTACTTATCTCAATCATGTTTATTTTCTTAATAAGGCCTTATATGGGTTGAAACAAGCTCCATGAGCTTGGTATGAGACTTTATCTAGTTTTCTTCTTGAGAACAAGTTCTCTAGAGGTAAAATAGATAAAACATTGTTTCTCAGGGAAGTCAAAGGCAAGATTTTGCTGGTGCAAATCTATGTCGATGACATAATATTCGGCTCAACGGACAACAATCTTTGCAAAAAGTTTTCTAAACTTATGCAAGGAAAGTTTGAAATGAGCAGTATGGGAGAGCTCAAGTATTTCTTAGGACTTCAAGTGAAACAGTCTGTGGATGGAATCTTCATCTCTCATACGAAGTTCACAAATGAACTCCTTAAGAAATTCGGTATGGAGAGTGTATCCTCTATGAGGACTCCAATGGGATCCACTATGTCTCTGGATAAGGATGAGAAAGGTAAACCTTTCGATGAAACCAAATACAGAAGCATCATTGGATCCCTGCTCTATCTTACTGCCAGTAGACCGGATATTATGTTCTCCACATGTGTATGTGCCCGATATCAGGTGAACACTAAGGAATCTCACTATGTCGCTGCAAAGCGAATTCTAAGATACCTTAAAGGTACTCCTAATCTTGGCTTGTGGTACCCGAGAAACAATGATGTCGAGATAATAGGCTTTTCAGATGCTGATTTTGTAGGGAGCAGGGATGACAGGAAAAGCACCTCCGGGACGTGTCAATTCCTCGGCAGGAGGCTTATCTCATGGAACAGCAAAAAACAGAATTGTGTTGCAACCTCCACAGCAGAGTCTGAGTACATCTCGGCAGGAAGCTGTTGCGCACAACTTCTATGGATCAGAAACCAGTTAGCCGACTACGACCTTCAGTTCAAGGAAGTACCCATATACTGCGACTCCTCCAATGCAATTGCCATTGCCAACAATCCTGTATCGCACAGCAGAACGAAGCATATTGAAGTGCGCTACCACTTCATTCGGGAGCACGTAGAAAACAAGGACATCACTCTATGTTATGTTCCCACGGACAAGCAGATTGCTGATATATTCACAAAGCCCTTAGACGAGGCCAAGTTCAATCTTTTCAAGACTGAATTGGGGATGCTCAGTTATGAGGAATGAAGACTACAGAAGCTCCAGGCTCGTGCACGATCTGAGGGGGAGCAAGGAACTCAAGTGTGACCACAGACGCAAGAACTGAGGGGGAGCAAGGGGTCAACTGCAACCGATCCCGATTTACAGAAGCCGAAAAGGGGGAGATTACCCTCTAGGCTAAGCTAAGGTGGCTCCAAGCTTGCTCCCAAGAAATTGGTATTGGTAATGGATAACTCACTCAACTCCATTTTAAGTTTATGATTTTCATTCCCATTTGCTCTATTCACCTTAGCTTGTAGGGTTTAGGATTCTTCAAATAGGGGGAGATTGTTGGGTATTGTATCCATAATGTACCTGATTTGAAGAAGCCCCTGGACAAGCTAAGGTCAATAGACAATGTATTTGATAAAATCTTTCAAGTTGTACTTGCAGTTATTCCACGCAAAGTGCACACCAATGTCAGGGTGCAGTAGGTCAATATACACGGGTCTGCACGATGTAATCCCTCGTTGAGCAGATCAGTGTGTTGGCCTACGTGTACTCTGTCTATTGGAGTGCACTTACGTTCAAGTACAGGGCTGTGATCTTGCAGGAGCAGACAAGGAGAAAGGATGGGTCAAGGAGCAGCTCGTGGGCGGAAAGACGAAAATTCGTCTAAGTATAATTCGACGAGAATCACCAAGTGATTCTCGCCGATTCAGTGAGCTCGCCAAATCGTCAAGAATCATTAGTGATTCTCGCCGACTCTTTCCGGCTACCTCAAAACGGTGCCAAGTAAGATTCGACGAGAATCACTAGTGATTCTCGCCGAACCCATCGCAGAGCAGATCCTGAATACCAAGTTTCATTCGTTGAGAATCAAAAAGTGATTCGTCGAGAATCACCTGTGATTCTCGCCGATTTTTACTTGCCGTTTTCTCTGGAAACTACTGGACCGGATTCTGCCGCTGGACTATTTTGAACCGGTTTTCGGGATTTTTCTTGTGGGTCCCACAACAGTCAAATTAGTAGTATCTACAGTATATATATACGGGTATTTTGAACTGTAGAGACAGAGAGAAAGAAGTCGAGCAAAAACCTAGACCTAAAATCGCGATCTTCACTCCGCCGCCGCCGTCGCGCTCGAGCTAGTTGGTCGCCGTCATCGATCGGGATTCCTTCGTGATCTCCAGCGACAGAAGCTTAGCAAAGCTTGAGTCTCACGTGTCTATCCAGAGATCCCTTGTCTCTCGATTTGTTGACCGGGAAAAACTCCCCCGTCCGAATCGATCGAGACGACCGATCCTAGAGTGACCGTTGGTAGACCTAGTTTGCTTCGCTACGAAGTTTGGATCTCAAAGTACTGCAGTCGCGCACCTTCATTGCCGCCGATCCCGAACCAAGCCGCCGCTCGGATTGCCGCCGCCGGTTCCGGGGAGATCCTCTCCAAGAGAGACCAAGGTTGTAGACTCTTCGTTGACTTCACGAACACGTCGTCGAACGAAGAGGAACACCGAAGTCTCCAAACGAAGTTTGTATCTCGTGTACATTCTATTTTACTTTTGTTGTAAAGGAACGATTGTTCCGTGTTGTAAGGGTTGGATGCAACCCGGTTTGTGGGAGTGTTGACTCCTACGTGTGGAAGGGTTCCTTCCAATAGTGCAAGGATTGGATTTCAATCCTGTTGGAGAAGTGACCGAGTCGTCCCTTGTTGGGAGATAGGTCGAAGAGGGAAAGTGGATGTACCCAAGTCGGGGAACCACTATAAATTGCATGTATTTTCTGTGTACTGTGCTGTTTATCTTTATTGTGCAGGTACTATTATAAATTCCGCAAAAGCGCTACACGTCACCTATTCCCCTCCCCATAGGTGCACATAGTTGACACTAGGTGGACTTTCAGAACTCAACTAAAATCGTCGAATGGAGGAAATTCGTCGACCTCGACACACACACGGGTAGGAACACGCCCGTTTCTCTACCCATGTCATATAATTCGTTGATCTTGTCACATCTCGTCGAGTTCAGCTCGACACAATGCCACACGGGTAGGGACACGCCCGTATCGCTGCCCGTGTCATATAATTCGTCGATGTCGACACGCAGTTCGTCGATCTTGACACGCATTGTCGAGGTCAACTCGACACAATGACACACGGGTAGGGATACGCACGTGTCTTTACCCGTGTCTCTACCCGTGTCTCTACCCGTGTCATATAACTCGTCAATCTCGACACATAGTTTGACGATCTCGACACACTGTGTCGAGTCAACTCGACGCATACGCAATCACATGGGTAGGGACACGCCCGTTTCCCTACCCGTGTCACATTGACTCGAGATACAGGCTCACACACACGGGTATGGACACGCCCGTGTCTCTACCCGTGTCCTTGTCTGCACTGATTTTTGCACTCCCCACAAGAGATGCCTATTTGTTAGCACTCCCCTGAACCCTAGTTAGCTCTCCTGACTCAAAAGACCCGCATGGGGGCCTAGTGCGATTCGAGACGTTATAAATCCTATAAACAAAATAAAAGATTTCGTCCCCGAAATCAGGCTTGGGCTAGGGGAGAAAAGCATAAAAGGAAAATTAACATATTCTTTTAAATAAAATTACCTTGAGCAAACAACTCCGGGTAGCGTTGTTGCATCAAATCCAATGGCTCCCATGTGTACCCCTCCTTCCCATGGTTAGACCATAACACCTTCACCAAGGGAACACTTTTGCGGCGTAATATTCTCGTCTCGTTATCTACGATCTACACCGGCTCTAGTCGCACAGACTTATCAGACGCCACAACACCATCAGTAGTGGGGGTATATTGATCGGGCCATAACAGTGCCTTTCGAAGTGACGACACATGGAACACGTCGTGGAGGTTCTCCAGCTCTGGCGGTAACTCCAACCGATCGACCAACGGGCCAATCCTTTCCAGTATAGTATAAGGCCCAACATACCTTGGGCTGAGCTTTTTCACTACACGCACCCGCGACACTCCATGCATCAGCCGAATCTTGAGGAACACTTTATCACCCACTTGGAACTCCACCATCCGGTGCTTTGCATTGTAATACTTCGCCTACCGACTTTGAGCCTCCAACATGCGATCCCATTTCAATCTGACCGCCGCATCAATATCATCTATATATTCATTTCCCAATGCCTTCGGATCTTCATCCTGCACCCAAGACAAGGGATTCCTGCACCTTCTTCCGTAAAGTGCTTCATGGGGCTTCATACCGATGCTCGCCTGATGGCTATTATTGTAGGAAAATTCCACTAGGGCCAAGAGTCTTTCCCACGGCTCTCCTCTGTCCAGCACACACAACCTCAATAAATCCTCCAGTGTTCTGATGGTCTGCTCAGACTGCCTGTCCATCTGAGGGTGAAATGCAGTACTAAAGGTTAGGCGCGAGCCCAAATATGCCTGTACCGCCTTCCACTCCTTGGAAGTAAACCGACCATCCCGATCCGAAACAATTGTCTTGGGCATGCCATGATACCGTACGAATTGCTCCACAAAAAGGCGTACCAAAACGTCCACATGTGCTTCCTTCTTCATTGGAATGAACCGGGCCACCTTTGTTAGTCGATCAACAATAACCCACACTGAATCATTCTCGGAGCGGGAGCGTGGGAGCCCATGGACGAAGCCCATGGAGATATCCTCAAACTTCCACTTGGAGATGGGCAACGACTGCAACAAACCACGGGTACTCTTACATTCGGCCTTCACCCTTTGACAAGCTTCGCAATGTGTAACATAGTGACGAACATCCTTCTTCATTCCCGGGCAGCACATGGTCTTCCGTAAGCTAGCGTACATCTTGGCAATACCCGGGTGTACAGAATATTGAGAGCAATGTGCCTCTCTCAAGATATCCTCCCGAATTTTTCCTCCCTTGGGAATATATAGTCGGCCACAAAAATAAACGAGGTCATCTTTTAGTGTGTACTCATTGGTGGTCCCATCTTCAATTGCCATGATTGCCGGTTCCAAGGCCGCATCCATTCCTTGCTCCACCTGAATCCGGTCCCGGATATCACAAACTATGCTCATGCTTGCCAAATACTCCGCATACTCTGCCGAAGGAGCCTTGAATACCAAAGTAATATCCATCTCCTCCATCATCCGAGCCAACTCCATACTCATCAACCGATATTCTGGGCTAAAGCCTGGCACTTTTCTACTCAATGCATCAGCTAACGAGTTCGCTTTCCCGGGGTGGTAGTTCATGGTGAACTCATAGTCGCATAGAAATTCCAACCACCACCGTTGTCTTAGATTCAGCTCCTTCTGAGTGTGGACATACTTCAAGTTTTTGTGATCGGAAAAGATCTCGTAGTGGATGCCATATAGATAATACCACCAGACCTTCAAAGCGAACACTACTGCTCCCAACACCAAATCATGAACCGGGTAATTGATTTCATGTTTCTTTAACTGCCTTGAAGCATAAGCGATTACGTGCCCATGCGCGTCCGTGTGAACCGGAAATCCTTCCTTCCCAGACAGAAGTGCAAGGATGGGGGCGGAGGTAAGCCTAACCTTTAGCTCTTGGAACGCCGCTTCAGATTGGGGAGTCCAATCAAATGGCACACCTTTCTTCATCAAAGAAGTAAGAGGAAGGGAAATCTTGGAAAATCATTTCACGAACTTGCGGTAGTACCCTGCAAGTCGAAGAAAGCTTCGTATATCGGCAGCCGACTTCAAGTGCGAGCACTCCTTCACGGCTCGCACCTTTGCTGGATCCACTGCTAATCCTGCCCCACTGATCACATGCCCCAAGAAAGCAACCTCCTTAAGCCAGAATTCACACTTGCTAAAATTGGCGTACAAGGCATGCTCCTTCAATTTCTTCAACACCAAGGTAAGGTGCTCGACATGCTCCTCCTCCGTCTTTGAGTAGACTAAGATGTCGTCGATGAAAACAATGACAAAGATGTCCAAATATGGCTCAAACACCTTGTTCATCAGACTCATGAAGGCCGAAGGGGCATTTGTGAGCCCAAACGGCATTACCTTGAACTCATACAAACCATATCTTGAACTGCAGGCCGTTTTCTGGATGTCCCCTTCTTATATCCTCAATTGATAGTATCCAGAGCGCAAATCCAGTTTAAAAAACCAATGTGCTCCCACTAGTTGATCGAACAACTCGTCGATCCGAGGTAGAGGATAAGTGTTCCGCACCGTCAACCGATTGAGTTCCCGATAATCTATGCACAAATGCAGGGTTCCATCCTTCTTCTTCACGAATAGTACAGGGGCTCCCCAGGGTGACGAACTGGGGCGAACAAACCCTGACTCCACCAGTTCTTGCAATTGAACTCTAAACTCTGCAAGTTCCTTTGGGGCCATTCGATAAGGGGCCTTAGATACAGGCTTGGCACCCGATACTAGATTAATCTGGAAATCAACTTCCCTATACGGGGGCAATCCTGGTAGTTTCTCAGGAAATACCTCGAGGAATTCCCGCACTACCCGTACATCTTTTACTTCCAACGCTACCTCCTTCAACTCGAACCACATCATGAAGACCTCGTCCCCCTTCATATGGGCTTTTACCGCCTGTACGGAAGATAGCATCATACGAGGCGCAAAGCAAATACCTTGGAAGATGATGTCAGAGTCTCCTTGTCTCAAATAGATTCGCTTCTCTATGCAGCCGATCCTCGCGAAGTGCCAGTCCAACCACGCCATGCCCAGAATGATGCCAAACTCCGGCATTCTCAGGACCATGGCCGGTGTATCAAAGTCCTTTCCATCAATGAATAACTCCAACTCGCACTTGGCGGTTGCGATCATCTCCGAGCCGTCCGGAAGGCGCACTCGTCGGGCTATTTCAGTGAAATATTTCACACCCTCTATGTCGTTAATGAAATACTCGGACACAAAGGAGTGTGAGGCATTGGTATCGAATCGAGTGTAGGTCGGTTACGCACTAACCATTATGCCTAAGCATCAAAATTGTGAAGGCTCAAGCCAGATTCCTAGAAAAACTTAGGCAGACTAAAGACGAATGCTTAATTTCTTCCTCGTAGTCCTCGTCCTTGAGCCAGGTCCTGCTTCAATTACTCCTTCAACAAGTCTCTTAACGCTTGTCTGAACACCCAAAAGACCCGCTTCCAACCACTACCATATCCATAATCTCCACCAAGCTCAAGTCTCCTATAAACAAAAGTGGTTGCCCTAGGAAATCTGCCATGTCTATTACCTCCGTTAGATTCAAAATCCGATATAAACAAAAGTGTTTGCCCTAGGGGATTTCGCAATACTTTATAACATAGTTTACATACTTGGGGTCGTCCAAACTTGGAAGATCGACGTATAAAGGTATGTACCTAAGGTCAGGTTGGCTAATCGTAGGGTTAAAGTTGGACATACCTAGTGTGAATTACATATGGGCACACCACTACTTCCGCTAAGTCAGTTTGTCCGCAAACTGACTAATCGAACGAGAGTGGTTCCATTGTTGAAAGACTTCTTTAGTTGAGGATCATGGCAAACTGATACCATTTATAAGACCCCCCCCTCCCGGATCCCAAAACACGGCACGAAGGGGGTCTTATGCCCGGAACAGCCGCCTTGCGGTAGCATTAGCGCACGGGCTAACCTATACCACAAGATGTCTATTCCGCCGGCCACAACAAATATCAATATCACATGCCAACCCAACCAAAATATAAGCAAGAGAAGTCAATCCACACAAATTAATAATATCCAAATCAGTACAACAAAAGAGAAGCTAAAACATGCTTCTACATATCAGAGTACAGCTATAGAAATTGCCCAAAAAGGGGCTACATCAACACCTCTCAACACTCACATCTGTGACTGACGGTACCGATGACACTGTCACTTCAGGCCCTGTCGTCCTAGCCTGGCTGTCCTGCTGCATAGTCTGCGGCTGCTCTACCTATGGCGTGACCTCCTAAAAAGGAAGACGTTGCAACCGTTAGTCGAAACGACTAAGTGGCTTCACATCTGCTCCCCCGACGACTCCTCGACACCGGGCGGAGAGAAGGAACAAGAGTAATATATATATGTAAGTAAAGAAGTTCAAGCAGGTGGCAATAGTGTAAGAGTAACAGTATCATGATCTAGCAAATGTTTAAGAGCTATAGCAACTAACAAGTATAAGTAACAGTAGCAGAAAAGTAACTTAACATATATGGATGCCCATACAAACTTATAAGTTAGAGATCGGGTTACATAAAGGTAACTCATCGTATAAGAGTGCCCATACAAACTTATACGATGAGGATCTTGTTGTGCAATGTTATGAAATGCTATGTATGCTATGCAATGACTCACCCATACTCACACACATGCAATTGCCATGTCGACACAGACTGTAGTTCTCACTTTTCAAGAAGGTAGCTAACCTCTCAGCCATCAGCCGCCGTGGCCAGGCGTTGACAGTATAACGGGCACTTCTACTACTAGGCGGGTATCCACACTACTTCACCTAGGCCTCCGTACGCCTCAACGCTAAGAACACAACAGCGGAGCCCATGCGTACTATGGCCCAACGGGAGGCTCAGGTAGATGTGCACTGAGGACCAAGCCCCGAACTGACCTTGTGTGACCCGGAAGGAGCCTCGGAAGTAAGCACGAGGACCAAGCCCAACCGTTCACTTGGCATGGAAGGAGCCCCGGACATGAACACCGAGGACCAAGCCCAACCGCACAAAGTCTAACTGTCAACTCCCTTCGGTGTGACGATCGGCGAGCCCGTATACCTGCGACACTATCCTTAACCAAGGATTACGAAACCGCTTGTCGTCTCACACCACATGCAATTTCACACCATCGTGGCATGGAAGGGGCCTCAGAAGAAGGCACGAGGACACAACCCAACCATCCATCCATACCTTATCTCAACACAAACCAAACAAGTGACGGTCAACACCGCACTTACATCCTTTCACA
Source organism: Platanthera guangdongensis (assembly GCA_039583875.1). Taxonomy (NCBI): domain Eukaryota; kingdom Viridiplantae; phylum Streptophyta; class Magnoliopsida; order Asparagales; family Orchidaceae; genus Platanthera; species Platanthera guangdongensis. Next base: position 161,129,260 of record CM077158.1, read on the forward strand.
ATACTACCCATAGGGAGACTACACTCTAAGTATTGGACTACTAAACTCATTCCATTAATCAAACACACTCATGGTCATAGTTTATTCTTCTACGTGACTTTCCAAATGATATCAACTTATTGTAAACATGATGCGCATATAAAGATCTATCAATCTTTCCAAATGATAACAACTTTTTATAAACATGATGCATATATAAAGATCTATCAATCTTTCCAAATGATAACAACATATTATAAACATGATGCACATGAATAATAATCTACCAAATTTCTAACAAGTAAATTCGTTTATATAAGCTTGCTTCACAATTGGATTATATGAAATATGATTAATAAACTCCATCAATCATGCAACTAAAATGATTAATCATAAAAGAGTTCATTCAAGCCAAGTAACTTGCAATATTAATTCCACCGAATCCAAATCCATATTATATAAACCCAGAATTTAGGTGCAGAGTAAATCTGGACAGCAACTTCAACCGAAGGTTCCCGAAGTTACAGGAATCCGGTGAAGACGTGTAACCACTCGATGGAAAGGTATTTCCATGGGCTACATCTTTCGTATTCAGACCTCAACCTAGATTTGAATGTATCCTATTAGAAATCAGTCTTGAGGTCCGCTGCATACAGAACACAATTTCTGCATGCAGGATTTACCGAACACCATTTTCGTTCAGACTTTCGTGTGCCTACGGACGTCGTCTGAGTCGTGCAGCCACTCGTTAGAAAGGTATTTTCAAGGGCTTCAACGTTCGTGTTTAGTCGAAAGCCCAGATCTGGCCATATCCCTTATGCAAATCGCTTACAAGATCGCTGCGCGCATAATACAGATTCAGCACGCATCTTGAGGCGGAATGAGCGACATCGGTTCATCTTCCTCCTCAAGTCCATCCTCTCGGATCACCTCCAGAAATTCCTCCACCCTTATTCACCCTCATGGGGCCTTTGCTCTTCACGAAACCATCCCCCATATCCACATAGAAGATCGGAGAGGTTGAAGACACCACTAACTAAGAGCACAAGCCCTGGATTGGCCTTACCCTAGAGAAAGCATCTTCTCACATGTTTAAACTCTTTGAGTCGACATCTCGACTAAATATATACAGATCTAGCTGTTAAATTTTCTCAACGTGGTCAGCAAGATAGCCCAAATGCCAAATTAATATCTTCGGAACTACCCAGTTCTCACATTGAACCAGCGGAAACCCGAGGAACAAAGGTTAATCCCAACAAATAATGGAAGAACAAGCAGATCTATTATACATTCACTTCTTTACAACATGAGGAATACATAGCGAGACATGATTTCGCTAGTATAACAGCTGCAAACAGAAAGCACCAAAAACAAGCCGGGCGGACAGCACCGGAGACCGCCGAGACCGCCGAGGTCGCCGAGTCCGCTGAACTCGCCTGCACTTAGCTGCAATCCGCCGAATAGCTACGGAGTCCGCCGAAGTCGCGAGGCCGCGCGGACACACCGTTATTCGTCTCCTGCTGAACCTGAACTGAGGAACAACCCCGACCCGCCTAAGCCGGCGGACAGGTTATTGAAGCTGGCAAAGATGAAACAGAGCTGACAAGCCGTAGAGCAACCTCCTGCTGAATCCGCAGAGACCGCACACTTCCAAGTACTTGACCGAAGTCACAGCCAAACTCCTGGCTCCTTGAAGCTACCAGCGCGACCTGCACATAGCAAACTTCAGCACTGAAACAATCCGCGCAGACTGACAAACTGACACCGCAGCACTTCGCTCAACCCAACGTACTGTTCACTCAAGTTACTTTTTGGTAACTGTAGATCTGCCAAGGGGGTCTTATTTATAGGCGAGGTGAGGAGTGTGTTCACCGCCCTAGAGATAGAGACACCACCCCAGCCCGCACGATAGCAAAACACCGTCCGCCGAGTCCGCAAGGACTTAGCCGGATAACAAGGAAAACCTCCAGGAGCAAGGCAACATTGACGAACCCTCTCCAGTTCGCCTAAGCTATGCGGACAAGGCATCAGCCCGCAAAGCTCGAACCACTGCAGGACAGCAATCCCCCTTCAATGGCTGTTCACACCAACCCGAGGTAGTCCGCAAGACTCAAACCTCAATCCGCCACAAGTCCACGACCAAAGGCAGAAAGCAACAGTCCGCCCGGTCACAGCGGACTTGGCGGATACGGCAGACACCATGAACTTGGCACAGATTGTGACAAAGTCCAAAATCCATCAAAGGTCAGTGCGAGCATGGCGGACACAAACTCTCGTCCGCCAAACACCCTAGCACAGACCGCCATCAGTCTGCGAGCTCCTCGCACTCCTGTCCAACGCAGCAGCCATCTCCCGGACTCCAAAACCAGACCGCCAAACGATCTCCACAGCAAACAACTGCTGTAACACCAGAGCTCGACAAGGCCTCAGCCAAGCTCTAAGCTCAGTCCGCAACAGCCCACACTGTGGACACCTCAGTCCGCAAGCTTCCCGCGAACATGAGCCAACACGCCTATCAGCACAAGCTTGCACCCGCGGCCACTGAGCAATGCACCAGTCCGCAAGCCTCCATCCGCTCAGGCCGCTCCTTGGCAAAGCCAATCAGCACACCCTATCCGTAGAAACCAGGCCGCATAGTCCGCGGACTCCATGCAACAAGCCGATCAGAAGACAGCCGGCTTTCCACTAGACCTTCCACCAGGCCGCACATCACAGTCCGCCCAGTCCGCCTAGTCCGCCAAAGCTATCCGCCGCAGGCCGCCCGGCCTGTCCCGTCAACCACTTCCACTTCACAAAATTCAACACTCCCCCTTGAAGTGGGAAGTGGTGACCAAGCCCAGCAAGCTGCGTAAGCGTTCAAAAGGCCCCTTCGACAGTGGCTTCATGAAGATGTCAGCAAGATTATCTTCACTCCGAACATGCCCGACCAGCAGAGACCCCTCCAACACCTTCTCCCTGATGAAGTGGTGATCAATCTCTATATGCTTGGTCCTAGCGTGACACACTGGATTGTTAACCAGTTTGATAGCACTCTCATTGTCACCCCGGAGTAAAGTAGGCCCCTGCACTTCTTCATGAACATCCTCTATTAGCCTCCTCAACCAAACGGTTTCCTGAGCAGCCAAGGTCGAACCCTTATACTCCGCCTCCGTGGTTGAAACCGACACCGAGTCCTGCTTCTTACTACACCACGAGATGCTAGCTGAACCGCAAGTGAACACATAACCTGAAGTAGACCTTCGATCATCCGAATCACTGCCATAGTCAGCATTCGTGTACCCGAGCAATGCAAACTCCGAGTCCCTTCTATAGAGGAGTCCCATATCAGAAGAAGCCTTGACATACTTCAGAATTCCCTTCGCCGCCACTAGATGAGATTTCCTTGGTTCAGCCATATACCGACTTACTCGGCCAACCGCATAAGCAATGTCCGGCCTTGTAATTGTCAGGTAGATTAAGCTCCCAACAAGAGCCCTGAACACCAAGGGATCATGAAGAACCCTTCCCTCATCTCGTCGAAGCTTCTGCCCAGGTTCCAGTGGAGTAGAGCACTTCTTCCCTTCGCCCATGCCGAACTGCTTCACAATGCAATCAGCATACCCTTTCGGGCTAATGAGAACCCCGCACTCCTTCCTCTCCATTTCCAGACCGAGAAAGTGATGCAACTCTCCCAAGTCCTTCATCTCGAAGCGTATAGCAAGCTCAGCCCTGTGCCTCGCTACTTCCTCCTCTGAGTTCCCTGTGATGATCATGTCATCCACATACAACAGGACCAAGACTCTTAGCTCTCCCTTCTTCTTGACAAACAAGCTTGAATCCGAGTTAGAAGCAAGGTATCCACAGAATTGCAAGTACTCTGCAATCTTCCCATACCAAGCTCTAGGAGCTTGCTTCAACCCATAGAGAGCCTTCCTGAGTTTACAGACATAGTCCGGATGCTTTTCAGAGATAAAACCAGGCGGCTGATCCATGAAGATGTCCTTGTCAATCTCTCCATAAATAAAGGCATTCTTCACATCGAGTTGCCACAACCTCTATCCCTTGCTAGCAGCCAAGGCGATCACCACTCTTACAGAAGTCATCTTCGCAACTGGACTGAATGTCTCCTCATAGTCTTCTCCATACTGCTGTGAGAATCCTCTAGCGACCAGGCGAGCCTTGAACCGATCAATGCTCCCATCAGCCTTCTTCTTCAACTTGTACACCCACTTGCAAGTAACCGGAGTAATGCCATCAACCTTGTGCACAAGGTCCCAGGTTTCATTCTTCTTCAGAGCATCGATCTCTTCCTTCATGGCACCTTCCCACTCCTTCACTCCAGTGGCCTCGTTGAAGTTTGCAGGCTCTCGCTCATCCAGAGGACCTGCAAAGAAGTAGGAGACAAAGCTCACTGCATTCCCATCACAGTACCGAGCCGGTGGCTTAACCACCCTCTTCGATCTCCGAAGACACGGCTCCTTTCTCATGGCTTCCGTTGCTTCTTCGGGCTCCACTCCTTCCTGGGGCAAGCATTGAGCAGTGCTCCCCCTGCTTCCTGAGCCAGAAGGCTCAGCCTCGGAGTTCAAAGCAACAGAGCTGCTAGTGAAACAGCAAGCTCCTCTTCCAAGCCTTCAGCAGCCACCATCGGTGCTTCATCAACCTTGCTACTTTCGGTTAGCTCCACCGAGCCACCTACATATGACGTCAGCTCGTCAAAGACAACGTCTCTTGATTCCACGAACTTCTTCGTCATAGGGTCCATGAATTTCCATCCCTTCTTCCGCTCATCGTAGCCAACAAAGATAAGTTTCCTTGCCTTCGCATCCAGCTTTGTCCGTGAAGCATCCGGGACATGCACGTAGCAAGTTGAACCGAACACCCTAAGGTGTCCAACACTCGGCTTCTCCTTCAGCAACAGCTCAACAGGAGTCTTCATGTTGATAGGGCTGAGTGGCATCCGGTTGATAACATAAGCAGCACAAGACATCCCCTCCGCCCAAAAGGATCTTGGGATATCTTTCGCATGAAGCCAGCATTTGCAGGTCTCCGTCAGATGACGGATCTTCCGCTCCGCTACCCCATTTTGTTGTGGAGTGTGAGCACAAGTAAGCTCTCGTTGGATCCCGTGCTTCCTGCAGAAGTTAGAAAACTCGGAGGAAACAAATTCACCCCCGTTATTAGTTCTAAGCTTCTTAATCGGCAAGCCAAGCCGGCGTTCTACCAACTCCTTGAACTCCACGAACAAACGGAAGGCTTCCGACTTCTCCTTTAAGAAGTACACCCAAGTATACCTTGAGTAGTCATCAACCAAGACAAGCATGTATCTGCTTCCACCAAGGCTGGCATTAACCGTCGGTCCCATCAGGTCGCCATGAATACACTCCAATGGCTTCTTGCTCCTTGTTTCTGATTTATCAAACAGAAGGCGATGTGCCTTACCGTATTGACAGCCCGCACAAACATGCCCATCACCAAAGGAGGACAACTTCCGCAACCCCCTCACCAAACTTCTACTAGCCATCGCCTTCAGCTTGTCCATGCCAACATGTCCCAGCCTCTCATGCCAGATAGCAGCACTATCATTGGCTCTCATTCTATCAACATAAGCATTGGTGGAAAGAACAAACAAGTTCTTCACCCTCCTCCCAATATGAGCAACATCAGCCTTAACTGCTGATACGTTGCGAAGGAACCTTACATCTGTTGGCCCAAACAGAACGTGATACCCAGCATCCACCGCATTGGTCACCGAGAATAGGTTTTTCTTCATGCTCGGCACGTGATACACACTCCTTAACTTGAGTGGCCCCTGATCACTATCCAAAGACACGACCCCCTCTTTCTCTACTGCATAAGCAGTATTTTCAGCAGTGATAATAGCTTCATTACCTGAGTAAGCCTGCATGGAGGTGAACTTCGATTTGTCTCCGGTGAGGTGATGACCATACCCGGAGTCCACGATCCACTCGCTGTTGAAGTTCTCAGCAGACAAGGCCCGGACACAAGTGCCCGTCATAAAAGCTCCGCCCCATCCTGCTTCTTCACTTCTCGAGCAAGCTTCCTCCTTTCCCGCAGCATGCCCAGGCTGCAGTTTGACCTTGCAGTTCCGCTTGAAGTGCCCTCGCTGATGACACCGGTAGCACTTCAGATTCTTCTTCCAGTCCTTAGGAGCATTGCTCCTCTCCGGTGGATATGAAGTTGAAGTCTCCTTCTCACCAACGACCTGCACCTTCTTCTTCTTCTTCCCTTCCCATCCTTTCTTCTTGCCTGAGAAGAGAGCTTCGCTGCCTTCCTGATTCAGGTTAACTCCAGCCATCTGCCTTACTAAGCTCTCCTGCGAGGCAAGCAGATTCTCCAGCTCCAGCAATGATGGCTAAGTTTCCCACCCTTGAACAGATGTGACAAAGGCCACATACTCATTCCGCAAGCCGCGGATAATGTGCCTTTTCATCTTCGCCTCAGAGATAGGTTCATCAGGATCCAGTGCCGACAGCTCAGCGCACAAGCTCTTCATCTTTAAGAAGTACTTGGAGATGGAAAGGTCTCCCTGAGTTGCCCTGGCCAACTCATTCTCCAGGAACTGAAGCCGCGCCACATTCTTCCTATTGAACAACTCATCAATGGTTGTCCAAATATCAGCAGCCGACTCACACCCAACGATGTGATCAAATAGTTCTGGAGACACAGCTCTCTTCAGAATGAACTCCGCCTTAGCATTTGTTCTTCTCCAGAGCCTAACCTGCTCAGCAGTACCAAACGCAACAGTAACTTCCCGTCTGTCGTCACCATCGATGACTTCCCACAGCTCCTCGCCAAGAAGATAACTCTTCATGCACGACTTCCACTTCTTGAAGTTAGTCGGCGTTAAGAGTTCAATGACCAGACCTCTTGCAAAGCTCCCTTCCATTGCAACACCTGTTGGCAACCTTTCAGAAGCTCCAAGCAACAACACAGGTTGATCACCACTCAATCACTGAGTAACAACACTGGCTGACTTCCGCTCACGCAACTGAACCTGACTTTGATATCATGTTAAATTTTCTCAACGTGGTCAGCAAGATAGCCCAAATGTCAAATTAATATCTTCGGAACTACCCAGTTCTCACGTTGAACCAGCGAAAACCCGAGGAACAAAGGTTAATCCCAACAAACAATGGATGCACAAGAAGGTCTATTATACATTCACTTCTTTACAACATGAGGCATACATAGCGCGACATGATTTCGCAAGTATAGCAGCTGCAAACAGAAAGCACCAAAAATAAGCCGGGCGGACAGCACCGGAGTCCGCCGAGACCCCCGAGGTCGCCGACTCCGCTGAACTCGCCCGAACTTAGCTGCAATCCGCCGAATAGCCACGAAGTCTGCCGAAGCCGCGAGGCCACGCGGACACACTGTTATTTGTCTCCTGCTGAACCTGAACTGAGGAACACCCCCTACCAGCCTAAGCCGTCGGACAGGTTATTGAAGCTGGCAAAGATGAAACAGAGCTGACAAGCCACAGAGCGACCTCCTGCTGAATCCGCAGAGACCGCACACTTCCAAGTACTTGACCGAAGTCACAGCCAAACTCCTGGCTCCTTGAAGCTACCCGTGCGACCTGCACACAACAAACGTCAGCACTGAAACAATCCGCGCGGACTGACAAACTGAGACCGCAGCACTTCGCTCAACCCAACTTACTGTTTACTCAAGTTACTTTTTGGTTACTGTAGATCTGCCAGGGGGGTCTTATTTCAGCGTCTTCACCACCATCCCAAATATGGCAACCACGTGAGCAATTAGCCTTTCTGACCACCGTCTAAGGCTCCCGACTATGCCAAAGGCCAGTCCCCTTTTGTGTCTCTCGCACCGAACCACAAAGCCAAGGTCTGATTCCACTTGCCCGTTGCTCACGCCGCCTAGTCAATTTAAGTACTACGCGCGGGCCAAGCTTCTCTCGGATCAAAAAATTTTCCAAACAATCACATAACCCAGTTATGTTCAAGGTCGGTTCCCTGACCGCCAAGTTAGCAGAACACGTTTCCGCTCAGTTTTCTGGGTGCGTCATGGAGCTAACCTCCAAGGATCCCTGCTGCAATCTACCGCGTAGAAACCCGAAAAACCCAAAGCATGAATTCTTCTCCGGCAAAACATAACCAATGCAACATCACCGATCCATACCAACATATCCGGGTAGGCTTCACACAAAATTCCTATGCCCGTACTTCGATTCCGGACTCCATATGCAACACAAGTGGGACTATTCATATCAACCCCAAGGAACACCACGCACTCACCGCAAACTTGCGGGAGCGGGATTCCCTATGCAGAAAGGAAGAGCTTCGCATGCTCAAGTAGAGAATCGTTACCCTTATAGTCTGCTTTTGCGCCATGGGAAAAACTACACGGATAGAAATCTTCGCAACGAACTTTCCTCCACGGATTCGCTCTCAGATCTCAAAATGGTGCTCCGATGCTCCGCCGGCAGTCGGAATCCTCCTTCTTCTTCCTCCTCTCTCTAACACCTTGGAAAGAGAAAGCTTGGAAAGAGAAAGCTTGGAAAGAAATGAGGGATTAACTCCCCTATTCCCGGCCTTAACAGAGTAGGAAACCATCTGGGCCATTGGATCTTATTTAAAGAAAACGAACGGCTCAGATCCCCTCAAAAATCTCAAAACAGGGTCGAACACAGCTTGGCACACGACCGTGTCCCAGGCCGTGTGCCTCGATCCAGACACGATTTTCGGACATAGTGACTCACACGGGCCAAGACACGCTCGTGTCTCAACTGATACGCCTGTGTCGGGTCTCTTGACACGCCCGTGACCGGGGCGTGTCATGCATAACCGCCATGCCAACCGACACGACGCAACCGAACACGGGTACAAACATGGGTATGAACACGCCCGTGTCACCCGAAAATCATCGAGCAACTATCGTCGATCGTAGAATGCAGAATACGGATACTGACACGGGTAGGCACACGCCTGTGTCAAATGACACGCCCGTGTCATTTAGCCGTGTTACTAGCCGTGTCCTTCTCAGGATGAAAATGGCTAAAACACCAGCCAGACACGGCCTTGGACACGCCCGTGTCCTAGGCCATGTACCCCTATACAGGCACCAAAAATCCCTTCTTACGGGACCGATTCAAATATAATTTTCGGGGCGTTACAAATCTCCCCCACTTAAGGAATTTCGACCCGAAATTAAGTAAAGGTACACAAATCTAAATAATACCTGAGTGGAATAACTCGGGGTATTCCTCCAACATAGCTTGCTCTTGCTCCCATGAAAGCTCCTCATGTCCGCAATTATCCCAACGGACTTTAACCACTCGGACCTCCTTGTTGCGGAGTCGTTTGACTGCAACGTCTTCAATACATACTGGCTTGACCCTTGTTGTCAACTCATAATCAACCGGTACTTGATTGTCCGCAATGATCTGCGAAGGCTCTTGCACCGCCTTACGCAACACCGACACGTGGAACACGTCATGTACCCACTCAATTCTGCCGACAGCATCAATCTATACGCCGCCTCACCAACGCGCTCCAGGATTTTAAATGGTCCAAGGTATCTTGGACTCAACGTATTCAAGCGTCGAACCCGCAAGACACCCTTGAACGGCTTAATTTTTAAGTACACCCAGTCGCCAACATTGAACTCCACATTCCTATGTTTGGAGTTATAGTACTTTGACTGTCTATCCTGAGTGATCTTCAACCGTTCTTGAATTGTCCGTATCACTGAAGTGGCATCTTCCACCGCTTGACGTTTATACAACTTCGAGCGGCCAGCGTCCAACCAAGACAACGGTGTACGACACTTCCTCCTGTACAAGGCCTCGAAAGGCGCCATACTAATACTCGCCTGAAAGCTGTTGTTATACGCAAACTCCACCATGTACAGGTGATCTTCCCACTGCTTTCCAAAATCTAGGACGCACATGCGAAGCATGTCCTCCAACGTCTGGTTGACCCTCTCGGTCTGGCCATCTGTCTGCGGATGAAAGGTTGTACTGAACTTTAGCTTAGTACCCAACAGACTATGAACCAACCTCTAGTCATTCGACGTGAAGCGTCCATCTCGATCACTAATAATACTGCGGGGCACATCATGCAATCGTACAATATTCTCCACATAGAGTTTGGCTAACTTTTCCACCCGATCTTCCTTCGTGACCGGGATAAAGTGCGACACCTTTGTCAACCTATCTACGACCACCCAAATGGCGTCGTTTCCCTTCTGTGACTTCGGCAAACCATGCAGAAAATCCATAGATATGTCATCGAATTTCCATTCTGGGATAGGTAGGGGCTTCAAGAAACCTCCGGGCTTCTAGCATTCCTCCTTCACCATTGCACAAGTATGACACTTGGCCACATAAAGTGCTACATCCTTCTTCAATCCTGGCCACCAGAATAATTTCTTCATGTCTTTATACATTTTCGTGCTTCCCGGGTGGATTGAGTACTTACTATGATGAGCCTCATACATCAACTCCTCCCGAAGATTATCCGCACTAGGAACGCATAAGCGACCGTCCTTGCTTAGCAATCCATCCTCAATAGCAAATTGGGAATTTTACCCATCCAATGATTCATCCAAGATCTGCTTCATGCTGTTATCCTGAACCAAAGCTCGCCGAAATCTATCAGCTAGGTCACACTGCACCTTTGTCCAAAATAGTTTCGCCTCAGCACTAGACTGCTTGTCGACACAAGATATCCCCAAAGCCTCCAACTCATGGACCAATCTCTCATCATGTACCGATAACCAGTTGGCCTGCGCCGGAGTCCTGCGACTTAATGCATCCGCCATTGCATTTCCATTCCCAGGAACATAATGAATCTTGAAAGTATAGTCCCCTAAGAACTCCATCCACCTTCGCTGCCTCATGTTCAGATCCTTTTGATCCAACAGGTACTTTAAGATCTTATGATCAGTGTAAATATCGACCTTCATGCCGTACAGGTAGTGCCTCCAAAGCTTTCGAGCAAATATCACGGCTGCTAACTCTAAGTCGTGGATCAGATAATATCTCTCGTGAACCTTCAATTGTCGTGAACCATAGGCTATCATACTCCCATGCTGTAGCAGAACACAGCCCAAACCACTGCCCGAAGCATCACTATAGATCTCGAACCCTTCGGTTCCAACTGGCGAACATAAAATAGGCGTCGTGGTCAACCGCCTCTTCAATTATTCAAAAGCCTGTTCGCACTCCGGAAACCACAATAACTTCTGATCCTTCCTAGTCAACGTCATGAGTGGTAGCGCTATCCACGAGAAGTTCTCTACGAAGCGCCTGTAGTAGCCAGCAAGCCCCAGAAAACTCCGAACCTCTGCCACTGTAGTCAAAGCAGGTCACTCTCGTATCGCCATTATCTTCGCCGGATCTACAGCTATCCATTCTCCACTGACAACATGACCAAGGAACGCTATCGAGGATAACCAGAATTCACAATTGGAGAACTTAGCATACAACTGATTCCTCCTCAACGTCTGCAATACCATGTGTAGATGATTGTAGTGATCCTCCTCACACTGCGAGTATAGTAGGATATCATCAATAAATACTATCACGAAACGATCCAGGTACTCTCTGAACGTCATGTTCATCAAATCCATAAACACGAATGGCGCATTGTTCAAACCAAACGACATGACCATGAACTCGTAATACCCAAACTGGGTACTGAATGCTGTCTTTGGGAAGTCGCTCTCCCTTATCCTCAACTGGTAGTATCTGGTTTTCAGATATAACTTCGAATATACCGTTGACCCAACCAACTGATCAAATAGATCGTCAATCCTCAGAATCAGATACTTATTCTTTTTCGTAAGCTTGCTCAATTCCCGATAGTCAATGCAGAGTCGTAAGCTCCCATCTTTCTTCTTAACAAAGAGAACTGGTGCGCTCCAAGACGATGAACTTGGACGCACATAACCTTGCTCTAGCAACTCTTGCAGTTGCACCTTCAACTCCGCCATCTCTCACGGCGCTATCCGATATGGAGAGCGTGACACCGGTTTGGCACCTGGTACCAGCTCAATGGTAAAATCAATCTCCCGCTGAGGAGGGGCTCCTGGGAGATCATCTGGGAACACATTGGGATACTCAGACACAACTGGAATACTGTCAAGACTTGGCTTAGGCGTCGAAGTCTTAACTAGAGTGACAAACAGCTCTGCCCCAGACCGAACTGCCTTGATCACCTGAAGGGCTGACATCAAAATCTTACCCGACCCCTTCATGCCCGCAAAAGTAGTCTCCCGATCAGTGTTCAGACCCAACTTAACTTCCTTATGGTTGCAATCAATGCATGCACCCTGCTCCAGAGCCAATCCATACCGAATATTACGTTGTACTCTGCCAACGGCAAAAGCGACGCTCCCAAATCAAACTCCCGGTCTCCAATCCGAATCTTCACAACGCAGACCCTATCCGCGCGCATCAAGCACCCATTGGGCAACAACGCATCCAACTTGTCTTTTGTCATCGAGGACGGAACCCCGATGCGCGATATGAATTTTTCGGACAAGAAGGAGTGCGATTCTCCCATATCAAACAGGGCTCTCTCCGGAAATTCAAAGATCAACACAATGCCTAACACCAACAAAAGTAAGCAAACAAATACGAAGGTAACAACTATAAAAGTTAAACCACTGTAATTTAACTCATACCTGTGGCCACGTCCGCCTGCTTTATGGCCTCTTACAGACCAAGGTTGTAGACTCTAGGCTGGGCAGGAGCATGGTGGGGTGCGGTTGACTCCACCGCCTTCCCTTTCTCCTCATAAGTCGCTCCAGACATTGATAATACGGTTTGCAGTCAATTTTATTAGGATATTTTCGGGGTTTTAAAGCAAATCATGTCTTGTAAAGTACTTGTTTTGATTCCCCTTTGTATATATTTTTGTCGGTAATGCATTTTTTCTGCTTTTTGCAGGTTTTCACGGCTTTCGGCCGAAGTTTGCTGTGACACGCCCCACGGTCACGCCCTACCAGGGCGTGTACCTAGGGCGTATAACCCAGAGGAATGAAGCAATTGGTCTGAAACTGCATTCCGTGGAAACGTAGTGTACACGCCCTCGGTCACGCCCGTGTCACACCCGACACGGGCGTGTACTAGAGACGTGTCCCCAGGTTCCGAGGAATCGCCGAAGCGCGCTCATTTTTCCCGCTCAACCATCGCACCGAAAGTGTCACGCCCTAGGGTCACGCCTGACCCGGGCGTGACATATGGGCGTGTACTTCAGTAATTCCGCCTGTCACCTCCAGCATTCAATTTCCGCTCAACAAAGTCACGCCGCAAACAACACGCCCCAGGTACACGCCCTACCAGGGCGTGACCTGTGGGCGTGTACCGCAACAACTCCGTCAGAATTCAATTCCAGCCCGAAAAAGTCGCACCGAATGTGTCATGCCCCAGGGTCACGCCCTACCCGGGCGTGACAGGGGGGCATGACCCGACCCGAAAAATTCTATAAATAGAGCCCAACTCCAGGGGTTTAGGGACACCTTTTGCTTGGAGTGGGGAGGTTCTGTACTTTGTATTTCTGAACTTTTTAAGCATGTCTTTCCATTTTTAGTTCTTAGCTATAGCTTTATGCTTTCCCTGTAGTAGTTCCTAGCTTCGTTCTGTAGTATAATGTTAATGATAGTGTAGTTTACCTTTCCATGCACTTGTAATCGCTGGTTTTCATGTTGTAAGATCCCTGTTTCTATTAATAAAAAGTGTTGTTTTCTTTTACGTTTCTGCTCCGTTTTCATTATTCTTCTTCTACTCATCCCCCCTCTTCCTCCTCACCATGATTAACTAATCCTCCATATACTCGATCTTAATGATCCGAGGTTCGAGTGATTAGGTTATGATGCTTTGAATCTTACCTTTTCTTTTTAGGGTTTAGCTTTGAATTACTCTTGATTTATCACGGGTTGGAGGTATATCATCGATATATACTCTCCACCTTGCTTTCATTCTGGGCTAGCCGAGAGGCCGAAAGTTTGAAATGAGCACTCAAGAGTAAAGGGAGTTGTTCACACCCCTCGAGAGAGGCAGACGTGTTGGAACACCCTATTACTAATTTGGGTCAGGATCACTATGTCTCTAGGAATCTATGTTTTGACCTTCTGTATAGCTTAATAGGTCAATTAGTATTGAGTCTAAGGGTCAGAAGGCTAGGATTGGGAGCTGCTCTGAAGAACCAAGTTTTTCTGGAGACTAAGTCCAAATCGTCGAGCTCAGCACGACGTTTCGTCGAACTCCGGTCGACGATCGTCTAGCTCAACTATTGACAGATCGTCGAGCTCCATTCGACGATCGCTGAGCTCAACCCTCATAATATCGTCGAGCTCTGGTCGACAATCGCTGAGCTCAACTTCTCAATATCGTCGAACTCCATTCGACGATCGCTGAGCTCAGGCCGACGATTTTGACTCTACACTGGATCCTTATCTCTGAGCTCAGTTCGACGATCTTTGAGCTCAGATCGACGATATCTTTGCTGCTTGCATTTTCCAATTCGCTGAGCTCAGCTCGACGATAGCAGAGCTCAGTTCGACGATTTCAGTTATCTTTCAGAATTCAAATTCAAATCAGATAGAAGTTATTCTGCATTTAATTCAGAAGATCTGCCAGCCATTTTCATTTACTTCTGGAGCAAGTTTCAAGGGATTTTTTAGGAACAACTCAGTGGACTTTCCTTCAGAACATATTATGCAATTAAGGCTGTAATCAATGCAGACCAACGGCTATCTTTGACAGAGTAATATTCTATTCAGACTCAGAGAATAAAAGAGAATGTTTTTGAATAAAGACAGATAATATACAAGAAAAAAAGAAGAAGATTGACAAGAATAGGACACCTCTCAATATATAGAGACTCTGAAAAATATTCTGTCAACAAGAATTCAGAAGAACACTCATCATCAAGAGATCAAGCTTTCAAACATTCTTCAGATCTCTTCAGCTCTCAAGTGTTCAAGGCCAACATCATTTCAAGACTCCAGACAATCAACATTTCAGCTTGTGAAATCATCTTCTACTGGAGATCTATTTTTGAAGGCCTATCACCCTCAGCAAAGCTCATCTTCCTGAAGATCAAGGACTCAGGGGGAGCTTTGAAATCAATCCACTTAGTCTTCTCAGTTGATTGACAAAGAGAAGACTGCCATAACTCTCTCAACCCCCTCTCTGTAAAGGGTTTTTCAAACTCCCTTCAAAAGTTTGATTCTGGTTTTTGAGCACCTTATCAAAAGCTCATTGGTGGCAAGACACCTGATCAAAAAATCTGATTTGGTTTTTGAGCACCTTATCAAAAGCTCATTGGTGCCCAGGATACCTGATCAACTCATCCTGCAGTGGATTCCTACCTAGGGTGGTAGAAGAGTGGATGTACCCAAGTTGGGGAACCACTATATTTCCTTGTGTCATCTGGTTCTGCATGTTTTCTTTTTGTTTCTGGCCTAGATTTTCTTGTGCTTAATTTCTGCATAGCTTAGTTTTATTTCTGTTTCCCTGCTTACACTCATTACAACAATTGTTGTAAAGCTTTGCAAAAGTTTTTCTTTATGTTTTAAAAAGCACCATATACTCTATTCACCCCCCTCTAGAGTATATCTGATCTAGTTTCCCCTTTCAATTGGTATCAGAGGGAGGTTGGTTAAACATACCATTCCTGATTGGTTGTACAGGCTAACACCTGAACCCCAAGATCCCAAACTAGATCCTTCTTTTGTATCTTTTTTTATTAGATTTAGCTTGCACAAATCATGGCCCAAAACAAAGATTATGCTAGCACCAGACCTCCAGTGTGCAATCTATTAAAATTTGCACTTTGGAAAGCAAGGATTAGACTCTATATGAATTCTATTGACGAAGATATTTTTAATTCTGTCTTGACAGTGTGTCCAAGACCTCCAGAGAGCACAAGCACAAATGCTGTTCCACCTCCATCAGGAACAGATGCTGACATCAAAAAGTGGAAAGTAGCTGATGCCAAGGCAATGAACATTCTAGCTCAGACAATGTCAGATGACATTTTTCAAAAGGTAGCTGAATGCAATTCAGCCAAGGAGATTTGGGACAGGCTTTCAGAAATTGTCTCTGGCTCAGCTGATGAGAGAAAGGACAGAAGATCTCATCTCATCTCCCAATATGAGAACTTCAAGAAGGGAGAAACAGAGTCAGTGGGAGACATGTACAACAGACTGAGTCTAATTGTCAGTGAACTGAGGACATTAGACAAAGAGATCTCACTGACAGAACTTAATGACAAGATCCTAATGTGCTTCCCCAGCACTTGGGATTCAAGAATCTGGCCAATTAAAGATGCCAGGAGCCTGAATGAGATCACCACTGAAGCCTTGTTGGGTAAGCTCAAATCTTATGAGCTACTCATCAAGAACAGAGAAGAAGAACAGAAGGCTGCTTCACCAGCCACAAGAAAGGAGAAGACTATAGCATTCAAGGCAACTGAGGATCTGCCTGAAGAAAAAGGAACAGCCAATGATGAACTTCTCAGCTTGTTGGCCAAAAGATTCTATAAGATGGCCAGAAAGGACTTCAGAAGAAGATCATACAAGGAGCAGGATAAGCCAAGGTATGAAAAGTCCATTGGCAATAGCAAAGACATTATTTGCTTTGGTTGCAGGAAACCAGGGCATATGGTTCCTGACTGTCCAGAAAACAAGAACAAGGACAGAAGGGACAGAAAAGAAAGAAGAAAGGAGAAGGACTCCAAAAGGAATGGAAATAGCAAACCTTCCTCCAGCAGAAATAAGCACACAAGGAAAGGATTTGTTGTTGAATCCTGGAGTGAGACTGAAGAGGAGTCAGAAGCCTCTTCCAGCTCAAGTGATGATGAGGATGATGCAGAGGAAAAGGAGTTCTGCATGATGGCAATTAATACCTCACAACACAACTCAAAGGAAGAGGAGTCAGAGTCAGACTCAGAGACTCAACCTGAAGAAGATCAGGTGAAGACCTATCCAACATCTAACCAGCAATGGTATTTGGATAGTGGGTGCTCTAAGCACATGACAGGGAATAAGGACAACCTCAATTCCTTTAGAGCCAAGCTTGGACCCAAGGTTATCTTTGGTGACTCCAACTTTGGACAAACTAAAGGTTATGGAGCAGTCCAGATTGGTTCTGTAACCTTCAAGAAGGTAGCATATGTGGAAGGACTGAAGCACAACCTAATCAGCATCAGTCAGCTATGTGATGAAGGCTACCAGGTGACCTTCAGTAAAACCTTATGCAAAATCAAGTCAGAGGACAACACAACTGTGTTGACAGGTAAAAGGAAAGGTAACATCTACCTAGTAGATTTTCTTTCAACTTCTATAGATATCTGTTTATTCAATTCAGTTTGTAGACCAAATGTTTTATGACATAAGAGATTAGGACACCTAAACCTTTGAACTATTGCTAGGCTCTCCAAGGACAACCTTGTTAGAGGACTACCTTCTGGCCCCTACAAGAAGGAAGGACTCTGCAAGGCTTGTCAATTAGGCAAGCAAACTAAAAACAGTTTCAAGTCACTTAATAAGAGTGATTCACCTAGGATATTGTATCTGTTACACATGGATCTATTTGGACCCATCACAGTACAAAGCCTAGGAGGGAAATCCTACACTTTAGTGATTGTAGATGACTTCTCTAGATTCACTTGGGTGTTCTTTCTAAGGAAGAAGTCTGATAACTTTAAGTGTCTGACAGAGTTTCTCAAATGTATAAAGATTGAGTTCAATACTCACATTGCCCTGATCAGAAGTGATCATGGGACAGAGTTTGATTCTCTTCTTATGCAAGAGTTCTGTCAGAGTGAAGGGATCAGGCATACTTTCTCAGCTCCTAGAACTCCTCAACAAAATGGGGTAGCTGAAAGGAAAAATAGAACCCTTATTGAATCTGCCACTACATTGTTGTCAGATGGTCATCTACCTCTATCCTTTTGGGCAGAGGCAGTGAACACCTCCAACTATGTGCTGAACAGAAGTCTAATACATAAACTGAAGGGAAAGACTCCCTATGAATTACTCAAAGGGAAGAAACCTAAAGTTGACTATTTCAAAATTTTTGGTTGCATTTGCTATATTCACAATAATGATAAGAAACATCTAGCAAAATTTCAAGCCAAAGCTGATGAAGGAGTATTTCTGGGATACTCCATGATCAGCAAGGCCTATAGGGTATATAATAAATCATCATTGAAAATTGAGGAATCTGTTCATGTTTCTTTTGATGAAACTAACATGTCTTTCAAGGAGAAGATTTCTTCTACCATAGAACCTTTGCAGGAACACTCTCTAGTTGAAGATATGAACAAGCTACAGGTTACTCAAGAGGATGAAAGCAGTGAAGATGAAAGCAATGCTCAACATATTGAAGCACAACCTGAAGAGCCAGTTGTTGTACCACAAGAGGAAACAACAACACAGGTTGGTGAACAATCAACACCCCCTGTTGATTTAGTAACATCAAGAGACCATCCAATTTCCCAGATAATTGGAGACATCTCAGCTGGTGTGCAAACCAGAAATCAGGTCAACCAAAACCTGTTGCACACCTGCTTCCTTTCTCAAATTGAACCTCAGTCCATTCAAGATGCAGAGCAAGATCCACACTGGATCATTGTCATGCAAGAGGAGTTACATCAATTTGAGAGGAACAAAGTATGGGAACTAGTGCCCAAGCCTAAGGATCATTCCATTGTTGGAACAAAATGGGTATTCAGAAACAAACTGGATGATCAAGGAGTAATAATAAGGATCAAGGCAAGGCTAGTTGCCCAAGGAAATTCTCAAGAAGAAGGAATTGACTACGACCAGACCTTTGCACCTGTTGCAAGATTAGAAGCCATCAGGATATTATTAGCCTATGCAGCTCATAAGGGCTTCAAGGTTTATCAGATGGATGTCAAGAGTGCCTTCTTAAATGGAGACATCAAAGAGGAAGTCTATGTCAGACAACCTCCAGGTTTTATCTCTCTAACTCATCCTGATTTTGTTTTTAGATTAAATAAAGCATTATATGGTCTCAAGCAAGCTCCTAGAGCATGGTATGAGACCCTAGCATGCTTTCTCTTGGAAAATGGTTTTATAAGGGGTAGAGTAGACCAAACTCTTTTCATTAGAACCCATAAGTCCCATACCCTACTAGTACAAATTTATGTAGACGATATCATTTTTGGTTCTACTGACTCAAAATTGTGCAGAAGGTTTTCTAACTTAATGCATTCTAAATTTGAGATGAGTAGCATGGGTGAGCTATCCTTCTTCCTAGGATTGCAAGTCAAACAACATGCTGAAGGCATCTTTATTTCTCAAACCAAATATGCTCATGAGCTGGTTAAGAAATTTGGCATGTCTGAGGCATCTTGTATGAAAACACCCATGCCTACCAATGCTGTATTGGATGCTGATGAACATGGGAAACCTGTTGATCAGACAACATATAGAGCAATGATTGGCTCTTTACTGTATCTTATAGCTAGTAGACCAGATATAATGTTTTCTACATGTATATGTGCTAGATTCCAAGTTAGCCCTAGAGAGTCACACCTCACATT
This sequence comes from Platanthera guangdongensis, assembly GCA_039583875.1. Lineage (NCBI taxonomy): Eukaryota > Viridiplantae > Streptophyta > Magnoliopsida > Asparagales > Orchidaceae > Platanthera > Platanthera guangdongensis. The sequence goes on from CM077158.1 coordinate 161,148,783, forward strand.
AGTAAAGAGGATTCTTAGGTATGTTAAAAGTTGTCCAAATCTAGGTCTCTGGTATCCAAAAGATTCAGCATTTGAGTTAACTGGATTCTCTGATGCTGATTATGCTGGATGCAGAATTGACAGGAAAAGCACCAGTGGAACTTGTCAGTTCCTTGGTGATAGACTTGTCTCTTGGTTTTGCAAGAAACAAACATCTGTGTCAACTTCAACTACTGAAGCTGAATATATGGCTGCAGGCAGTTGTTGTTCACAAATACTGTGGATTCAAAACCAACTCCTAGACTATGGTTACAACTTAGAAAAGTCAAAAATCTTTTGTGACAATACAAGTGCTATCTCCATAGCTCAAAATCCAGTCCTCCATAGTAGGACAAAACACATAGAGATTAGGCATCACTTCTTAAGGGACAATGTTGAAAAGAATAAAATTGAACTGCAATATATCCCAACTGATTTACAAAGGGGAGATATTTTCACCAAGCCTTTGGATGAAAAGAAACATACTTTCTTCCTAAATCAGTTAGGAATGTTAGATGGAGGAAGTCTTAAATAATCCCCAAGATTTTGAAAGCTAAAAATGGACCAAGACTAGGCAAAATTCTGATTTTTCTTAGTATTTAGGATTTTCTGATCTCTGAACTGCGCTCGACGATTGCCCCAAAGATCGTCGAACGGAGATCGACGATTTCCAGAATCGTCGAACTGAGTTCAGCGCCCCTCAGACAGCATGAACTGTCTCCTTCGGTCAACGATCGTCGAACGGCGCTCGACGATTTTGTTCACTGAACGATCGTCGAACGGAGCTCGACGCCTTTCCAGATCGTCGAACGGAGATCGACGATTTTGGAGTCTCTTCAGATTCCTTTAGAAGCCTCGATCGTCGAACTGAGTTCAACGATCTTTCCATTTCTGCGTCGAACCCTAATATAAAACTCATTTTTCGCCGTCATTCTCTCTTGCGCTTTCAATTTCTCTGCAAAAATTTTCTTCCCTCCAAACAGTTCTACAATTGATCATTTTGTCTGTTGATTTTTGCAGGTACAATGGCCGTTTCAGTTGCTGTGCTAGCCGCCATGAAATTTGATGCAGGTTTTGACATTGATTTGGACTCCTTCAACACAACTGATCAAGTCTTCCAGGACATCCTCAGTTTATTCAAAGATCAGCATCTATCTGCCCTTATGACAACAAGAATCAAACTTGCCTCTGATGAAATCAAAGAATGGGTATATACTGCACACAACCTTGACAACAACACCATTGTTGGATCCATTGGTGGCACCCAGGTACCTCTGACCCCAACAGTCCTCACAGAGGTTTTTGGCTTAAGGAATGGTGAAGACTCTGCTGAACTTTCTGGAGAAGAATTCTCTGATATACTTGCCAGGATGGGTCATCCTGAGGGGAACCCTAGCAAGCTGTTTAAGAGGAACCTGTCAGTGGAATACAGGTTTCTGGCAGATGTTGTAGGCAAGGTTCTGTTGGCCAAACATTCTGCCCATGACACCATCTCCAGATATCAGCTCTGCCTCATGGGAGCTCTGGTGGATAGGAAAAGCTTGAACTGGGGAGAAGTCTTTTTGATCTGTTGAAGAAAAAGATAAACAAAACCTTTGTGAATTATGGAAGAATTCTGGGAATCTTCCTTCAGGCTAAGTGCCCTACTCTGCTAGTCTCCTCTGGAGTGCACATCAATGCCTCCAAGAGACTCACCTGTGCCCTATTTGGGAAATGGGACAGGCAAATCATCAAGCCCAGCAGGCCCTCTCCATCTGCCCCTTCAGGCACCAGGACTCTAAGAGTCACTCCCCCCCAAGTCTCTGCCCCTACAGAAGACCTGCCTGCTGCTAGTGCTACTTCTCCTCCTCCTCCAAGCTCAACCCTACCTCCAGCTCCATCCACCATTCCAGCCTCATCCCCCATTATAATTTCCAGCCCATCTCTAACCTCTATTCCATCTCCAGCAACCATCTCATCTCCACCAGCAGACCACCTTCATCCCCTATTCTCTTATCCCCCACCAGATGTCACCTCATCCCCATCCCTTCCATCCTTCACACTTCTGGATGAATCCTACATGGATGATTCCCCCTCCTCTCCTCCAGATTTACCATCCTTTTCCACCTCTTTCCAAGACCTTCTCCACCACATTATTGCCCAACCCACATTCACACCATCCATCTCCACCATCCCCTCTCCTGAGCCATTCATTCCACCCTTCAGCCCTCCTCCTCCAGCTCCATCAGCCATCCCTGTACCCTCTACCTCTGCTCCTCTTTTTGAGCAAGTAGATCTCCCAGCCTTGGCTGACCAGTTATATGAGCTCCTTGCACCCAGGCTCTCTCTTCTCATGGAGGCCTCTTTAGCTCCTCTACAACAGTCAGTGGCAGCTCTCTCTGCCAGGCTTTCCTCCTTCCTTACTCCTCAAGCAGCACCCCCAGCAGTGTGCCTTGATACAGCTGTATCTGTATCCAGGCAGGGGGAGATGCCCTATGAAGCCAGCCTTCATGCTGCTGTTGCTGCTGCTTCTGCTGCTACTGATGTTGTTTCTGCTACTGCTCCTGCTTCTGCTACTGCTGCTGCTCCAGTCCTAGCAATAGACCTAAGGTCTTTGCTATCTACATTTGATACTGCATACTACTGCTGCCTCCCAGAGCCCAATGCTGTCCAGCCCTCTGAAGATCTGTCCAAGGCTCTGGTGCCCTTCTCATGCTGTGACCCCAGTATAATTTCTGCTTTTATTCATTCAGTGACTGCTGCTTCTGATAATGTTACTGCTGCTGCTGATGAAGAAAAGGCTGTATCTGCCTCTGAAATTATCCCTGCTGCTGAAGAAATTGTTTCTGTTGAGCCCTTTTCCCAGGATTCTTTGATGACAGAGGCTGCTGTTTTTGAGCCTGCTGAAGCTGTTGTTGTTACTGAAGCTGCTGCTGTTGTCTCTCCTGAAATTACTAGTGCTGTTTCTGAAGTTGTTTTTGTTGCCCCATCTGTTGCTGTTCCTGTTGCTGCCCCTTCTGCTTCTGCCCCATCAGCTGCTATTCAACTGAAAGAAACATTGATGAAGAAGATTGATGCTTTATATGATACACAGAGTTCTGAATCTGAGGATTATAACACTGCTTCTGATGATTCATCTGCCACCATTGCAAAGAAAAGGAAAGCAAGAAGTAAGGCATTGAAGAGGGTTCCTCCTGCCAAAGTTAGAGATGATAATGATGTTCCTTACTATATTCTGCACAACTGCCCAATCACTGAGCACTAGATGCAGTTCTCTAAGAACCAGCTAAAGGCTATGAAGAAGAAGAGGAAGTATGAGAAAGATTCCACTCAGTTCAAGCACCCTCATCCTCCTCCACCACCTCCACCTGATGCAGGTGCAGGTGGCAGCTCTGCAAGTTCAGGCCCTGCTAGAAGCCAGGCTCCCTACCAACCTCATGCTAGAACATATCAAAGGGAAAGCCAGTCTAGGGGCCCTTACTCTAGAAGGGGAGGATACAGGGGAAATCAAAGAGAGACTCAGGTTTACTCCAAAGGGCATTCCAGGCAGCATCCTTACTCTAGGGGAGGACATGTTCCTTCTGACACATCTTCTGGTCCTTTCCCTTATAAGCTCAAAGATACTGTGACTGCCAGGACTCCTCAAGATACTACTTCCAACAGGTATGAGCCACCTGTTCCATTTGAGGACCCTGAGAAGAATCCTATGGCTTGGACTGCTAGAATGAAAGAGCTGGCTGCTTTAGATCAAATCAAGAAAGCCAAAGAGAAAGGCCTAGACACTTCCAACATCTCCACAATGTCAGAACAAAGACAGAAAGAACTAGAAAAATATGCTTCCAGCAAATTTTTTGATGCAGACAGGTACATGGAATTGTATCCAGCTGCAGTGGTTCCCAGGACATCAAAGCAAATTTATTTGGGTGCAGCTGATGATACCAGATCCAAACAACAAGCTTTAGATCCTAACAGAGAAATTAAAATGGTAAAAGGCAAAGAAAAGGAATAACTCTGTAAGGTGATAACTCTTGGTTTTTCTGACTGCCTTCTGGATATCTTGTTTATATATATCTCTGTGATGGTTCTGTGATGTCTAGCTGCTGCTGTCTTTATGTTTTTGTGACTGTATGATGTTGTTTGTTTTTCCTATGTCTGTAAATAGTTTTCCTAACCCAAATAGGGGGAGATTGTTGGAACACCCTATTACTAATTTGGGTCAGGATCACTATGTCTCTAGGAATCTATGTTTTGACCTTCTGTATAGCTTAATAGGTCAATTAGTATTGAGTCTAAGGGTCAGAAGGCTAGGATTGGGAGCTGCTCTGAAGAACCAAGTTTTTCTGGAGACTAAGTCCAAATCGTCGAGCTCAGCACGACGTTTCGTCGAACTCCGGTCGACGATCGTCTAGCTCAACTATTGACAGATCGTCGAGCTCCATTCGACGATCGCTGAGCTCAACCCTCATAATATCGTCGAGCTCTGGTCGACGATCGCTGAGCTCAACTTCTTAATATCGTCGAACTCCATTCGACGATCGCTGAGCTCAGGCCGACGATTTTGACTCTACACTGGATCCTTATCTCTGAGCTCAGTTCGACGATCTTTGAGCTCAGATCGACGATATCTTTGCTGCTTGCATTTTCCAATTCGCTGAGCTCAGCTCGACGATAGCAGAGCTCAGTTCGACGATTTCAGTTATCTTTCATAATTCAAATTCAAATCAGATAGAAGTTATTCTGCATTTAATTCAGAAGATCTGTCAGCCATTTTCATTTACTTCTAGAGCAAGTTTCAAGGGATTTTTTAGGAACAACTCAGTGGACTTTCCTTCAGAACATATTATGCAATTAAGGCTGTAATCAATGCAGACCAACGGCTATCTTTGACAGAGTAATATTCTATTCAGACTCAGAGAATAAAAGAGAATGTTTTTGAATAAAGACAGATAATAGACAAGAAAAAAAGAAGAAGATTGACAAGAATAGGACACCTCTCAATATATAGAGACTCTGAAAAATATTCTGTCAACAAGAATTCAGAAGAACACTCATCATCAAGAGATCAAGCTTTCAAACATTCTTCAGATCTCTTCAGCTCTCAAGTGTTCAAGGCCAACATCATTTCAAGACTCCAGACAATCAACATTTCAGCTTGCTGAAATCATCTTCTGCTGGAGATCTATTTTTGAAGGCCTATCACCCTCAGTAAATCTCATCTTCCTGAAGATCAAGGACTCAGGGGGAGCTTTGAAATCAATCCACTTAGTCTTCTCAGTTGATTGAGAAAGAGAAGACTGCCATAACTCTCTCAACCCCCTCTCTGTAAAGGGTTTTTCAAACTCCCTTCAAAAATTTGAATCTGGTTTTGAGCACCTTGTCAAAAGCTCATTGGTGGCAAGACACCTGATCAAAAAATCTGATTTGGTTTTTGAGCACCTTATCAAAAGCTCATTGGTGCCCAGGACACCTGATCAACTCATCCTGCAGTGGATTCCTACCTAGGGTGGTAGAAGAGTGGATGTACCCAAGTTGGGGAACCACTATATTTCCTTGTGTCATCTGGTTCTGCATGTTTTCTTTTTGTTTCTGGCCTAGATTTTCTTGTGCTTAATTTCTGCATAGCTTAGTTTTATTTCTGCTTCCCTGCTTACACTCATTATAACAATTGTTGTAAAGCTTTGCAAAAGTTTTTCTTTATGTTTTAAAAAGCACCATATACTCTATTCACCCCCCTCTAGAGTATATCTGATCTAGTTTGCCCTTTCAAGACGTTCAAATCTCCCGGATTGGAGTAAAATCCATTAGAGGGGTTCACCACGTAAAGCGAGTTTTAGGCCTCCGATTTAGGCGAAAGTTGGTCGGACCTTCCTAAACTCAGTTAGGCATGTCCTTCGAGAGAAGCGTGTCAATATTCATGGAACCTCCATGGTCAAGGACCTTTACCCTAATTAGCTTAGGTTTATTTATCGTATTTTTCTAACCACTCTTGCCGAGGTGATTTCTGATCGAGTGCATTTTCCCCTTCATCGTTACTAAGCTCAAGTTAATCGCTCTTTTAGCTCTCTTTAACTTTTAATGCAATTAGCTCTCTTTCATTGCAAGTAGTTCTCTTCCTTTAGCACGTTTAGCTTTCTTCTAAAAAACTTAATTTTTTCGTCGATAAAATAATAGATTTCGTGTGAGTAAGCTTACACAACTGTTCCCGGATTTTAATACGACACTTGTGTCCCCTAGCTGCATTTCGATAGGTATACTTGCCTTGATGAATTGTTAGTTTGGTTATTTTCTCTTTGCAGATATCTAAGAGACAATCAAGTTTTTGGCGCTGTTGCCAGGGAAGCAACGCTCGTTGATAAATTGAAAACGCGAATATATTAATTTTATCACTTCTCTTTCTCAGCCTCCTTCTTAAAATTTTTTCCGCCTACTCACTTGAGTTAAATGGCTGGATTTTGTTAAGTGTGCATTTTTTTTTAATTTTTCCGCCTACTCACTTGAGTTAATTGGCTGGATTTATTTCAAGCAAGTGTGCGTATTTTTATTTTTCCGCCTACTCACTTGAGTTAATTGGCAGGCTTTATTTCAGTAGAGTGTGTTTACTTTCTGTAGAGTGGGTGTGTTTTAATTTTCTGTCGAGTGCGTGAGTGTAGCTTTTATTTTCCGCCTACTCGCTCAGAGTTAAATGGCTGCATTTTAATTACCGCCGACTTAATAGAAACACACATCACAAATTTTTCTACACCACCTAACTCTCTCGAAAAGGGCAAAGTGGCTCTAAATGCCACTATCTTGTCTAGTACCTTGCGAACCCTTCACCGGGTAGCCCTTGGGAAGTTCGGGAGTTAAAACATAAAAAATCTATTTCAAAAAAAAAAATTCGAACTTTATTAGCTCTTTTATTTTGTAGTCTTTCTTCTCCTCTCTTCTTCTAGTGTATGACCCGCGGAAGTCTGTCGGTTACTTTGGACTTGGACCACGAAATTGAGCGTACTCTTCGGAGAAGATCACGATTTCAAGGCCCTACTACCCAAGTGCCGGTTGAGGATTCCGAGTCATTTTCTACCTTAAGAATGGCAGAACCCAACGTGGAGGAAGCCGTGCATAGGCCTATGTCCTATTATGCATGACCAAATCTAGAGGGTACATAAACTAGTATAGTTCGCCCAGCAATAAATAATAATAATTTCGAACTGAAGCCTAGCATAATTCAAATGGTGCAGCAGTATGTGCAATTTGACGGGCTTCAAGATGAAGACCCGAACGCACACATAGCCAGCTTTCTTGAGATTTGTGACACCTTCAAGATAAATGGTGTCACAAATGATGCTATTAGGCTAAGATTATTTCCTTTCTCTCTTAGAATTAAGGCTAAGCAGTGGCTGAACACCCTTCCTAAAAATAGCATAACTACTTGGACGCAATTAACTGAAAAATTTTTGGCCAAGTATTTTCCGCCTGCTAAAACTGCTAAACTTAGGAATGACATTTCTGCATTTGGACAAAAAGACTCTGAGACCCTTTACGAAACTTGGGAAAGATTTAAAGAATTATTAAGACGATGCCCACATCATGCTCTGCCTGTATGGTTGCAGGTGCAGACGTTTTATAATGGGCTAAATCAAAGCACGAAGCAAATGATAGACGCAACTTCTGGCGGTACTTTAAACCATAAGACCCCGGAAGCAGCTCTTGAGCTGTTTGATGATATGGCCATGAACACTTACTAGTGGAATGTGCCTAGGTCCCGCCCAAACAAACCTGCAGGTCTCTTTGAAGTGGACAACATCTCCCAACTCGCAATGCAAGTTGAAATATTGAGCAAAAAAATTACGGAGATGACTGCTGCCTCCGCCCCTCAGGTATGGGAATCTGCAACTCCTCCCGCCGAACATTTGGATTATGTAAATAATATGCCTAGAACTGCTTTTAATAATTTTTCTGCTGCGAATTATCATCCTCCTGGTTTTAATTTTCCGAATAGTTATAATCCTGCGTTAAGAAATCATCAGAATTTTTCGTGGAGCAATCCATCGAATGTTGTGCACCCGCCACCGCAAAGTGATTTTTCTACACCACCACCACCTTCTCAAAGTTTTCCAAAACCTCCAAATTTGGAGGAAGTGTTTTCAAAATACATGAATGTTAATGACGCTACGATTAGGACCTTAACCGGAAGTGTTAAAAATTTAGAAAATCAGGTAGGACAGCTCGCTAAAATGATTTCTGAGCGAACCGTAGGGTCTCTTCCTTCCAATACCGAGCCCAACCCAAGAGAGCAAGCAAAAGCTATAACTCTTCGGAGTGGGAAGAAAGTTCCCGGTATGATAAGTGAAGAGCCCGAGGCAATCTCCGCTTCCGCTTTAAAAAATCAAAGCTCCGTTCCCGTTTTAAAAATTCCACCCTCTGCCGAAGAAAGTATCACTCCTATTTCAGAACAACAACTCACTCCACCACCCACCTTTAAAAATAATCCATCCCCGCCATACCCTTCCGAACTTAATAATCAACGACAGGATGATCAATACACCCGTTTTTTAGAAATGTTTAAACAAATCCACATAAATCTGCCTTTCCACGAAGCCATATCCCAGATGCCTAAGTACGCAAAATACCTTAAGGACCTCCTAACCAACAAGAAGAAGTTAGAGAACCTTTCTCATGTCACGTTAAATGTCGTGTGCTCGGCGGTTTTGACAAACGGATTACCGAAGAAAATCAGTGACCCGGGTAGTTTCTCTATCCCGTGTGTCTTTGGTGATCTCTTTGTCAAACACGCTTTAGCCGACTTAGGTGCGAGTATTAATCTTATGCCCCTCTCGTTGTTTAAAAAGTTAGGAATTGGTAGTCTCAACCCCACACGCATGAGAATCCAGCAAGCCGACAGGTCAGTCAAATACCCGTTAGGAATAGTGGAGGACGTCCTAGTCAAAGTTGACAAGTTCATCTTCCCGGTGGACTTTGTCATTTTGGACATCGAAGAAGACGTCGAGGTTCCCCTGATCCTTGGCCGACCCTTCCTTGCCACCTCCCGAGCTATCATTGACGTAAGCAATGGTAAGCTCTTCCTTCGAGTGGGCGACGATGAGGTAACTTTCTCTATCACCCCCTCGATGAAGAACACACTAGCTAATGATGACTCCTGTTTTTTCATGGATACCGTAAGTGAAGAATCCTTCTCTCCCACCTCTGATTTTGAAAAAGAATTTTCCAATTTTTGTTCCTCTCCTCCTCTTCCAACTGAATCTCTACACCTAAGTGAAGAATCCTCCACCCGCCCCTCTGATTTTGAAAAAGAATTTTTTGATTTCTGTTCCTCTTCTACTTTTCCAACTGAATCGCTGCACGAAGCCTCCATGGCCGCTAACAACACCCCTTTTAATTTTACATATAAAAAAGTGTACGAGGACATATTTTTTTGAAAAAGAACAAATTTCCAAAACCTCGTATGATGACCCCCCTACCTTGGAACTGAAAGAACTACCAGAGCACCTTCAATACGCTTTCTTAGAAAAGGACTCCAAGCTGCCTGTCATAATTTCGGCCTACCTCACGGATGCACAAAAGGATAAACTTCTTTCAATATTACAAAAGCATCGCCAAGCTATTGCTTGGCAGATATCTGATATTAAGGGCATAAGCCCATCTTTCTGCACTCATAAAATCTTAATGGAAGATAATTCACGTAACTCTATACAACCTCAGCGCCGTATAAACCCAAACATGAAAGACGTAGTTAAGGGCGAGGTTATGAAATTGTTACACTCAGGAATTATCTATCCTATATCCGACAGTAAGTGGGTTAGCCCAGTACATGTAGTACCAAAGAAGGGAGGGATAACGGTTGTAAGTAATGAAAATAATGAATTAATCCCGACTCGGACGGTGACCGGATGGCGAATGTGTATAGATTACCGTAAGTTGAACGACGCCACCCGCAAGGATCACTTCCCCTTGCCGTTCATTGATCAGATTTTAGAACGAATTTCCGGACATAGCTTTTATTGTTTTCTCGATGGCCTCTCGGGGTATCTTCAAATCCCCATCTCCCCCGAGGACCCGGAGAAAACTACGTTTACTAGTCCCTTCGGCACCTTCGCCTACCGAAGAATGCCGTTTGGATTGTGCAATGCGCCTGCTACATTCCAACGATGTATGCTCGCCATCTTTGACAAGTATGTAGAAAGCATTATGGAAGTCTTCATGGATGATTTCTCCGTCTTCGGGAATTCCTTCGATAGTTGCTTAGAGAACCTTGAAAAAGTCTTAGAGCGATGCGAAGAAACTAACCTCGCCTTAAATTTGGAAAAATGTCATTTTATGGTAAGGGAAGGGTTAGTTTTGGGACATAAAATTTCTGAAAGGGGTATTGAAGTAGACGTTGCGAAAATAGAAGTTATCGAGAAACTGCCGCCACCTACGAACATAAAAGCCATAAGACGTTTCCTGGGTCATGCGGGTTTCTACCGCCGCTTCATAAAGGACTTTTCCAAAATCACCAAGCCCCTTACCCATCTCTTAGAAAAAGACGCCCCATTCATCTTTGATGACCTCTGTCTAGCTGCCTTCAATTTAATAAAAGAAAAATTAGTTAATGCGCCAATCATGATAGCTCCGGTTTGGGATCTTCCATTTGAAATAATGTGTGATGCGAGTAGTTATGCGGTGGGAGCCGTACTAGGTCAACGAATTTCCAAAAACTTCCACCCCATTTATTACGCTAGTAAAACACTCACATCTGCACAGGAAAATTACACCACAACCGAGAAGGAGCTCTTAGCTGTAGTATTCGCTTTTGACAAATTTCGCCCTTATATTACTCTTTCGAAAATTATTGTTTTTACGGACCACTCGGCCCTCAAATATCTCCTCTCTAAAATGGATGCCAAGCCTCGCTTGATTCGCTGGGTCTTACTCCTCCAGGAGTTTGACTTAGAGATCCGTGATAAGCGAGGTGCCGAGAACTTGGCCGCCGACCACCTTTCGCGCCTAGACAACCCGTTTATAGAACAATTAGACGAAAATTATTTTCATTACTATTTCCCTAATGAGAAGCTTTTCATAATTAACACATCTACATCTCCTTAGTTTGCCCGCATCGCCAACTATCTAGTGGCCCGTGTGCTCCCAAAAGAGTTTTCATCTCAGCAGAAGAAGTTCTTTTCTGAGCTGAAAAACTATTTTTGGGAGGACCCGCATCTTTTTAAAGTCTGTGCAGACCAAGTGATCAGGAGGTGTGTTTCTTTTGATGAAGGATTAGATATTATTAAACATTTGCATGAAGGACCGACAGGTGGGCACGATCAAGCTGCTCGCACCGCTCACAAAGTGTAAAGCGGAGGTTTTTACTGGCCTACCCTGTTTAAAGACGCGCATGCCTTTGTGAGTAGGTGTGATAGTTGCCAACGGTCGGGGAATATTTCGAAGAAAAATGAAATACCACAAAATTATTTCCTAGAGTGCGAAGTTTTCGACCTCTGGGGGATTGATTTTGTCGGCACTTTTCCTTCTAGCTTCGGGAATAAGTACATTTTAGTTGCCGTTGATTATGTTTCGCGTTGGGCCGAAGCCCAAGCTCTTCCTACGAATGACGCCCGAGTCGTAGTTAATTTCCTAAAAAAATTATTTTCTCGATTCGGTACGCCGCGCGCTATCGTTAGTGATAGGGGTTCCCATTTCTGCAACGCGCAATTTTCAAAAATCCTAACTAAATATGGCGTTACTCATAAGCTTTCCACTTCCTATCACCCCCAAACTAACGGACAAGTCGAAGTAGTGAATAGAGAAATAAAAAGAATTTTAGAAAAGACTGTTTCAACATCTCGAAAAGACTGGTCAGCCAAATTAGACGATGCTCGTTGGGCCTACCGAACAGCGTACAAAACCGCCCTCGGGTGTACGCCATATCGGTTGGTTTACGGAAAGTCGTGTCATTTACCCGTAGAGTTAGAGCACCGCGCCTTTTGGGCCTTACGATTTTTAAACTTCGATCCCCACTCCGTCGGCGATTTTAGAAAATTTCAACTTAACGAACTCGACGAGTGGCGCTCTTATGCGTATGAAAATAACAGACTTTATAAAGAGCGGACAAAACGTTTGCACGATCGACATCTTAGGCACCCAAAAATCTTTAAGCCGGGCGACCAAGTTCTTCTTTATAATTCTCGTTTACGTTTATTCCCGGGTAAATTAAAATCACGTTGGTCAGGGCCTTTTACTGTTTTAGAAGTCTTTTCTTATGGTACTGTTTTAATTTCCCACCCTGATAAGGGTACTTTCAAAGTAAATGGTCAGCGTCTTAAACTGTATTTCTGTGATGATGTCAGTCTTAACCCTGTTAACTCTATCTTTCCGGTCCTGACATTTGATTAATCTGAACTTTATTTTTCTCCTCAACTTTGAACTTTATTCGAACTTTATTTTTAAATAATATTTGGGACAATCTTATTTTGATGCGTCGAGCTCAAACGACGCTTTAAACAAAGGGCGCTCTTGGGAGGCAACCCAAGTTATCTTTTTCTGTTTTCTTTATTTTTCACTTTTTGCCCCGAATGGCTCCAGCAAGCTGAAACTTCTGCGATCGCCTGCTCCAACGGTTCTGCTTCCATGACAAAGTCCGCCGGACGACGTTTCATGAAGATCCACAGCACAGGCATGGAGGAGCGACATCACTCAACTTGCCCTGCAAAATAAAACCGGGGAAGTACCTGTTTTTTTTCCATTCTGTCTTTCATTTCTGTCCTTTACTTTTCTCTCGTTCTCCAACCTCCTTCTCCATTGAGGACAATGTAGATTTTAAGCTTGGGGGAGGACTTCCTCCTTCTTTTTGTTTTGTAAATATCCAAAACATCCAAAAAAATAATAATATATATTTATATAGCTGCATTTTGGTATTTCAATAGTACCCCATTTTTATGTTTTATTTTTCGCAAACTTCTTTATAAATAACGCAGTTAATTATAATTTTTCTAATCATTTTTTTTAATCATATTTCACAAGTAAAATGTTGGTCATGCTGTGTTTCTAATTCACGGTAGCATGTTAAGGTAAAATATTTCTCTAAAACGTGCATTTCTATTATGGTTTTCCGTTCTTTATTTTCTTTACTTTCTCTAAAATTTATCATACACTATTTTCCTTTTCGTCTTTAGATAATTTTTGTAAGAACAAATTTTGAATAACGTAGTAGATATGAACGATCCAAGTCACATATTATTTTTATTTTCAAGATAATTTCATCAATCTTCATTTATTATCTCGAACTTGCTTTTTGAAATTTATCAACTCTATGTTTTAAATAAATTTTAAAAAAAAAGCGTGAAAATGATTTAGGCCATTTTTGTTTACGTTTGAGCTTTCCTGCCAACCTAAAATCTTTTACCACTAGTTAGCCGTTTTTGAGCCTTTTTTCCAAATTTATTTGATAACTCCACACAGCATTTCATTTTCACCAAAGCCCAAATTCCTACCTATCTAATCACGCTAATTTTTTTTGATAGGAAATTTTGTGTTATCTTTGGAGAAATTGTTGAAAAAAGTGTACTCAAAAGCAATGTATTGAAAAAAAAAGAGAGAAAAAAATGATTGAAAATAATAAACAAAAAAAAGGATAAATAATTATAAAGAAAAACAAAAAAATAAATTTATTTATACATATTTTGTTTAAAATAAATTTTTTTTTTTGAAACTCGTTGTTTTGGTTTAGTGTGATTTTTAAGCCTCCATGTTTATATTTGAATTCCACTCCTACTCATATTCCTAACCAAACGTTTCGGTCCTATTAAGTCATTTTGATTCACGCTCTTTTTTTTAATTTTATTTAACAACTAAGAAAAGAAGAAAAGTAAATCAGTTTTAGTTTTGGATTTAAACTTCGATTTTTGTTATTTAATTGATATAATTATAATGCGTTGCTTGGATCTAGTAACAACTCAATACGTTTTTTTCATTTTCATTGCCTTGCTTAAATCTATTTAAAGAATTTCGTCAAAATTCTGGATGATTTATTTTTATTAAGTAAAGTTTATAAAAGTTAAACTATACCTAAATAATTGTTTTAGATTTACGTTTTACATTCTCCCTGCCAAGAATTTCGCATAGTACTTGTGTGAGTATGATTAAAACTTTTTGAATTAGTCACTTTTATGATTAGCTAATCTTTATATTTTTTGCTTGGGGACAAGCAAAACTTAAGCTTGGGGGAATTTGATAATACGGTTTGCAGTCAATTTTATTAGGATATTTTCGGGGTTTTAAAGCAAATCATGTCTTGTAAAGTACTTGTTTCGATTCCCCTTTGTATATATTTTTGTCGCTAATGCATTTTTTCTGCTTTTTGCAGGTTTTCACAGCTTTCAGCCAAAGTTTGCTGTGACACGCCCCACGGTCACGCCCTACCAGGGCGTGTACCTAGGGCGTGTAACCCAGAGGAATGAAACAATTGGTCTGAAACTGCATTCCGTGGAAACGTAGTGTACACGCCCTCGGTCACGCCCATGTCACACCCGACACGGGCGTGTACTAGAGGCGTGTCCCCAGGTTCCGAAGAATCGCCGCAGCGCGCTCGTTTTTCCCGCTCCACCGTCGCACCGAAAGTGTCACGCCCCAGGGTCACGCTTGACCCGGGCGTGACATATGGGCGTGTACTTCAGCAATTCCGCCCGTCACCTCAAGCATTCAATTTCCGCTCAACAAAGTCATGCCGCAAACAACACGCCCCAGGTACACGCCCTACCAGGGCGTGACCTGTGGGCGTGTACCGCAACAACTCCGTCAGAATTCAATTCCAGCCCGAAAAAGTCGCACTGAATGTGTCACGCCCCAGGGTCACGCCCTACCCGGGCATGACAGGGGGGCGTGACCTGACCCGAAAAATTCTATAAATAGAGCCCAACTCAAGGGGTTTAGGGACACCTTTTGCTTGGAGAGGGGAGGTTTTGTCCTTTGTATTTCTGAACTTTTTAAGCATGTCTTTCCATTTTTAGTTCTTAGCTGTAGCTTTATGCTTTCCCTGTAGTAGTTCCTAGCTTCGTTCTGTAGTATAATGTTAATGATAGTGTAGTTTACCTTTCCATGCACTTGTAATCGCTGGTTTTCATGTTGTAAGATCCCTGTTTCTATTAATAAAAAGTGTTGTTTTCTTTTACGTTTCTGCTCCGTTTTCATTATTCTTCTTCTACTCATCCCCACTCTTCCTCCTCACCATGATTAACTAATCCTCCATGTACTCGATCTTAATGATCCGAGGTTCGAGTGATTAGGTTATGATGCTTTGAATCTTACCTTTTCTTTTTAGGGTTTAGCTTTGAATTACTCTTGATTTATCACGGGTTGGAGGTATATCATCGATATATACTCTCCACCTTGCTTTCATTCTGGGCTAGCCGAGAGGCCGAAAGTTTGAAATGAGCACTCAAGAGTAAAGGGAGTTGTTTGCACCCCTCGAGAGAGGCAGACGTTCAAATCTCCCAGATTGGAGTAAAATCCATTAGAGGGGTTCACCGCGTAAAGCGAGTTTTAGGCCTCCGATTTAGGTGAAAGTCGGTCGGACCTTCCTAAACTCAGTTAGGCACGGCCTTCGAGAGAAGCGTGTCAATATTCATGGAACCTCCACGGTCAAGGACCTTTACCCTAATTAGCTTAGGTTTATTTATCGTATTTTTCTAACCACTCTTACCGAGGTGATTTCTGATCGAGTGCATTTTCACCTTCATCGTTACTAAGCTCAAGTTAATCGCTCTTTTAGCTCTCTTTAACTTTTAATGCAAGTAGGTCTCTTTCATTGCAAGTAGTTCTCTTCCTTTAGCACGTTTAGCTTTCTTCGAAAAAACTTAATTTTTCCGTCGATAAAATAATTGATTTCGTGTGAGTAAGATTACTCAACTGTTCCCGGATTTTAATACGACACTTGTGTCCCCTAGCTGCATTTCGATAGGTATACTTGCCTTGATTAATTGTTAGTTTGGTTATTTTCTCTTTGCAGATATCTAAGAGACAATCAGACATCCTCTCATACTTTGAACATCCGTTCCAACACTCACGAGCAAAATGCCCCGTCTTCCCACAGTTTTAGCAAGCTCCTGAGACTCGACTTGTGGTTGCCCCCGACGCACCAGCCGAAGGTGCTGAGTTCGAAGTCCTCTATTTCTTATTCCACCTGCGAAAACTTGACTTGTTATTTGGCACCTTGAACTCGGACTTCTTTTCTCCAGGGTCCTTCTTCTCTTGAACTTTCTTAGCGACCTTCTCCAACGATCGGGCCGAATTGACCAAGGCTAGGAAGCCTTGCGCCTTAGGCCCAGCAAGTAGTAGCTGTAGATCGCCGTGTTGACCCTCATAAAATCGGTTGGTCTTCAGTTCTTCTTCCATAAACGTAGCACCAGCATAACGACCCAACCTTGTGAACTCATGTAGATACTCGTCCATGCTTCTGGATCCCTGAGTCAACCCAAGAAATTGGTTCTCCATCTCAAGTTTCTGAGCGGAGGGTACAAATCTGGCTAGGAAAAATCTTGAAAATTCCTCCATAGGCACATCAGCAAGCTGCCTACCCACTAAGAGGTGAAACTCCAACCCATCCCACCACAGCCTCGCTTCACCCACCAAAAGAAAAGTCGCTATGGTGGTCTTCTGCCACTCCTCAGTTAATGTGGTTGTCAAGACCCTCTTCATCGAAGAGAGCCAGTCCTCAGCTTGAGCTGGCGTTCCAACCCCATCGAACCTCGGAGGATTAAAGCCCATTACATGCTTAAGCTGCTTCTCCGTAGATCTCCTTGGCTCTACCAGATCAACTACTGCACGCTCCACCACTCTCTGCTCTGCCACCCTAGCCGGTTCTTGCTCATTCGCAGGAGGTGCACGATGCATTTGCCCTGCAGGTTGGGCATTTATCATTGCAAATACGCCTTCAGCCACCATCCTGATGGTTTCCGCTGAAGGAAGTGTTGTAGGCACGTCCCTTGGTGCACTACTTTTCGCTGATTGCGAATGCTCTGACTGACCAACACCGCTCCTAGCTTCCTATAGTAGCAAAGAGATACGATTAGACAACAAACAAATTGCTAAAAGCAATCATTGGAACACTCAGATTCCACAAAACAAGTGTATTTTTCATTCCTAAGTGGACATTCATGGGTTCTTTTTGATGTTATAACAATCACGCACACATGAGCTCACCACCCCTTAAAAGAATTCGCCCACGAATTCAGTTAAGCCTGACCGTAACCAGAAGTCTGATACTGAAATTGTAACACCCCCATCCGTCACATGGTATATAACATAAGGTCCACCTGGAACCCGACGACATATACCATAGACAGTCGGAAGAGTTACAAAAGAATATTCAAACTATCCAATTAAGACTACTCGTCCTACACAGAGCATTCTAGCGGAAACTTTTAAAAGTTGAAAGAACGCAAAACTTGAATCCAATAATTATGAATGTCCACAACCACACCACTAGAATGAAAACCAAATATACTGAAAGGGTACATGGCCTTATGGACTTACAAATGTTCACTTAACATAATATTGTCTTACATACATCGGCTCACAGGCCGGCCACACAAGACAAAATAAAAACAACTATTCTTTACGGCCTTCGAGGGCCAGCACAACAACATGGGCTCCAGCCCGCTATCTAGCACTCGGCTCCGCAGCACCTACAAGCAACATTCCACCGCATGGTGGCAAACAAAGCAATGGCCAGCCAAAGCCGACCAAATTATAACGACCCCGCCCCTTACTCAGGACTGCGGTGCTCTTTTCCTGCATATCATTAGCCCAATAAAACAATAAAGCGCAATTATACTACGCCACATGTGTAGGCTCGCACGGCCAAACACCTCGTGCACTCAGGGAACATTAACGGTGAATCCTGACATTTCAGCGTCTTCACCACCATCCCAAAGATGGCAACCACGTGAGCAATTACCCTTTCTGACCACCGTCTAAGGCTCCTGACTATGCCAATGGCCAGTCCCCTTCTCGGGTCTCTCGCACCGAACCACATTGCCTAGGTCTGATTCCACATGCTCGTTGCTCACGCCATCTAGTCAATTTAAGTCCTACGCGCGGGCCAAGCTTCTCTCGGATCCCAAAATTTTCCAAACAATCACATAACCCAATAATGTTCAAGGCCGGTTCCCTGACCGCCAAGTTAGCAGAACACGTTTCCGCTCAGTTTTCCAGGTGCTCCATGGAGCTAACCTCCAAGGATCCCTGCTGCAATCTTCCGCGTAGAAACCCAAAAAACACAAAGCACGGAGTCTTCTCCGGCAAAACATAACAAATGCAATATCACCGATCCAGACCAACATGTCCGGGTAGGCTTCACACACAATGCCTATGCCCGTACTTCGATTCCGGACTCTATGTGCAACACAAGGTGGACTATTCACATCAACCCAAAGGAACACCACGCACTCACTGCAAAGTCGCGGGAGCGGGATTCCCTATGCAGAAAGGAAGAGCTTCACATGCTCCAGTATAGAATCGTTACCCTTGTAGTCCGCTTTTGCGCCATGGGAAAAACTACACGGATAGAAATCTTCGCAACGAACTTTCCTCCACGGATCCGCTCTCAGATCTCAAAACGGTGCTCCGATGCTTCACCGGCGGACGGAATCCTCCTTATTCTTCCTCCTTTCTCTAACACCATGGACAGAGAAAGCTTGGAAAGAAATGAAGGATTAACTCCCCTATAACCGGCCTTAACAGAGCAGGAAACCATCTGGGTCGTTGGATCTTATTTAAAGAAAACGAACGGCTCAGATCCGCTCAAACATCTCCAAACCTGGGCCGAACACGGCTTGGCACACGGCCGTGTCCCAGGCTGTGTTCCTCGATCCAGGCACGATTGTCGGACACAGAGACTCACACGGGCCAAGACACGCCTGTGTCTCAACTGACATGCCCGTGTCGGGTCTCTCGACATGCCCGTGACCTGGGGCGTGTCACGCATAACCGCCATGCCAACCGACACGACCCAACCGAACACGGGTACGGACACGGGTATGAACACGCTCGTGTCACCCGAAAATCATCAAGCAACTATCGTCGATCATCGAACGCAGAACACGGGTACTGACACGGGTAGGCACACGCCCGTGTCAAATGACACTCCCGTGTCAAATGACACGCCCGTGTCATTTAGCCGTGTTACTGCTGTGTCCTTCTTGGGATGAAAATAGCTAAAACACCAGCCAGACACGGCCTTGGACCCACTCGTGTCCTAGGCCGTGTACCCCTATACAGGCACCAAAAATCCCTTTTTTCGCGACCGATTAAAATACAATTTTCGGGGCGTTACACGCAAGTCATAGCACAGGTGGAATTCGTCGATCTCAGCACCTTGATCGTCGAACCCAACCAAAATCGTCAACCGAAGAACACGCCACGATCATGCCCATGGTCACGCCTGTGACACCGGGTGTGACCCCTATTAACTACTCGAGGATTCGTCAAACTCAACCATAATCATCGAACGGAGGAAATTCATCGACTTCGACACACACACGGGTAGGAACACGCCCGTGTCTCTACCCGTGTCATATAATTCGTCGATCTCGACGCATCTCGTCGAGTTCAGCTCGACAAAATGCCACACGGGTAGGGACACGCTCGTGTCACTGCCCGTGTCATATAATTCGTCGATGTCGACCCGCAGTTCGTCGAACTCGACACGCCTCGTCGAGGTCAACTCAACACAATGATACACGGGTAGGGACACGCCCGTGTCTCTACCCGTGTCATATAACTCGTCGATCTAGACACGCAGTTTGATGATCTCGACACGCTGTATCAAGTCAACTCGACACACACGCAATAACACGGGTAGGGACACAGCCGTGTACCTACCCGTGTCACAATGACTCGAGAGACGGGCTGAAACACACGGGTAGCGACATGCCCGTGTCTCTAACCGTATCCTTGTCTGCACTGATTTCTGCACTCCCCATAAGTGATGCCCAGTTGTTAACACTCCCCTGAACCCCAGTCAGCTCTCCTAACTCAAAAGACACGCATGGGGGCCTAATGCGATTCGAGACGTTACAGAAAATACGGTCTGAGCTTTCGGGCCGAGACGATGAGGGCAAACACTAACTTTTAAAGAATGGGGTACCCGAGCTCCACTTTCTTTAGGACCCTGCTCACGTAGTAGATCGGAAATTGCTTCTTCCCTTCTTCTCGCACAAGAACAGAGCTCACAGCCCCAGTCCCTACCCCTAAGTATAAGAACAAGACCTTTCCTTCCCTTGGCCCCTAGAGTAAAGGCATCTAGGTGAGCTGTTGCTTTAGAGCCTGAAAAGCCTTCTCACATTCTGGGGTCCATTCAAACTTCTTGCCTCCTCGTAGTGTCCAAAAGAAAGGCGAGCATCTCTCTCCGGCTCGATTGAGAAACCTGCTTAGCCCGACCAACTTGCCGGTGAGACATTGAACCTCCTTGGCATTTTTAGGGGACTCCAACTCTAGGATTGCTTTTACTTTATCGGGGTTGAGCTCCACTCTAGATGGGGTGAGAAGATGTCCTAGGAACTTTCCCCTATTGGCTCCAAATACACATTTCAAGGGGTTGAGTCTCATTTTATATTTTCTCAGGGTCTCAAAGGTTTCCTCAAGGTCCAGGACATGAGCTTCGACGTCCTTGATTTTTATCATCAAGTCATCCACATACACCTCGAGGTTCCTCCCTTTCTATTTTCGGAAGATCCGATCCATCATTCTTTGGTAGGTCGCCCCGCATTTTCCAGCCCGAAGGGCATCATATTAAAATAGAAGCACCCATCCTCCGTGACGAAGGTGACGTCCTTAACGTCCGAAGGATGCATGTGTATTTGGTGATATCCGAAAAATGCATCCAAGAAAGTCATAAAAGAAAAATCGACGGCTGAGTCAACCAGAGCGTCGATTCGGGGCAGTGGGTAACAATACTTAGGGGACGCTTGATTTAAAAGAAAGAAGTCCACATACATTCTCCATCTACCCTCCCTCTTTTTAACCATTACAACATTACTTACCCACCCCGGATACTTACAGGCGGAGACAAACCCAGCCATAAGTAACTTCTCTACCTCCTCTATAATAGGCCCGACCATCTTCGAGGCGATGACCCTCTTCTTTTGTTGTATGGGGCGAGTTTTGGGATCGAGGTTGAGGCAGTGACAACAGACGTCCGCATCGACCCCGGGCATGTCTGCGACGCTCCACGCGAAACGTCAATATTTTTTTACACGCAAGCCTTGATCTTCTCTCGGTCTTCTGGGCTGAGTTCACCGCTGATCTTTACCTTCTCCTTTCTCCCTTCCTTGGTGCGGATCTCTACCTCGAGTACCTCCACGGCCGCCTTCAGCCTTGATGGCTCTTCCTCTCCTTCCCGCTCTTCCAGCGCATCCTGTTCTCTGACTTCGTCTTCCGCGACAGCCATCACCATTTCTCCCCCAAGCTTTTCCATCTCCCACTTGCTTGCACCCTCTTCTTCCTGCAGTGAGGCTCTTCTATTTTCCAGCCGGGCCCCCTCCTGGGAGACCCTCCCGCTTCCTCCATCTTCCTCTTCTCTTTCCTCCTTTAATCTTCTTTTGGCTCCCCTTCCTCTTCCGCCTCCATCTCTCCTTCCTCCTTTCCAGCCATTTCTAGCTCCCCCGTAATGCCACCAACCATCACTACTTATCTCTCTCCACCAACATCTTCTTCCCCTCTCGCTTCTACTTTGCCCCCAAGCTCCTGTTGGCATCGTTACATCCACTTCTCCATCTCTTCAGCATCTCCCTGGCAGGAGATGGTGTTCACTGCCGTCACGTAGCATTCCCTTGTAGCCTTTGGATCCCCCTGCACCCTGATTTGGGTACCTCCTGAGTTCAACTTCAAGCACTGGTGAAACGATGAGGGAACGCATCTGAAAGCGTTGATCAAGGGGTGCCCACAAATGGCGTTGTTACTACTGGGGGCATCCACTATGACAAAGCGGCAATTTCGGGATAGCCCTCACAGGGTTACATGGAGTCCCACAACCCCCTCGACTTCTTTCCTCTCTCCTGAGAACCCAAACAATGGTCCATCCGCTGCCAGCACCCTCCGGGCCTCCACCCTCATCTCATTGAATGCTTTCTTGAAAATCACGTTCACTGAGCTCCCATTGTCTACTAGGATCCGTGACACCGTAAAGTTCTCGATGACGGTTCGTATCACCAGCGCGTCACAGAAATGGTCTTCATGATCTGGCATGTCCTTCCTTGAAAAGGTGATCTTTTTATCTGGTGGAGGGGATTGCGACGTCGAGGCTACGCTTCGGCGATACATAGTGTGAAGGCTCGCCTTTCGGGCCGCCTCTATTCCTACTCCCCCTCGATCTCCTACATCTGTTCGATCTACGCATCGATCCTCCTCTCATGTACCTGTCACTTCCTCTATCCGCACTATTCTCTGTTGCTCTCCTGCTCCTCTAGTTCTACTCATTTCCAAGAAATCTGGGAAGGTAGCTGTTGCGTGACCTTCCTCCTCGTGGAAGTCGCAATATAGCAACGCCACCTCCCCCCTTGCCTTCCTTCCTGAGGGTTTCTCCTTCTCCCAGCTCCTGCTCCTCTTCCTCTCTCCCGGCCTCTACCTCTACCTCAGGTGATCGCCATAGCCTGCTACGGAGGGGGCAGGGGTGGTCTATAACCATTCCCCCACCCTTGCTAGTGAAATCTTCCCGGTCCTCCTTGTTGGTTCCTCCCCCCGTGGGGAAATCCTCTCCCTTGTCCTGGGGTTGGGCCTCCCTGTTGCCTCCAACCTAGCTCTTGATTCGCCGGCGCCCTCAGCTCTTCTCTTCTTCTTGCTTCCTGCTGTCTCCCCCTGGCTCCCTCGACTCCACCTCCGTAAGCTTTGCCAACTTTTTTGCAAAAGCGGGATTTGCCGCCTCCATCGCTATTTCCTTCACCGCCTTCTCCATTAAGCCTTCAAAAGACAGCGGCGCCTTCCAGGTGAGTCTCATTTTGAAGAAACCTTCTAGTAGTCCCACGATAAAGGCCATCTGGAGGGCAAACCCCGACACCTCCTATATATCCAAGATCTCCTCTTGGAACCAATCCACGTAGTAAGCCAGGGATTCATCTGCCCTCTGCTTAATCAAAAAGATCAACTTCGGGTTCTTATTTCTCTTCTTAGAAGTGGAGAACCGTAGCTGGAAGCTCCTGCTTAGGTCCTCGAAGCAGTATATCGAGCCTATCGGGAGCTGGTGAAACCAGTATCTAGCCTTTTCTTTTAGGGTGATGGCGAAAAGACGGCATTTAAACGCGTCCGTCATGGGCCTGATCGAAACCGCATCCTCGAACCATTACAAGTGATGAAGGGGATCATCTTTCCCCACATAGTAGTTCATTTAGGGTTCCCGGAACCCGTCTGGGACGGGAGATGGCAGGATCAGCTCACATAAAGGGGATCCTCTCGCCAGCGGTCTCGCTGCCCCCACTCGCGCGACGACCTCTCCTGGCGATATGGTACTCGTCGGGCTTGGGAACAGCTCCCTTCCTGCCATGTCTCTCCCGCTCCCTTCTGCCATCACCTCCTTCCCTGGTCTCCTCCCTAGGGCAACTTCTCCCACTCGCACCGAGATGAGCTCTTCTTGCGGCACGAGAGCAGGCACTTGAGGTAGTGGGGTTGAACAATCTCCCTTTTGCGAGATCATTTGCAGCAAATCCATGATCCCCTTGATTGAAGCCATAAAATCTTCTCTTCCGACAAATCCTCCCGGGTTATCCGACCCCTCTCCTTCTCCTTCTCCGTGACCTCCCGCCATGTGGTTGCTCAAGGTTCTTCTCTAAGGGTTGCGCTCTGTGCTCACCGCACCAAGAAATGTTGGAACTAGCTTTTTGGTCCCTCCTTGTTGGTTCCTCCCCCCGTGGGGAAGTCCTCTCCCTTGTCCTGGGGCTGGGCCTCCCTGTTGCCTCCAACCTAGCTCTTGATACGTCGGCGCCCTCGGCTCTTCTCTTCTTCTTGCTTCCTGTTGTCTCCCCCTGGCTCCCTCGACTCCACCTCCGTAAGCCTTGCCAACATTTTTACAAAATCGGGATTTGCCGCCTACATCGCTATTTCCTTCGCCGCCTTCTCCATCAAGCCTTCAAAAGACAGCGACGCCTTCCGGGTGAGGCTCATTTTGAAGAAACCTTCCCGTAGTCCCACGGTAAAGGCCATCTGGAGGGCAAACCCCGACACCTCCTGTATATCCAAGATCTCCTCTTGGAACCTATCCACGTACTGAGCCAGGGATTCATCTGCCCTCTGCTTAATCAAAAAGATCGACTACAGGTTCTTCTTTCTCTTCTTAGAAGTGGAGAACCATAGCTGGAAGCTCCTGCTTAGGTCCTCGAAGCAGTATATCGAGCCTGTCGGGAGCTGGTGAAACCAGTCTCTAGCCTTTTATTTTAGGGTGATGGCGAAAAGACGGCATTTAAACGCGTCCGTCATGGGCCTGATCGAAACCGCGTCCTCGAACCATTGCAAGTGATGAAGGGGATCATCTTTCCCCATATAGTAGTTCATTTCGGGTTCCCGGAACCCTTCTGGGACGGGAGCTGACAGGATCAGCTCACAAAAAGGCGACCCTCTCACCACCAGACTCGCCGCCCCCACTCGCGCGACGACCTCTCCTGGCGAGATGGTACTTGTCGGGCTTGGGAACAGCTCCCTTCCTGCCATATCTCTCCCGCTCCCTTCCGCCATCACCTCCTTCCGCGGTCTCCTCCCCGGGACATCTTCTCCCACTCGCGTCGAGACGAGCTCTTCTTGCGGCACAAGAGAAGGCACTTGAGGTAGTGGGGTTGAACAATCTCCCTATTGTGAGATCCCTTGCAGCAAATCCATGATCCCCTTCATTGAAGCCATAAACTCTTCTCTTCCGACAAATCCTCCCGGGTTATCCGAGCCCTCTCCTTCTCCTTCTCCGTGACCTCCCACAATGTGGTTGCTCAAGGTTCTTCTCTGAGGGCTGCACTCCACGCTCACCGCACCAAAAAATGTTGGAACCAGCTTTCTGCTCGCTCCTAAAGTTCGAAGCTGAGGATGCAGCCCACACGTACTCTTCTTGAACTACCCTCCCAACGTGAGTCGGAGACCTGGAAACAGACAGTGGGGTCTCAACTCGTAGGTCCCACCTCTTTCCCGAAAGAACTGAAGATCTTCCCCTCCATAGCCAGTGCTGAGCTAGGTGCTTGTGAGGAAGATGGTGGAAAGGTTCAACAACCTTCTCAGGCACCTCTATCTGTCTATTTATAGGCCTCTGAATCTGATCTGCAAATATCACTTCTGAATTAACCTGAAATGACTAAAACACCCTGGGCTGGGTCTGCCAACAGCCAAACTCTGTCGTTCTGGTGGGCTATACGCAGACCTCCAGGTGTAGAAGTGTAAAATTACCTAGGGCAAAAAGGTAAAATCCCCCTTGGGGGTGAAAAGGTAAAAACATCTTTTCTCCCATGTGGCGAGTGGTGAAAAGACTGCCGGGCAAGACGTCCCTCTCTGTTCGTCTCGTCGGCCTCTCGCCTTATACGCTATCTCGCCACCTAAAACAATCTCGCACTAGCTGGGCATCTCGCCTACCTCAGAGAATCCCCCATCCAGCCTCCTGCAGGTGGGCCTCTGTTGGGTTTCTCTATGAGGATGGCACAACACTTGTGCACGCAGCGGAAGAATAAAACATCAAGAAAACCCAAAAGAAATGGGATCGGGCCATGATAGTTGAATCAAGAAGTTAACATACGACCAAGCAAAAATTACCTCGGTGGCGTTGAGTCACAACTCAACGGAGATGCTCCAAGCTTTATCCTCTTGCTGGTGGCGAGTTCTACATCGAATAATGTCCACGTCTCTGCAGAAATCCACACGAGCGGGAGAACGCCGAACTTTCCGTCGCACGGAAAAACGGGATGGAGAAAGACTACACCCTGCTCTTCCACGGACTGCTAGGTCCGCGCCAGGAAGAACAACACCAGCGACGATCGCCGGAAAGGAGGAGGTCGACGGAGCGAACACGGCGGCGGCGGAACACTTCCGTCGGCGGCGGGATTCGGGAACGGCGGAACGATCGCGGAACGGAACTCTTCCGTCGCGGGTTTCTATCAGCCGATGAACAGAACAGATCTCATCCCCGAAAACCCTAAGTATTCTATTTATACCTAAAGTATAAAATAGACTTAGGAGTGTCGCTAACCGCAGACCACCCAGAAAAATAGGGTTCCAGAATCGGCGAGAATCAGTCGGCGAGAATCGGCGAGAATCGGAGTACAATACTCGACGATTCTCGTCAATCGTCGAGACGGGGTCGACGACATTCGTCGATTCTCGTCGATCGTGGAGCTGGGGTCGACGACATTCGTCAATCCTCGTCGATCGTCGAGATGGGGTCGACGACACTCATAGATTCTCGTCGATCGTCGAGCCGGGGTCGATGACATTCGTCGATTCTCGTCGATCGTCGAGCCGGGGTCGACGACATTCGTCGATTCCCGTCGATCGTCGAGCTGGGGTCGACGACATTCGTCGATTCTCGTCGATTGTCGAGAATCACCGATGATACACGTCAAACAGGGTCTACGATTCTCATCGATCGGCGAGAATCAGAGTACACTACTCGACGATTCTCGTCGATCGGCGAGAATCCGAGCACCAATCCACCAAGGCAACACTTTGCCCAACCCGACTCTCCTTTAAGGCAACACTTTGCCCACAACCCCATTCAGGTCGGTGATTGGTAACCTTTACCAACACAGTCAATCATCCAACTTCTCCACATCTCTTATGTGCGATCCTGCAGGCTCATATCGCGTTGGAAGTGAGGTTACATGTTTGACAAATTCTAGATCACAATGGTAACTCCAACAGACTCCCACTTGATCTTGAAAGTATCAAACCAAAAACCTCACAAACAATGAGCGGCATCTAGCAATGCATCATTGCTCCCCAAGCAATAAGAGTTTATAACTCATAAGCCTTTATGACCAATGTATCAGCATTGTCTTTGTCCCTTTGTCCCTTACATCCGGAAAGAACTAGAGGCATGGACCGTGTCACCCTCATAATAGCTCAATCCAAGTTTTCTTGATCCAGGACGGACTTCCAGAGAATGGTGTGTCCAATATCACATATTGACTCAACCAAGCATGGCCATGCATTTCTCAGTCCAGTTCCATCAAGGGGCCCATGG
Source organism: Platanthera guangdongensis (assembly GCA_039583875.1). Lineage (NCBI taxonomy): Eukaryota > Viridiplantae > Streptophyta > Magnoliopsida > Asparagales > Orchidaceae > Platanthera > Platanthera guangdongensis. The sequence continues at coordinate 161,175,952 of CM077158.1, forward strand.
ATGCAACTCCTGTCATACAGGAGGACAAATTCCATATCTTCTCACACACAAACACCCAAATGATTCGTAACATGCCCAACAACCACCCTTATGATCAACCTTTCTCAAGGAAGACTTTAGATGGCATCAAAGCACGCTCTTCCTCACTTGATGAATGCTGTGACTTCAGGTCAAAGGACCACAACACCATTGTCAATTGAGACCTACTCGTGACACGATTGGATGACAATCCACAGAGTAGCCTCAGGTTGGATCTGTACAGTACAACTTGTTCACTAACAAGTACCCACGTGATGACTTGATATCACAATATCATGACCTGTGAGAACCGGTCATCAGTCAACGCACGTACTAGCCTTCATGTATCATCATCACCCTTAGCTTCTATGATGATACTCGACCAGGGACCTTTTAAGAATGACGCTACAAATAAATCACAGGCTCTCACATTCAAGTCATGTACTTGACGTCCCATGGAAGCGAACATTCTAAGGGTATCTATTATGTTAACATTTGACTATCAAATGGAAAAACTCATAATAAAAGAATTTGCCATTAATTGTAAGAGAAAAACAAGGTACAATGTTCATCATATGAACAAATAGCCAACAAAATACATATTTACATGCAATCCACAAGATTCTCGCTAGAGTTGATCACTTAGGTATCGTATACCCAAGGATCTAGTATGACCATCATGCTTTCTCTGCGCGAGAGGCTTTGTCAGCGGATCCGCAATATTTTCCTCAGTCGGCACTCTGCAAATGTTCACATCTCCTCGTTCGACAATCTCACGAATAAGATGAAACCGCCGAAGTATGTGCTTGGAGCGCTGATGGGATCTAGGTTCCTTAGATTGTGCAATTGCACCATTGTTATCACAGTAGAGAACTACGGGACCAACAATGCTAGGAACTACATCAAGCTCGCCGATGAATTTCCTAATCCATACAGCCTCCTTCGCTGCATTAGCTGTGGCGATATACTCGGCCTCTGTTGTAGAATCAGCAACTGTCTCTTGCTTGGAACTCTTCCAGCTCACAGCTCCTCCATTCAGGCAAAACACAAAACCTGACTGAGACTTGGAGTCGTCTCTATCAGTTTGGAAGCTAGCATCCGTGTAACCACTTACAACGAGCTCTTCCTCTCCACCATACACCAAGAACACATCCTTAGCCCTTCTTAAGTACTTCAGGACATTCTTGACTGCAATCCAGTGACACTCACCGGGGTCTGACTGATACCTGCTAGTCATGCTCAAAGCAAAGGAGACATCGGGTCGAGTACATAACATCGCGTACATGATTGATCCAATTGCCGAAGCATATGGAATCAACTTCATGCGGTCCTTATCTTCACAAGACTTTGGACACTGGTCCTTAGAGAGATTCACACCATGAGACATGGGCAAAAATCCTTTCTTGGACTCAAGCATGTTGAACCGCTTCAACACCTTTTCGATGTACGTACTCTGGGTCAAACCTAGCAACTTCTTCGATCTATCTCTATAGATCTTAATACCGAGTATATAAGTCGCTTCACCCAAATCCTTCATTGAAAAGCAGTTCCCTAGGTTGTTCTTAACAACTTTCAGGGTAGGAATATCATTCCCAATCAACAGTATGTCATCTACATATAATATCAGGAAGACAACAATGCTCCCACTGATTTGCTTGTAAACACAAGGCTCATCTTCATTCTTGATGAAACCAAACTCTTTGATTTTCTCATCAAAATGAAGATTCCAACTTCGAGAGGCCTGTTTCAGTCCATATATGGACTTATTCAGCTTGCATATTTTAGTGGCTTCATCTGGGGATACAAAACCCTCGGGTTGTGCCATATACACTTCCTCAAGGAGGTTTCCATTAAGGAAAGCCGTTTTGACATCCATCTGTCAGATCTCGTAGTCATAATACGCAGCAATAGCAAGCAATATCCTTATGGACTTTACCATAGCAACAGGGGAAAAGGTCTCATCATAGTCAATACCATGAATTTGCTTGAAACCCTTAGCCACCAGTCGCCCTTTGAATGTCTGTACATTCCCATCCATGTCGGTCTTCTTCTTGAAGACCCACTTGCACCCTATGGGTCGTACCCCTTCAGGTGGTTCCACCAAGTTCCAAACTTGGTTTGCATACATGGAGTCCATTTCAGATTTCATAGCCTCAAGCCATTTGTCAGAGTCCGGTCCATTCATAGCCTCTTGGTAGGTTGCTGGTTCATCATCATGATCCATAAGCAACACATTACCTATTTGAGACACAAGAAATCCATATCTCTCAGGCTCAAACCTCGGTCTACCAGATCTACGTAGGACTTGTGTTCCTTGAGCAGGTTCTCTAGCTACAACATCTTGTAGTCTTGTCTCAGAATCCAATTTCGGTTCATTCACTATATGTGGTTCTTGAACTTCTTCAAGCTCTACCTTTTCAGTCTTTCTTGATAAGAACTCTTTCTCCAAGAAGACACCAGTCCTTGCGACAAACACTTTGCCCTCATATGGTAGGTAAAAGTAATACACTTTCGTTTCATTAGGATATCCCACCAGATAACATTTATCCGATTTGGGTTCCAGCTTGTCAGGCATTTGACGTCTCATGTATGCCTCACAGCCCCAAATTTTAATGAACGACATACCAGGACGCTTCCCAGTCCATATCTCATATGGTGTCTTCAGAACCGTTTTCGTTGGAGCGTGATTCAATGTCATTGCAGCAGTCTCTAAAGCAAAACCCCAAAAGGAAACAGGCAGGTCTGCATGATTCATCATCGAACGTACCATGTCTAACAGTGTACGATTTCTCCTCTCAGACACACCATTATGTTGTGGTGATCTAGGTGGAGTGAGCTATGATACAATACCACACTCTTTCAGATGATCACGGAACTCATGACTCAGGTATTCGCCTCCTCGATCAGATCGGAGTGCTTTAACCCTTTTACCCAACTGGTTTTCTACTTCATTCTTGAACTTTTCAAAGGTATCGGATTTGCACTTCATAAGATACACATATTCGTATCTACTGAAATCATTAGTAAATATAACAAAGTAGAAATACCCACCTCTAGCCATGGAACTCATGGGTCTGCATACATCACTATGTACAACACCCAAGAGATCCTCAGCCCTCTCAGTATAACCAGTGAAAGGAGCTTTAGTTATCTTTCCTAACAAACAAGATTCGCATCGCTCAAATGATTTATAATCAAATGAGTCCAAAAGTCCATCTCTATGGAGCTTGGATATGCGATTCTCGTTGATATGACCCAAACGACAATGCCAGAGAAAAGTAGGGTTCGAGTCATTTGTTCTTAGTCTTTTATTATTTTCTACATTACAGATCAGATGGTCCAAGTTCAAAACATTAAGACCATTAAACAATTGGGCTGCAGCATAACAAACATCATTCTTAAATATAGAACAACAATTGTTCTTAATTATAAAAGAAAATCCAATCATGTCCAAACATGAAATAGATATAATGTTTCTAGTTATGGCCGGAACAAAATAATAATTATCAAGTTCTATTACAAGCCCACTGGGCAAAGAAAGATGGTAAACTCCTACGGCTACAACAGCAACTCTTGCTCCATTGCCGACGCGGAGGTCCACCTCCCCTTTACTCAGCAATCTTCTCCTTCCCAGTTCCTGCACATTTGTACAAATGTGAGAACCACATCTGGTATCCAATACCCAAGATGAAGGAGCAGAAAGGTTTATCTCTATAACGTAAACATTAGAAGCGGAAGTCATACCTCCCTTCAATTTTTGCAGACCCTCAATGTACGAAGGACAGTTCCTCCGCCAATGACCAGCCTTGCCACAGTGGTGGCATTTCCCTTCCTTCACCGTGCTTTTCCTTTTCATCAGTGCAGAAGACTTGGGCTCAAGATATGACTTAGGTCCCACCTTCATCTTCTTAGAGCCCTTGGCCTTGCCCTTGCCCTTATGCACCATCAGTATGGGGCTGGCAGGCTTGGCCTTCTTCATATTGATTTCGGCAGTTCTCAACATGCCTAGGAGTTCGGGCAGTGTCTTGTCTATTTCATTCATGTTGTAGTTCAAGACGAACTGCTCATAACTGTCCGGCAACGATTGCATGATCAGATCTATGGCCAACTCTTGACCAAGAGGAAAACCCAGCCTTTCAAGGTTCTCTATATACCCAATCATTTTGAGTACGTGAGTCCCTACTGAGTCTTGAACTCCCATCTTGCACTGAAACAACGCTTTTGTGATGTCGAACCTCTCTTGACGAGCCTTCCCTTGAATCATTTTCTTGAGATGCTCGTCAATCTCCTTGAACCCCATATTCTCATGTTGCTTCTGAAGCTCAGAGTTCATAGTGGCAAGCATAAGGCATTCGACATCTAAAGCATCGTCAGTATACTTCTTATAAGTATCCTTCTCAGCACGGGAAGAGTTCCCGGTCGGCACCTCGGAGGCTTCTTCTTCCAAGACATAGAGCTTTCGCTCTTGCCTGAGAATAATTCTCATGTTCCTGTACCAGTCCATGTAATTAGTCCCACTGAGCTTATCCTTCTCAAGGATGGCTCTCAGAGACAATGTGGAGTGTGAAACACTTGCCATGGAATTCTACAAGAATTTATGCAGAATAAAATTAGTACCAAAATTTCAAATACAATTTATTTTAATTTGGACTTCAATTAAAACACTCCCACTATTTTATTCGAAATGATAGCCCTCACTAACAATTCGGAGAGTTCATGCGAGCTACTCTCTTAGTGGACAAGATCCGTATTTCACCAACACAATGAGTCAGCTTTGGTTTTCCTCTCACGATGCGGTTATTTAGGTAGGAAACGCTTGCCAATTGCATCCTCATGCAATTCTTGTATGGTTGGTGAATAACTCCTTATTCGCATCCATCATATGGTGCATGCCAACCCTATGCCTCTAGGCACTCAACCTTTGAGGTCACCTAGTTAAGCTGGACCCGATGTCGACAGTGGGATATCACAATTATCCGCTCGCACCCTTACCAAGATAGATTAATGCACCTTGCTTTGGCAAGCCCACACTTCATCGATCGAGGCAGGAAGAGTATCATCCATCGGAAGGCATCCGAACACTTAATATTTGATGAAGGTATTTTAATTATAGGTTAACAATTAACCATGATCAACATTTGATCAATGTGCACATCCAAAGAAAACAATTCTTCTAAAACCACATGCATCGCTTATGTGCACATCCTGACACCATCAACATTTGATAGAAGGAAGGGCTAAATCCGAACATCCAGAAATTTCCAAATCCTCAGATTGACATGCATTGGACAAAAGCAAAGACAACTCAACTTAAAGCAGTAGAAAAGCTCATCTCTCTATGTTGGATTAAAAATCCAAAACATACTCGAGGGATGGTTACTGCTAAGGAGACAACAATTTATAACAATTAGAAATTACCACGAAATTCCAGACGTTCTTGGCGGGGAACCAAGACTAAATCTAGACATTTAGAACACTTCTAAATCCCTAGGTTTACACGCACTGGAATAACATAACTTCCAATACAACAATCATGGTCGGAACCTCCCTCTGATACCACTGTTGGGTTTCTCTATGAGGATGGCACAACACTTGTGCATGCAGCGGAAAAATAAAACATCAAGAAAACCCAAAAGAAATGAGATCAGGCCATGATAGTTGAATCAAGAAGTAAACATACGACCAAGCAAAAATAACCTCGGTGGCGTTGAGTCACAACTCAACGGAGATGCTCCAAGCTTTATCCTCTTGCTGGTGGCGAGTTCTACGTGGAATAATGTCCACATCTCTGCAGAAATCCACACGAGCGGGAGAACGCCGAACTTTCCGTCGCACGGAAAAACGGGATGAAGAAAGACTACACCCTGCTCTTCCACGGACTGCTAGGACCGCGCCAGGATGAACAACACCAGCGACGATCGCCGGAAAGGAGGAGGTCGACGGAGCGAACACGGCGGCGACAGAACACTTCCGCCGGCGGCGGGATTCGGGATCGGCGGAACGATCGCGGAACGGAACTCTTCTGTCGCGGGTTTCTATCAGCCGATGAACAGAACAGATCTCATCCCCGAAAACCCTAAGTATTGTATTTATACCTAAAGTATAAAATAGACTTAGGAGTGTCGCTAACCGTAGACCACCCAGAAAAATAGGGTTCCAGAATCGGCGAGAATCAGTCGGCGAGAATCGGCGAGAATCGGAGTACAATACTCGACGATTCTCATCGATCGTCGAGACGGGGTCGACGACATTCGTCGATTCTCGTCGATCGTGGAGCTGGGGTCGACGACATTCGTCGATCCTCGTCGATCGTCGAGATGGGGTTGACGACACTCGTCGATTCTCGTCGATCGTCGAGCCGGGGTCGACGACATTCGTCGATTCTCGTCGATCGTCGAGCCGGGGTCGACGACATTCGTCGATTCTCGTCGATCGTCGAGCTGGGGTCGACGACATTCGTCGATTCTCGTCAATCCTCGAGAATCACCGACGATACACGTCGAACAGGGTCGACGATTCTCGTCGATCTGCGAGAATCAGAGTACACTACTCGACGATTCTCGTCGATCGGCGAGAATCCGAGCACCAATCCACCAAGGCAACACTTTGCCCAACCCGACTCTCCTTTAAGGCAACACTTTGCCAACAACCCCATTCAGGTCGGTGATTGGTAACCTTTACCAACACATTTAATCATCCAACTTCTCCACATCTCTTATGTGCGACCCTGCAGGCTCATATCGCATTGGCAGTGAGGTTACATGTTTGACCACTTCTAGATCACAATGTTAACTCCAACAGCCTCCTGGTCTTACTCGCCTGTCAAGTTCATCTCGGCAGCTTTACCTCCTCGCTTATTGAGCCACCTCAAGGGAGCCCAAGGTTGTACAGATGCAACATCATTTGTTCGAATGATTCGAGAGAGATTGCTAATCGCTAAGGACCGTCAAGCTAAGTACTATAACGCCAAGCATAGGAACGTGGAGTTCGCTGTCGGCGATTGGGTGTACTTGTAGATCAAGTCGTTTAAGGGTGTCTCGCGGGTGCGTCGCTTGAAGAAGCTAAGATCGAGGTACCTTGGACCGTTCGAGGTGCTGGAGCGGATTGTCGAAGCAGCTTATCGATTGAGGCTTTCAGTGAAGCTAAGTGGTCTACACGATGTATTCCATATATTGGTGTTGCGGAAGGCAGCGCAAGAGCCTTTGCAAGTGATTGCGGTCGACCAAGTGCCGGTCGATAATGGGTTGATGACGAAGGTCAAGCCCGTCCGCATTGAGGACTCAGAAGACAACGGCTACGCAATAGAGAGATCAGAATGGTCAAGGTCCTTTGGGAAAATTGCGGTCAGGAGGAGTTCTCCTGGGAGCGAGAGCAGATCATTCTTGAGGAGGACCCGGAGTTATTCCACTCAGGTACTGTTTAAGTTTTATTTTATGTTTCCTTTTTAATTTCGGGATGAAATTCTTTTAAGAGGAAGAGAGTTGTAACGCCCCGAAACTCAAAAGAGAGACAGGAGGCATTTTGAGCCAAGTTTGGAACCTGATAGCGATCACACGGCCTGGGACATAGCCGTGTCCCAGGGGCGTGTCGTGCTCGGGTCGGCGATCTGGCCGATAGGTCGACGAATTTGGAGTCGACGATCATCGAGCAGCAAACACGACCTGATATACGAGCGTGTTGTAACATGTCATTTCCGACTAGACCCCCAAGAGTGGTTTTGGTCATGTCAAAACCCTAGGAAGCCCAAGGGTCCAAGTGAAGAAGGCCAAGGTGAAAATCACCTTGGTATGCCTATATCTCAGCCTTATATCAGCAAGGGGAGATCTAAACCGTCAGATCCTATAGGAAGAAATAAACAGCCACACAAATTCCCTGAAAACAACTCTTACAGGTCTGACACGCCTGTGTCGGCCCAGACACGCCCGTATCGGCCCATACACGCTCGTGTCACCAGGCATGTCGTAAGCTCGACGATCGTCGAGCTCATTTCGTCAACCAGAGGGGATCACGCCCACCCGACACGCCCGTGTCAGATGATACACGCTGTGTCACTAGTTGTGTCCTCAGCTCGACGATCGTCGAGTTCATTTCATAGAACAGGTGGGAACACGCCCCCTGATACGCCCGTGTCGCCAAGCGTGTCTTCAGCCCGACGATCGTCAAGCTCATTTCGTCGAGCTCAGCTCATATCGTCGAGTTCATTTCATAGAACAAGGGGGAACATGCCCCTGCCATGCCCGTGTCGCCAGGCGTGTCGTCAGCCTGACGATCGTCGAGCTCATAGTGTCGAGCTCATTTCATCGAGCTCATATCGTCGAGCTCATTTCATCGAGCTCTTTTCGTCGAGCTCAACTCATTTCGTCGAATAGAAGGGAATATGCCCACCCGACACGCCTGTGTCGGATGATACATGCCCGTGTCACAGCCATGTCACCAGGCGTGACACGGCGGTTCTGGGAAGAATCGTCGTGAGTAGGAGAGAGAAAGCTCCATTTTTCCACAAATTTGGAGGAGAGAGGAAGTGGCCATTCATGGCCATTAAGGTGATACACCCCTCGGTATCCCTCCATTATGCTCTCATTCATCTTCCCTGATGAATTAAAGTGGATTCCAGCAGTTTCCAGAGACATTTAATGAAGGGGGGATGCATAGGGTCGGTCGTGGGAGGGGAGGTGAAGTGGTCAACCATGGCCCAGAGAATTAAAGCCCCCCACACCACCCAACCGACCCCTCCATCATCTTTAGAGACCTCTGAGGAGTAGAATTTCCCTTTTTCCCGAACACTTAGAGCTCTCGGAGGAGGAAAAGCCATGTCACCGAAAGCTTTGATGAGGAGCAATGGCGAGCGGCGACTGTTGCAAGGAAACGCTCCAAATGAGGTCCAATCCTTCTCCTCTCTATGTGTGCTAGATCTAGACTTGTTTAGGTTGAGAAATCGGGCTCAATTGAGCCTGATTGGGAGCTTGTAATTTAAGATTTTCATGGAAAATGGTGGTGTTGAGTTCGCCGGAAACCGCCGCCTCCGGCGGCATGGTCGCCGCCAAACGCTAGCCACCACCTCAACGGAGGTGGTGGTGGTGGCCGGCCAGGGAGGTGGTCGAGGTGGCCGGAAAGTCGGCTGGAAGAGGCTCCAGGACAGGCCAATCTTAGCCCTTGGCTGGAGGTTGAGGATGAGCGGATGCCATCCGTTTTTGATCAAGTAAATTAATAATATTAATTGATTTTCTAGAAATTATTAACAGTAGATGGTTTTAATTATTAAAAATACTTAAATGACTCTACTGCAAAAGTGTTCAACATGAACAATGTAGCCCTTGATGTTTAGTGTAATTTAAAATTGATTTCACTCAATTTGGAGTCGTGGTGTGACCACAACACTCATTTTGTTGCAACCTATACATATGCATGACCAGACATTAGAATTAGTGCTCACACCAAACCACTCATCCAAATCCTTTGAAATTTTGAACATAGGCTCCTCATAGCCTACCTCTTAGACAGTCCAAAAAATTAGAATTTTTGGAAAAAAAATTTCTATAGTTTTTTGTGAAAATTTAATAAACCAATTATAAAATAATTAGGTGTCATAAACACATCAAAATCCCCCCAAATTTGGGTGGGTGATCTTAGAGAGCATGTTTGGCCTCTGGTAAAAATTTCATCTCCTTTGGAGATATTTTGAATAGGTTTTATCCGACCCTAAGTTGACCCTTATAGGGTTAATTAGGTCAAAACACCACCTTTGGGTTTGAGTGGTCAAATCACCTCAACCGAGGCTGATATTTTGGCCACTGACTTTATATGGCAAGTAACACCCTCCAATAGAATTTGAGGTGGTTAAGAGCAGGGTAACCCTAGAACCATAGGGAGGGTCCCTTGATGGGGATTTTTAGGGTTTGAAGGTCATGGGGTCAAATGACCTTGGAATGGCTTGAAAATTGTTGGAGAGAACCATAGGGTTAGTATAGTCCTATGGTTAAAATTTTAGGGAATTTGGAAGTCTTAAACGCCCCTCAAAACACTAACCCTTGCTTAGGACACCAAACCTAATTTGGATTATTAGGCTATCAAATCACTTTAAAATCACTTCAAATTTGGGTAGAGTAGTGTTTAAAGTTAGTACAAGCTCTGGAGATTTTGTTATGAATTTAGGATTATTATTTTGGATACTTCATTAACAATTTAACAATTTGTATTATTTACTTAAAAATTTATTATGAAGTAACTACTTGCTGGAAATTGATGAACATTAGCCGAAGGACTCCTTATTATGTCTTAAAGCTCTGTGAATATTTATGGGATTTTTGGAAGATTATTTCTAAGGTTTGCTTCATTAAGTATTGTTTCCCATGAAAAATTAATTTAATTTATTTTGGAGTCTACCAAGCCTCAAAAATTAAGATTTTTGTATAATGATCTTTTCTGAACCATATTAAGATTCTGTAATTTTTACATAATTTTCTGATTAGTAATTTTGGTACTTCCTTCTTTACATATGATTAAGGGAATTATTTTGGATAAATTAATTAGAGGTCACATATTTTTTGAAAAATTATGGAAATTAATATCCAGTCATATATCTCTGTTATTTAATGTTCAAAATTTTTGGGTGGTCCTTACTTGAGTAGATCATATAGTTCATGTTCAAAATTGTCCATGGCCAAACATTTGGGAAAATTCAATAAATATCAAATTAATCAGAAAAAATATGATTCTCTGATTTTAGACAAAACATGTTATGATATACCTCTGGTAAATTTTATAGGAGATTTGAAAGAAAATCTGGAGTACCACCTTTATACATCTCATATAGTATAGGGTAGTCTACATATAGTAACTCCAGAAACTGAACTAGAGTGGGTAATGAATTTGAAGAGTTGAATCCTTAGTAGATTGCTGGTTTGGGTAAATAAATGAGAGATCTGATCAAGGGTAAAAATCAATAATATTATGTGTCTTGCGAAAGGGAGCTTTGGGTGTAATCTCATCATAGTTCCTAGTGCCTTCGAGAGCCCTTCACGGGGAATACCTTGGGCAGTCCTGGGATAACGTAAACCTTAGGAATAATTTGGGCAAGAGTAACCCTAATAATAGTTTCACCTTACACTCACACCTGTACATGTAGGGAGATGAATTGGTAGAGAAAGGATAGCGTAGGTTCGTGGCCTAAGGGCTTACTGGTAGAGTTAAATGGACTCGATATTGATTTGGAAGTCCGGGAGCTGGATGCTCGGGGTCTTGGAAAAAAAGAGACTTGATTAGTCCAGGGAGCCGTGGGCTCGGGAACATGGTGGACTAGTATGCTCGGTAGTCTAAAGAGCTGGAGGCTCGGTACTATAATTAGATACAAATTATCATGGTTGCATGTGCATAACAGTTGTGGGTCCCCGGTATTGGACGATCGATCACATCGTCGTCGGTACGTTGACTCGGGGAGACTGGCTGGTTTGCTAGGAATAGTACGGAAACGTACGTGAGGGGCTAGACGGGGTAGTGTGATTACCAGTCTAGGAGTGGAGAGGCCCAACCCACTGTCTTCATTGGCCACGACGAGAGGCTCCTGAGAGTTTATCTAACTCCAAAAAGGGGAACTAAAGGTCTGTGTACATAGAGTCGTGTGTGTGAGTTGCACATACATGTGCATACCATATCATACTTGTATGTCATAGCATAATCATTGCATTTAACCGCTGACACCTATCGTATAAAATGGTCTATGATGTTTTATACGATAGGCCTTGCAAAACGACCCCTTGGTCTATTGGGGTAATCCCTATAAATCAACGGTTATATTTCTCGTTGCTCTTACTTACTCTTCTTATTGCTTTTACTTACTTGCTACTGCTTACTGTTTACTTTTGTTACATACTTGTTTACTCATGTTTAATTATTGTGATACCCCTGCGATAACTTAATATTTTATTCCTTAGGGTAGATGTCACCTGCTTGATTACGCCCTGCTTTTGGTTCTCATTTTCACTCCTTTCTGCTCGGTGCCTAGGAGACACTTGTAGAGGGCTGGGGGATTGTTAACTGAGTCTAATTTGACTGACGGTCGTTTGACCACCATATTTTAGGTGCTCCAGATGGGAGACAGGGAACAACCGCTGGAGACGCAACACCAGTAGGGGACAGTGCAGATGGAGATGGGCCAGTGTAGCTCGGGTGGGAAGGCATCCGGATCAGTGAGTGGAGCCGAGTATTAGTAGTTTTACTTGTATGAGTGAATTGTAGTGAGGTTATCATGTACCGGGCTTAAACCCGTATTCACATTCTAGTGTGGACTATTTATTTGTCATGTGATTTCCTCCTTTATACTATTGTGGACTTGGATGCTTACACTTTAATTCATTTTACATTCTATCAATGGTGATCGATTTGGCCGGCAGGATCGGCATTTTTTAGTGATGACCTTCCCGGGTGCGAAGGTGTCACCGCAAAGCGGCGGTTCTGGGCCTAATACCACGGTGATTGTTGCAAAAAATGGGGTCTTGCAAGTAGTATCAGAGGAAACTTCGATCCGACAGAATGTAGTCCACAAAATATGGGACACCCCGCGTGGGCTTAGTTTGAGGACAAACTAGCAGCGAAAGCAATGGTGTGCCCATGGGAGGAATCACGTGCAATGCTCACCTGTAACAAAGAGTTTAGGTCAGTTTACTAAACTTATGACCATCTTTTGTAGGGTGGACGAATCCTCCCCTGCCGCAGCGGTCACCTCCAGTCCTGAATGTGATTCCACCCCCGCCAGCTCCGACCCCGTTGTAGCAGACGGAGATAGGATAAACTTTGACGACCATCTTGGAGGTCTTTAGGGCACAACAGGCTCCGGCTCCTCAGCCGAACCCCGGAGCGAACTGGTTGACTGCATTCTGGGGCCTTGCCCCTCCATCATACTTAGGGACAGAGACGGAAGTGCGTACGAAGGAGTGGCTAGACATTATGTACGAGATGTTGGTGGGAATATAGTGCCCGGTGGACCTGGTAGTATTGTTGGTGGTTTCTTGTCTGGAGTCGCATGCGAAGAGGTGGTGGAAGTCGGTGATGGACACCACTTATGCGGGATTGGAGATCGCGGACATTACTTGGGAGGAGTTTAGGGCGGCACTACTGGAGCACTTTATGCTGCAGTCCGCAAGGGATGAATTGGAGGACAGATTCTTGCAGTTGAAGCAAGGGAACAGGACAGTTCTGGAATATCACCGGGAGTTTACTCATTTGGCCCGGTTTGCGGATTCTTACAAGCTGGATGACGTGGGTTACGCCAAGAGGTTCTACAAGGGCCTCTGTAATGACCTGAGGCAGGCCCTCTTGTTCGTGTCTGATTGTACCATGGCCAGGATCTTGCAGATGGCCAAGAAGCTGGAGGCGGAACAGCTTGCAGTCCGGGGAAGGAAGAGACATGGGGATGATGCATTGCTAGGAGGGAGAAGGGACCCGCAGAGGGGCCAGGTCATGGGAGAGAGAAGGAACGGGGATCAACCCCGCCAGGAGGAAAGACAGGAACCAAGGGAGCAGGCAGTGCTTGTCCCGCAACCGCTACAGATGAGGGAGGTTGTTGGGTACATTGGTCAAATGTACCTGATTTGAAGAAGCCTCACCTAACTCAATGATATACATCAGAATGTATTTGATGTTTGTTTGAGTTACTTGTGCAGGTTAGATATACACTGGACTGGAGCTGAAAATTTCTAAGTCCATGTGTCGACACCCAGAGGCAAAGTGTCGACACTTGAGAAAGCTTGTGTCGACACCCAGACATGCAGTGTCGACACTTGGAGTCATTGTGTCGACACCTGGGAAGAAGAGTCGACACCAGTCAGAAAGTGTCGACACTTGGAGCTGTGTCGACACTCAGTGTAGAAGAATGCAGAAAAGCTGTGTCGACACTTAGCAGAAGTGTCGACACCCAGAAGAGCTGTGTCTACACCAGAAAGTGTCGACACTTGAAGTGAGTGTCGACACTCAGCAAAAGTCTACAGATTCTAAGTACAAGTGTCGACACTCAACACAGTGTGTCGACACTATGCAGAAGACTCAGCACTGGAAGAAAGTGTCGACACTCAACGCAATGTGTCGACACTTAGCTAAAGACTCAGTATTTGAAGAATGTGTCGACACTCAGCACAATGTGTCGACACAAAATCAGAAGAGTCAACACTTGAAGAAAGTGTCGACACTCAGCACAATGTGTCGACACTTAGTTGAAGACTCTACACTTGAAGAAAGTGTCGACACAAGGAGCTGTGTCGACACTTAGCAAAGAACAGAAAATTTGTAAAATATTCTAAGTATAAGTGTCGACACTAAGGGAATGTGTCGACACTCAGCTGAAGAATCAAGAATGAAGACTTGTGTCGACACCAAGAATCAGTGTCGACACTTGACAGTTTCAACACATGAAGATGTGTCGACACAAAGGAGATGTGTCGACACTTAGAAGAATACAGTTAAAGGATGAAGTACAAGTACTTGTGTCGACACTCAATTTCAGTGTCGACACATGCAGAAGAAACTGTGTCGAGACATACAAGGAATTGTGTCGACACCTTGTAGACTTGTGTCGACACTTACACAACATGTGTCGACACTTGGTCTATAAGTGTCGACACTTAAGAACAGAAAGTCTCGACACTAACTGACAGTTAGAGAATTTCAAGAAGTGACTGGTTGACATGACAGCTGCCAATCCAGCCGGTCTACAGCAACTGTCAGAGAAGTCAAAAGTCTGTTATAAACCGGATCAGCCGGTTACCATGAAGGAAGCCTATAAATAGGCACCCATAGTTTACAGAAGAAGATATATAGAAGGTTGTTCATTATCATTACATGTTGTGAGAATAACTGAAGGGGTTGATCAGATTAAATCAAGAAGTGATACATAGAGGATCAACACAAGAAGATCAGGCAGTCCAACTGCAGATCTAAGTAGTTGGAGAGAGAGAGCTCCAACCAAGGATTCAGTCTTTGGAACTAAGGCTGAGAAGAACAATTCAGAGTCATCTGGATTTCAAGAAGCAGAGATCAAGGATCAACTGCAGAAGATTCAGACTAATTCAGTTCTACTCAAGAAGCTTTGAAGAAAGCTAAGTCAGTTTGGATCAAGCTGAGTTCTTCCAAGAACTCTTCAAGAAACTCTCAACTCCTCTCATCCTTTCTGAGTTGTAGAGTTAGCATTTGTAATTTCTATTTTAAACTTGTAAGATCCATTGGATCTGAGTGATTGTAAGCCTATTTTATAAAGGCTGAGGGTAGGGCTTGGTGCCTGAGTGTAGGAGTTGAAGAACTCTGAGTGTAGGCCTTTAATTGGCTGAGTGTAGGCCTGGGTGGCTGAGTGTAGGCCTTTTGGCTGAGTGTAAGGCTTTGGGCCTGAGGTAGGAACCTAGTTTGGTTCTGAGTTAGTGGAGAAGTTTGGCCGAATCTAGTACACTGCTAGATAGGCGAAGGGGGAAAGTGGATGTACCCAAAGATTGGGGAACCACTATAAAATTAGTGTGTCTGCTGTGCTGTGCTGTGTTGTGGCTTTTCTGTGTGATTTCTGTAATTGCTGTTAACTGTAATAATCTGTGAAAAACTGTTGTGCTGCCAAACAAAAGAGAAAAGGTTTAGGTCACCTATTCACCCCCCCCTCTAGGTGTTTAGGTACCATATCTTTCAAGTGGTATCAGAGCCAGGTTCCTCAAAATCAGGACTAACTGTCTGAGGAGATCCAGTTTGGCAGATTCAGTATAAGTCAGAAAACAGGAAACAGTTTCAAGAAAATCAAGAACATGGGTTCTTCAGAGAATCATAAGGAGTTGGGTTCAATGAAACTACCTATATGCAGAAAAGAGATCTTTGGGATCTGGAAAGAGAGGGTTAGGCTTTTTATGGAGGCCTCTGACCCTAGAATATACATCACAGTCAAAGAAGGGCCATATGTGCCCATGAAGATTTCAGTATTGGATGCAAATCAGAGGACTCCAAAGGATTTCTCTGAAATGACCAAGGATGAGATTGTCCTAGCAACTATGGACAAAAGGGCACAGAACATCATAGTTAGTGCAATTGATGATGCCACCTTCCAGAACCTTATTCACTGTAAAACTGCAAAAGAAATGTGGGATACCCTCATTGTCTACATGGAAGGTTCTGAAGAAGTAAGGCAAGATAGGAAGTCCTTGCTTAATCAAGAATATGAGAGTTTTAGGCAAGGAAGAGGAGATAGCATCACTGAATGCTACAAGAAATTTTATAGAATTGTAAATGAACTCATGTCATATGGAAGAGAGTTCACAAACTATGAGTTGAATGATAAATTCTTAAGGTCCCTCACCAAAGACTGGGACACCAAGATCTGTGCCATCAGAGAAATGGCAAAGTTGGGAGAAATTCCTCCTCCCACACTTTTTGGCAAGTTGTTATCTTATGAGATGCAATTGTCAGTGAGAAAAGAAGAAGAAAAGTCAACAAGGACTGAATACAGAGAAAAGACTGTTGCCTTTAAGTCAGATGTACCCAGAAAGAGCAGGACCAAGTCATCAACTCCTCCTCCTGAGGTAGTTGAATCAGAATCTGAAGAGTCAGAAAGTACAAAATCTACAAGCAGTGAAAGTGATGAAGACTTTGCTGCATTCACCAGACATTTTCAGAAGTTCCTTAAGAAGAAACAGTGGAGGTCTAGACCTTCATCTTCCAAAGGGAAAGAGGTTCAGTATCAGGAAAAGAAGCCTTCAAAGAAGGACAAGAAAAGGACCAAGACTAGTAAGGCAACTGGATCCAAGATAATTTGTTACTGCTGCAATAGACAGGGCCATGTTATTGCAGACTGTCCTGAAAGAAGGAAGGAATCCAGTGACAAAAAGAAAACTCACTTCAAAGGAAAGAAGGAAAAGTCCTTTGTTGCAAAGAATGAGAAGACTCTTTCAGATATGTCTTCTTCAGACACTGAGACAGATGCTGAAGCCTATATTGGGCTATTTGCTGAGGAAGAAGAAGAGTTTATGCAGATCATGGAATCTATCTATGAGCAAGAAGACTGTCAAAGCCAAGGACTGATGGCTTTGACTGAAAGTACCAAAAACCTGGAGCAGCCAGGACCCAGTCAGGTACAAGGTCTAACTCAAAGTTCTGATTCCAGTTCTAGTTCAGAGTCAGATTATTCTTCATCAAGTGATGAGAATATATCTGAGTCTGAGGGAGATATTCATCAACTCCTAGATGAATATCAAGTACTATTGCAAGCCTATAAGAAAAGCAAGACCCTAGCCAAAAATTTGGCCAAGGAAATTGCTGATCTCAAGGCAGCTGCAACAGATTATGAGAAGAATTATGATCAAAAACTGAATGAAGTGGCCAGGCTGAAACACATTACTGTGATTCAGATGGGTACTATTACATTTAAGAATGATCAAATTAAGAAACTGGAGATTAATCTTCAGAAGGAGAAAGAGCTAGCAGCTAGGTATTCAAAACCTAAATCAGTGCTACCCTTGATTGATGATTTTGTTCATCATAAAGGAAAGACTGGACTGGGTTTTGTTAATCCAGCTAGGACTGTTCAGGATCAGTCCAAGTCCAAGGGCAAAGCCCCAACATTCAACAAGACTGCTGTAGTTAAGACAGCTAAGTCAGAACCTAAGCAAAGGTACAACAAATTTGAATGTTGGTGCTGTGGCAAGGTTGGCCACTTTGCTTTGGATTGTTGGCACAATGCCAGTGCCAAGTTGAGTAGCAAGTTACCTGTTGGAAAGACAGCAGGTAGCTATGTCAATTTGCAAACTAACAATCACCAAGGACCCAAGTTTACTTTGGGTTCTAAGGTTCATTAATTTGTTTTGCAGGAGAATCCAAGTGGCCATACCCCTACATGGTACTTGGATAGTGGATGTTCCAGACACATGACTGGAACTAGGGGACTACTGAAGGACTACATCCCAATCAAAAATGGTCCAAAGGTGACCTTTGGTGGTTCTGAAAAAGGAATCATCAAAGGGTTTGGTAACATTTCTTCTAACCTTGTTACCATTACTCAAGTGGCTTATGTTAAAGGTTTGAAACATAACCTCATTAGTATAAGTCAATTAAGTGATGTAGGGTATGACATCTCATTTGTTAAAAATGGTTGTCATATCAAGAGGTCAAGTGATCAAAAGATCATTTTGACAGGTTATAGGAAGAGAAATGTCTATTGTTTAGACATTATGGTTGAGAACAATAGTTCTCCAGTTTGTCTTGTAGCTGATGAGACAGTCTCTCAATGTGTCAAGTGGCACAAGAGGCTTGCTCATCTTAATTACAAGACTATTGGCAAACTCTTTAGTAAAGAGTTAGTGAGGAATGGTCCTCAAGTTAAGTGTGTCAAAGATGGCATTTGCTCAGCTTGTCAAAAGGGCAAGCAGACTAAATCCACCTTTAGAAGCATTGACAACAAGGATGCTGTGAGGTGTTTATACCTCTTGCATATGGATCTATTTGGTCCAATGCCAGTTCACAGCTTAGGTAGGAAGGTCTACACCTTTGTAGTTGTTGATGACTACTCAAGGTTTTCCTGGGTGTTCTTCTTAAAGCAGAAATCTGAAACACCTAGTGTCTTCCACAGTTTTGTTAAGCAAATTCAGAATGAATTGAACTGTACAGTGGTCAAAATTAGAAGTGACCATGGTACAGAGTTTCAATCTGAAAGCATGACAAAATTATGTGAAGACTATGGGATATTTCAAGAATTCTCTTCACCTAGAACACCTCAGCAAAATGGCATTGCTGAAAGGAAAAATAGAACCTTGATAGAGGCTGGTAGAACTCTATTAAGTGATTCATCACTGCCAGAATATTTCTGGGCTGAAGCAGTAAACACTGCATGCCATGTGATAAATAGGGCTACCATCACTAAAAGGTTAAACAAGACCCCCTATGAAGTAGTGAAAGGCAGGAAACCAAATCTATCCTATTTCAGGATTTTTGGTTGTAAATGCTTCATACTTAACAATGGGAAGACTTACTTAACTAAGTTTGCTGCCAAATCCCAAGAGGGAGTGTTTGTTGGGTACAGCAGTAATAGTAAGTCTTATAGAGTCTACAACTTGACTACACAAGTTGTAGAGGAGTCTGTGCATGTAGTTTTTGATGAGACACAACTAATTAACAATGAGTTGTCTAGTAGTGTGTGCAGCCCCACAGGTCTTTCTAAGAAGATGGACAAGCTAACCATGGAAGATGTACCTGCTGCAAGACAGCAAGTAGAAGAAGATGGCTTATGTCCAGGGGGAGAACTACATGTACCAGGAGCTGAAGAAGTACAAGGAACTCAGCATGATGAAGATGCTGAAGAAGTACAACCAGAAGTAAGGATGCCTCCAGCCAACAGGCATCTAAGAGATCATCCAGTGGAGCTGATCATTGGAGATCCAAGACAAGGTGTTCAGACAAGGAGCAGAAATCAGAATGCTGCAGTATATTCAAGTTTTCTGTCTCAAATAGAACCAAAGAAATTTGAAGAAGCAATACAAGATCCACAGTGGACTGAAGCTATGCAGGAAGAGCTAAACCAGTTCAAGAGGTGCAAGGTTTGGGACTTAGTTCCTAAGCCTAAAGATCACAATGTGATAGGAACAAAGTGGATCTACAGAAACAAGTTAGATGAACAAGGAGTCATCATTAAGAATAAGGCAAGATTGGTTGCAAAAGGATATAGGCAAGAAGAAGGTATTGATTTTGATCAAACCTTTGCTCCAGTAGCCAGACTGGAAGCCATCAGGATGTTCTTGGCCTATGCAACCTACCAAGGATTCAAAGTATACCAAATGGATGTGAAGTCAGCATTCCTTAATGGTAATTTAAAAGAAGAAGTATATGTGGAGCAGCCTTCAGGTTTTGTTGATCCTACTCTTCCACATTATGTCTATAGACTTAGGAAAGCATTGTATGGGTTAAAGCAAGCTCCTAGAGCTTGGTATGAAACCCTATCTAGTTTCCTCATTGAGAACAAGTTCACAAGGGGGAAAATAGATAAGACTCTATTCCTTAGGGAATCTAGAGGCAAAGTAATACTTGTCCAAATATATGTAGATGACATTATATTTGGGTCTACTGAAAGTAGCCTTTGCAAAAAGTTTGCAAAGCTTATGCAGAGTCAATTTGAAATGAGTAGTATGGGAGAGCTGAAGTTTTTCTTGGGTCTCCAAGTTAAACAGACTGAAAGTGGATTATCCATATGTCAGTCTAAGTTCACCCTAGAACTCATAAGGAAATATGGTATGGATTCCTCCAGTACCATGAAGACTCCTATGGGGTCAAGTATGTCTCTAAGCAAGGATGATGCAGGGAAACCTGTGGATGAAACCTTGTATAGAGGGATAGTTGGCTCCCTACTTTACTTGACTGCAAGTAGGCCTGACATTATGTATGCTACATGTGTTTGTGCCAGGTATCAAGCCTGCCCTAAAGAGTCTCACTTGACTGCAGTCAAGAGAATCTTGAGATATCTAAAGGGCACACCTTATCTAGGCCTCTGGTACCCTAGGAATGGAGATTTTGATCTAACAGGCTATTCAGATGCAGACTTTGCAGGATGCAAAGAAGATAGAAAGAGCACTAACTGGATCCTGTCAATTCCTAGGTGGAAGACTCATTTCATGGAGTAGTAAGAAGCAAACCAGTGTGGCCATCTCCACAGCTGAGTCAGAATATGTAGCTGCAGGAAGTTGCTGTGCTCAACTTCTGTGGATTCAACATCAGCTAGAAGACTATGGATGTCAGGTAAGTAGAACTCCACTTTATTGTGATTCTACTAGTGCTATTTCCATAGCTAATAATCCTGTATCACATAGTAGAACTAAACATATTGAGATTAAATATCACTTTCTTAGGGAGCATGTAGAAAGAAATGATATTGCACTTGAATATGTTAAAACAGATAATCAGATAGCTGATATGTTCACTAAGCCCTTAGAAGAAGCTAAGTTTAATAGGTTCAAAATTGAACTGGTATGATAAACTTAGACTAAGTATACAGAACAAAAATTGGCTAAGTAAAAAGGTGTCGACACATAGACAAGTCTATGTCGACACAGAATAGTAAGTGTCGACACTTCAGGAAAATGGTGTCGACACATCTAGGAAGTTAGTGTCGACACTTCAGAATGTTAGTGTCGACACATGTCGAGTAGGTGTCGACACATCCAATAAAGTGTCGACACTTAAGTTTTACTCAGAATTTTTCTAAGTAAAGTCTCGACACATGTCGAGTATAGTGGTGTCGACACTTAACCAAGTGTCGACACATAAAATCTGTTGACTAAATTTGTGTCGACACATGAGTGTCGAGACATTATAAGTCAGTGTCGACACTTATTGACAGTGTCGACACATCATTAGAAATTCATCCCGCCTGTTCGTCTTCAAACAAGAAAGGTATAAATAGGGTTCTGTTTGATTGTCGACACGCTTTCAAAGTTTCGAGACCTAAACTCTTGTGTCGACATTTCTCTCATCTCAAGACTAAATCTTCAAACCCTAATGGCTCCCAAGCTGGAAGAGAACGTCAACGAGGGCTATGAGCTCGTGCGAGGCGCATTCGACGACAGCGATCAGGAATTCAAATCAGTGATAACCCTATTGCCAATTCAGGATTGGAGTTCTTGGTTTCAGAACCAACGAAAATATGGAAGAAGGAAGTCATTGAATTCCTTTCTGGCGCGTCTGTAGATGACTCAGGCTTCAGGATTAAGTCAGGGTGCATGGCACCAAGGTCAAACTATCCCCAAGTCTTTAAGAAAGGTACTTCAGCTACCTAAGATTCAAGAAGAAGAGGAGGTAACTGCTTCTAAGACCAGGGAAGCTCTTACTTGGTGTGGACTGGATCCAAAGATGAAGGTGGGATCAGTCTTCAACAGGAAGGGATGAACAATCAAGGCAAGTTCTTGTCTGAAGTAGTGGGCAAGGTAATCCTGAGCAAACCAGGAGGGCATGACAGGGTGTCTGCCTCCATGTTTGAAGTCATGACCAGAATCATCTTCACTCTGAAGACAGATTGGTCAATGGTGGTTTATGAGAAAGTAAAAGAAAGCCTGAAGAAGCCCAATCTGGGCAGGATACTAAGTCTCTACCTGGCTGGATCAATTCCAGAGGTAATGAGCTCTGCTGCAGGAACAAAGATCAATCATATGAGGAGAATGGACTCCAGGATATTCTCAAGATGGGAAAGGGTGCTGGTGTCAAAGGACTTGGCCACCCCTGAGAAACAAGCTTCTAAGAGAGACTCTCCTCCCAGGAAGAAGAGGAAGACAGCTGCTGTGCCTCAAGAGTCCTCCAGCAGCTCAGGCAGTGAAGAACATGTGGTCTTCACTCCTGAAAGTCCAGTTGATGTGACTGCAGAGAAGACACCTGCTCCTCAGGAGGCAGCTGACATCCAGGGGGAGCTTCCAGGTGTAGCAGAACCATCTACACTGGAGAGTGAACAAGCCACCCTCCTCATTCAAGAGGTACTTGTTGACCTTAATACTTTGAATTTTTCTATAATAAATTCTGATTTGTCTGATGACCATCAGCAAAATCAGCCAGCAAACCAAGAACCAGATGTTGTTCTTCCAGACACATCTGTTGTGATACCTGATACAGTGGTTGAAGAACCAAGTACATCTCCTGCACAGTCTCCAGCAGAATATACAATGGAAGATCTCTTTTTGAACTTAGATCAAGAAGATTTTGATATGGAAAAGAATGCTGCTGATGCAGTGAAGGATGCTGCTGCTGAGGGGAGACTTTGGATATTCAAGAAGAGCCTATAAGGCTAGATACTGAGAAGGCACAAGATGTGCATACTGAAAAACCATCCAGCCCTAAGGATAGGGTGGATATAGCAAGTACATCTGAATCTGAAGATGATGAAGCTGAGCAAGCTCAGAAAAAGAAGTTCTTTGTATTCAAGAGAAGGAGCCAGAGCTATAAGAAGGCTCTACAAACAGTTGCTCAACATTCCTTAGTTCAACAAGCTCCATCCACTGATTACAGTGCTCTATTGCTTGCCTTGCAAATCAAGATGGATGAACAAAGAAAGGCTTTAGAAACTTATGTTGATGAAGGACACAAAGCTCTACAATCTGATCTGGGCCAGGAAATCAAGTCAATAAGGTTTGAAATGAACCTTAATAAAAAGGAGATGACTGATTGTTTTACAAAGGGTGCTCATGCTGTGGTCTATCTGGCTAAACATCAAGAAACAATTAAAGAGAAAGTGGATGATATAGCAGTCAAGCAAGGCTATGTGCTGGAGAATCAGTTGAGGATGAATGATAACTTGACTGCATCTCACAATGCAATAGTCACTGAAATCAAGAATAAGTCAGATGAACCTTCAACTTCCTCTGCTGCTGCCAAAGCTGATTTTGATAAGATATTTCAAGCAGAGATTGCTGCTGTAAAGATGCCATAAAAGATTCCCAGAAGGTCATATCAGAACAGCTTACAAAGCTTAGACCTTTCTTTAAAGAGGGCATAAGATATTTGGATAGCCAAATCAGATTTCAGAAAGATGATGTAAGAGATCATATGGCTCAAGAAGTCATAAAGGGGGAGAGAGTGTTAGTCAAGGCCAGTTCTGAGCATGCAAAATGGATTTCAAATTCTATCAGGGCTACACTTGGATATCCTCCCCTGTGTGATGACAATGAAGTGGCTGAATCTGGTATTCAAGGAACATATCTTGGAGGTGAGCAACAAGCAGTGGCTGATGTAATCTATCCACCTCCAGACTTTGAAATGATTCATGCAGATATAAGCACAATGTATAGTCCACTGCTGGCAAGCCAAATGTTATTCTGGAAAAGGTTGTTCAACCTATCACAGCTGCAATGCAAGAGGCTTTGGACAAGGAAGAAGAAACTAGGCTGTCAAAGAAGAAGTTTAGGGAAATTGCTGAGCAAAAGCCAGATTTTGAACAATGGAGCCCTACTTCTAGAACATAATTCTTACAGCCTGGAAAGCAGCCAAGGACAATGCCCATGAGAGGAACAAGTGGTTCTCAGAGGCTGAATGGAGAAAGCATGAGAGTAGGCAAGAAGCCATTGTCCAACATAGAAGGAAGGCTAAGTTAGGAAAGCTACCTCCAACAGCTGTGGAGCCTAGCAAGTACTTTCCTAAGCCCTATCATTATTTTGAAAGGCAAAAGATCAAGGCTGAAGAACAGAAGAAGAAAGATCTAAAGGGAAGAAGACTGCTGAAGCTGAGCCTGCTGCTGCTGCTGCTGTGAAAGCTCAAGTTAAAGCTGGAAAAGGGATTGTTATCAAAGAACCTGATCAGCACTAGATTAGGAATTAACTTGATGCTTGTTGTAATCTGTTAAATGAAAACATTGTAATACTTCATTGAAAATGTATAAGAAACATTATTGGAACAGTATATGATAAATATAGTATGAATGTTCTGAAATATGTGTGTTCTTAATTGTTCTGCAATGTTTAATAAGTATACATGTGTGCTTTATTACATGTTCAAGTTTACCCTGTTGTCATTTATATGTTTTACATCATTTTGTAATTTTTAATTATGAGTGGTGTATATCATTGACTAAGGGTTATGACTTCTCCAAATAGGGGGAGATTGTTGGGTACATTGGTCAAATGTACCTGATTTGAAGAAGCCTCACCTAACTCAATGATATACATCAGAATGTATTTGATGTTTGTTTGAGTTACTTGTGCAGGTTAGATATACACTGGACTGAAGCTGAAAATTTCTAAGTCCATGTGTCGACACCCAGAGGCAAAGTGTCGACACTTGAGAAAGCTTGTGTCGACACCCAGACATGCAGTGTCGACACTTGGAGTCATTGTGTCGACACCTGGGAAGAAGAGTCGACACCAGTCAGAAAGTGTCGACACTTGGAGCTGTGTCGACACTCAGTGTAGAAGAATGCAGAAAAGCTGTGTCGACACTTAGCAGAAGTGTCGACACCTAGAAGAGCTGAGTCTACACCAGAAAGTGTCGACACTTGAAGTGAGTGTCGACACTCAGCAAAAGTCTGCAGATTCTAAGTACAAGTGTCGACACTCAACACAATGTGTCGACACTATGCAGAAGACTCAGCACTGGAAGAAGTGTCGACACTCAACACAATGTGTCGACACTTAGCTAAAGACTCAGTATTTGAAGAATGTGTCGACACTCAGCACAATGTGTCGACACACAATCAGAAGAGTCAACACTTGAAGAAAGTGTCGACACTCAGCACAATGTGTCGACACTTAGTTGAAGACTCTACACTTGAAGAAAGTGTCGACACAAGGAGCTGTGTCGACACTTAGCAAAGAACAGAAAATTTGTAAAATATTCTAAGTATAAGTGTCGACACTAAGGGAATGTGTCGACACTCAGCTGAAGAATCAAGAATGAAGACTTGTGTCGACACCAAGAATCAGTGTCGACACTTGACAGTTTCAACACATGAAGATGTGTCGACACAAAGGAGATGTGTCGACACTTAGAAGAATACAGTTAAAGAATGAAGTACAAGTACTTGTGTCGACACTCAATTTCAGTGTCGACACATGCAGAAGAAACTGTGTCGAGACATACAAGGAATTGTGTCGACACCTTGTAGACTTGTGTCGACACTTACACAACATGTGTCGACACTTGGTCTATAAGTGTCGACACTTAAGAACAGAAAGTCTCGACACTAACTGACAGTTAGAGAATTTCAAGAAGTGACTGGTTGACATGACAGCTGCCAATCCAGCCGGTCTACAGCAACTGTCAGAGAAGTCAAAAGTCTGTTATAAACCGGATCAGCCGGTTACCATGAAGGAAGCCTATAAATAGGCACCCATAGTTTACAGAAGAAGATATTATAGAAGTTGTTCATTATCATTACATGTTGTGAGAATAACTGAAGTGGT
Organism: Platanthera guangdongensis; assembly: GCA_039583875.1. Lineage (NCBI taxonomy): Eukaryota > Viridiplantae > Streptophyta > Magnoliopsida > Asparagales > Orchidaceae > Platanthera > Platanthera guangdongensis. The sequence continues at coordinate 161,201,844 of CM077158.1, forward strand.
TGATCAGATTAAATCAAGAAGTGATACATAGAGGATCAACACAAGAAGATCAGGCAGTCCAACTGCAGATCTAAGTAGTTGGAGAGAGAGAGCTCCAACCAAGGATTCAGTCTTTGGAACTAAGGCTGAGAAGAACAATTCAGAGTCATCTGGATTTCAAGAAGCAGAGATCAAGGATCAACTGCAGAAGATTCAGACTAATTCAGTTCTACTCAAGAAGCTTTGAAGAAAGCTAAGTCAGTTTGGATCAAGCTGAGTTCTTCCAAGAACTCTTCAAGAAACTCTCAACTCCTCTCATCCTTTCTGAGTTGTAGAGTTAGCATTTGTAATTTCTATTTTAAACTTGTAAGATCCATTGGATCTGAGTGATTGTAAGCCTATTTTATAAAGGCTGAGGGTAGGGCTTGGTGCCTGAGTGTAGGAGTTGAAGAACTCTGAGTGTAGGCCTTTAATTGGCTGAGTGTAGGCCTGGGTGGCTGAGTGTAGGCCTTTTGGCTGAGTGTAAGGCTTTGGGCCTGAGGTAGGAACCTAGTTGGTTCTGAGCTAGTGGAGAAGTTTGGCCGAATCTAGTACACTGCTAGATAGGCGAAGGGGAAAGTGGATGTACCCAAAGATTGGGGAACCACTATAAAATTAGTGTGTCTGCTGTGCTGTGCTGTGTTGTGGCTTTTCTGTGTGATTTCTGTAATTGCTGTTAACTGTAATAATCTGTGAAAAACTGTTGTGCTGCCAAACAAAAGAGAAAAGGTTTAGGTCACCTATTCACCCCCCCCCCCCCCTCTAGGTGTTTAGGTACCATATCTTTCAGAGGTACCCAGGATAGGGCAGGGACCACCCCCACCACAACTGTGCTATCACTGCCATCAGCTAGGGCACATTCGGAGTAATTGCCCTATGAGGAATGGGGCCACACCTGCTGCACAGGGTGGCCAACCGGCTCACCAGATTGGAGGTCATGGACGTGGTCGCGGATGAAGATTTCAGGGCGGTGAACACAGGCAGGATGGGCAGCAGGTCTACGCTCTGGACTTAGCGCAGCCCCGAAACCCGAACAGGGTTATTGTAGGTATGAGAGTAACTTTTAGTATTGGTAGAATAATTACACAACCTAGGTTAGAAAACTTTGGACCTAAGCTGCTTTTCCTTTAACTAATTTAGGAATAGTGATGGCGTGCGGCAAACCTGCCCGTACCCTGTTCGATACGGGGACATCACACGACTTTGTGTCGGAGGATTTCATCAAGGATCCGGGCCAGATTCGATATTATACAGGAGATTCCAGGAGGGTGCGTCTCCCCAATGGGATGGAGATCCAGTCCACAGAGAAGTGCCTCCCGACGGTTACCATAGACAGGTTAACACTCGAGGCCCCGTTGACGATCCTAAGAATGCCGGACTTCGACCTTGTGTTGGGCATGACATGGCTTATCTGGAACCATGCCCAGATTGACTGCCCAGCGAGGAGGGTCATACTGAGACACGGCGACACTTATGCAACATTCGAAGGTACTACTCCGGTTTCTCGCCGCCTCCTTTCATCTATTCAGGCCATCAAGGCCCACATGCAGGGGGACGAGGAATATCAGGTGTCGTTCGAGATGACTGAGGAGAAGGACCCGATTGTTAGCATTCCGGTGGTCTGTGACTATGCTGATGTATTTCCAGAGAAGCTTCCAGGACTGCCTCCGTAGAGGGAGAAGGACTTTCAGATTCAGTTGGTTCCAGGGGCTAAGCCGTTATCCAAGGCCCCTTATTGGATGGCCCCAAGGGAGCTGGCAGAATTTTGGACACAGTTGAAGGAGTTGGTGGAAGCAGGATTCATCAGACTGAGTTCCTTGCCATGGGGAGCTCTGGTCCTATTCGTGAAGAAGAAGGATGGCACTCTTCGCCTGTGCATCGACTATCGAGCACTAAACAGGTTGATCGTCCGAAATACCTATCCGCTCCCAAGGATAGACGAGTTGTTCGATCAGCTGGAGGGAGCCCATTATTTTTTGAAGCTGGACTTTAGGTCAGGCTACTACCAGCTGCGGATCCAGGAGGAGGATATTCTAAAGACGGCCTTTAATAGCAAATATGGACTATATGTGTTCATCGTGATGCCCTTCGGGCTGATGAATGCTCCATCAGCGTTTATGAGCCTCATGAATCGGGTCTTCGAGACTTATTTGGATGTGTTTGTCATAGTATTCATAGACGACATCCTTATCTACTCTAGGATGTAGGAGGACCATGCTCGACACCTGACACTGACTTTGGAGAGATTGCAGGAGCATCGCCTCTATGCAAAGTTCAGTAAGTGTCAGTTCTGGTTGAAGAAGGTGGCTTTCCTAGGCCACATTATCAGTGGAGCTGGGTTAGCGGTGGACCCTGCAAAGGTACAGGCAGTCAGGGATTGGCCACCACTGAAGACGGCCACGGATGTGCGGAGTTTCCTGGGGCTTGCCCGTTACTACCGAAAATTTGTGGATGGTTTTTCTCGGATTGCCCTTCCACTTAATTCGTTGACGAAGAAGGACGTGCCCTTTGTATGGACGCCACAGTGTGAGGCAGCCTTCCAGGAGTTGAACCGACTCATCTCAACCCCTATTCTGGCCCTTCCATCTGGGAAGAAAGGATTCCAGGTGTATACTGACGCATCATATCAGGGGATGGGAGCGATGCTGATGCAGAACGGACACGTCATAGCATATGCCTCCCGCAAGCTGAAGACCCATCAGAAGAACTATCCAGTGCACGAGTTGGAGATGGGTGCAGTTGTATTCACATTGAAGATATGACAACACTACCTATACGGAGTCCACTGTGATATATACTCAGATCATAAGAACCTTAAGTATGTGGACACGCAGAAGGAACTGAACATCAGGCAGAGGCGGTGGGTGGAGTTTCTATCTAACTATCAGTACAAGATGCACTACCACCCGGGGAAGGCAAACGTGGTAGCAGATGCACTGAATAGAAGAGCATCAACTGATGTCTATGGAGCTGCTGTAGAGACTAGAGGACATGCGCATTACTCTGGTGTCGTCTGACGACCCTGAGCTCTATGAGGAGTACTTAGCCGCGATGTGCGTCACCGATGACATCAGAGACCGAGTCAGAGAGGGACAGAGGCAGGATGCCAAGTTAGAGCCCATCTTCCAGGCCATAGAGGCAGGCATTACAGGATACTACACACTGAGGGATGGCCTGGTGTGCTTCAGAGGACGGGTGTATATACCAGAGGGAGGTCAGATCCGGGAGGACAATATGATGGAGGTGCACTACAGCCGGTATTCTGTGCACCCGGGGATCACAAAGATGACGGCTGATTTGAAGAAGACTATGTTCTGGCCGTGCATGAAAAAGGATGTCACTTACTTTGTGACCCATTATGAGACATGTCAGCTACTGAAGGCGGAGTGCAGGAACCCCGCAGGATTGTTGTTGCCACTCCCGTTGCCGGAGTAGAAGTTTGATGACGTATCCATGGACTTCATACATGGGCTTCCCCGATCTCGGACAGGGAATGATTCGATATGGGTGATCGTTGATCGGTTGACGAAGGTGGCTCGATTTATACCGATCAGGAAGGACGATTTAGTGGGAGTTCTGGTGCGGAAGTTTGTGGAGCAGTTCAATCATTAGCATGGCGTGCCCAGGTCAATAGTGTCAGATCGTGATGGGCGGTTTACATCTAGGGAGTGGCAGTCAGTTCAGGTATACTTGGGCACCCGACTGACCTTTAGCACAGCCTTCCACCCTTAGACGGCCGGGCAGACAGAGCGCACAAATCGGACATTGGAAGACCTTCTACGGCTGTACATTCTAGACCGAGGAGAGCCATGGGAGAAGATGATGCCACTGGTAGAGTTCTCATACAATAACAGTCTTCATGCCAGTATAGGTATGGCCCCCTACGAGGCTCTATATGGACGGAGGTGCAGGACTCCCCTGTCATGGATACATGATGAGGACCCAAAGGTCCTGGGCTCAGAAATTGTGGAGAACACCGAGGCCCAAGTGAGACTGATACGGGACCGGTTGCTGGAGGCGCAGAGGAGACATGCCAAATATTATGACGCGCGGCATCGACAGGTGGAGTTTCAGGTACGACACAGAGTATATTTGAAGATACGGCCGATGTACGGAGTCTCTCGAGTTCACTGGCAGTGGAAGAAGCTCAGCCAGAGATACATGAGGCCCTATAGGATACTGGAGCGGATCGGCCCCTTAGCATATAGGCTGGAGCTGTCCCCAAAGATGGAAGGCCTGCATGATGTTTTCCATGTCTCCTCCCTCAGGAGGGCCCTATTGCGTCCAGAGCAGCAAATATACTCCACGGATGGGCCAGTAGCATCTGACCGGTCAGTGCACATGGAGCCGGTCCGGATTAATGATACGGGTATGCAGGTCTTACGCCGCAAGAAGGTCCCACTGGTCAAGGTTCTTTGGAGAAATCATGGCCAGAAGGAGCACACTTGGGAGCCCCAGGACTTGATGCAGCAGCGGTACCCGGAACTCTTCAGTCAGGTATTACTCTCAGCCTTTCGGGATGTTACAATTTTTCTTGCATACTTGAAACCCAGTAGGCTTAACTAGAATTTCGAGTACGAAATTTTTTTGTTATATATTGGGATTTGCAACATCCCATTTCCGACTAGACCCCCAAGAGTGGTTTTGGTCATGTCAAAACCCTAGGAAGCCCAAGGGACCAAGTGAAGAAGGCCAAGATGAAAATCACCATGGTCTGCCTATAGCTCAACCTTATATCAGCAAGGGGAGGTCTGAACCATCAGATCCTATAGGAAGGAATAAACAGGCACACAAATTCCCCGAAAACAACTCTTCCGGGTCTGACACGCCCGTGTCGGCGCAGAAACGCCCGTGTCACCAGGCGTGTCGTCAGCTCGACGATCGTCGAGCTCATTTCGTCGACTAGAGGGGATCACACCCACCCGACATGCCCGTGTCGGATGATACATGCCGTGTCACCAGGCATGTCCTCATCTCAACGATCGTCAAGTTCATTTCGTAGAACAGGGGGAACACGCCCCCGACACGCCCGTGTCGCCCGGCGTGTCATCAGCCCGATGATCGTCGAGCTCATTTCGTCGAGCTCATCTCATATCATCGAGTACATTTCGTAGAACAGGGGGGAACGTGCCACCGCCATGCTCGTGTCTCCAGGTATAACGTCCCGAATCGCTCTAGGCCCCTAGTGTGTGTGTTTTGAGTCAGGAGGGTTGACTCGAGTCCTGAGAAGTGCCGGGAATTGGACTGCACTTGTGGTGACATGGAGAAATCAGTGTAAAAAGACATGGGTAGCGACACGGGTAACGACACGGGCGTGTCCCTACCCGTGTGCTTCGAGTTGAGCTCGACGAGCCGTGTCGAGATCGTCGAACTATGTCGACACCAGGTGACACGGGTAGTGACACGGCCGTGTCCCTACCCGTGTGTGTCGAGATGATCTCGACGAAGCATGTCGAGATCGTCGAGATGCGTCGAGATAGTCGAGCGGGGGACACGGGTAGTGACACGGGCGTGTCCCTACCCGTGTGCGTCGAGTTGAGCTCGACGAGAAGTGTCGAGATGCAACCCGAGAAGTACACGGCCAATGACACGGCCATGCACACGGCCGTGTCATGGGGACACGGGTCGGGACATGGGCGTGTCCCTTCCCGTGTCAAACATTGAACCGACATGGAAACCGCCACGGCCGTTTCGCGGAAGCGGGACACGGGTACGGACACGGCCGTGTCCCTACCCGTGTCATGTTTTGTTTATAGGGGCAGAGGAAACCCTAGCCGTTTTAACTCTCATTTCACCCCCTATCTCCTGTGAGAACTCCTGGTGAGAGGAAAACCGCTGGAGCAAGTTCTACCGGAGGAGATTCTCCATCGCCGTGAAAGAGAAGATGCCGCCGAGGAGAACTACGCGATCCATGGCAAGAAATGGTGGTACCGCTGGAGCCAATGTGAGTTTCCTACCCTCTCCCTTGGTGCTAGATCTTAGATATTTAGGAGAGACATTGGCTCAAGAGAGCTTGATGGAGAGGAGAAGATTTCTAGGTTTGTCATGCTAGGATTTGAATCCTAGATTTTAGATCTCTTCAACCCTTCCCTTTCTTCAATACGACGATGGGTGAATGGTTTCGTGAGGAGTTTTGGCCCTTGAGGTTGAATAAGGGAGGAGGACATTTCTGGAAAATTTAGGAAGGATCGCTTGAGGAGGAAGACGGACCGATGCCGTTCATTTTTCTTTAAGATGCGCGCAGAATCTGTATTCTGCGCGCAGCGATCTTCTAGGCCATTTTAGTGTAGGATATGGGCAGATCTGGGCTTTTGGCTAAACACGAAAGTTGTATCCCTTGAAAATACCTTTCCAACGAGTGGTTGCACGACTTCAGGTGATGTCTGTGGCCCCGGGAAAACCTAATCGAGTTTGCTGTCCGGCAATTCCTGTACACAGAAATCGTGTTCTGTGCGCAGCGAACTTTGAAGCCGATTTTGAGTAAGTTATTGTCAGATCTGGGTTGTGACCCGAATATGAAAGTTGTAGATCATGAAAAGGCCTTTCCAACGAGGGGTTACACGCCTCCACCGGATTCCTGTAACTTCAGGAAACACCGGTCGAAGTTGCTGTCCAGTGCTAATCCTGCGCTGAAATTCTGGGTCTCTACATACATTGTGGATTTGAAATGGGCGGTCCAATGTCGTAATTAATTCGAGATTTTGGTGAAATAATTTATGTTAACCACCAAAGTGTTATGGATGATAGTATTTACTGTTTTAGAAATCAATTTATTATCGCAAGATAGCTTGAGGCCTGATGATTTCCTTATGTTTAATTGGATTGATTTGATAATACTTCGGTAAGTTGTCGTAAGAGCAAATCTTGTTTATATCATGTTGAAATCACTTGGGATGATACATAGATGGGTAACCCATGGCCATGCATATGTTATATATCGGATTGAATTTAGGAGTCCAACAATAGTGGGTCGTCTCTTATTGGCATCTTATGGTAACTGTGCAAGTGCGGTGTTGACCGCCACTAAGTTTTGGTCGTGTTGAGGTAAGGGGTGATTGGATGGTTGGGCTGTGACCTCGTGCTCACTCCGAGGCCCCTTCCATGATATGTTGATGTGGAATTTGCATGTGGTGTGAGTCGACACGCGTGTCGTAATCCTGGGTTAAGGATAGTGTGGCAGGTCTACGGGCTCGCCAGTCGTCACACCGACGGGAGTTGGCAGTTAGACTTGGTTGGTTTGGGCTGTGTCCTCGGTGTTCACGTCCCGAGGCCCCTCCGGCCATGTGAACGGTTGGGCTGTGTCCTCGTGCTTTCTTCTGAGGCCCTTCCGGGTCACGCAAGGCCAGTTCGGGCTGTGTTCTTGGTGCACATCTACCCAAGACCCCGCTGGGCCATAGTACGCATGGGCTCCGCTGTTGTGTTCTTAGCGTTGAGGCGTACGGAGGCCTAGGTGAAGTAGTGTGATACCCGCCTAGTAGTAGAAGTGCCCGTTCTACTGTCACCGCCTGGCCACGACGGCTGATGCCTGAGAGGTTAGCTACCTGCTCGAAAAGTGGGAACTATAGTCTGTGTCCGACATAGCAATTGCATTGGTGTGCATGGGTGAGTCATTGCATAGCATTCATAGCATTTCATATCATTGCACAACAAGATCCTCATCGTATAAGTTTGTATGGGCACTCTTATACGATGAGTTAATTTTATGTAACCCGATCCTTAACTTATAAGTTTGTATGGGCATTCTTATAAGTTAAGTTACTTTCCTGCTGTTACTTATACTTGCTAGTTTAGTGTAGCTCTTACATAAATGCTGATTATGATACTGTTACTCTTACACTACTGACACATGCTTGTACTTCCGTTACTTGCATACTTGTTATATACTATACTCTTGTTCCTTTTCTCCGCCCGGTGCCGAGGAGTCGCCGGGGGAGCGGATGTGAAACCACTTAGTCGTTTCGACTAACGGTTGCTACGTCTTCCTTTTTAGGAGGTCACGCCGCAGGTAGAGCAGCCGCAGACTACGCCGCAGGACAGACAGGCCAAGACGACAGGGCCTGAAGGGACGGTGCCATCGATACCGTCGGTCACCGATGTTAGTTCTATTACTCTGTTGTAGCCCGTTTGGGCAATGTTTAGCTGTACTCTGATATATTGTAGAAGCATGTTTTAGCTTCTCCTTATTGATGTATTTGGACATTATAACTTAGTGTGGATTTGACTTCTGGTAGTTTATTTAATTGGTTGGGTTGGCATGATATATTGATATTGTTGTAGCCGGCGGAATAGGCGTCTTGTGGTACAGGTTAGCCCGTGTGCTAATGCTACCGCAAGACGGCTGTTCCGGGCATAAGACTCCCTCTTCGTGCCGTGTTTTGGGATCCAGGTAGGGGGAGTTTTACAAATGGTATCAGTTTGCCACGATCCTCAACTCAGAAGTCATTCAACAATGGTGCCACCCCCATTTGGTTAGTCAGTTTGGGGACAAACTGACTTCGCGGAAGCAGTGGTGTGCCCATATGTAATTCACATTACGTTTGTCCACCTTTGACCTTAAGTTTAGCCAAACTGACCACAAATTTGTCGTGTACATGTAGGTTCCACTGCATGTTGAGCCGTTGGGGGGTACTTCTACCCCTCTCATACCCACTCAGTTCCAACAGTCTGAGTTGGGGCAAACACTCACCGCCATTCTTGATGCTTTTAAGGCACAGCAGGCTCCGGTGCAACAACAAGCCCCGAGCTCCAACTGGCTAAGCACCTTCCGGGCTCTCTCCCCTCCCGTCTACCTTGGGGCAGAGTCGGCTGTCCGCACAGAGGAATGGCTAGACACGATACAGGAGTTGTTGGCTGGTATCCGTTGCCCGGCCAACATGGCAGTGACATTAGCAGTGTCCGTCTTGGACTTCCATGCGAAGAGGTGGTGGAAGTCCCTTATGGGATCTACCTTCCAAGGCCGGATCTACACAGAGATAAGTTGGAGTGAATTCTCGGAGGTTTTCTTGGAGCACTTTATCCCTACGTCAGCCCGAGATGAGCTTGAGCAGAGGTTCCTTCTATTAAAACAGGGATCAAAGACGGTTACGGAATACCAGCGGGAAGTCCAGCATCTCGCAAGGTTTGCGGATTCTTATGAGTTGGATGACAGAGGCTATGCCAAGCGCTTCTACAAGGGGCTGCGAGATCCCCTAAGGCAGTCCCTTTTGTTTATAGCGGATGGTAGCTTGGCAGAGATCATTGATATGGCAAAAGATTGGAAGCGGACCACATGGGATGTAGTAAGAGGCCTGCGGAGGACATGATGGAAGCCGGCCCATGGAATAGAAGGAGGCGAGACTTCAGATGAGGAAGGGGACACCAAAGAGGTGGAGGGCGTGTCCACCGAAACTATAGGGTGGAGCATCCAGTTCCGCAGCCGCATGCGTTGCCTCCACCCCCACAGCCTCAGCGATTTCAACAACCTGAGGGGCGTCGTGGTCTGGTGTGCTTCGAATGCAACCAGCCGGGCCACATCCGACGTTTTTTGCCCGCAGCTATATGGGAAACGTCCCTCCTGCTCTCCTCCTGCTCTCCCTCCACCAGCTCCACGAGGACGGGGATACATGCGTGGTCGAGGACGAGGACCGCCTAGAGGTAACCCCGGCCCTGCTAGGGATCAGGTGTACGCGCTTGACATGGCACAGGAACGGAACCCCCAAGAGGTGATTGCAGGTATAATTTAATTAGTTTACATATTTGCATGGTTTAACATGAATTGATTAGAACTTATTAGACACTAGCAATAAGTTTTGGTTGTTGGCACTTAGGCACCGTGATTATTGGCGGGAAGACGGCCTATGCGCTGTTCGATACCGGTGCCTCACACTGTTTTGTGTCCGAGGATTTCATAAAAGACGTGGAGGATGTACAGTACTTCACTGGCATAGCCCGACGTGTACGCCTTCCGGATGGCTCGGAGATGATCGCAACCGCCAAGTGCGAGTTTGAGTTATTTATTGATGGGAAGGCCTTTGATACGCCGGCCACGGTTCTGAGAATGCCGGAGTTTGACATCATTTTGGGCATGGTATGGCTGGATTGGCACATCGCGAGGATCGACTGCGCGGAGAAGCGGATCTATTTGAGATTTGGAGACTCTGACGTCATCTTCCAAGGTATTGGCTTCGCGCCCCGCATGATGTTATCTTTCGTCCGGGTTGTAAAAGCTCATATGAAGGGGGACGAGGTCTTCATGATCTGGTTCGAGTTGAAGGAGGAAGCGTTGGAATTAAAGGATGTACGGGTTGTGCAGGATTTTCCCGAGGTATTTCCTGAGAAGCTACCAGGATTACCTCCGCATAGAGAGGTTGACTTCCAGATCAATCAAGTACCAGGTGCCAAGCCTGTGTCCAAGGCTCCGTACAGAATGGCCCCGAAAGAACTCGCGGAGTTTAGAGTTCAATTGCAAGAACTAGTAGATTCAGGGTTCGTTCGCCCCAGTTCATCACCATGGGGAGCCCCTGTACTGTTCGTGAAGAAGAAGGATGGAACCCTGCGATTGTGCATAGATTATCGGGAACTCAATCGGTTGATGGTGCGGAACACTTATCCGCTACCACGGATCGACGAGTTGTTCGATCAATTAGTGGGAGCACATTGGTTCTCTAAACTAGACTTGCGCTCTGGATACTATCAGTTGAGGATACATGAGGGGGATGTCCAGAAAACGGCCTTCAGTTCGAGATATGGTTTGTATGAGTTCACAGTAATGCCGTTTGGACCCACAAATGCCCCTTCGGCCTTCATGAGCTTGATGAACAAGGTGTTTGAACCGTATTTGGACATCTTCGTCATCGTTTTCATCGACGACATCTTAGTCTACTCAAAGATGGAGGAGGAGCATGTCGAGCACCTGACCTTGGTTTTGAAGAAATTGAAGGAGCACGCCTTGTATGCCAAGTTTAGCAAGTGTGAATTCTGGCTTAAGGAGGTTGCCTTCTTGGGGCATGTGATCAGTGGAGCAGGGCTAGCAGTGGATCCAACAAAGGTGCGGGCCGTGAAGGAGTGGTCGCCCTTGAAGTCGGCGGCCGATGTACGAAGCTTTCTTGGACTTGCTGGCTACTACCGCAAGTTCGTGAAAGGATTTTCCAAGATTGCCCTTCCTCTTATCTCCTTGACGAAGAAGGGTGTGCCATTTGAGTGGACACCTCAATGTGAAGCAACATTTCAAGAGTTGAAGGATAGGCTTACCTCCGCCCCCATCCTTGCACTTCCGTCGGGGAAGGAAGGATTTCAGGTTTACACGGACGCATCATATCAAGGGATGGGTGCGGTGCTGATGCAGCACGGACACGTGATCGCTTATGCTTCAAGGCAGTTAAAGAAACATGAAGTCAATTACCCGGTTCATGATTTGGAGCTGGGAGCAGTGGTGTTCGCTTTGAAGGTCTGGAGGCATTACCTATATGCGTACACTGCGAGATCTTTTCCGATCACAAGAACTTGAAGTATGTCCACACTCAGGAGGAGTTGAACATGAGACAACGACGGTGGTTGGAATTTCTATGTGACTATGAGTTCACCATGAACTACCACCCCGGGAAAGCGAACTCCGTAGCCGATGCCTTGAGTAGGAAAGCGCCAGGCTCTAGCCCAGAGTCTCGGTTGATGAGTATGGAGTTGGCTCGGATGGTCGAAGAGATGGAAATTACTCTAGTATTCAAGGCTCCTTCGGCAGAGTATGCGGAGTATTTGGCCAACATGAGCATAGTTTGTGATATCCGAGACCGGATTCGGGTGGAGCAAGGAATGGATGCGGCCTTGGCCCCGGCAATCAAGGCAATTGAAGATGGGACCACCGATGAGTACACACTAAAAGACGGCCTTGTTTATCTTCGAGGCCGACTTTATATTCCCAAGGGCGGCAAAATTCGGGAAGATATATTGAGAGAGGCGCATTCCTCTCAATATTCAGTGCATCCGGGTATTGCTAAGATGTACGCCGGACTGCGGAAGACCATGTGTTGGCCGGGAATGAAGAAGGATGTTCGGTACTATGTTACACATTGCGAAGCTTGCCAAAGAGTGAAGGCTGAATGCAGGAGTCCCGGTGGTTTGTTGCAGTCATTGCCCATCCCCGAATGGAAGTTCGAGAACATCTCCATGGACTTTGTCTATGGGCTACCTCGCTCACGCTCCGGGAATGATTCAGTGTGGGTTATTGTGGATCGACTGACAAAGGTGGCCCGGTTCATTCCAATGAAGAAGGAAGCACACGTGGATGTTTTGGTACGCCTTTTTGTGGAGCAATTTGTACGGTATCATGGCGTGCCCAAGATAATTGTTTCGGATCGGGATGGTCGGTTTACATCCAATGAGTGGAAGGCGGTACAGGCGTATTTGGGCTCACGCCTAACCTTTAGTAGCGCATTTCATCCTCAGACTGACGGGCAGTCAGAGCGGACCATCAGAACACTGGAGGATTTATTGAGATTATGTGTGCTGGACAGAGGAGAGCCATGGGAAAGGCTCTTGCCACTAGTGGAATTCTCCTATAATAATAGCCATCAGGCGAGCATCGGCATGGCGCCCCATGAAGCCCTTTACGGAAGAAGGTGCTATGGTATAATCATGGGAAGGAGGAGTACACATGGGAGCCAATGGATTTAATGCAGCAACGCTACCCGGAGTTGTTTGCTCAAGGTAATCTTATTTAAAAACGTATGATAAATTTCCTGTTATGCTTTTTCCACACAGCCTAAGCCTGATTTCGGGGACGAAATCTTTTATTTTGTTTATAGGATTTGTAACGTCCCGAATCGCTATAGGCCCCTAGTGTGTGTGTTTTGAGTCAGGAGGGTTGACTCGAGTCCTGAGAAGTGCCGGGAATTGGACTGCACTTGTGGTGACATGGAGAAATCAGTGTAAAAAGACATGGGTAGCGACACGGGTAGCGACACGGGCGTGTTCCTACCCCTGTGCGTCGAGTTGAGCTCGACGAGCCGTGTCGAGATCGTCTAACTGTGTCGACACCAGGTGACACGGGTAGTGACACGGCCGTGTCCCTACCCGTGTGCGTCGAGATGATCTCGACGAAGCGTGTCGAGATCGTCGAGATGCGTCGAGATAGTCGAGCGGGGGACACGGGTAGTGACACGGGCGTGTCCCTACCCGTGTGCGTCGAGTTGAGCTCGACGAGAAGTGTCGAGATGCAACCCGAGAAGTACACGGCCATGCACACGGCCGTGTCATGGGGACACGGGTCGGGACACGGGCGTGTCCCTACCCGTGTCAAACATTGAACCGACATGGAAACCGCCACGGCCGTTTCGCGGAAGCGGGACACGGGTACGGACACGGCCGTGTCCCTACCCGTGTCATGTTTTGTTTATAAGGGGCAGAGGAAACCCTAGCCATTTTCACTCTCATTTCACCCCTATCTCCTGTGAGAACTCCTGGTGAGAGGAAAACCGCTGGAGCAAGTTCTACCGGAGGAGATTCGCCATCGCCGTGAAAGAGAAGATGCCGCCGAGGAGAACTACGCGATCCATGGCAAGAAATGGTGGTACCGCTGGAGCCAATGTGAGTTTCCTACCCTCTCCCTTGGTGCTAGATCTTAGATATTTAGGAGAGACATCGGCTCAAGAGAGCTTGATGGAGAGGAGAAGATTTATAGGTTTGGCCATGCTAGGATTTGAATCCTAGATTTTAGATCTCTTCAACCCTTCCCCTTTCTTCAATACGACGATGGGTGAATGGTTTCGTGAGGAGTTTTGGCCCTTGAGGTTGAATAAGGGAGGAGGACATTTCTGGAAAATTTAGGAAGGATCGCTTGAGGAGGAAGACGGACCGATGCCGTTCATTTTTCTTTAAGATGCGCGCAGAATCTGTATTCTGCGCGCAGCGATCTTCTAGGCCATTTTCGTGTAGGATATGGGCAGATCTGGGCTTTTGGCTAAACACAAAGGTTGTAGCCCTTGGAAATACCTTTCCAACGAGTGGTTGCACGACTTCAGGTGATGTCTGTGGCCCCGGGAAAACCTAATCGAGTTTGCTGTCCGGCAATTCCTGTACACAGAAATCGTGTTCTGTGCGCAGCGAACTTTGAAGCCGATTTCGAGTAAGTTATTTTCAGATCTGGGTTGTGACCCGAATATGAAAGTTGTAGATCATGAAAAGGCCTTTCCAACGAGGGGTTACACGCCTCCACCGGATTCCTGTAACTTTAGGAAACACCGGTCGAAGTTGCTGTCCAGTGCTAATCCTGCGCTGAAATTCTGGGTCTCTACATACATTGTGGATTTGAAATGGGTGGTCCAATGTCGTAATTAATTCGAGATTTTGGTGAAATAATTTATGTTAACCACCAAAGTGTTATGGATGATAGTATTTACTGTTTTAGAAATCAATTTATTATCGAAAGATAGCTTGAGGCCTGATGATTTCCTTATGTTTAATTGGATTGATTTGATAATACTTCGGTAAGTTGTCGTAAGAGCAAATCTTGTTTATATCATGTTGAAATCACTTGGGATGATACATAGATGGGTAACCCATGGCCATGCATATGTTACATATCGGATTGAATTTAAAAGTCCAACAATAGTGGGTCGTCTCTTATTGGCATCTTATGGTAACTGTGCAAGTGCGGTGTTGACCGCCACTAAGTTTTGGTCGTGTTGAGGTAAGGTGTGAATGGATGGTTGGGCTGTGACCTCGTGCTCACTCCGAGGCCCCTTCCATGATATGTTGATGTGGAATTTGCATGTGGTGTGAGTCGACACGCGGTGTCGTAATCCTGGGTTAAGGATAGTGTGGCAGGTCTACGGGCTCGCCAGTCGTCACACCGACGGAGTTGGCAGTTAGACTTGGTCGGTTTGGGCTGTGTCCTCGGTGTTCACGTCCCGAGGCCCCTCCGGCCATGTGAACGGTTGGGCTGTGTCCTCGTGCTTTCTTCCGAGGCCCCTTCCGGGTCACGCAAGGCCAGTTTGGGCTGTGTTCTTAGTGCACATCTACCCAAGACCCCGCTGGGCCATAGTACGCATGGGCTTCGCTGTTGTGTTCTTAGCGTTGAGGCGTACGGAGGCCTAGGTGAAGTAGTGTGATACCTGCCTAGTAGTAAAAGTGCCCGTTCTACTGTCACCGCCTGGCCACGGCGGCTGATGCCTAAGAGGTTAGCTACCTGCTCGAAAAGTGGGAACTATAGTCTGTGTCGACATAGCAATTGCATGGGTGTGCATGGGTGAGTCATTGCATAGCATTCATAGCATTTCATATCATTGCACAACAAGATCCTCATCGTGTAAATTTGTATGGGCACTCTTATACGATGAGTTACTTTTATGTAACCCGATCCTTAACTTATAAGTTTGTATGGGCATTCTTATAAGTTAAGTTACTTTCCTGCTGTTTCTTATACTTGCTAGTTTAGTGTAGTTCTTACATAAATGCTGATTATGATACTGTTACTCTTACACTACTGACACCTGCTTGTACTTCCGTTACTTGCATACTTGTTATATACTATACTCTTGTTCCTTTTCTCCGCCCGGTGCCGAGGAGTCGCCGGGGGAGCGGATGTGAAACCACTTAGTCGTTTCGACTAACGGTTGCTACGTCTTCCTTTTTAGGAGGTCACGCCGCAGGTAGAGCATCCGCAGACTACGCCGCAGGACAGCCAGGCCAGGACGACAGGGCCTGAAGGGACGGTGCCATCGATACCGTCGGTCACCGATGTTAGTTCTATTACTCTGTTGTAGCCCGTTTTGGCAATGTTTAGCTGTACTCTGATATATTGTAGAAGCATGTTTTAACTTCTCCTTATTGATCTATTTGGACATTATAACTTAGTGTGTATTTGACTTCTGGTAGTTTATTTAATTGGTTGGGTTGGCATGATATATTGATATTGTTGTAGCCGGCGAAATACGCGTCTTGTGGTACAGGTTAGCCCGTGTGCTAATGCTACCGCAAGGCGGCTGTTCCGGGCATAAGACTCCCTCTTCGTGCCGTGTTTTGGGATCCGGGTGTAACATCCCATTTCCAACTAGACCCCTAAGAGTGGTTTTGGCCATGACTAGGTCATGACAAACCCTAGGAAGCCAGAAATGGGCCAAGTGATAGGAGGCCAAGGTAGGGATCACCATGGTCTGCAAATAGTAGAATTTTGAACAATAGTTCAGAATGACAATGGGGCTTCACCATGGCCCCAAGACCCTACCACAACACTCCCAAACATTTTGGGAGACCCATTAGAGCCAAAAAGACCCATTAGGGCCAACCCAAGAGGCCCAGTTGACCAAGGTCAACCCTAGCCCTGAAAGGGTCAACCTAGCCTACTTAGGGCCAATTGACCCACTCCTAGTCTAGAGGACCCCACCTATGCCCTCCTAACCCTAAAAAGAGGTCAATGGGTCACTAAGGACACATTGAGGTCAGCCCTAGAGGCCAGGTTGACCCAAGTCAACTCAAGCCCTAATCTGGGCAAAGTACCCTTACTAAGGGTATGTGACCTCCAAAGTGCAGGGTAACCCTACATAACCCTACCTAGACCCTAAGGGAAGTCAATGGGTCACCAAGGATCCATAGGGGTGAACCCTAATGGTCATGTTGACCCAAGTCAACTTAGCCCAAAAAGGGCTAACCCAAGCCCAAGCCACTTCTCCCTTAGGCTAAACCCATTCCCATGACCATCATAATCCAGTGGGCTGCCTTTAGCTTATGAGGTTGACTAGTCAAGCAGAGGTGACTAGGAGAGAGAAAAGAGCTCCTCTCCATGATAATGGAGGAGAGAGAAAATGGGGAAGAGGGAAGGGAGGAGAGAAGCCGGCCAAGGAAGGCCAACAGCCACCAGTTATGGCTGTAATCAACTCCTCTAGGGGAGAGGAGTTGATTCCAGCCGTTTCCCGGCCACCAAGGGGTGGGTTCAGCCGCCCTCCACACAACCCGAGCCACACCTTTAATGGTGTTAATGGCCATTGAAGAACCAGCCTCTCCTCTCCCCCATTTACCATTTAAACACCTTCAGGGAGCCGAGGGGATCATTTTGGAGTGTTTACCTGGAGGAGACGGGCCACTCCACTGTGCAGTTGCAGAAGCCGAGCGCCGCCGCCGTCGTCAATGGCATCCCGCCGCTCCTCTCGCATCCAGGCCGCCAGGAAGGTCCTCCTCCTCTCCTTAACTCGCGGGTAGATCCTAGGAATCATTAGGCTTGAGTTTCGGGCTCAATTGAGCCCGATTCAATCCGGTATTTCTCCTGGTTTCGGGAAGAAAATCTCTTGCTTTATCCGCCGGAAAACGCCTCTCCGGCGGCGGAGCCGCCGCCTGACGATAGCCACCACCTCGACGGAGGTGATGGTGGCAGTGGTCGGTCGGGGAAGGGGCTGGATCGCCGGCGGCAGGGCTTGGAAATCGCTCCAGGCGGGACGAATCTCAGTCGTTGGCTCAATGGGGAAGATGACCAGATGCCGTTGATTCTTGCGCCGAGATTTGCGCTGCATCAAAATCAAACTATAGGAAATTAATGATATTTATTTCATTTCTGTCACATTAGATGTATTTAATGTATTTAATTTTTAAAAATACTTAGGGACCCTGAATGGAAATCTGCCCAACATAAAAATTGTAGCTTAGGGTGTCTAGTTTGTAGCAAAAATTGCTTGGACCCTTTTGGGCCACTGGTTAGACCCGGGTACCCTTTTTGGGAGGACCTATACCTAGGCCTAAACAGAGATTATTTTTGGTGCCCACACTTCATTCCTTGTCCAAACAAGTTGAAATTTGGGCAGTGAGAAGGTCTTAGCCATACCTAGAACCTGTCCAAAATTTAGAATTTTTGGAGAATATGTTTCTATAGTTTTTAGGAAAATTTAATAAATCATGATTAATTTAATTATGTGACCTAATTAATTTAAAACTCCCCCAAATTTTGGTGGGTGGTCTTAGATGTCATGATAGGTATAGGGTTAAAACTTTAGCTCATTTGGAGATGTTTAGGATAGGTAATTTACCAACCCTATATATGACCTTATAAGGGTATTTTGGTCAAAAGCCAATATGTGATGGTTGAGTGGCCAAATTCCCTCATCAGATGCTGAAATTTTGGCCACTGATATAACTTGACTTTTTACACTCACTTATGGAGTTTGGAGTGGATTGGACTAGGGTAGCCCTAAAATTTTAGGGTAGGCCCTTTACGGTAAATTTCTAGGGTTTGAAGAAATTGGGGTCAAAAGACCTTGGATGGACTTGAAACTTGGGAATGATGTCCATAGGGTTACTATGGTCCTGTGGTTAAAATTTTAGGGCATTTGGAAGACTTAAAACCCTTTAAATCCATAACCCTAGTTTAGGGCACTAGCTTGAAACCATAGGATCTAATACCAAAACTCTCTGAAAAGGCCTAAGTCTTTGAATGGGTAGTTGCTTAGGGTATATATATCTCTGGAAATTTTATGATAAATTTTGGATGAATATTTTTGGTACTTTATTCACAAAGTCATGTTTTACAATTTTCACTTAGGAATTTTTGGAGAAAAATATACTTGATTAAACCTGATGAAACTTAGCAAAGGGGCTTGTAATCATGGTACCCATCTCTGTAAATGTTTATGAAATTTTCGAAGAATGATATTTAGTAGTTGCTTCTTTAATTATTTAATTCTATGGAACATTGGTAAATTTAATAATGACATTTAGATTATCTGAAAAATTCTAATTTCTTCATCATGATGTTTCTAGTTCATTATGAAGCCCTAGTAATTTTTACATAATTATTGGAGACATATTTGTGGCACTTCCTTCATTATATTTGATTTTAGGAATTATTTTAATAAATCCTTTAGAGGTCAAGAACTATCTGGAAAATTATGAAAATTGGCAACCAATAATATTTCTCTGTTATTTAGTGAATACAAATTTTAGGAGGCCATTACCTGAGAAAATCTTATGGTTCATGTTCAAATTGACTATGGCCTAGTTTTTGAGGAAAATTCAATAAATAGTAGATTAATTGGAAAAATATGATGTTCTGAATTTAGACTATATTTATCATAATAGACCTCTAATAATTATCATAAGGGTACTGGATGAGTATTTCATGTACTTCCCTTTTTACGGGTCATGTAGCTTAAGTGGTCTGCATATAGCAAAACTGCAGAATTTCATTTGGATGTGAATTAGGGCAAGTATGATGAGTCCTGATGGTTTGTTGTAAGGACAAGTGGAATGAGCTGCATCTTTGGAAGATGAGTGAGTAAGGTGTGATTCTGTCTAGGGTTATAGGCGTTCGGGTCCGACGAAAGATCGTCCTACCCAAGGAGAGTTGGAGTCAAATTACCCTAGGATTAGCATATCGAAATATGAGAAAATAAAGGGTAAGGGAATAAACCAATAATAAAATAAGTACCTTGCGAAAGGGAACGCTGGGCGTAATCCCAACATAGTTCCTAGTGCCCCTTGAGAGCCCTTCACAGGGAATACCGGGGGCAGTCCTGGGTTAACGTAAACTGTTTAACAAGCTGAAAGAGTAACTTAGTAATTAGGGTTGCACATTCCACAACACTAATGGCACCCGAGGTTGGATAGGAGCTTCGGCTCGGATGGTTAAAAAGGCGGACTTTGGGTCCGGGGAGCTTCGGCTCGATTGCTTGAGTTGGACGTGTTGGTCCGGGGAGCTTCGGCTCGATTCTTGATTATGCTAAATTGCATGTGCATAACAGGGAAGAAAATTAAGGTGGTGGGTCTTCGGTATTGGAGGGTCGATGCACCGACGCCAATACGTTGACTCGGCAAGTGTGGTTAGCACTTTGCCAACAGAAGTCCGGTGCGCCAGCCGACAAGAGTACGCAGGAGTCCGCTTCGTGCACCAAGCGTTGAGGCGTACGATAGGTCTGACCGGTAGTGCTTTACTGGTTTAGAGGTGGGCGAGGCCCAACCCACCGCTTCCGTTTGCCACTACGGAGGTATCATGGGAGGTTACGGCTCCAGAAAGGGGGAACTAAAGGTCTGTGTGCACAGAGTCGGGTGTGTGTGTTGCACTTGCATGTCCATCATACCCACTTGCATGTCATGGCATGATCGTTACCTTTAACCTTGACACCTAAAGTATAAGTGGAATGGGACGCTTATACCTTAGGACCTGCTAAACGACCCCTTAGTCTATAAGCTTGTGTGGGCAAGTTTATAAATTAAGGTTAATTTTGATATATTTAGTTACTGCTGTTGACCATCGACACCCCAGCGTATAAATCGGTATGGGACTTTTTATACGATGGGAGCCTTGCAAAAGACCCCTTGGCTTATGTGTTTTTCACATAAGTGAAGGTTACATTTCATATTACAGCTTATCGACTTTATATACCATAGAACTTGCTAGAATAGGACCGCTGCCATCTGTTTTGACATTCTCCACCTTCAAGTCCTCCCCTTTCTTCCTCTCCGCTCGGTGCCTAGGAGCCGTGGGGGAAGGGGTGGGGGATGATAGGACTTAGTCTTTTAGACTAACGGTTTTCGAACCGCATCATTTAGGGGATCGCGGAGACCAGCATGGAGGAGCAGCCCCAGAGACCGGTGCGCTTGGAGGTGGGGCAGTCTAGCTCCGGAGTTCACACAGCCGGGACCGTGAGTCTCGACCCTGAGCAGTTTTCTACTTTTGTTTCTGCATGAGAGATCTTGTAGTGAGGATTTGATGTACCAGGCATAAGCCCGTTTTGCTACTCTGATGTTATTTTCTGTGGACACTCCCTTCGTGGAGTTATATTTATTATGTCATGTGATTTTCTGTGGACAGATAGCTTACATTTACTTCATTATTCTGCTACTTTTCTGTGATCGAATTGGCCGGCAGAATCGGCGCTTTGTGGTGATGACTCTTCAGGGCGTGAAGGAGTCACCGCGAAACGGCGGTTCTGGGCCTAAGACCCCGGTGTCCAAAAAGGAAAAAGAAAAAAAAAGGGGGGGGTCTTACAAGTGGTATCAGAGCAAACCTCGATCGAAAAGTAGCCGTCCACAACCCTGGGTCACCCCCGCGCGGGTTTAGTTTGGGGACAAACTAAGCAGCGGAAGCAGTGGTGTGCCCATACGGGGGGGAAATCACATGTAAGTTGTCCACTTTCATTAGGCATTGAGTCGATTATCTACTAATGTAGTTCGTTTTGCAGCCCCCAGCTCAACCCACCCCACAAGGTGGAGCTCAGCAGACTCCAGACATTGCACCACCTCCCATGGTCCCCACACCTTTCCTCTAGTCGGACATGGGGCAGACCCTTACAGCTATCCTTGTGGCCTTCCGAGCTCAGCAAGCCCCAGCCCAGCAGCCAAACCCAGGGGCCAACTGGATGAGCACCTTCCGAGGAATCTCTCCCCCATCTTACTTGGGGACAGAGTCGGCAGTACGGACAGAAGGAGTGGCTGGATGTGATGTACGAGATGTTGACTGGGATACGATGCCCTTGGGAGGAGAGGGTGGCCCTAGTGGTATCTTGCTTGGAGTCATATGCCAAGCGGTGGTGGAAGACGCTGTTGGACACGACCTTTGCTGATAGAGAGATTGCAGAAATCACTTGGGAAGAGTTCAGGGCCACGCTGCTGGAGCACTTTGTTCCTCAGTCGGCCAGGGACGAGTTGGAGGAGCAGTTCTTGTAGCTGAGGCAGGGCACCAGGACGGTGGTGGAGTACCACCGAGAGTTCGATCATTTGGCCCGATATGCGGGCTCCTATCAGCTAGACGAAGCAGGTTACGTCAAGAGGTTTTATAAGGGCCTAAAAGAGGAGTTGAGGGAGGCCTTGCTTTTTGTCTCTGACGGGCCCATCTCCCGGATTTTGGAGATGGCGAAGAGGATGAGGCCGACTGGCACACCACTCGGGGTCGGAAACGGCAAGCGGAGGACCAGGGCCGGAGGGCCCGAAATGACCAGCGGCGAGGCACCATACCAGATGGGAGGAGGACAGAGGAGCAGCCTCGTCAGGAGGTGAGGCAGGAGCCGAGAGAGCAGGTGGTTTTGGCCCCTCAACCTCTCCGGATCCAGGAGATGCAGAGACCCCGGGGTATGGCGTATCCCCCGCCGGAGTGCTTCCATTGTCACCAGGTGGGACATCTCCGGAGAGACTGCCCTATGAGGGGGGCACCACCTCCAGCACCACGGGGTGGCCCACCGGCCCAGCATTTCGGAGGCCGAGGACGCGGCCGAGGACGTGGTTACCAGGGAGGCGACCGCAGGCAGAATGGGGAGCAGATTTACGCTTTGGACTTAGCACAGCCCCGGTGTCACAAAAAGGAAAAAAAAAAGGGGGGGGGTCTTACACCGGGTAGGGGGAGTTTTACACCAGGTGTGTCGTCAGCCCGTCGATCGTCGAGCTCATATCATCGAGCTCATATCATCGAGCTCATTTCGTGGATCTCATTTCATCGAGCTCTGCTCATTTCGTCGAATAGAAGGGAACACGCCCACCTGAAATTCCCGGGTCGGATGATACATGCCCGTGTCACAGCCGTGTCACCAGGCGTGACATGACAGTTCTGGGCAGAATCGCCGTGAGTAGGAGAGAGAAAGCTCCATTTTTCCATCAATTTGGAGGAGAGGGGAAGTGGCCATTCATGGCCATTAAGGTGATAAACCACTCGGTATCCCTCCATTATGCTCCCATTCATCTTCCCTGATGAATTAAAGGGGATTCCAGCAGTTTCCAGAGACATTTAATGAAGGGGGGATGCATAGGGTCGGCCGTGGGAGGGGAGGTGAAGAGGTCAACCATGGCCAAGAGAATTAAAGCCCCCACACCACCCAACCGACGCCTCCATCATCTTTAGAGACCTCTGAGGAGTAGAATTTCCCATTTTCTCAAACACTT
Organism: Platanthera guangdongensis; assembly: GCA_039583875.1. Classification (NCBI taxonomy): domain Eukaryota; kingdom Viridiplantae; phylum Streptophyta; class Magnoliopsida; order Asparagales; family Orchidaceae; genus Platanthera; species Platanthera guangdongensis. Next base: position 161,224,689 of record CM077158.1, read on the forward strand.
AAAGCTCTCCGAGGAGGAAAAGCCATGGCACAGAAAGCTTCGAGGAGGAGCAATGGCGGCCGGCGACTGGTTCAAGGAAACGCTCCAAATGAGGTCCAATCCTTCTCCTCTCCATGCGTGCTAGATCTAGACTTGTTTACGTTGAGAAATCGTGCTCAATTGAGCCTGATCGGGAGCTTGCAATTTCAGATTTTCATGGAAAATGGTGGTGTTGAGTTCGCCGGAAACCGCTGCCTCTGGCGGCATGGTCGCCGCCACACGCTAGCCACCGCCTCAACGGAGGTGGTGGTGGTGGCCGGCCAGGGAGGTGGTCGGGGTGGCCGAAAATTCGGCTGGAGGAGGCTCCAGGACGGGCCAATCTTGGCCCTTGGCTGGAGGTTGAGGATGAGCAGATGCCATCCAGTTTTGATGAAGTAAATTAATAATATTAATTGATTTTCTCGAAATTAATAATAGTAGATGGTTTTAATTATTAAAAATACTTAGGTGCCTTTACTGCAAAAGTGTTCAACATGAACAATGTATCCCTTGATGTTTAGTGTAATTTAAAATTGATTTCACTCAATTTGGAGTCACGGTGTGACCACAACACTCGTTTTGGTGCAACCTATACATAGGCATGACCAGACATTAGAATTAGTGCTCACACCAAACCACTCATCCAAATGCTTTGAAATTTTTAACATAGGCTCCTCATAGCCTACCTCTTAGATTGTCAAAAAAATTAGAATTTTTGAAAAATATTTTTCTATAGTTTTTGTGAAAATGTAATAAACCAATTATAAATTAATTAGGTGTCATAAACACCTCAAAATCCACCCAATTTGGGTGGGTGATCTTAGAGAGCATGTTAGGGCTCTGGTAAAAATTTCATCTCCTTTAGAGATGTTTTGAATAGGTTTTATCCAACCCTAAGTTGACCCTTATAGGGTTAATTAGGTCAAAACACCCCCTTTGGGTTTGAGTTTTCAAATCACCTCAACCGAGGCTGATATTTTGGCCATTGACTTTATATGGCATGTAACACCCTCCAATGGAATTTGAGGTGGTTAAGAGCAGGGTAACCCTAGAACCCTAGGGAGGGCCCCTTGATGGGGATTTTTAGGGTTTGAAGGTCATGGGGTCAAATGACCTTGGAATGGCTTGAAAATTGGTGAGAGGACCATAGGGTTAGTATAGTCCTCTGGTTAAAATTTTATGGATTTTGGAAGTCTTAAACCCCCTCAAAACCCTAACCCTAGCTTAGGACACCAAACCTAATTTGGAATATTAGGCTATCAAATCACATTAAAATCACTTGAAATTTGGATAGAGTAGTGTTTAAAGTTAGTACAAGCTCTGGAGATTTTGTTATGAATTTAGGATTATTATTTTGGATACTTCATTAATAATTTATCAATTTATATTATTTACTTAGAAATTTATTATGAAGTAACAACTTGTTGGAAATTGATGAACATTAGCCGAAGGACTCCTTAATATGTTTTAAAGCACTATGAATAATTATGAGATTTTTGGAAGACTATTTCTAAGGGTTGCTTCATTAAGTATTGTTTCCGATGAAAACTTAATTTAATTTATTTTGGAGTCTAGCAGCCTCAAAAATTATGATTTTTGTACAATGATCGTTTCTGAACCGTATTAAGATTCTATAATTTTTACATAATTTTCTGATGAGTAATTTTGGTACTTCGTTCTTTACATATGATTAAGGGAATTATTTTGGATAAATTAATTAGAGGTCACATATTTTCCGAACAATTATGGAAATTAATATCTGGTCATATATCTCTTTTATTTAGTGTTCAAAATTTTTGGGTGGCCATTACTGGAGTAGATCATATAGTTCATGTTCAAAATTGCCCATGGCCAAACATTTGGGAAAATTCAATAAATATCAAATTAATCAGAAAAATTATGATTCTCCGATTTTAGACAAAACTTTTTATGATATACCTCTGGTAAATTTTATAGGAGATTTGGAAGAAAATCTGGAGTACCTCCTTTATACATCTCATATAGTATAGGGTGGTCTGCATATAGTAACTGCGGAAACTGAACTAGAGTGGGTAATGAATTTGAAGAGTTGAATCCTTAGTAGGTTGCTAGTTTGGGTAAATAAATGAGAGATCTGATCAAGGGTAGAAATCAATAATATTAAGTGCCTTGCGAAAGGGAGCTTTGGGCGTAATCCCATCATAGTTCCTAGTGTCTTCGAGAGCCCTTCACGAGGAATACCTTGGGCAGTCCTGGGCTAACGTAAACCTTAGTAATAATTTGGGCAAGAGTAACCCTAATAATAGTTTCACCTTACACTCACACCTGTACATGTAGGGAGATGAATTGGTAGAGAAAGGATAGCGTAGGCTCGTGGCCTAAGGGCTTACTGGTAGAGTTAAATGGACTCGGTATTGATTTAGAAGTCCGGGGAGATGGATGCTCGGGGACTTGGAAAAAAGGAGACTTGATTAGTCTAGGGAGCCGTGGGCTCGGGAACATGGTGAACTAGTAGGCTCGGTAGTCTCAAGAGCTGGAGGCTCGGTACTATAATTAGATACAAACTATCATGGTTGCATGTGCATAACAGTGGTGGATCCTCGGTATTGGACAATCGATCACACCATCGTCGGTACGTTGACTCGGGGAGACTAGCCGGTTTGCTTGGAATAGTACGGAAACGTACGTGAGGGGCTAGACGGGGTAGTGTGATTACCAGTCTAGGAGTGGAGAGGCCCAACCCACTGTCTCCACTGGCCATGACGAGAGGATCCTAAGAGTTTAGCTAACTCCAAAAAGGGGAACTAAAGGTCTGTGTGCATAGAGTCGTGTGTGTGAGTTGCACTTGCATGTTCATACCATAGCATACTTGTATGTCATAGCATAATCATTGAATTTAACCCCTGACACCTATCGTATAAAATGGTCTGGGATGTTTTATACGATAGGCCCTGCAAAACGACCCCGTGGTTTATTGGGGTAATCCCTATAAATCAACGGTTATATTTCTCGTTGCTCTTACTTACACTTCTTACTGCTTTTACTTACTTGCTACTCCTTACTGTTTACTTTTGTTACATACTTGTTTACTCATGTTTAATTATTGTGATACCACTGTCATACCTTAATATTTTATTCCTTAGTGTAGATGTCACCTGCTTGATTACACCCTGCTTTTGGTGCTCCTTTTCACTCCTTTCCGCCCGGTGCCTAGGAGCCACGGGTAGAGGGGTGGGGGATTGTTGACTGAGTCTAGTTTGACTGACAGTCGTTTGACAACCATATTTTAGGTGCTCCGGATGGGAGACAGGGAATAGCCGCAAGAGACGCAACACCAGCAGGGTACGGTGCAGATGGAGATGGGCCAGTGTAGCTCGGGTGGGAAGGCATCTGGATCAGTGAGTGGAGCCGAGCATTAGTAGTTTTACTTTTATGAGTGAATTGTAGTGAGGTTATCATGTACCGGGCTTAAACCCGTATTCACTTTCTGGTGTGGACTATTTATTTGTCATGTGGTTTCCTCCTTTATACTATTGTGGACTTGGATGCTTACACTTTCATTCATTATACATTCTGTCAATGGTGATCGATTTGGCCGGCAGGATCGGCGTTTTGTAGTGATGACCTTCCCGGGTGCGAAGGTGTCAACGCAAAGCGGCGGTTCTGGGCCCTAGACCCCGGTGGTTGTTGCAAAAAAAGGGGGTCTTACACGTGTCCCAGGTCGTGTCCTTCTCGGGGTGAAGGTCGGGCCGTGTCATAGGAGACACACGATGTTAGCACATGGGCGTGTGTAGATAGATACGGGCGTGTCAATTGTGACACGGGAGTGTCGAGTACCCATGTCCCTTACAGGACGTTTTTGATCCTGTGTCGAAGGAGGAACACGATGCGCTACACGGTCATGTACTGTATGACACGGGTATGTCAAGTCGAACACGGGTGTTGATGCGTGAAAACGGCACCGGGGCAGCTAACACGGAGGGGGTGTTCGGTCTCACGGGCTAGGAGAGGAAGAGGGGATGATAGAAGCTTCTGAGTGCTCGAGAGTGGAGCAAACAGCTTGTTGAGGAGTTGCAGGGATAGAGGAGAGGCTGCTGAGAGCAGCGGAGAGGCTTGATCAACATAAAAGGTTAATCAAGAGAAGGAGGAGGTTGATCAGGAGCTGTCGAGCAGACAGCTAATATGACGGTTGTTCTTGCAGGTTGCTTGCCGAGGGAGCTGAGCTGAGCTAGCAAGAAGAGAGAAGGGGTCGCTAGCAGTGGCAACAGCAGACTTCGGGCGCGAGAGGGATCCTCCGAGCGTAGAGTCCTCTCCCATAAGAGCCATGGGGGGATATTTATAGGCCTAAGGAGGTAACAGCTTGCGATGACGTTACCCCCGGTGAGACGGTGACTGGAGCGAGAAGGAGACGGAGTCCGCTGAGTCCGCAACAGACCGGGCGGACTGGGGCTTGCTTCTGGATCTGGCGTTGCTGATGGCGAGCTGGTGACTAAGTGACGGACTGCGAGGAGAATCCGTGAAATCCGCCACTGCTGAACTGATCGAGCTGTGAAGGAATGCGAGTTGGAGAGTGCCCGTGGAGTCCGGCGTGTCCATACTAGGGTATGCCGACTGGAACTGCTTTCTGGAAGATTTGCTGAGTGGTAGACTGGAAAGAGTCCGCAACTGCTGGCTGAGTCCGTGCCAAGGCCGCGGACTGAGGGAGAATTTGACCATGCTGCTACCGAGAGCAGGCGCTGGCAAAGGAACGGCGTACTGGACAGGGAGTCCGCGCAGTCCGCTGAGTCCGCGTTTGCTGCAAAGTTGAGTCCGCCTATGTTGGACATGGAGAGCCTGGCTGTTGAGGCTGTTTGGATTGAGTCTAGCAGAGAGAGACCTGCGGATACAACCTCGCGGTTAAGCTGAAAAGGGAGCAGCCTGCAGAGGCGGACTGCGGAAGCAGTCCGCGGACCCTGCTGAACAAGTAAAGGCACGCGACCTGGGGGTCAGACCGCTGAGACCGCGCAGGCCGCGCGGCCTTAGCGGAGAGAGAACTCTGTCCGCCCAACAGAGGGAATCACGACCTCCAGGAGGAAACCCGGGGCAGGCCGCGATGAGCGAGCTGGCTCCCTTGGGAAGGATCGCCGATTTCGGGGTTAACATAATCCCCGCACTTTTTTAAGTTCCGAGTAGAACTTCAAAAAAGTTGGAGACCCACGAAAATCGTGATCCACCCCAACAGAAAGAGAAGGGGGGCAAGGAGAGACAGAACCTGAAGCCTCTCCTTAGGAGTTTGGTGTTGCCTGTCTTTTTTCCTGCAAGAGGAAAGTTAGGGTATGCATGTATGGATGGTACATCGAGTGTGTACCTAAGTTTGCCTTTGCAAAACAAAGAAGGTGTGTCTTCCACCAAGTTCTGCAAATTGAAAGTGAGGAAAACATAGAAGAATAATGACTTGCAAGACCTGATGGAGGCTTGCAAGCACCTGTTATCCTCTGTAAAAAAGGAAGGATGAAGAGTATACAAGAAAGAAATATGAGCTGCAAGTACCTAAAAGGAACTTGCAAGACTTTGTCGGTTTCTGCAAAAGAAGAGTTAAAGGTATGCACAGTATATGAAAGCAACTTGCAAGTACATGAGATAAGGCTTGCAAGTGTTTGCTAATCTCTCCAAGGAAAAGAGTTAGAAGCAAACAAGATATGAAAATAACTTGCATGTGCCTGTGAAGAGAAGGCTTGCAAGTGTTAACTGTTGATGGGATAAGACCTATATGACCACATAGCAAGGAAAATGTCTAATGAACTCTTTATCATGAAACACAGATCAATAACTCGAGCGCTAACTATTGATATGGCTAGATAGACATGATCAGATTAGCAGAGAAAGAACTTGACGAATTCTACCAATCTTCACTAGATTGCAATAGATGGGCTTGATGATCGAGAAGAGAATAAGATTCTTTGATCAATGTTTGATGCCATTAGATTTTGATAAGAGTAATGAATAGCTCTGTGAATCTTCATCTTATAATGCTTAACCAAGCAGTGAATAGAAGATGAGAATAATAGAGCTTATGTAAGTGGAGAGCATACGAGTCATCATCTGATAGAGCTTTGAGCAAGCAATTCATATAAGATGAGCATGAGCAAAGTGATTGCTAGAAATCCTTTTGGAAGGTCGGATTAACCTGTTCACCTGTGAAAGAAGGCAGTTGACAAAAAAGAGGTATATACTCGGAATGACTAAAGAAGGCTGGATGCCGCCACAGGTGTTCCCCATGGGACTTATGCATCGCTTTGCCTGAGAAAATCATCCCGAGCATAGTCCTACTCAAAGAGGGCTGGCCGCGCATCCTCTAGGATGACACAAAAAAGAGAAAAGAAAGGGAAAGATCCTGAGAAGGATCGCTAGAAGCACTGCTCTCTTGTCTTGGGCTTAGGTTGTGAAGCAAGTGCAATTACACCGTTGTTGTCACAGTAGAGAACTACGAGATCAGCAATGCTAGGAACTACAACTAACTAGCAGATGAATTTCATCATCGATACAGCCTCCTTCGTCGCATTTGCTTCAACGATATACTCGGCCTCAGTAGTAGAATCAATAATTGTATCCTGCTTGTAACTCTTCCAACTAGCAGCTCCTCCATTTAGGAAAAAGCAAACCCTGACTGAGACTTTGAGTCTTCCATATCCGTTTGGAAGCGAGCATCTGTGTTACCCTTTAAAACGAGCTCTTCCTCTCCACTAAATACCAAGAACGTATCCTTAGTCCTTCTCAAGTACTTTAGGATATTATTCATAATAATCTAGTGACTATCACCGGGATCAGACAGATATCTGCTATTCATTCTACAGGCTGAGATTCATCAGGTTGAGTACATATCATTGCATACATGATTAATCCAATTGTCGAAGCAAATAGAATCAACTTCATGTGGTCCTTATCTATATAAGATTTAAGACATTGGTCCTTAGAGATACTCACATCATCAGACATGGTTAATAATCCTTTTTGGGACTCAAGCATGTTGAACCGTTGCAACACCTTCTCAATATATGTACTTTGGGTCAAACCCAACAACTTCTTTGATCTATCTTTAAAGATCTTAACACCAAGTATATAAATAGCTTCGCCTAAGTCTTTCATAAAAAAACAGTCCCCTAGGTTGTTCTTAACAACTTGTAGGGTCTGCTTGTCATTCCCGATCAGCAGTATATCATCTACATACAATATCAAGAAGACAACAATGCTCCCACTAATCCTCTTGTAAATACATGGTTCATCCTCATTCTTAATAAAACCAAACTCTTTTATCTTTTCATAAAAATAAAGATTCCAACTTCGAGAAGGTTGTTTTAATCCAAAAATGGATCTCTGCATCTTGCATATTTTTGTGGCTTCATCTAGAGATACAAAACCCTCAAGTTATGTCATATACACCTCCTTAAGGAGGTTTCCATTTAGGAATGACATTTTGAAATCCATTTGTCAGATCTCATAGTCATAATACACATCAATAGCAAGCATAATTCTGATGGAATTAACCATAGCAACAGGGGAAAAGGTCTCATCATAGTCAACACCATGAATTTGTTTGAAACCTTTAGCCACTAATCTCCATTTGAATGTTTGTACATTCCCATCCATGTTAGTCTTCTTCTTGATAACCCACTTGCACCCTATGGGTCGTACCCCTTTAGGTGGTTCCACCAAGATCCAAACTTAGTTTGCATACATAGAGTGTATTTCAGATTTCATGGCCTCAAGCCACATCTTAGTGTCTGGTCCACGCATAGCCTCTTGGTAGCTTGCAGGCTCATCATTATGATCCATAAGCAACACATTACCTATTTGAGACAAGAGAAATCTATATCTCTCAGGCTCAAACCTTGGTCTACCAGATCTACGTGTAACTTATGTTTCTTGAGCATGCTCTCTAACAACAGCAACTTATAGTCCTTGCTCAAGTTCCAATTCTAGTTCATTCATAGTTTGCGGTTCTTGAACTTATTCAAGTTCTAGCATGGTAGTATTTCTACTTAAGAACTCTTTCTCAACAAAGACACCATTTCTCGCGACAAACACTTTGCCCTCAAATGATAGGTAAAAATAGTACCCTTTAGTTTCCTTAGGATACACCACAAGATAACATTTATCTGACTTGGGTTCTAGCTTATCAGTCATTTGATGACTTATGTACGTCTCACAGTCCCAAATCTTAATGAAAGACATACTTTGATGCTTCCCAGTCCATATATCATATGGTGTCTTTAGAACCATTTTCGTTGGAGCATGATTTAGTGTAAAAGCAGCATCCTCTAGAGCATAACCCCAAAATGAAACAGGCAGATCTGAATGACTCATCATCGACCATATCATGCCTAATAGAGTACGATTCCTCCACACAGACACACCATTATGTTGCGGCATTCTTGGTGGAGTGAGCTGTTATACAATACTACACTCTTTCAGATGATCATGAAACTCATGACCTATGTATTAGCCACCTCGATTATATTGGAGCGCTTTAACCCACTTACCTAGCTGGTTGTCTACTTCATTCTTAAACTCTTTGAACTTTTCAAAGGTCTCAGATTTGCACTTCATAAGATACGCATATCTATATCTACTAAAATCATCAGTAAATATAACAAAGTAGAAGAACCCACCTCTACCCATAGAACTCATGGGTCTGCATACATAACTATGTACTATACCCAAGAGATCATCAACCCTTTATTGAAACCAGTGAAAGGGACTTTAGTCGTCTTGCTTAATAAATAGGTTTCACAAATCTCAAATGATTCATGATCAAATGAGTCCATTAGTCAATCTTTATGGAGCTTGGATATGTGTTTACATTTATATGTCCCAAATGACAATTCCAAAGGTACAAAGGGTTCGAGTCATTAGTTTTTAGTCTTTTAGTATTTTCTATGTTATAGATTTGATGGTCTAAGTTCAAAACATATAAACCATTGAACATTTGAGGTATACCACAAAAAACATCATTCTTAAATATAAAGCAACAATTGTTCTTAATAATAAAAGAAAATTCAATCATGTCCAAACATGAAATAGAAATATTATTTCTAGTTATGGAATAAACATAATAACAATTATTTAGCTTTATTACAAGCTCACTGGGCAAAGAAAAACGGTAAACACCCACGGCGATAGTAACAACTATTGCTCCATTGCCAACACGCAGGTCCACCTCCCCTTTACTCAACATTCTTCTTCTTCCTAGTTCCTGCACATTTATACTAATGTGAGAACCACATCCGATATCCAATACCCAAGATGATGGAGCAGAAAAGTTTATCTCTATAACATAAATACTTGAAGCGGAAGTCTTACCTCCCTTCATTTTTCGCAGGCCTTCAATATAACAAGGACAGTTCCTCTTCTAATGACCAGCCTTGTCACTGTGGTGGCAATTCCCTTCTTTCTCTAAGCCTTTCTTCATTAGTGCTGAAGACTTGTGCTCAATAGATGACTTAGGTCAAACCTTTGTCTTGTTGAAACCCTTGGCCTTGCCCTTGCCTTTATGCAACATCAGTATGGGGATAGCAGGCTTGACCTTCTTCATATTAATTTCAGCAGTTCTCAACATGCCTAGGAGCTCGGCCAGTGTCTTGTCTTTTTCATTCATATTGTAGTTCAAGACAAACTGCACATAACTGTCCGACAACGATTGCATGATCAGGTCTGTAGCCAACTATTGGCCTAGATGAAAGCATAACCTCTCAAGGTTCTCTATATACCCAATCATCTTGAGTACGTGAGTCCCTACTAGGTCCCGAGCTCCAATCTTACACTAAAATAATGCTTTTGTAACATCAAACCTCTCTTGGCAAGCCTTCCCTTGATACATTTTCTTGAGATGCTCTTCAATTTCTTTACAACTCATGTTGTCATATTTCTTTTGAAGCTCCGAGTTCATCATTGCTAGCATGAGGCATTCAATATCCAAGGAGTCGTCTTGAAACTTCTTATAAACATGTTTAACTGATCGGGACGCATTCCCGATTGACTTATCAGGGTATTCCTCTTCCAAAACATTGAGCTTATGCTCTTGCCTGAGGATAATTCTTAGGTTCATGTACTAGTCCAAATAGTTCATCCCACTCAGTTTCTCCTTCTCAAGGATGGCTCTAAGGGACAGGGTGGAACGCGATCCACTTGCCATGGAAATTCTATAATGATTTATGTAGAGAAAGATTCAGTACTACATTTGAAAATACATTTTTATTTCAATTTGGACTTTAATAATATTACCCCCACTATTTTAATCAAACTGAGAACCCCTGATATCAATTCGGCGCGTTTATCCGAGCTACTCTCATAGTGGACAAGATCAATATTTCACCAACACCATCAGTCAACTTTGGCTTTTCTCTCATAATGCAGTTTTTTAGGTAGGCAACGCTTGTCAATTGCATCACTATGCAACTCCTGTATGGTTGGTGAATAACTCCTTATTTGCATCAATCATATGGCACATGCCAACCCTATGCCACTGGGCACTCAACCTTTGAGGTCAGCCAATTATGTTTGACTTGATGTCGACAGTGGGATATTACAATTATCCGCTCACACGCTTAACAAGATAGATTAATGTACCTTACTTTGGCAAGCCCACAATTCATCGATCGAGGCAGGAGGAGTGTCATCTATCAGAAGGAATTTGAATACTTAATATTACATAAAGGATTTTAGATAATTGATTAACACTTAATCATGTTAAACAATTAACCAATGTGCACATTCACAAAATAAAACTTACATCTTTCACAATCCAAATGCATCCTGGATGTGCATAAGAAAAATCATCAACACTTAACGAACTGGACATGAGCAAAATCTAAACATCTAGAACTGAAAGTCCACCTAGTGTCAACTAGCTTCACCTATGGGGGGAATAGGTGTCTTGCAGCGTTTTTGCGGAATTAAAATTGTACCTGCACACGAAGACAAAACAACACAGCACAGAAAGGACACAAGCAATTTATAGTGGTTCCCCGATTTGGGTACATCCACTTTCCACCTTCGACCTATCTCCCAACCAGGGACGACTCGGTCACTTCACCAATAGGATTGAAATCCAATCGTTGCACTAACGGAAGGAACCCTTCCACACGTAGGAGTCCCCACTCCCACAACACGGGTTGCACCCAACCCTTACAACTAGGAACCAACGTTGCTTTACAACAAAATTGAAAATAGAATGTACAAGAAATACAAACAACTTTTGGAGACTAAGGTGTCCCTCTTCGTTCGATGACGTGTTCTTGAAGTCAATGAAGAGTCCACAACCCTAGATCTCACTTGGAGAGAATCTCCCCGATGCCGGCGGCGGCAAGAGGTGCGGCGGCTTGGTTCTCGGGATCGGCGGCGACAACGGCGTGCTGCAGCTGCTCTTTGGAGATTCAATCTTTATAGCAAAGCTAGCAAGGTCTTCCAACAGTCACACTAGGATCGATCGTCTCGATCGATTCGGAAAGAGAAGGTCTTCCCGATCAACGATTCAAGAGACAAAGGATCTCTGGTTAGACGTGTGAGACGCTATGCTTAGCTGAGCTTCTGTCGCCGGGAGATCTGGAAGCAACCACGATCAAAGCTGGCAATCTACTGGCACGAGCGGCGACGGCGGCGGAGCGGATTTCATCATCTGGGTCAAGGTCGGCTGCCCAGCTTCGTTTTTGTGTGTGTCTCTTTACTGTTCAAAATATGCATGTATTTGTACAGTACAATACTCCTTTATGACCATTATGGGTCCCACCAGAAGAAACCCTAAAAGTGGTTCAAAACAGCGTCTTAACATTTGATCCGGTCCAGCTGGATCCAGAAAATCGCCCAAGTCAAATTCGGTGAGAATCGAAGGTGATTCTCGACGAGTCGGCGAGAATCAGCCAGTGATTCTCGACAATTCGGCGAGAATCACTAGTGATTCTCGCCGAATCACTTGATGATTCTCGACGATTATGACTTAGCGCCAGATTTGCAAGCTTTGATGTAGCCGGATAGAGACGGCGAGAATCAGCCAGTGATTCTCGACGATTCGGCGAGAATCACTTGGTGATTCTCGTCGATTGTTACTTAGATGATTTTTCGTCTTTCCACCCATGAGCTGCTCTTTGACCCATCCTTGCTCCTTGTCTGCTTTTGCATTGTCACGGCCCTGTACTTGAAGATAAGTACACTCCAATAGAGAGAGTACACGTAGGCCAACACATTGATCTGCTCAACGAGGGATTACGTCGCGCAGACCCGTGTATATTGACCTACTACACCATGACATTGGTGTGTACTTAGCGTGGAATAACTGCAAGCACAACTTGAAGGGTTTTATCAAATATATTGTGAATTCATCTTATCTTGACAGGTGGCTTCCTCAAATCCAGGTAATTGTGGATACATTACCCAACAATCTCCCCCTATTTGACGAAGCCAAAATCCTATTAGCTATGATGAATACCACCATCCAGATAATATATACAGCATATAGAATTTAAAGATACGGCATAAGGAAATAGAGGCAAACAGATCAAAGCTTGAGTCAATCATAAATTCATATATATATATATATATATATATATATATATATATATATATATATATATATATATATATATATACCCAAGATTGTTCATATAACAATAACAAAAGATAAATGTGTTCTTGAGAAAATGACAAGCTATAAACTTCTATCTATTTCTCTTTGGCTAGGTCATCCTTGTGTTTTTGAGCCAGGAACTTCTTTCTTTGCCTCTCAACGTACTCCTCGGGCTTTGGATAGTATCTGGGAGGAGGAGCTTTATCTGCCACAGTGTTGGTCCTGAAGAAGATGTTCCGTTTAGCTTCATATGTCTTGTGCAGCTCCCACTCATGCTGGCTGTATACGTCGTTCCGATTGATTTCCCCTTTTTCTTCTAGCCAGAACATGTCCAAAATAATACTCTTTGATACCGGACTCCACCTTTCGTTCCTCACTTCATCCTCCTTCAATCTGATTTTCTTTTCAGCTTGTGTTTCCTTAGATGTCCCTTCTTGAGATTTTCTCTTGTCCCTAGCTTTTGCTAGGGCTCCTTGGTCAAACATGGCCATCAGTTTTGCTTTGGAGGTGGCCCTAGCAGCCCTTTGAGCATCAGCTTCACTTAAAGGAACTTCTTCAGCACTTGAATAGACAATGTATTTGACGAATTGACAGACATACTCGACGAATCGAGACAGAGCAAACCGTCCAAGTATTAAGGAGATATTTGACGAATTGACAATACTGCCTCCTCCCTGAATACGATAACTTGCCAAACACGAATATTTTTGGTGAGATGAGCGAGGGTCTCTTCTTCTCTTCTTACATCATCTCCCTCTACCAATGACGAAAAGCGGTAACTATTTTTGCTCCATTTCGGTACCCGTTACTACACGGATATTAGAACAGTTGTCTGTGCATCTCTCCTTCCATACTCCCATCAGCTAGAAATCTTAAAGTTCAAATAAGTTGTTTTAGGAGGAAAATAACCCCAGATGTTATCTTACTTTTATATGAATTTTCTTTAATTCAATTTTTATTTATCTATTTGTCTTTGTCGGAGCTCACCCCTGTAGGTACATATTTTGGATGGCGGATGTTGTGATTCTATGGTTTACACACATCTTCTGGTATGCTCACTTACTGAGCATTGGGTAATCTCTTCCATAGTTTTTTATTTAAATTCTTATGGTTATATCATTGGATTGTATGTCATAGCCTAATTATGGTGTAGATATGGTTTGTGTTACCGTATGCACGTGCACATCTTATTTGCATACTAGAAGCTCTTTATTTAGTTTATTTAGATTTGTTCATATTCATCGCACACCACAACACCCACTTGAGCACTTAGTTATTGGTTGATGCTTCGCGATTCAAATTCATTTCTTCTATATAATTTGGGAAAATCAAATATGCTGGCATAGGATTATGAGATAGTAAAATGTTGACCCCTGTAGTTCTCCTACTCCAATGTTTGCATCTCATGTAGAAATCCAAGTAGAATTATTTTTTCTTTATGCACTTAGTTTAATATTTTTCTATTTGCGTAAAAATTGTTTATACTACTCATATTTGGTGAATCCGGTATGAATTTGACGATACCGTAAGAATGTGTGTAGATGCTTGTTAAACTCGTATTGCTCAAGTCTGGAGGAAGGATGATCTTTTTCGATGTCTAAGTGTTTGCCCCAAACTAATCTTGAATCATGGGTATACGTTAGTTCAAGTGTGTTGGAAATATTGCCCTCAATGTTCCCTGGATTTGAAGAGGCATCACCATCAATACTAAGAGCATAATTGTATTTGATGTATGTTCAAGTTTAATATATGCAGGATGTTCTTTGGAACAATGATTAGACATGATGTCTAAGTGATAGTGACAGGTAGTTATAAGGTACAAGCTGCAGAGATAGAAATTTATCTAAGTCCACAGGCGCTGAGTGAAGCCAGTTCACTCAATGCTAGATGCCAAGGAAGAATGCTGGAAAGACATAAATTTGTCTACGTCCCCTGGCATTGAGTGAAGTCAGTTCACTCAATGCCAGAAGTCAAAAATCACTGAGTAAAGTATGGGCAGTCAAAGTACAACATTTTGCAAAGTAGATATGCGGCTACTTCCATAGGAATTGAGTGAAGGCATTTCACTCAACGCCATTCAACATGAAGTATTGAGTAAAGACAAGATAGTCAAAGCTTCAGTATTGCAAGAGAAGAAATTTGGCCAAGTCCAGAAGTGTTGAGTGAATCCAGTTCACTCAACTCCAAGCCCAGACTATCAAAGCTTCAACATTGTCAGAGAAGAAATTTTGCTATGTCTAGAAGTGTTGAGTTAGGACAGCTCACTCAACGCCTAAAGAAAGAAGCGTTGAGTCAAGCTCAAGCAGTCAAAGCATCCGAAGATCAATCAAGAATTTTGGATAACTCTAGAAGCGTTGAGTAAGGACACCTCACTCAACGCCCAAAGAAGAAATCTTCGATAGACAAGTGTGATGTCAAAGCTTAAGAAGATGTAGACATAAAATATGTCTAAGTATAGATGCATTGAGTGAGGTTAGCTCACTCAATGCAAGCTCATCAAGAAATCTACTAAGTACAGAAGTGTTGAGTGAAGGCAGTTCACCAATGCCTCATCAAGAATACATGCAAAGGCAGAAGCGTTGAGTGATCAAGGCACACTCAATGCATTCATAAAGATGGAAATCAGCTATGTATAGAACCGTTGAGTGAAGGCAGTTCACTCAATGCCTCACCAAGATTGCAAGCTTTAAAGATGCAGCTAAGTCCAAATAAGTTGATTTATGAAGGCTCACTCAACGCACTCAACGCCTATTGGTACAGAAATAGTGGCTAAGTCCAAATGCGTTGACTGATGAAGGCTCACTCAACGAACTCAACGCCTATTAGTAGAAAGTTTGTCCAAGGACAAAAACATTGAGTGAAGGCCGTTCACCCAACGCACTCAACGCCTAATGATACAGAGATATTAGTTAAGTCCAAATTCATTGTGTGATGAAGGTTCACTCAACACCCGACAGTACAGATTATTTGGCTAATTGTTTTTTCTCTGAGTGAAGGCTATTCACTCAATGCACTCAATGACTGGGATGAACTATCTGAATTTGGCTAAGTCCATAGATGCTGACATCAACAAAAGTCAGCAGAATTTTGAATTATTGCGGAAGTCTACATTACATGACAAATGATGTCGCGGTCCTACTGTACGGAATTTTCTGTAAAATCAAATTTGCAGGCAACAACTATTGGTGGTCCCGAGGCTCAAAGAGTCGTTGGATGGCGGAAGATAAATGAGATCAGATCGGCAAAAATAAATTAACTTTTTGCAAAGAGCCGGAACTTCATCTTCTTCCTCTCGCCATTATTGCAGTGCCTGAAGCAAAAGTTCAACTTGCTGCTCTAAAAGTTCAAGAAGGTTAGTTGTTGTGATTTTCACCTGCAACAACAAGTTCAGAGAAATATCTGATATAGAAGAAGAAGCAGCAAGGCTCTATTGAAAAATGTTTGAAAATTATGAAAAGTAAAATGAAACAAGTGAAAAGGGAAAACATGAAAAGAGAAAACTGAAAATGAAAAAAAATGTTTGTGAAAATTTGTATTAGGAGTCGGCAGTTTGTACAATTATGTTGTCAAGTCCAAGTCTGGGGGAGCACATACATTGTATTTGTTATTGTGCATGGATAGTTTCTGTTTGCATTACCTCATTTGGGTTAGGTTTGTATCCTTCATGTTTATCCTTATATACCCCACTGTAACCCGAGCCCCATCTTTAACCTAAAGTCCTACTGATTCGCACATTAAACCAAACCAGTCTCGTAGTGAATGTGCGAACAGGTGAGCTTATGTTCACCAACATTGATGGATTTCATTCGAGGTTGTCCCGAGACCCAATATTTGGCAATTCTCACCTGAACAATCGGTCTACTTTCTCCTTATGTGTGACTGGAATATTCACCGTGATTCTAGTTTTAAGTAAATAATATATAGATACACTCTTAGAAAATTATAAGCTATTTTGTATAACTAAAAATTCTTTCTACCATATTTCTATGCGCGTGAGCATGCGACTTCACATGATACCCCACTTTACAATTTCAATGCCAACTATCTCTTTTTCTCGTCTACATGAGGGTTGACTTACTCGGGACGAGCAAACGATTAAGTCTGGGGGTGTGATGAGTTCGATTTATATACGGTTTTTTGGACACATCAGGGCTCGATTTCATGCACTTGCACTTCACTTTTCGATAGTTATTATTTATATTCCACTCGTTCACACATTTACATAAAGTGCGCCATTTTAACCCTTTATGGTGTGTATTTCTGCACTTTGTTGTTGGGGGTAAGCACATATTGCTCCCCACTATTTTTATTTATATTTCTCTATCTGATTCTGTATGCTGGTGTCCTATGCCACGGTGTGTTGGTTTGTTATGCAGGTTGGCAGATTCCCATTCATACTAAAATTCTTTCTTGTATGAATTGCATGGTCATGCATTTCCATGACACACAATCCCTACGACCATGTGTATTCTGTAGTGCCCAATTTTGGTGATCTGCCCCAGCCCGTGCATTTTGTTTGCACACGGTCATTTTCGCCCATGTGTGAGCAAAATTGCATAAGCTTGTCTTCCTTTCTAAAATTTTATGAATTATTTTCTTGTGCATTTCCTTCACGCATGGTTGGATTCAACCGTGTGAGAAGGAAATTGCACGATCTTCTCTATTTGATAAGGTTTTCAGTAATCTGTCATTACCCGTGCACATTATTCTTGCACAGTCGATTTTGACCCTGCGTGAGTAAAATCACATGGGCTCTTTTTGTGTCTGGCTAGGTGTTTTCTGCTCATTTAATATCGCACGATTCATACAGGATCATGTGTTCGACCATGCATGCCTATTTTTCTCATTGTTTAATATTTAAACGCAGGATATTTGCCCTAGTTCAGATCTTTTAGCCATTTTCACACCTAAATCCACTTGTTTGTTCAGTTTCGCCGCCCCTTTGCCACCCACTACCAGGAGGAGGTCCAACCATATTTGCACTTCAAATATTTAGCTAGGGCTTCATTCTTTGCCTCCTCCATAATCACATGTTCTCAAGCTACATTTTGAGGTAGTTCTTGCAGCATCCAAGGAGTTCTCCTGTGAAAGCCTTGGGCGAAGAAGATCTACAAAGAAGACGGGCCACGGGGAGGAAGTGATAACCTTCCTCTACCATATATGATTGCCGCTGATCAAGCATAGATGAGGATTGACAACCCTTTTTATTCTGGTCAAGAATAGCGACGAGTCTTCATTCTTTGGTTGTAGTTCTTGCTTCCTCTTTGTTGTTGTAGTTTTTGAATAACCCATAACTTGTTTTTAATGTTAATTTCTTATTTTGGGAATATTGTTTGGTTTATATGATTCGAGGAGCGACACCATTCCGTCCTTCATTCTGATGCTTTGAGTTGCCGCACTAAAAATTGCTAGTGGCATACTTTGTGATGAGGTGTCTACGACCATCACTTTACCATGGTGAACCCTCCATTCGCTTGCCTTCTCATCGATCTTCCATCCAAAGTAGTGTATAGTGGCCTACAATAGCACAATTCTCCTTGCAAAGTGGTATATGAGACCCGCATTAGTTTAGTTTAGTTTTTATTTCTTTTTGCAACCCAAATCCAAAGCCTTATTTTAGTTCTAAAATAGTTATAATTACTTTTCAGAACGACAGTCACACATCCCAACCAACATTTCTCTGAGATCAATACTTGAGGATAACCTCCCATTTTATATTATTTGAGCGACTGGTACACTAGTCGTTCAATGCATCAAAAAGAAAGAAGAAACCATGTAACATAATTTGAAATTCAAGTAAGAATAGACATTATAAATGTCATGCTTTGTTATCTAATGCAATTATAAAACTTCTTATGAGAAGTAGTTTTATAAAAGATAATGATGTGTACATATATTGCTTTGATAAAGGATACTAGTGTTTTATTTCATTCACATGGAAAAATGTAATCTACAAACATAACATTGATTAAACATGAAGAACTTTACTTCCACAAAATTCAATGCACATAGATTTTGTAAAAGAAGTGGCAACAGATTTGTTCGCACAAAAGACATTACAATTCTTTCCAATGTGCTCAACCTCATAATGCTCATTAGGACTAATCAGGAGTGTGAGTAGTGCTTGGTGGAGTTTTCTGTGTCACTTTTTTTTGTATATAGTTTTTTGTTTTTTTATTGATAAAGGACTCTGAATTCACTAGTTTTGCAAACGTAGATAATAGGTTTTTATAAAACCAAATTTATCTAAAAAATAAGTACATGAATCACTGTCTAGGTAAGTTATTTATGTACTTCAAGAGATTAAGTAATGACATGTCACATTCATGCATGAATAAAATTTAAATACACATGTAGATTATCAAATAGTGTGTGTGCAATTTCATTATCAAATATAAAACATTACTCATACTTAGAGACATGTAAAAACAATTTTACACATCTTCTACAAATTATTTCATTGCATGCTAAACGAGATATATAATACTTGATAAGACAAAAAACAATGTTCTATGTGACATGATAAGACAAAAAACAATGTTCTATGTGACTTGAAAATAAAATCAAACATTTGAAATAATCCTTAAATGATAAATCTAGTCATCTTTGACATTTTCATAGTAGCATAAATTTTGAAATATTTATTTTTAAAGCAAATTTAATAAGAATGAAAATACAATCTTAACATTTTGAAGTAAATTTCCATATTTTTAAAATAAATGCCAAAACTTATAAAAAAAATAAAAGAATCATTAAGATTGTTTAATCATAGAAAAAAATAATAATAATTTTTTTAAAAAAAAATTATTATTTTTTTTAAAAAAATAAACGTTATCTCAGGTGATAAATGGTTATCGACGAGCAATATCTTTTTATATAAATAGCATAATTGATCTCAGATCTGAATTCACCCACTTTTTACGAGCATCCTTTTCACTAGAAAATAGAGCTTTTGCTAGTGAAATCAGCGAAATCTATGGTACTTCACTTTGTTCTTTTATAATTTTGAAATATTTTTCTTTTGGGGAAGATTTAGAAGATCCTTTGAAGTTTAATGGAGATTACATGATAAATATTTTGATTTTGGAAGAGTTTAAATGTCGAACTTTGAAAATACTTTTGAAAAAATTGGTTTATATGTTAAGAATGTTCCTAGATCTAACATTATGATGTTATTATTTTGATTTCATGGTAGATCTACAAATATTTTCAAAATGTAGTGGAATATCTTAAGGTTTATCGTTTATTTGAAAAGGAATTTAAAGGAAGAAGATGAATAGTAAATTACAAAGAAAGGTTTAAGTTTTCTAGATAAAAATACCACATATATAAAGTGAATGCATACAAAAGTTATAGTAGTGAGATTTTTTTAAAGATTTAAGTAGGTTTTGGGAAGAAAAATAATTTTTTAATTCATCGGATATCGCCTGGCGATATCGACCTATCTCCTGTGATAGTGGATTGACATAATATTTATGATTGTTGCATGAAATGACATATGGATCAAGTTCAAGGGTACGTAAGAGTTCTTACAGCAACCCATACACATCCTGTTAATCATATCCAAGAAAAGAAAAGGCATCTATTGGGGTGGAAATAATGTTAGTGATTAATCAGACCGGATATGCACATATCTATAACATGTTTGCTGAAGCATGTATAATTTTAGTTAATATTTTAGATATGTTATCATCCATGCTAGTGAGGGGATTTTGTTAGATCTATAATTGGATTTGGGCTAGGTTCACTAAATTAGGAAGTTTGACCCAATATGTATAGCTAGGGTCATGTCTCTGTCCTAGAGTATATGCCAAGTCCTTAGAGTCAAAACTGTATTGACCAGTCATCAACAGACTACAAAAGACTCAAGACTTAGAGAAATTTCAAAGACTCAAGAAATGAGTTCGACGTTCGTCGAACTTAGGTCGACAAAAGGCGTGCTAAGCTCGACGAACTCAGAGACAATTCTCTGAGCTGAGCTCGACGAACTTGGTACTCAAGTCGATGATTTATGGACACTATATTTCGACATTCCAAGTCCAGAATTTCTTTCTCTGAACTCCAGTCGACGAACTTAGTTCTATGCTCGACGATTCCTGGGCATTCTACTTCAACATGTTATTCCAGAAACATCTAAATATTCTGAGTCCGGAATCATACTCCAGTTGATGAATTCATCTTCTCAGCTCGACAAACTTAGACCACATTCTTGGCAAGCTTTATCAAGTAGCAGTTAGAAGTTCTCAGCTCGACAAAACTAGTTCTAAAGTCAACGATTTCTGGACATCTTCAACATTCTTAAGTACAAGAAACATTTCACTGAACTCAATACGACGAAGTTAGAATCTCAGCTCGACGACGACGATGGTGATGCACAAAATTAGCATGGTTCTAGAGAAAGCTGTTAACTACTCTCAGGTCGACGATCTTGGATCTCAGCTCGATGAACAAAGATTATATTGTCGACGAACATAATTTCTTAGCTCGACGAACTCATGACCCAGGTCGACGAATTCTATTTTCTGCTCAACGATTTCTGTGAAGTTCTAGACTATGATATTTTCTCCCTCTGTTCTTAATTTATTGCAATAATTCCTGAGTAATCAGTGCTAGATATTCTCTGAATATTACCGTTAGATGCAGCATTGATTATGGACTTCATCAAGATTATTACTTGCAATTTTTCAATGGGACAGTGGGGAAATCAATCAATGCAATTATTCTCCAGGCCGTCAGCATTGAATGAAGGAAGGGATTCAAAATTCAGATGGAAGATTTCATGGAAAAAAAAAGATTTTTCTTCCTTCTTCCGTACACAGTGAATAGGGATTTTCTTCTTCCTTCTCATAAAAACACAGAGAACAGAATACACAAGGCAATAGCACAGTAGAGAAATCAGAAGCCCTAGACCAGAGAACAGCAAGCTAAAGAAGAAGAAGAAAATCAATCAAAAATCAAGAGTCTTCTTCCTTCATCATATCAGGATTCTTCAGAGGACCACAAATATTCTATCTGTCAAAGAAGTTCCTAGATACCATCTGGTCAAGACTAAAACATTGAAGACCTACTCACCCTACAGCAAGGCCCAAATCTTCTTGGGTTCAATATCTCAGGGGGAGCTTTTGCTAACATCATAAATCCACTAAGTCTTCTTAGTTGTATTTGAGAAAGAGAAGACACCATCACTCTCTCATCCACCACTATAAAAAGGGTTCTTTAACTCCCTTCAAAAGTTATTCTTGGTTGCAAGTCTCCTGACCAAAAGACTTGGGTTGGTTTTTGAGCACCTGATCAAAAGCTCATTGGTGGCAGTCACCTGATCAAAAACCTGAGTGGATTCCTACCAGGGTGGTAGAAGAGTGGATGTACCCAGGTTGGGGAAACACTATAAAATTCTTGTGTTGTCAAGTTGCACTTTTTCTTTTGTTTTTGTTGTGGATGTGATAGTTAGGTTTCACTGTACAAGTGATAGTGCTAGATTAATTTATCTTAGGTCTGTTTTTGTTTACAGCAAAAAGTTTTTTTTTTATTTTACCAAGATACTCTATTCACCCCCCCTAGAGTATCTCAGATCTAACCCTTACTTTTAATTGGTATCAGAGCAAGGTTCCTTTGGTTGTACAAGCTAACCCTTGAACCAAAAGATCCTCAGTTAGATCTGAATGCTATCTCTATTAGATTTACATTCACAGCATGGCATAGAATAATGATTATGCAAGAACCAGACCTCCAGTATGCAACTTAAATAAGTTTGCCTTCTGGAAGGCAAGAATCAAATTATATATGAATTCTATTGATGAAGACATCTACAACTCCATTTTGACAGGTCCTCCTCAAGCAACTGCATCTACATCTACAGCAACATCAAGTACTCATACAGTTCCACCACCTGAGTGGACTGAAGCTCAGAAGAAAGCTAGAGTTGCTGATGCTAAAGCCATGAACATTATGGCCCAAACAATCTCTAATGACATTTTCCAGAAAGTGGCTGAATGCACTTCAGCCAAGGCTATCTGGGAATCCCTCAACCAAATGGTGGCTGTCTATGCTAATGAAAAGAAGGATAGAAGATCCAATCTCATATCACAATATGAGAACTTCAAGAAGGAGGACGCTGAATCTATTGTAGATATGTACAACAGGCTGAGCTCAATCATCAATGAATTGAAGACCTTGGATAAGGACATCACCCTCACTAAGGTGAATGACAAAATCCTTATGTACTTCCCAAGCTCATGGGATTCAAGGATCTGGCCAATCAAGGAGGCCAGAATCTTAAATGAGATTTCCACTTAATTTCTTTTGGGAAAACTCAAGTCCTATGAGCAGCTCATTAAGTCCAGAGAAGCAGTTGAACAAAGGACTCCTCCACTAGCAAGGAAAGAGCATAACCTGGCATTCAAGGCTGCGGAAGAGACAGAAAATTCAGCAATAAATGAATAACTAATGAGTCTTCTTGCCAAAAGATTTTATAAAATGGCAAGGAAAGACTTCAGGAAGAAATCATCCAGGCAGGATGATAAGCCAAGGTATGACAAAACCCCTACTAAAGAAGTGGTTTGCTTTGGCTGCAGGAAACCTGGACACTTCATCTCAGAGTGCCCAAAAAATCAAATGAAATAAAGGAGAAGAGAAAAGGATTCTAGAAGACAACAAAGCTCAAGGCCTTCCTCCAGCAAATATAAAAAATGAGAAAGGCTTTGTAGCTGAAAGCTGGAGTGAAACTGAAGGTGAATCCGCATCTTCCAGCTCCAGTGAAGAAGAAGAATAGTCAAGGGCCAAAGAAGTCTGCCTCATGGCCATTGATGCCTCAAGAAGTCAATCAGATGAAGAGGAAGAATTTGAAAATGAAGAAGCTTCAGAAACAGAAGCTGATCAGGTACTTTTATCTTTTGACTACAATTCTGATGCTTTCAAATTTGAATTTAAAACCATGTGTATTGATTTAATAAACTCTGAAAAGGAAATCAAAACACATAGGGAAAGACTAGCTAATCAGGAAGATATGATTTCTGAAAACACTAGGTTAAAGGATGAACTAAATCTAGCTAATGAACAAATTAACTCCTTAAAAACACTGCTATGTGAGGCCAAATAACTTGAGGAATCTCTCAATGGGAGAAGCCTTAAGCTGATGAGCATCACAAGAACAGTTAATGCCAGACTGAATGACAAACTAGGCTTGGGTGCATCATCAAGTTTGCCCCCCATTCTCAAGAAGAACATAATATCAACCCCCATCAGATTTGTTACAGCTAAGGGTAAAGAAGTAATGAACAACAACCAAACCACAGAAGAAGTAACTAATTTAAAAATCACAGTAATAGAAACCAGAAAACCATAGATAAAAACAATGTTCAGCAGATTTCGTCAAACTCAGATCGATGAAATGTGGCCAGTTCGTCGAACTCAAGTCAACGAATGCTGAACGCAAAACTACATAATAATCATATGTCTAACTGCGATCGACGAACTGTGTATGGTTCATCGAGCAGAGGTCGACGAACATGGGGCACAAAAAAAGACTATGTTCATTCTCTGAGCAAAGATTGATGATCTCATCCCATTTCGTCGAACTCTGGTCGACGAGCTCACAACATTTTGTCGAACCCAAAAAGACTTAATAAAAGTCATAACTATAATAGCACCTCTAATAAATCTAGGAAACCATTTAACCCACTTGCTGATTGGATAATTCCACCAAGAAGATATTACCCATTAGGATATAAATCACAACCTGAATTTTCTGTGATTTCAAGTTTTTCCTATCAGCAAAACAAAGGACCCAAGGTAACCTTGGTCAAGAACAATTTATTATTTTCTCTGCAGGTGAAGAGCTGTCCAGTTGTTAATCAACTATGGTATCTGGACAGTGGATGCTCCAAACACATGACTGGCAGCAAGGACAACTTAAGCAACTATAAGTCCAAGCTGGGACCAAAGGTTATCTTTGGTGATTCAAATTGGGGCCAGTCGGAAGAATTTGGAGAAGTAAAGATTGGAGCAGTCACTTTCAAGAAAGTGACATATGTAAGTGGACTCAACCATAACCTTATCTCTATCAGCCAATTATGTGATGAAGGTTATCAGGAACACTTTAACTCTACGTCCTGTATTATTTCTAATAAAGAAAAACAAAATGTTTTAATTGGAAATAGACAAGGTAGCATATACATAGTAGACTTTCTTTCTGCCAATTCAGATATTTGTCTGCTCAATATTGTTTGCAATCAAAATGAATTATGGCATAAAAGGCTAGGACATGTTAACATGAAAAATATTTCTAGTCTATCTAAAGACAACATTGTGAGATGTTTGCCTTCTGGTCCCTACAAGAAGGAAGGCCTCTACAGGGCTTGTCAACTAGGCAAGCAAACTAAATCTAGCTTTAAGTCAGTTAATAAAAGTGATTCACCTAGGATCTTGTACTTGCTACACATGGATCTCTTTGGACCCATTGTTGTACAAAGCCTAGGAGGGAAATCCTATACTCTAGTCATTGTAGATTGAAAGAAAAAGGGGGTGATAAACTCTAAATAACTCTATGTGGGGGGAATAGAGTTATAAAAAAGCTTTTGACAGTAAAGATAAAAGCAAATACTTCTAAGCTAATCTAATCAAAATCTAAGCAAAGGCTAACCACAACACAAGCACAAAAGAACACAGAAAGCACAACCAGATCACATAAGAATCTTATAGTGGTTTTCCAACTGGGTACATCCACTCTTCTACAACCCTTGGTAGGAATCCACTGCAGGTTTTGATCAGGTGACTGCCACCAATGAGCTTTTGATCAGGTGCCCAAAAACCAACCGAAGTCTTTTGGAAGGAGACTTGTGAACCAGAATATTTTTGAAGGGAATTAAAACCCTTTACAGAGGTGGGGATGAGAGAGTGATGAAAGTGTTCTTTTCTCAATCACAATGAGAACACTATGTGGATTCAGTGATGTTGTCAAAGATCCCCCTGAGATGTAAAAGGGTTCAGGCTGGGAAGCTTTGCATAAGGTGAGTAGGTGTTCAATTGAGAAACTTGATCTAGGAGCTTTAGACTGATGGTGCTTGAATGACTTAGCAAGGTCCTGGAGAAGAAGAATAGGAAGACCCTTGATTTGAAAAAGGTGTTCTTCTTGCTTCTTCTTCAAATTACTGACAAAATGAGAAAGCTAATGAAGATCTGCTTCAGAAAATGAGAATGATTGAAAGCAGGAATGTTCTTCTCTGTATGTCTCTTTGTCTTTTTCTGAAAACCTTGGTTTCAATTTCAAAAACATTCCTTTTCCATATTCTGCAGGAATCGAGGAGATGACAAAACTGCTACAATTACTGCAATAAATGATTTCCTCAACTGTCTTTGGCATGTAATATAATATAATAACTCTGTGAAGACCTGTAGTTAATGATGCAATAGAAACAACTATAATCCTTGAAAACATCAGCATTAACTACCCGAGATTTGATGCCATAAATTGCATTGACAAAATAAGAATGAAATCTTCAAGACAGTTGAGCAATAAGACAGTTGAACACAGAACAATAATCGCTGGGCTGAGATAGAAGATCGTAGAGCTGAGACAGGAAATCGTCGATCTGAGATATGAGATCAGAAGAGAAAGCGTCGACCTGAGCTCGTAGATCGTCGAGCTCAGTTTAGAGATTAATCTTTGAGATCATTGATAGGAGATTGACGATCGTCGAGATGAGTTCGACGAAAGTCGAACTGATTTGAAATTCATACTCTACTTATGAGTCTTGGTCTTTGAAATGATGTCCAATGCTGGTCTTTGTGAAGCCTGTTCTACTAAGACTAACTTAGACCTAGACTTTGACCCTAGCTATACAAGTGGGTCAACCAACCTATGAGTGAATCTAGCCCAAATCAAACATGGGGTTCCAACAATCTCTCCCTATTTGGGTGAGGTTACTCAAAATAAAAATAATAACAAAAAGTAATACAGTGCTATAGATATGTGATATAATATTGAAATAATCAACATATATAGTATAACATGTAATTCACAAATAATTCAGTCAAACCAATCAAAATAACTAAACTATAAAGAGTTCAGATAACTTAGGATTTATCAGAAGGAGGAGCAGGAGAAAATATGATCTTCCTGGAAGGATCCTCTGCTTCTTTCTTTGTAATCTTCATATCTTGATCTCCTAGAATCTTCTGAGATGTAGCTCGAGGCACAACTGCTTCAGGATGAAGAGACATATACTTTGAAGGATTAAATACTTTCTTGCTGACCTACAATCTGTTAAGTTCTTTCTCTCTATATGATGACATAGTAGTGAATTTAGAGGGGTCTTGACATTCTTTCCTGGCTTTATTCATTTGAGAGAGCCCAACTAATTCATTAAACCTTGTCATCCTGAAGTTGGGGTCAAGCTCAGGATCAAGAGGAGGAGAAGGAGGCCTCTCTAAATTTGCTACCTGGTCTGACTTTAAAGAAGAGATTCTGAACTGAATATATTGGTCCTGGAAATTTGTAGACACTATATGTGGCTGTTTCTGACTGGAGTATAAAGACCTGGGAGGTGGAACTTCACTAAGCTTTCCTTTTAACTTTCCTGAAGTACTAGACCTTTGAGAAGATGATTGCTTATCAGAAGATCCAGCTGGAGGAGGATTTGAAGATCTGTCTTGCCTTTGATAGGTTTGAGTAATAGAAGGAGATCTTTGAGTTACTAATCCGGAGGCTCCTGCTGCAGGAGGAGGTGGAGGAGGACGACCTCTCTTAAACTTCTGAGGTGGAGGAGAGTATCTCCTGCTCTTCTTCCTAGCTTTTTGTTCATTCTTAGATAACCACATCCATCTTTCCATGCCAGGCTATGGTGTAATCCCTTTCAAAATGTAGTAAGGGGTGTCATTTGTATTGCCTGGCTTGGGAGCAGCTATGGGAGCAGCCTTTCTTCTCTTAGACATTTTCTTCTTCTTAGAATCAGAATCACAATCTTCTGAATCATCATCTTGATCTTCATCAGATGATCCTTAGGGATTATTATAAAGAGCATCAATCTCTCTAATCATTTCTATGGGAATTTCCTTAACAGCTGGAGGAGGGACAACTTTAGCAAGGACTGCTTCAGTTTCCAAAGCAATGTCTTGAGCAAGAATGTCATCAAGACTGGGAATGGGGCTATCATCCACAACATAGGATAGCCCAGGAGGGCTAGATATCTGATCATCAGGATGTACTGCTGGAGGAACTACCAAACTTGCCTTAAGCTGTCTGAGCACTTTAGAAGTTATAGGAGGAGAGCATCACACAATGTCCAAACAAGATGGCTTGGGCCTTGGAAGATAATTAAGATAACTTGTGCAGAAAGAATTTAATAGATCAAAAATATCCACTATGGGATTGATGCAACAATCACCAACTGTCACAACTACTAGAAGAGTTATTTCCTCTGAGTCTGTATCAAGAGTTATTTCTTCTGAATCTGTATAAATATCAATAGCTTCTGTATATATAACTATCTAATTTTCTGAAGGAACGTCTAACTGGTCTTCTAAAGAGATATCTGTCTGCATTTCTATTGGAACTGCTGCTGCTATTGAGACTGCTGAAGGGATCAAAGGAGCTTCTTCATTGGATATCTCCCCCTACCTGGCTGCAGAGGTTTCTGTAGTCAGGCCACCAGAAGAAGGGCAGAGGATAGAGAAGCAACTGTTTGGGTAAGAGTGTTTATAGAAGCAGTAAGAGGAGCTACAGCTTGAGCTATAAAAATCTCTAAGGAAGGAGAAATGAATTGCAGAAGATATTTAGCTACAATGGAGAAGTTGAGGTAAAGGGGTTCAGGTTCAAAGGTTGAGTAAGGAGTTCTATGCCCAGAGTTTGAGCAAATAGAGAATGCAGAAGAGAAGTCTGTGCGAGTGCATTCAGGAAAAGATAATGATGAAGGGGAAGCATGGGGAAGAGATGTTGATGGAACATATGTTGATGGAACATTTTCTTGGATGGGGTCAGAGGCGATCTGAGAGGATAGTCATGGAGAAATGATGGGAGAAGAAATGTGCTGAGGAGAATCATGAGGATCTTCAGGATGATCTTCATAAGGAGAAGCAAGATTGATTGCATGAGGAGATGCAGATAGATCTGGAGGAGAAGATGGGGGATGATCTGCATAGGGAAATGCAGGATGAGATGCATGATGATCTCCATAGGTCTGGATGAGGATATGTGAGACGGGAGAAGGAGGTGAATCAGGAGATGGAGAGGATTGGATTAGGGAGGGAGCTGAGGAGGGGACAGAGACAGGAACATCTTCTGGAGTTGGGGAAGTAGCTGGATCAGCTCTGGTATCCTCAGAAGTCTTAGAGGCATTAGGAGGCCTTGGAATGGTCCTCTCCCATTTTACAAACAAAGAGGAATCCAACCTCTTGCTGGCATTGATGAATTGGGTCTGGGAGACCATCAGTTCAGGGGATTTTGCCTGGAGAAATATCCTCAATATTCTCCCAAAGCATACCTCTTTCTTAGAGCATTTCCTTCTAATCAATAAAAAGAACAAATCAGCCCATTTGACTGATTTTCCAATAACTAGAGCAGACATAATGGCAAACTGCTGCCTATTAATATTATCATGGGAAGAGTTCTTTCCCAATAGCACTTTCCCGACAACATCAGAAAAGAACTTATATTGAGCAGATAAGTTCTTCTTGAGCAACTTTGTTGGCACTCCATCAGGATGACCCATCCTTCCGAGCATAGTTCTATATTCAGAACTGTCGTGATCCAAACTATCATCTCCATTCACCAAGTCAAATAATTCAGAAATAATGACAGGGGTGAGAATAACCTGATTTCCAGCAATAGATCCAATCATGGTTGATTCATCTGGGCAAGTTGAGGAGTAAACCAACTCTTTAATCTCTGCAGTTGGCAACTTGATTCTCTTTGTCATAAACTTCCTCAGACCTTGATTTTCACAAAGCTGCAGCATATCCATGAATATCAAATCGCAATGGCTGATCGAGTTGAAATCGATGTCAAACCCTGCGTGAAATATCATCGCAGATAGGATAGCCGCCGGAATCGCCATTAGAAACCTGCAAGAGAGAACACAAGATCAAGTGCAGGAGGGGAAGTTGGAAAGCGCGGGATAGAGCACGACAATAAACCCTTAAGTAGGTTTTTCATAATGTGAAGAGTCGGGCTCTGTCCTACGATAAATAAAGAAAAACTTCGATCTCAGGTCGACGACAGATTTTAGTTAAATATTATCATTGATCTTAGATTGAAGATGGAAAATAGATCGTCGATCTCAGATCGACAATTTATCTTCTGAAGTATAGGCGTCAAACTCCGTTCGATGATTTTTACTTCACAGAGCTATCGTCGACCTCAGGTCGACGATTTAGCTCAAGATCAGTTCAAAGATCGTCGAACTTTGTTCGATGATTTTGGAATAGATCCAAAACCTAAGACAGAAAAGTTAAATTAATCCTTCCCATTGATCATTCCAAGCTGATTCAGGAAGAACGGGTGCTTCTTTTCATCTAGGGGTTTGGTGAAAATGTCTGCTCTTTGAAAATCAGTGGAGACAAAGTCAAGATTAATTTTTTTTGTCTACATTATCTCTAATGAAATGATGTCTTATATCTATATGTTTTGTTCTAGAATGATGCACTAGATTATGTGCTATAGATATAACACTTGTATTGCTTTTTGTTATTATTTTTATTTTGAGTAACCTCACCCAGATAGGGGGAGATTGGTGGAACCCCATGTTTGATTTGGGCTAGGTTCACTCATAGGTTGGTTGACCCACTTGTATAGCCAGGGTCAAAGTCTAGGTCTAAGTTAGTCTTAGTAGAACAGGCTTCATAAAGACCAGCATTGCACATCATTTCAAAGACCAAGACTCAGAAGTTGAGTATGAATTTCAAATCAGTTTGACTATCGTCGAACTCAGCTCGACGATCGTCGATCTCCTATCAACGATCTCAGAGATTAGTCTCTGAATTGAGCTCGACGATCTACGAGCTCAGGTCGACGCTTTCTCTTCTAATCTCAGATCTCAGATAGATAATTTCCTATCTCAGCTCGACAATCTTCTATCTCAGCTCAGCAATTATTATTCTGTGTTCAACTGCCTTATTGCTCAACTGTCTTGAAGATTTCATTCTTATTTTGTCAGTGCTATTTATGGCATCAAATCTCTGGTAATTAATGCTGATGTTTTCATGGATTATATGACCTAGCCTTTTATTCCATAAATCATTCTGATTACTAGAGATATTGAGTAAGCAGATATCAGAATTGGAAGAAAGAAAATTAACTAAGTATATGTTACCTTGTCTATTCCCAATTAAAACAAGTTTGTTTACTTTAGATGAAATAATACAAGAGCTAGAGTTAAAAGTTACCTGATAACCTTCATCACAAAGTTGATTTATTGAGATGAGGTTATGCTTCAAACTACTTACATAAGCAACTTTCTTGAAAGTCACTGTTCCAATCTTGACTTTACTATAACCTTTGGTCTGGCCCCAGTTTGAATCACCAAAGGTAACCTTTGGTCCTAGCTTGTACTTGTAATCACATAAGTTGTCCTTGCTCCCTGTCATATACTTGGAGCAACCACTATCTAGGTACCGATGTTTATTATATGCTGGACAACTCTTTACCTGCAAGAAAAATAGCTAATTGTTTTTACCCAGGTAACCTTGGGTCCTTGTCGATTTACATAACTGTAACTGGAAATGTAAGAACATTCATGTTGATTATTGTAACCTTTAGGATGATATCTTCTTGGTGGTATTATACATTGATTAAAGTGATTGAAGTTGCTATTAGAATTAAGTTTTCTGTTAATAGAATTTGGGATCGATGATTTCTGGTTGGATCATCGAACTGAGCTCGACGACGTTGGATGAGATCTTCGATCTCTGCTCGAAGAATGAAAATAATCATTCTCAAGGCACCAAAATCGTCGATCTCTTGTCGACGAATCATACTGATATCATCGATCGTAGATCAAAGAATGATTACTACTGAAGTTTGTGTTCAGAGATCGTCGTTCTGAGTTCGACGATCTGTTCATATATCGTCGATTTGAGTTCGACGATTACCGCTGAACATTGTTATTTTTATTATTCTTATGGTTTTTTATTTTGTCCTCAGCTTCAGTTTATTCAAGAACTTTATTAAAATTATTTACTTGTTCAGTGTTTTTCTTTCCTTTATCAGAAATAAAATTTACAGGTTTTGAAAGATGATTCCTTTGGATTAGGGTTGGTTCACTGGATGTAGCTCCTAATCCTAATTAGCAGTTATTAGTTCTAGCATTTACTGTGCTGGTTATAACTAGCAATTTCAAACTTCTGCCATTTAATGATTCTTTTAATAGCTTAGCTTTGCTAAGTTCTGATTTCAGAAAAGTAATTTGTTCATTTGCAGATTTCAGTTCACTAGATAGATTTGTATTTTCAGAAATGTTTTTATCTAGATCATTTAATTTATCTCTGAGAAGTTTGATTTCCTTCTAAGAGCTTATCAAATCTAAGCATAAGTTTTTAAATTCAAATTTAAATTCATCAGATTCAAAATCATAAGATGTTAATACCTGATCTTCATCTAAGAGGTTTTCTTCATTATCAGATTCATCTGTATCTGATCTGCTACTGCTTGCATAAATTCCCATGAGGCAAACTTCCTTTGCCTTTGCCTCCTCTTCTTCTTCACTGGAGCTAGAAGATGTGGATTCATTTTCTGTGTCACTCCATGTTTCAGCCACAAATCCTTTGTCCTTCTTTTTTTGCTTGTTGGAAGAGGGCTTGTTGTAATGCTTGCTTGTTGATTCCTTCTCTCTTCTTCTTTCCTTCTTTTAATTTTCAGGACATTCAGACATGAAGTGTCCTGCTTTCCTGCATCCAAAACACACTACCTCTTTAGTGGGAGTTTTGTGATACCTTGGCTTGCTGTCATTTCTGGACGACTTCTTTCTAAAGTCCTTCCTTGTCATTTTAAAGAATATCTTGGCAAAGAGACTCATTAGCTCTACATTGACTATTGGAGCTTCAGTCTCTTCAGCAGCCTTGAATGCAATGGATTGTTCTTTCCTTGCTAGAGGAGGAGTACTGTGTTCTACAACTTCTCTGGACTTGATTAACTGCTCATAAGATTTGAGCCTTCCCAGGAGAGATTCAGTTGAAATCTCATTCAAGCTTCTAGCCTCTTTGATTGGCCAGATCTTGGTGTCCCATGAGCTTGGGAAGCACATTAGGATTTTGTCATTTACTTCAGTCAAGGTGATTTCTTTATCAAAGGTCCTTAGCTCACTGATGATGGAGCTAAGCTTGTTGTACATCACTTCAACTATTTCTGCTTCATCCTTTTTGAAGTTTGCATATTGTGTTATGAGGTTTGATCTTCTATCTTTACTCTCATCTGCTGAGCCAGCAACCATTTGGTTGAGTGAGTCCCAGATTGCTTTTGCAGAGGTGCACTCAGCCACCTTCTGAAAGATGTCATCTGACATAGTCTAAGACAATATGTTCATAGCTTTGGCATCAGCAATCTTGGCTTTCTTTTGAGCATCTGTCAAGCCAGGGGTGGGACAGCACTTAGATCTGATGATGTGAAGGGAGTTGAAGATCCCTGAGATGGTGGTCCTATTAAGATGGAATTGAAAATATCTTCATCAAAAAAATTCATGTATAACTATATTCTTGCCTTCTAGAGAGTGAACTTAGACACATTATACACTGGAGTTCTGGTGCTAGTGTATTCCTTATTTTGTGCCATGGTATCAGATAACTTAAATAATCCAAAAATAATATTTATTTAGAGCTTATCTGGAGGTCTTGGTTGGTTCAGGTGTTAGCCTGTAAAAGAATAGCCAACATACCTCTGATACCAATTGAAAGAAAAAGGGGATGATAAACTCTGAATAACTCTATGGGGGGAATAGAGTTATAAAAATTCTTTTGATAGTAAAAATAAAAGCAAATACTTCGAAGCTAATCTAATCAAAATCCAAGCAAAGGCTAACCACAGCACAAGCACAAAAGAACACAGAAAGCACAACCAGACAATACAAGAATCTTATAGTGGTTCCCAAACTGGGTACATCCACTCTTCTACCATCCATGGTAGGAATCTACTACAGGTTTTGATCAGGTGACTACCACCAATGAGCTTTTAATAGGGTGCCCAAAAACCAACCCAAGTCTTTTGGAAGGAGACTCGTGAACCAGAATAATTTTGAAGGGAATTAAAACCCTATGCAGAGATGGGGATGAGAGAGTGATGAAAGTCTTCTTTTCTCAATCACAATGAGAAGACTATGTGGATTCAGTGATGTTGTCAAAGCTCCCCCTGAGATGTAAAAGGGTTCAGGCTGGGAAGCTTTGCACAAGGTGAGTAGGTCTTCAATTGAGAAACTTGATCCAGGAGCTTTAGACTGATGGTGCTTGAATGACTTAGCAAGGTCCTGGAGAAGAAGAACAGGAAGACCCTTGATTTGAAAAAGGTGTTCTTCTTGCTTCTTCTTCAAATTACTGACAGAATGAGAAAGCTAATGAAGATCTGCTTCAGAAAATGAGAATGGATGAAAGCAGGAATGTTCTTCTCTGTATGTCTCTCTGTCTTTTTCTGAAAACCTTGGTTTCAATTTCAAAAACATTCCTTTTCCATATTCTGCAGGAATCGAGGAGATGACAAAACTGCTACAATTACTACAATAAATGATTTCCTCAACTGTCTTTGGAATGTAATATAATATAATAACTCTATGAATACCTGTAGTTAATGTTGCAATAGAAACAGCTATAATACTTCAAAACATCAACATTAACTACCAGAGATTTGATGCCATAAATAGCATTGACAAAATAAGAATGAAATCTTCAAGACAGTTGAGCAATAAGGCAGTTGAACACAGAACAATAATCGCTGGGCTGAGATAGAAGATCGTGGAGCTGAGACAGGAAATCGTCGATCTGTGATGTGAGATCAGAAGTGAAAGCGTCGACCTGAGCTCGTAGATCGTAGAGTTCAGTTTAGAGACTAATCTTTGAGATCGTTGATAGGAGATCGACGATCATCTAGTTGAGTTCGATGAAAGTCGAACTGATTTGAAATTCATACTCTACTTATGAGTCTTGGTCTTTGAAATGATGTCCAATGCTGGTCTTTGTGAAGCCTATTCTACTAAGACTAACTTAGACCTAGACTTTGACCCTGGCTATACAAGTGGGTCAACCAACCTATGAGTGAACCTTGCCCAAATTAAACATGGGGTTCCAACATAGATGACTTCTCAAGATTCACGTGGGTGTTATTTCTGAGTTCTAAGTCAGATACCTTTAAAGTTCTTACAGATTTTCTCAGGATCATACAGATTGAGTACTCTACTCATGTTGCATTGATCAGAAGTGATCATCGTACAAAGTTTGAGTCTCTTCTTATGCATGAGTTCTGTGAGAAGGAAGGTATCAGGCACTACTTCTCAGCTCCTAGAACTCCCCAACAAAATGGGGCAGCTGAAGGGAAGAATAGAACCTTTATTGAATCTGCAGGCACATTACTTGCAGATGCTTATATGCTACTATCCTTGTGGGCAGAGGCTATAAGCACAACAAATTATGTACTGAACAGAAGTTTGATACATAAACTTAAGAATAGGACTCCCTATGAATTACTTAAAGGGAAGAAACCTAAAATCGCTTATTTTAAAGTATTTTGGTGTATATGTTACATACATAATAATAATAAGAAATATATTAGAAAGTTTGAAGCTAAGGCTGAAAAGGGAATCTTTCTAGGATATTCCCAAGTAAGCAAAGCTTATAGGGTATTTAATAAATCATCTTTAAAAATTGAAGAATCAATTCATGTTACCTTTGATGAAGCTAACATGTCTTACAAGGTGAAAGAAAATTCTACCAGTAATCCTTTGTAGGTATCTCACTTGTGTGAGAATTTGGATGGACTAAGCCTCACCCAAGAGGTTCCAACACATCCTTCTCCACAAGTTGATGAAGACAGTGAAGAATAACCTTTTGAAGAAGTTGAACCTCATTCAACAGCAAACATAATTCCACAAGAGGAATTAATTCCAAATGCTGTAGCAGAATCAACTCCACCCACTGATCTTGTCACACTAAGGGATCACCCTAGATCTCAAGTGATTGGAGACATATCAGTAGGTGTACAGAAAAGGCGTCAACTCAAATAAGATGTGATGCATGTCTGTTTTCTCCCTCAAGTGGAGCCCCAATCGATAAAATATGTTGAGTAAGATCCCCACAGGATCATTGCAATGCAAGAAGAACTCAACCAATTTGAGAGATGCAGAGTTTGGGATTTGGTTCCAAGACCCAAAGACTATCCAATCATTGGAACCAAATTGGTATATAGAAACAAACTAGATGCCCATGGTGTAATTGTGAGGAACAAGGCTAGGCTTGTTGCTCAAGATTATAGGCAATAATAGGGGATAGACTATGACCAAACATTTGCACCAGTTGCAAGGTTAGAGGCAATCAAAATTTTTCTTGCTTATGCTGCCTACAAGAAGTTTAAAGTCTACCAGATGGATGTGAAAAGTGCCTTTCTAAATGGAGTGCTAAAAGAAGAGGTTTATGTTGAACAATCTCCAGGTTTTATCTCTCCAACCCATCCTTCTTATGTATTTAGATTGCATAAAGCACTCTATGTCTAAATCAAGCTCCAAGAGCTTTGTATGAGACCTTAGCTAGCTTTTTGATAGAGCATAAATTCCCTAGAGGCATTTTAGATAAATCATTGTTCACTAGGCACCATAAGGATCAAACATTGTTAGTACAAATATATGTAGATGACATTATATTTGGGTCTACAGATTCCAAACCATGCAAGAGGTTATCAGACCTCATGCATTCAAAGTTTGAAATGAGTAGCATGGGAAAGCTCTCCTACTTCCTTGGTCTCCAAGTGAAGCAGCTACCTGATGGCATCTTCATCTCCCAGACTAAATATGCTAAAGAGCTTTTTAAGAAGTTTGGGATGGCTGATGCCTCAGCAAAGAAAACACCTATGGCCACTAATGATGTAATAGATTCTGATCCACATGGGAAACCTATTGACCAGAAGTTATATAGGAGCATTATTGGGTCCCTACTATACCTTACAGTAAGCAGACCAGACATAATGTTTACCACATGTCTTTGTGCTAGGTTTCAGGTGAACCTTAAAGATTCTCACCAAATTTTTCTAAAAAGAATTTTGAGATATATAAAGAGTTGTCCTAGTCTAGGCCTTTGGTATCCTACTGAGTCAGAATTTGATTTAACTAGATATTCAGATGTTGACTTATCTGGATGCAGGGTTGACAGGAAAATTACCTCAGGGACTTGCCAGTTCCTTGGTATGAGATTAGTGTCTTGGTTCTGCAAGAAACAAACATCTTTGTCCACATCAACTGCTGAAGCAGAATACATTGCAGCTGACAGTTGCTGTTCTCAGATGTTGTGGATTAAAAACCAAATTCTAGACTATAGTTTCAACTTAAATAATTCAACTCTCTTTTGTGATAACACATGTGCTATATCCATAGCACAAAATCCAATCCATCACAGTAGGACTAAAAATATATATATTAGACATCATTTCATTAGAGAGTGTATAGAAAAAAAATGAAGTTAATCTTGTCTATATCTACACTGATTTACAAAGAGCTGATATTTTCACCAAACCTCTGGATGAAAGAAATCACTTGTTCTTTATAAATCAGCTTGGAATGATCAATGAAGATGCTTTAATTTAATTTCTATCTGCACTCAATGAATTTTCCAAAGTTTGTCGAACGGAGTTCGACGAACTGGGAAGAGTTCTTAAGATATTCGTCAAATGGAGATAGACGAACTCTCTGTGTGTGAAGTCATTTTCGTCGAACGGAGATTGATGAATCTGCTTCAGAAAACTTTCATCGAATAGAGCTCGTCGAAATGTTTTCAAATCTTCAGACTGAGCTCGACGAATCATTTAACTACAAATTATTTCGTCGACCTCAGATCGAAGAATTATTTTATTTTTTTGGTGGAACGGAGTTTGTCGATTCATATTTTGGAAAATCTTATATCTAGGTTTTCTTCGACCTCCGTCCTACGCTTTCAGTTCCCTTGCACTTGATCTTCATTTTTCTTTTGCAGGTGAACAAATGGCGATTCCAGCAGGCAGTCTCGCAGCGATGAAATTCGACAGTGGATTTGATGTTGATTTTGAATCCTTCCAACATTCAGACAGAATATTCCTGGACATTCTAAAACTACTTGAAGATCAGCAGTTGAAGACTCTGATGACCACCAGAATCAAACTCGCCAGCGCGGAGATTAGAGAGTGGGTCTACACTTCTTCCACCACCGATGAGAACGTCGTGACATGGACAATATCTGGTAATGCAGTTTCTCTCACCCCCGCCGTTCTGACTGAAATTTTTGGATTAAAAAATTTTACAGAAGAATTAAAGATTGTAAATGAAGATTTTGATGAGATGCTGAGTATGATGGATTATTCTGGAGAAACTGCTAACAAACTGCTGAAGAAACACCTCTCTGTTGAGTACAAATTTCTAGCAGATATTGTGGGGAAAGTATTGCTGGGCAAGCACACTACCCATGATTACATAACCAGGCATCAATTCATGATGATGTGTGGAGTGGTGAACAAGAAGCAGGTGAACTAGGCTTAGATTCTGTTTGAGCTGATGAAGAAGAAGAACAATAAAAAGGAAGTTTGTTTTGGAAGAATTTTGGGAATCTTCCTTAAAGAAAAGGCTGCTGAATCCCTGGTCTCCCCGACCATATTCATTAATGCTTCCAAGAAGCTCATCGGTGCCCTCTTTGGCAGGTGGGAGAGGAGCATCACCAAGCCCTCTAAGGCTTCTTCTGCCTCCACCAGGCCTTCAGAGAGTACCATGGCTAGTTTGGCCACTACCCACCCTGCTGAAGATATCCCTCCTCCACATCCACCTCCTCTAGCTCCTCAAAGCCATCCTCAAATGCTACACCAACTCCCCTCCACCACTCCAACCATAGTTCATACTTCCACACGTCCATCATCCCCACTTCATACATCTACAACTCATGATCCCCTTCATACATCCACTTCCTCTCCCCATGGTACACTAACTCCATCACCACCTTCATATCCCTTACCCCACCATCTAGACAACATCCCATCCTTCAATCTGCTTACATCCCCCCTCCATACTCCTTCTCCTCAGGATACACAAATGTAAGATTCCTTACCTCCTCCTCCACCATCAACTACCACCCTCCCTTTTGTTTCTACTGAAACACCCTCTGCCTCTCTGCCATTAGACCCCTCCATTATTCCATCTCTCATTGTACTTCTTACTCCCCTCCTCAAAATAATTATAGCAGAGGCTATTTAACCTCTAGCCTCCTCCATATCTTCTCTTGCTGATAAGATATCAGCTCTTTCTGCTCCTCCCTCTTTAGTTTGGGGCCTGGCTCCAGTATACTCTGAAACTAGGTAGGGGAGATACTCAATGAAGAAGTAGCAGCAGAAACAGCAGCACATATAGCAACAGCAAAAACATCAGAAAAAGCAACAACAGAAGCAGATGCAGATGCTGATAAAGATTTATTTGTTTTACTTCATTTTTTTGAGTCTGATATGGATCTGGATGAGCAGGTTCTAGAGGAAATAAACATTGCAGGTGATTTTATTATAAATCCCATAGTTGATATCTTAAAGTTGTTGATCAATTTTGACACAGCTTATTTTAATAATCTTCCAGAGTACAACATTAAGCCATCCATGGCTGTAGTCCCCTACACCTCACCAATAAGCCCCAAGGTTGACAAACAACTCAAGGTTAATTTTGCCATTCTAGAGGCTTCTGTCCAGCCATCTCCACCCAGAGCTGATCCCATCAATGTTTCATACCCTCCAAAATATACTTCTGCTCCTAACTTCATAATGGATGACTCACTAATGCCTGATCTTGATGCACTGATCATGGCTGACATAGAAGAAGAAAATAAATCATTTGCCGAAAGTACTGATATGCACAGCTCTCCTCCTCCAGCTCTTTCTCCAAATCTTACTCAGGCTGAAAAGCCCATTAATAAATCTATATTAAAAGCTATTGATGCTTTGTATGATGCTCCTCAAGACTCTGATGATGAGGATGATGATGAAGAGAACTCTGATGATGATCCTAAGAAAAAGAAAGTCTCTAATAAGAGGAAGGCTCCTCCACCTCATGCTCCAAAACCAAATCCATCAAATGACACGCCATATTATATACTTCAGAAGATCACACCTTACAAGGGCATGCTAGCATGGATGTGGCTGTCCAAGAACCAGCAAAAAGAAAGGAAGAAAAGCAGGAGATACTCACCTCCTCCTCTGAGATTCAGAAAGTATCCTCCTCCTCCTCCTCCAACTACTGCTAGTGCTTCAAGTTCTTCAAATCAAAGGACTACCCAGTTTCAAAC
Organism: Platanthera guangdongensis; assembly: GCA_039583875.1. Lineage (NCBI taxonomy): Eukaryota > Viridiplantae > Streptophyta > Magnoliopsida > Asparagales > Orchidaceae > Platanthera > Platanthera guangdongensis. The sequence continues at coordinate 161,264,746 of CM077158.1, forward strand.
CTATCAGAGACATCAAGGTAGGTCCTCCTCTTCTTCAGGAAGAAGCAAACAGAGGCAGTATTCATCAGGCAAGCAACATTAACATCAACAACAACAACAGCAACCTCAACATCAACAACAACTACAACAACCTCAACATCAACAGCAGCAAGTTACTGAACATAAAGATGAAAGCTCAAAGAGACCTGCCTCCCCTCTTGTACCCTTTGAAGATCCAAAGACAGCTACAACTGCAAGGATGGCCAGGTTCCAGGAACTGGTTGGCCTATCCATGATTAATAAAACAAAAGCTAAAGTAAAGGATCCCTCTCAATACTCAACCATGTCCAAATACAGGAAGGAAGAACTTAACAGGTGTGCCAAGGCTAATAAATTATTTAATATTGATGATTATATGAAACTGCATTCTGAAGCTGTAGTGTCAAGGGCTACCTCCTTAATTATCATTGGAACTGCTGACATGACAATGACAAAAGCTCAAGCAGATGATCCTAACAGGGAAATTAAGTTTACTCGGGCAGGTGACAAAGCTAAGGATGATAAGCCAAAGGAGCCCAAGAAGAAGAATTGAACATTTTGAATTATTCTTAATCTCTCTATTATTTTAAAACTGGTTGTATATATTCTTGATACAAAACTATCTATATATATATCTGCTGCATATGTTAAAATTCCTACCAGATATATGTTTTCTTGCTTTGTAATTAATGTGAGTCTGTAATTAGTGACCTTACCCAAATAGGGGGAGATTGTTGGATCCCTAGTTGGATTTGGGCTAGGTTCACTAAATTAGGATGTTTGACCCAACATGTATAGCTAGGGTCATGTCTGTGTCTTAGAGTATAGGCAATGTCCTTAGAGTCAAAATGAATGGACCAGTCATCAAAAGACTACAAAAGACTCAAGACTTAGAGAAATTTCAAAGACTCGGGAAATGAGTTTGACGTTCGTCGAACTCAGGTCGACGAAAGGCATGCTCAGCTCGACGAACTCAGAGACAATTCTCTGAGCTGAGCTCGACAAACTTGGTACTCAAGTCGACGATTTATGGACACTATATTTCGACATTCCAAGTCCAGAATTCCTTTCTCTGAACTCCAGTCGACGAACTTAGTTCTCTACTCGACGATTCCTGGGTATTCTACATCAACATCTTATTCCAAAAACATCTAAATATTCTAAGTCCAGAATCATACTCCAGTCGACGAATTTATCTTCTTAGCTCGACGAACTTAGACCACATTCTTGACAAGCTTTATCAAGTAGCAGTTAGAAGTTTTTAGCTCGATGAAACTAGTTCTCAAGTCGACAATTTCTATACACCTTCAATATTCTTAAGTACAAGAAACATTTAACTGAACTCAAGTCGACGAAGTTAGAATCTCAGCTCGACGATCATGATGCACAGAATTAGTATTGTTCCAGAGAAAGCAATTAACTACTCTCAGGTAGACGATCTTGGATCTCAGCTCGACGAACAAAGATTATCTGGTCGACGAACATAATTTCTTAGCTCGACGAACTCAGGACCCAGGTCGATGAATTCTGTTTTCTGCTCAATGATTTCTGTGAAGTTCCAGACTTGGATATTTTCCTCCCTATGTTCTTAATTTATTGCAATAATTCCTGAGTAATAAATGCTAGATATTCTCTAAATATTACCGTTAGATGCAGCATTGATTATGGACTTCATCGGGATTATTTCTTGCCATTTTTCAATGGGACAGTTGGGGAAATCAATCAATGCAATTATTCTCCAGGCCGTCAGCATTGAATGAAGGAAGGAATTCATAATTCAGATGGAAGATTTCATGGAAAATATTAAAAGATTTTTCTTCCTTCTTCCATACACAGTGAATAGGGATTTTCTTTTTCCTTCTTGTAAAAACACAGAGAACAGAATACACAGGGCAATAACACAGTAGAGAAATCAGAATCCCTAGACCAGATAACAACAAGCTAAAGAAGAAGAATAACATCAATCCAAAATCAAGAGTCTTCTTCCTTCATCATCTTAGGATTCTTCAGAGGACAACAAATATTCTATCTGTCAAAGAAGTTCCTGTATACCATCTAGTCAAGGCTGAAACATTGAAGACCTGCTCACCCTACAGCAAGGCCCAAATCTTCCTGAGTTCAATATCTCAGGGGAAGCTTTTGCTAACATCATAAATCCACAAAGTCTTCTCAGTTGTATTTGAGAAAGAGAAGACACCATCACACTCTCATCCCGCGCTGTAAAAAGGGTTCTTTAACTCCCTTCAAAAGTTATTCTTGGTTGCAAGTCTCGTGACCAAAAGACTTAGGTTGGTTTTTGAGTACCTGATCAAAAGCTCAATGGTGGCAGTCACCTAATCAAAAGCCTCAGTGGATTCCTACCAGAGTGGTAGAAGAGTGGATGTACCCAGGTTGGGGAACCATTATAAAATTCTTGAATTGTCTGGTTGCACTTTTTCTTTTGTTTTTGTTGTGGCTGTGATAGTTAGGTTTGGTTGTGCATGTGATAGTGCTAGATTAATTTATCTTATGTCTGTTTTTATTTACAGCAAATTTTTTTTTTTAAGTTACCAAGATACTCAATTCACCCCCACCCTCTAGAGTATCTCAGATCTAACCCTTACTTTTAGATTTTATAATCATTTAGAACACCTGTCATATAATGAAGTAAATTATGGTGTGAGATCTAAAATTTATGGATATATGGTGGAGATCACACACGAGTGAAAGAAATTATACCTAATCACCTAGAGGGGGGTGAATAGGTGACTAAATCTTTTTAAACTTTTAGGCAGATTATATCACAGATTTCACAGAACTATAAACAGCATACACAGCATCAATCACATACACAGATTACACACAGTTTTATAGTAGTTCCCCAAGGTTTGGGTACATCCACTTTCCCCCTTCGCCTATCTAGTAGTGTACTAGATTCGGCTAAACTCCTCCACTATACCTCAGATCCTCAGATCTTACATTGAGAAACCCAACTGGTTCCTACAGCTCAGAGTGATCTCACTCCTACAACTCAGGCTCAATAGCCCTACAACTCAGTCTTCTCCAAAGACCTACACTCAGCCACAAGGCCTACACTCAGCCTACAACATGCCTACACTCAGAGAAATAGATCTCCTACACTCAGGCACACAAGCCCTACCACTTAGCCTTTATAATTTCAGGCTTACAACTCAGATCCCTAAGGATTCTACAAGAAATTAAGAATACAATGTATATACCTACAACTCAGAATAAGATAGAAGAGTTGACAGGTTTCTTGATGAGTTCTTGAAAGAACTCTGCTGAGATCAACCTCACTTGGCTTTCTTCAAAGTTTCTTGAATGTAGAACACAATAGGGTTGATACTCTCTGCAGCTGATCTTCAATCACTGATAACTTAAGAATCAGAACTAGGTCTGAAACTTTCTTCACAGCCTGGTTCCAACAGCTGTCTTCTTGAAAGGATCTCTCTCTCTCTCCAACTACATAGATCTTCACTTGAATTGATACTTCAATGAATTGCTTGATCTTCTTCAATCTCTTGTTGTTAATATATTAATCTGTTGACAGAATAAGCCTTAATATAGGCCTTCTTCATGGTGATCGGCTGATCCGGTTTCTAACGACTTTTTGACAACTCTGACAGTTGTAGTAGACTGGCTGGAATGGCAGCTGTCAAGTCATCCAGTCACTTCTTAAAATATCTGTAACTGTCTGAAAGTGTCGAGACAGTCTGTCTTTAAGTGTCGACACTTATAGACTTAGTGTCGACACAAGTTGACTAAGTGTCAACACTAGCCTTCAAGGTGTCGACACAACTCCTTGTGTTGTAGATTTTACTTCTCGACACTGCTTCTTCAACATGTGTCGACACTGATATTGTGTGTCGAGACAGTCTGTCTTTTGGAGTTCTCTGATTTGCATCCAACACAGATATCTTCATTGGCGCATATGGCCCTTCTTTAACTGTGATATATATTCTAGGGTCAGAGGCTTCCATAAATAGCCTAACCCTTTCTTTCCAGATGCCAAAGATCTCCTTTCTATAAATTGGCAACTTCATGGATCCAAGTTCTTTATGATTCTCTGTTGAACCCATTTTCTTGATTTTGTTGATTATGATGAATCTGTCCTTGATTTCACTAAATCTGCCAACAGGATCTATTACTCAGACAGTTATGTCCTTTTTGAGTAACCTGGCTCTGATACCACTTGAAAGAAATTGTACCTAATCACCTAGAGGGAGGGGTGAATAGGTGACTAAATCTTTTAAATTTTAGGCATATTATATCACAGATTTCACAGAACTATAAACAACATACACAACATCAATCACATACACAGAGTACACACAATTTTATAGTGGTTCCCCAAGGTTTGGGTACATCCACTTTCCCCTTCGCCTATCTAGTAGTGTACTAGATTCAGCCAAACTCCTCCATTATACCTCAGATCCTCAGATCTTACACTTAGAACCCCAACTGGTTCCTACAGCTCAGAGTGATCCCACTCCTACAACTCAGGCTCAATAGCCCTACAACTCAGTCTTCTCCAAAGACCTACACTCAGCCACAAGGCCTACACTCAGCCTACAACAGGCCTACACTCAGAGAAATAGATCTCCTACACTCAGGCACACAGGTCCTACACTCAGCCTTTATATTTTCAGGCTTACAACTCAGATCCCTAAGGATCCTACAAGAAATTAAGAATACAATGTATATACCTACAACTCAGAATAAGAGAGAAGAGTTGACAGGTTTCTTGATGAGTTCTTGAAAGAACTCTGCTGAGATCAACCTCACTTGGCTTTCTTCAAAGCTTCTTGAATGTAGAACACAATAGGGTTGATACTCTCTGTAGCTGATCTTCAATCACTGCTAACTTAAGAATCAGAACTAGGTCTGAAACTTTCTTCACAGCCTGGTTCCAACAACTATCTTCTTGGAAGGAGCTCTCTCTCTCCAACTACTTAGATCTTCACTTGAATTGATACTTCAATGAATTGCTTGATCTTCTTCAATCTCTTATTGTTAATCTCTTAATCTGTTGACAGAATAAGCCTTTATATAGGGCTTCTTCATGGTGACCGGCTGATCCGATTTCTAACGACTTTCTGACAACTCTGACAGTTGCAGTAGACTGGCTGGAATGGCAGCTGTCAAGTCATCCAGTCACTTCTTAAAATATCTGTAACTGTCTGAAAGTGTCGAGACAGTCTGTCTTTAAGTGTCGACACTTATAGAATAAGTGTCGACACAAGTTGACTAAGTGTCGACACTAGCCTTCAAGGTGTCGACAGAACTCCTTGTGTTGTAGATTTTACTTCTCGACACTGCTTCTTCAACATGTGTCGACACTGATATTGTGTGTCGACACAACTCCTTGTTCTTCAGTACTTTGTTGAATTCTTGTAAGTGTCGACACAACTCCTTTGTGTCGACACATCTTCTTGTGTTGATACTTGTTGAGTGTCGACACATATTCTTAGTGTCGACACCTGCCTTCTGTGTTGATACTTTCTGAGTGTCGACACTTCTCCTTATGTCGACACATTCTTCTTATGTTGAGACTTTGGCTGAGTGTCGACACATCTCCTTTGTGTCGACACTTGTACTTAGAATTTGTTGAACTTTGCTGAGTGTCGACACAGCCTCCTAGTGTCGACACTTTCTTCATTGTGTGTCGACACAGCCTGTATGTGTCGACACTTTCCTTCTGGTGTCAACTCTGCATCCCCGGTGTCGACACAACTACTACAAGTGTCGACACTGCTTCTCTGGGTGTCGACACAAGTCTTCTCAAGTGTCGACACTTTCCTTCTGTGTGTCGACACATGGACTTAGAAACTTTTCAGCTTTCCCTGCAAATACTTAACCTGCACAAGGTAATTCAAAATACATCAAATACATTTTGATGTATATCATTGAGTAGGGTGAGGCTTCTTCAAATCAGGTACATTTATTCTAATGTACCCAACAATCTCCCCCTATTTGGAGAAGTCATAACCCTTAGTCAATGATATACACCATACATAACAAAATTACAGTATGATGAAAAACAGGATTATATAACAGGGTAAGTACATAAACATGTATTAAACAAAACATGTATACAGAAATATCTCAGAACAATAATGTAATAGATTTATCACACATCACATTGTTCTAACAACTTTATCATATTCATTATACAAAAGTTTATAGAGTGTTTAAAATCAAAAGATTACAACTGTAAACTAAAGATAAATTCTATCCTATTGCTGCTCAGGCTCCTTGATCACTATGCCCTTTCCAGACCGTATCTTTGCTTGGACAGGAGCTTCAGTATCTTCAGCAGCAGCAGGCTTCTTTCCTTTCAGATCCTTCTTTTTCAACTCTTCTGCTTTGATCTTCTGCCTTTCAAAGTAATGATAAGGCTTTGGAAAGTACTTGCTAGGCTCCTGGGCATTAGGAGGTAGCTTTCCCATCTTAGCCTTTCTTCTATACTGCACAATTGCCTCTTGCCTGGACTCATGCTTCCTCCACTCCAGTTCAGAAAACCACTTGTTTCTATCTTGGATATTGTCCTTGGCAGCCTTCCATGCAGTTAAGATAATATTTCTTGAAGTGGGGCTCCACTGTTCAAAGACAGGCCTCAATTCAGCTTGCTCTCTGAATCTCTTCTTAGACAATTGGGCTTCTTGTTCCTTTAGTATAGCCTCTGGTACTGGCTGAACCACTTTTTCTATGATGACATTTTGCTTTCCCTCAGGTGGGCTATACATTGAATGTATATCTGCATGTATCATATCAAAGTCTGGTGGAGGGTAAATTACTTGAGCCACTTCAGCTTGCTCCCCTCCAAGATATGCAGGATTAATCCTAGACTCTACAACATTATCATCATCACATAATGGAGGATATCCAAGGGTGGCTCTGATGGAATTGGAAATCCATTTTGCATGATCAGAGCTGGCTTTGACTAACACCCTCTCCCCCTTTATGACTTCTCTAACAATGTGATCCCTCAGATCATCTTTCTGAAATCTTATTTGTGTATCCAAATAGTTTACTCCATCCTTAAAGAAAGGTTTCAACCTTTGGAGCTTGTCAGTTATAGCCTTTTGAGAGTATTGTATAGCAGTTTTAACAGTAGTTATTCCCTCTTGTAATGCTTTATCAAATTCAGCCTTAGCTGTAGCATTAGCTGTAGTCTGACCAGTAGCAATATTCTTCATTTCTATGACTATTGCATTGTGTGAAGTAGTTAAATTATCATTCATCCTCAGCTGGTTCTCTAGAACATAGCCTTGCTTCACTGCAATATCATCTACTTGAGCTTTGATCTTTTCCTGATGAGTGGCTAGATAGACTACTGCATTCCCTCCTTTATGGAAGCAGTCAGTCATCTCTTTCTTATTCAGATTCATTTCAAATCTGATGGACTTAATGTCTTGGGCCAGATCAAACTGTAGAGACTTATGCCCTTCATCCATATAAGATTGCAAAGCCTGTCGTTGCTCATCCATCTTTATCTGCATTGCAACCATCAGAGAACTGTAATATGAAGATGGGGCAGGCTGTGGAGCAGGCTGTGGTGCTATGGTTTGCAGAGCTTTCTTATAATTCTGCCTCCTCCTCTTGAAAACTTGAAATTTTCTCTTCTTGGCTCTTGCAGCCTCTTCCTCTTCAGAAGCAGATGTGCTATCAATAGTCACTCTGTCCTTAGGACTTGGAGGTAACTCCTTCTCAGTCCTTTGTAGCCTTTCAGCATCTTTTGTCATCTCAGTCTCTGTGCCTGCTATTTTCTCTATATTCTCCACTTGCTCCCCCTCAATAATTACTTTCTCCCCCTCAGCAGCAGCACTTTCTTTCTCAAAGTCAGTTTGTAGAAGATTTGGGAATAGCTCTTCTAGGGTAAATTCTTGTTGAGGATGGGGTGGAGAAACTCTTATCTCATCAACAACTTGATCAGATACCACTTGATCTGCAACAGATGTGTCTTCCATGATAACAACTTGGGGTTGGCTATGTGTTTGTGTTTGCTGATTAACATTAGTTAATGAATCAGACAAACCATCATCCTCAATAGGGAAATCTAATTCATTAATTGCAGTTATTACCTCAAGTATTATTTGTGTAGCTCTTTCACTTTCTAGAGGAGTAGGCTCATCCACCAGTAGAGGCTCCCCCTGGATGGAATCCTGGTGAATTGGGCTTGCTTGAGGTATCTCCCCCTGCCTTGGTGCATCTTCTTGTCCTTCTGGAGATTGGCCAGCATGTCCAGTTTATTCTTCATCAGTAGTGAACACTACATGCTCTTCAGAGCTGCTTGATGATTCTTGAGCCATAGGCGCTGACTTCTTCTTCTTCTTTTGGGGTGTTACCTTCTCAGGAGTTGGCATTTCCTTAGTCAAGACTCTATCCCATCTAGAGAAGATTCTCATGTCCATCTTCCTCATGTGATTGATCTTAGAACCTGCAGCTTGGCTTATTACTTCTGGTATACTACCAGCCAAGTAAAGACTTAGTATTCTACCCAAATTGGGCTTCTTCATACTCTCTTTAATCTTATCAAACACGACTGTAAACCAATCAGTACTCAGTTTGAATATGATCCTTGTCATTAGATTGAACATATGAGCTGAAATCTTGTCATGCCCTCCAGGCTTGCACAGGATAACCTTGCCCACAATCTCAGATAAGAATTTTCCATGGCTGTTCATTCCCTTCCTGTTGAAAACAGAACCTATTTTCAGGTTGGAGTCCAATCCACACCATGTTAGTGCTTCACTAATCTTGGAAGCAGAAACATCTTCTTCTTCCTTAGTCCTAGGTAGTTGTAGTACCTTTCTCAAACTCTTAGGAGAGACTTTCACCTTAGCCTCATGAACTCTAGACTTTATCTTGAGTCCAAATTCATCTATTGTTGCTCCATTCAGGAATTCCAAGACCTCTTTCTTCCATATCTTGGTCGGTTTGGAAACAAGAAATTCCAACCCTGTCTCTTCTATTAGGGTTATCACGCCGTTGATCTCTGGTTCCCTGTCATCAAACGCATGCCGCACGAGTTCATAACCTTCATTCACATTCTCTTCGAGCTTGGGCGCCATTAGGGTTTGAAGAAATTTGAATCTAGAGAAGAGAGGTGTCGACACACAAGTTTGGTCTCGAAACTTTGGTGAGCGTGTCGACAGACAATGGCGAAAACCTATTTATACCTTTCTAGAATCGAAGATGAAAGAGCGCGTCAAAATACTTAAATTGTGTCGACACTGTTGATAAGTGTTGACACAGACTTATAATGTCTCGACAACTATGTGTCGACACAAGTATAGTCGACAGAATATATGTGTCGACACTTGTTTATGTGTCGACACCGCTTAGCTCGACACTTAGTCGAGACTTTACTTGTCTAATTCTATGTAAATCTTAAGTGTTGACACCACCTTGGATGTGTCGACACCTACCCTGCATGTATCGACACTAATTCTCTGAAGTGTCAACACCAACTTCCTAGATGTGTCGACACCTTTTCTCTGAAGTGTCGACACCAATTTTCTATGTCGACACAGACAACTCTGTGTGTCGACACCATTTTACTTAGCCAATTCTGAAAACTTAATCTAAGGTTATCATCCCTAATTCAATTTGGAATTTATTGAATTTGGTTTCTTCTAAGGGCTTAGTATACATGTCAGCTAGCTGATTTTCAGTATTAACATACTCTAGGGAAATATCTCCTTTTTCTACATGTTCTCTTAGAAAATGGTATTTTATTTCTATATGCTTAGTCCTACTATGGGAGACAGTATTGTTTGCAATAGAAATAGCACTAGTAGAGTCACAAAATAGAGGTGTTCTACTTACTTGTATACCATAGTCTTCTAGCTGATGTTGTATCCATAGAAGTTGAGCACATCAACTTCCTGCAGCAACATACTCTGATTCTGCTGTGGAGATAGCCACACTTGTTTGCTTCTTGCTACTCCATGATATCAGTCTTCCACCTAGGAATTGACAGGTACCAGTTGTACTTTTCCTATCTTCTTTGCAGCCTGCAAAATCTGCATCTGAATAACCTATCAGTTCAAAGTCTCCATTCCTAGGGTACTAAAGGCCTAGATAAGGAGTGCCCTTAAGATATCTCAGTATTCTTTTGACTGCTGTCAAATGAGACTCTTTAGGGCAAGCATGGTACCTAGCACAGACACATGAAGCATACATGATATCTGGTCTACTTGCAGTCAAATACAAAAGAGATCCAACTATCCCTCTATACAAAGTCTCATTTACAGGTTTCCCTGCATCATCTTTGCTAAGATACATACTTGACCCCATAGGAGTTTTCATGGTACTGGATGATTCCATACCATACTTCCTTATTAATTCTAGGGTGAACTTAGACTGGCATATGGATAAACCATTCTCAGTCTTTCTAACTTGGAGACCTAAGAAGAACTTAAATTCCCCCATACTGCTCATCTCAAATTGTCCTTGCATAAGTTTTGCAAACTTCTTGCAAATACTACTTTCAGTAGACCCAAATATTATGTCATCTATATATATTTGGACTAGTATGATCTTGCCTCTGGATTCCCTAAGGAATGGAGTCTTGTCTATTTCCCCCTTGTGAATTTATTCTCAATGAGGAAACTAGACAGAGTTTCATACCAAGCCCTAGGGGCTTGTTTTAACCCATACAAAGCCTTCCTAAGTCTATAGACATAATTAGGTTTAGTTGAATCAACAAAACTTGATGGCTGTTCCACATAGACCTCTTCCTTCAGATTTCCATTCAGAAATGCTGACTTAACATCCATTTGGTATACTTTAAACCCTTGATAGGTTACATAGGCCAAGAACATCCTTATGGCCTCCAGTCTGGCTACTGGAGCAAAGGTCTGATCAAAGTCAATACCTTCTTCCTGCCTATATCCTTTAGCAACGAGTCTTGCTTTGTTCTTTATAATTACTCCATGTTCATCCATCTTGTTCCTAAAGATCCACTTAGTTACAATTATGTTGTGGTCTTTTGGTTTAGGAACATGCTCCCAGACTTTGCATCTCTTGAACTGGTTCAGCTCCTCTTACATTACCTCAATCCAATGAGGGTCTAGGATGGCTTCTTCAAATTTCTTTGGCTCTACTTGAGATAGAAAATTGGAGTAGAGTACTGAACTTAGATTTCTCCTCCTTGTTTGTACCCCTTGACTTAGATCACCAATAATTTGATTTGCTGGATGATCTCTTAGATGTCTATTAGCTGGAGGCATCCTGTCTTCAGGTTGAACTCCTTCAGCTTCTTCAACTTGCTGCACTTCTTGGTCTTCTTCTGCATCAGGTGCATCTAGTACTCCCCCTAGACAACAACCACTATCATCTACATGCTGACTTGCAGTAGATCATTCTTCAATAGTGAGCTTGTCCATCTTCTTTGTCACACCTGTGGAGCTGCAAATACTTCTAGACAATTCATTGTTAATAAGTCTAGCTTCATCAAATACTACATGTACTGACTCTTCTACAACTTGAGTAGTCAAGTTGTAGACTCTATAAGCCTTACTGTTGTTGTTGTACCCAACAAAGATCCCCTCTTGGGATTTGGCAGCAAACTTGGTTAAGTAAGACTTACCATTGTTAAGTATATAGCATTTACAACCAAAGATCTTGAAATAGGATAGGTTTGGTTTTCTGCCTTTCATAATCTCATAGGGGGTCTTCTTGTGGCTCTTGGTGATGGTAGCCCTATTGATTACATGGCATGCAGTGTTAACTGCCTCAGCCCAGAAATATTCTGGGAGAGATGTGTCACTTAATAGGGTTCTACCAGCCTCAATCAAGGTTCTATTTTTCCTTTCAGCAATGCCATTTTGCAGAGGTGTTCTTGGTGAAACAAATTCCTGAAATATCCCAAACACTTCACATAGCTTTGTCATACTATCAGATTGGAATTCAGTACCATGGTTACTTCTTATTTTGACCACTGTACTGTCTAACTCATTCTGAATTTGTTTGACAAAACTATAGAAGATACTAGGTGTTTCAGATTTCTGTCTAAGGAAGAACACCCAGGAAAACCTTGAGTAGTCATCTACAACCACAAATGTGTAGACCTTCCTACCTAGGCTGTGAACTGGCATAGGACCAAAGAGATCCATATGCAAGAGGTATAAGCACCTCACAGCATCTTTGTACTCAATGCTATTAAAGGTGGATCTAGTCTGCTTGCCCTTTTGACAAGCTGAACATATCCCATATTTAATACACTTAACCTGAGGACCATTCCTCACTAACTCTTTGCTATAGAGTTGGCCAATTGTCTTGTAGTTGAGATAAGCTAGCCTCTTGTACCATTTGACACAATGAGAGACTTTCTCATCAGCTACAAGACACACTAGAGAAACATTGTTCTCACACATAATGTCTAGGCAATAGACATTTCTCTTTCTATAACCTGTCAGAATGATCTCTTGATCATTTGACCTCCTGATATGACAACCATCTTTGACAAATGAGATGTCATATCCTAAATCACTCAGTTGACTTATACTAATTAGGTTATGTTTCAAACCTTTAACATAAGCAACATGAGTAATTGTTATAAGGTTGCTAGAAATGTTACCAAAACCTTTGATGATTCTTTTTTCAGAACCACCAAAGGTGACTTTAGTACCATCCTTGATTGGTGTGTAGTGCTTTAGCAATCCCCTAGTTCCAGTCATGTACCTGGAACATCCACTGTCCAAGTACCATATTGGGGCATGACCACTTGGACTTACCTGCAAAACAGATTAGTTAACCTTAGAACCCAAAGAATTCTTGGGTCCTTGGTGCTGGTTAGATTGCCTCTTAACAAAGCTACCTACAGATCTTCCAACAGGCAGTTTGCTACTTACTTTGGCACTAGAATTGTGTCAGCAGTCAATGGCAAAGTGGCATACCTTGCCACAGCACCAGCACTCAAATTTGTTATACCTTTGCTTAGGTACAACCCTGGCTGTTCTATCTATAGCAGGCTTGTTGAGTACTGGGGCTTTGCCCTTAGACTTGGACTTTACAGTCCTGGCAGGGTTTGTAAATCTCAATCCAGTTTTACCCTTGTGAGGTATAAACTCATCTATCAAAGGTAGAACTGATTTTGGTTTAGAGAACCTTGCTACTATATCTCTCTCCTTCTGAAGACTAATCTCCAGATTTCTGATTTGATCATTCTTAAATGTTATAGTCCCCATCTGAATAACAGTTATGTGCTTTAGTCTAGCTATTTCATTTAGTTTTTAATCAATTCACTTCTCAAAATCAGTTGCAACCTCTTTGAGACTAGCAATCTCCTTTGCCTGACTTTTGGCCAAGGATTTGCTTTTCTTAAAAGCTTGCAACAGTACTCTATATTCATCAATTAATTGATGAATGTCTCCTTCAGATTCATATGCACTCTCATCACTTGATGAAGATGAATCTGAATCTGACTCAGTACTAGAAATTGAATCAGCATAACAATTTAGTACCTGACAAGGTCCAGGCTGCTCCTGGATTTTTTCACCTTCAGATAAGGCCATCAGTACCTGACACTGATTGTCCTCATGCTCATATATAGAGTTCATTAACTGGATGAACTCCTCTTCCTCTTCTTTAGTAAACAGTCCAATATAAGCTTCAGCTTCTGAATCAGTTTCTGAAGAAGACATATCTGACAGACTTTTGTCCTTCTTTGCAACAAAGAACCTTTCCTTCTTGCCCTTGATTTGAGCTTCTTCTTCTCAGTAGACTCTTTCCTTTACTCTGGACAGTCAGCAACAACATGTCCTTGTCTGTTACAACAATAACAAACTATCTTTGAAGACGTGGTTCTACTTGACTTGGGCTTTCTCCTGTCATTCTTTGATGACTTCTTATTCTGATAATAGTCATCTTTTCCCTGTGAAGTGGATGGCTTTGACCTCCACTGTTTCTTCTTTAGAAACTTCTGAAAGTTTCTTATGAAAGCTGCACAATCCTCATCACTCTCACTATTTTCAGAATTCCTGCTTTCTGAATCATCTGACTCAGTCTCAGTCACATTTGGAGGAGGAGATGGAGACTTACTTTTATATTTCTTGGTGGCTTCTGTCTTGAATTCCACAGCTCTTTCTTTATGATCAATTCTTGTAGTCTTCTCTTCCTCTTTCCTAACCATTAGCTGCATTTCATAGGATAACAGCTTTCCAAACAATGTTGGAGGAGGAATATCTGCTAACTTGGCCATTTCCCTTATGGCACAGATCTTGGTGTCCCAGTCCTTTGTTAGGGACCTCAAGAACTTATCATTCAGCTCATAATTGCTGAATTCTCTTCCATAGGACATCAACTCATTGACAATCATATAGAATTTCTTGTAGCACTCTGTTATACTATCAGACTTGTCTTGTCTGAAGATCTCAAATTCTTGGTTTAACAAAGACTTCCTATCTTGTCTAACCTCTTCTGAACCATCCATGTACACTATCAGAGTATCTCACATCTCCTTTGATGTTTTATAGTGTATCAAGTTCTGAAATGTAGCATCATCTATTGGACTTACTATATTATTCTGTGCCCTTTTGTCCATGATGGCCAGAATAATCTCATCCTTGGTCATTTTAGAAAAGTCTTTTGGAGTTCTCTGATTTGCATCCAACACAGATATCTTCATTGGCGCATATGGCCCTTCTTTAACTGTGATATAGATTCTAGGGTCAGAGGCTTCCATAAATAGCCTAACCCTTTCTTTCCAGATGCCAAAGATCTCCTTTCTATAAATTGGCAACTTCATGGATCCAAGTTCTTTATGATTCTCTGTTGAACCCATTTTCTTGATTTTGTTGATTATGCTGAATCTGTCCTTGATTTCACTAAATCTGCCAACAGGATCTATTACTCAGACAGTTATGTCCTTTTTGAGTAACCTGGCTCTGATACCACTTGAAAGAAATTGTACCTAATCACCTAGAGGGAGGGGTGAATAGGTGACTAAATCTTTTTAAATTTTAGGCATATTATATCACAGATTTCACAGAACTATAAACAACATACACAACATCAATCACATACACAGAGTACACACAATTTTATAGTGGTTCCCCAAGGTTTGGGTACATCCACTTTCCCCCTTCGCCTATCTAGTAGTGTACTAGATTCAGCCAAACTCCTCCATTATACCTCAGATCCTCAGATCTTACACTTAGAACCCCAACTGGTTCCTACAGCTCAGAGTGATCCCACTCCTACAACTCAGGCTCAATAGCCCTACAACTCAGTCTTCTCCAAAGACCTACACTCAGCCACAAGGCCTACACTCAGCCTACAACAGGCCTACACTCAGAGAAATAGATCTCCTACACTCAGGCACACAGGTCCTACCACTCAGCCTTTATATTTTCAGGCTTACAACTCAGATCCCTAAGGATCCTACAAGAAATTAAGAATACAATGTATATACCTACAACTCAGAATAAGAGAGAAGAGTTGACAGGTTTCTTGATGAGTTCTTGAAAGAACTCTGCTGAGATCAACCTCACTTGGCTTTCTTCAAAGCTTCTTGAATGTAGAACACAATAGGGTTGATACTCTCTGTAGCTGATCTTCAATCACTGCTAACTTAAGAATCAGAACTAGGTCTGAAACTTTCTTCACAGCCTGGTTCCAACAGCTATCTTCTTGGAAGGAGCTCTCTCTCTCCAACTACTTAGATCTTCACTTGAATTGATACTTCAATGAATTGCTTGATCTTCTTCAATCTCTTATTGTTAATCTCTTAATCTGTTGACAGAATAAGCCTTTATATAGGGCTTCTTCATGGTGACCGGCTGATCCGATTTCTAACGACTTTCTGACAACTCTGACAGTTGCAGTAGACTGGCTGGAATGGCAGCTGTCAAGTCATCCAGTCACTTCTTAAAATATATGTAACTGTCTGAAAGTGTCGAGACAGTCTGTCTTTAAGTGTCGACACTTATAGACTAAGTGTCGACACAAGTTGACTAAGTGTCGACACTAGCCTTCAAGGTGTCGACAGAACTCCTTGTGTTGTAGATTTTACTTCTCGACACTGCTTCTTCAACATGTGTCGACACTGATATTGTGTGTCGACACAACTCCTTGTTCTTCAGTACTTTGTTGAATTCTTGTAAGTGTCGACACAACTCCTTTGTGTCGACACATCTTCTTGTGTTGATACTTGCTGAGTGTCGACACATATTCTTAGTGTCGACACCTGCCTTCTGTGTTGATACTTTCTGAGTGTCGACACTTCTCCTTGTGTCGACACATTCTTCTTATGTTGAGACTTTGGCTGAGTGTCGACACATCTCCTTTGTGTCGACACTTGTACTTAGAATTTGTTGAACTTTGCTGAGTGTCGACACAGCCTCCTAGTGTCGACACTTTCTTCATTGTGTGTCGACACAGCCTGTATGTGCCGACACTTTCCTTCTGGTGTCAACTCTGCATCCCTAGTGTCGACACAACTACTCCAAGTGTCGACACTGCTTCTCTGGGTGTCTACACAAGTCTTCTCAAGTGTCGACACTTTCCTTCTGGATGTCAACACATGGACTTAGAAACTTTTCAGCTTTCCCAGCAAATAGTTAACCTACACAAGGTAACTCAAAATACATCAAATACATTTTGATGTATATCATTGAGTAGGGTGAGGCTTCTTCAAATCAGGTACATTTATTTCAATGTACCCAACAACGAGGATATAGGATATGAATTTGGTCTTATAAAGAGTGGGAATATATTAAATGTTGTTGAGAACTATAGAAAAGATTGAGATTAGACACAACTCAATTGGCCCTGCATGGTAGAGTTGTTAAACACTTACTCAAAATATTGCCACACTTACTCTAGATGCATATTTGGTCCAATATATACTACAACATACTATCATATTGAAGCTAGGAGACCCTAAGAAGATAACTGCACCACTATGTTTAGTGACATTTCACATATTAAAGCATGAGCTATTTGACGCATGGGAGAGCTCTCTTAATTCCTTGGTCTCCAAGTGAAGCAGCTACCTGATGGCATCTTCATCTCCCAGGCTAAATATGCTAAAGAGCTTTTTAAGAAGTTTGGGATGGCTGATGCCTCAGCAAAGAAAACACCTATGGCCCCTAATGATGTAATACATTCTGATCCACATGGGAAACCTATTGACCAGAAGTTATATAGGAGCATTGTTGGGTCCCTACTATACCTTACAGCAAGCATATCAGACATAATGTTTGCCACATGTGTTTGTGCTAGGTTCCAGGTGAACCTTAAAGAATCTCACCAAAATTTTCTAAAAAGAATTTTGAGATATATAAAGAGTTGTCCTAGTCTAGGCCTTTGGTATCCTACTGAGTCAGAATTTGATTTAACTAGATATTCAGATGTTGACTTATATGGATGCAGGGTTGACAGGAAAACTACCTCAGGGACTTGCCAGTTCCTTGGTATGAGATTAGTGTCTTGGTTCTGCAAGAAACAAACATCTTTGTCCACATCAACTGCTGAAGCAGAATACATTGCAGCTGACAGTTGTTGTTCTCAGATGTTGTGGATTAAAAACCAACTTCTAGACTATAGTTTCAACTTAAATAATTCAACTCTCTTTTGTGATAACACATGTGCTATATCCATAGCACAAAATCCAATACATCACAGTAGGACTAAAAATATATATATTAGACATCATTTCATTAGAGAGTGTGTAGAAAAAAATAAAGTTAATCTTGTCTATATCTACACTGATTTACAAAGAGCTGATATTTTCACCAAACCTCTGGATGAAAGAAATCACTTGTTCTTTATAAATCAGCTTGGAATGATCAATGGAGATGCTTTAATTTAATTTCTATCTGCACTCAATGAATTTTTCAAAGTTCGTCGAACGGAGTTCGACGAACTGGGAAGAGTTCTTAAGATATTCGTCAAATGGAGATCGACGAACTCTCTGTGTGTGAAGTCATTTTCGTCGAACCGAGATTGACGAATCTGCTTCAGAAAACTTTCATCGAATAGAGCTCGTCGAAATGTTTTCAAATCTTCAGACTGAGCTCGACGAATCATTTAACTACAAATTATTTCGTCGACCTCAGATCGAAGAATTATTTTATTTTTTTGGTGGAACGGAGTTTGTCGATTCATATTTTGGAAAATCTTATATCTAGGTTTTCTTCGACCTCCGTCCTACGCTTTCAGTTCCCTTGCACTTGATCTTCATTTTTCTCTTGCAGGTGAACAAATGGCGATTCCAGCAGGCAGTCTCGCAGCGATGAAATTCGACACTGGATTTGATGTTGATTTTGAATCCTTCAAACATTCAGACCGAATATTCCTGGACATTCTAAAACTGCTTGAAGATCAGAAGTTGAAGATTGTGATGACCACCAGAATCAAACTCGCCAACGCTAAGATTAGAGAGTGGGTCTACACTTCTTCCACCACCGATGAGAACGCCGTGACATGGACAATATCTGGTAATGCAGTGTCTCTCACCCCCGCCGTTCTGACTGAAATTTTTGGATTAAAAAATGGTACAGAAGAATTAAAGATTGTAAATGAAGATTTTGATGAGATGTTGAGTATGATGGATTATTCTGGAGAAACCCCTAACAAACTGCTGAAGAAACAACTCTCTGTTGAGTACAAATTTCAAGCAGATATTGTGGGGAAAATATTGCTGGGCAAGCACACTGCCCATGATTACATAACCAGGCATCAATTCATGATGATGTGTAGAGTGGTGAACAAGAAGCAGGTGAACTGGGCTTAGATTCTGTTTGAGCTGATGAAGAAGAAGAATAATAAAAAGGAAGTTTGTTTTAGAAGAATTTTGGGAATCTTCCTTAAAGAAAAGGCTGCTGAATCCCTGGTCTCCCCGACCATATTCATTAATGCTTCCAAGAAGCTCATTGGTGCCCTCTTTGGTAGGTGGGAGAGGAGCATCACCAAGCCCTCTAAGGCTTCTTCTGCCTCCACCAGGCCTTCAGAGAGTACCATGGCTAGTTTGGCCACTACCCACCCTGCTGAAGATATCCCTCCTCCATATCCACCTCCTCCAGCTCCTCAAAGCCATCCTCAAATGCTACACCAACTCCCCTCCACCACTCCAACCATAGTTCATACTTCCACACGTCCATCATACCCACTTCATACATCTACAACTCATGATCCCCTTCATACATCCACTTCCTCTCCCCATAGTACACTAACTCAATCACCACCTTCATCTCCCTTACCCCACCATCTAGACAACATCCCATCCTTCAATCTGCTTACATCCCCCCTACATACTCCTTCTCCTCAGGATACACAAATGCAAGATTCCTTACCTCCTCCTCCACCATCAACTACCACCCTCCATTTTGTTTCTACTGAAACACCCTCTGCCTCTCTGCCATTAGACCCCTCCATTATTCCATCTCTCATTATACTTCTTACTCCCCTCCTCAAAATAATTATAGCAGAGGCTATTTAACCTCTAGCCTCCTCCATATCTTCTCTTGCTGATAAGATATCAGCTCTTTCTGCTCCTCCCTCTTTAGTTTGGGGCCTGGCTCCAGTATACTCTGAAACTAGGCAGGGGAGATACTCAATGAAGAAGTAGCAGCACAAACAGCAGCACATGCAGCAGTACATACAGCAGCAACACAAACATCAAAAAAAGCAACAACGGAAGTAGATGCAGATGCTGATAAAGATTTATTTGATTTACTTCATTTTATTGAGTCTAATATGGATCTGGATGAGCAGGTTCTAGAGCAAATAAACACTGCAGGTGATTTTATTATAAATCCCATAGTTGATATCTTAAAGTTGTTGAACAATTTTGACACAGCTTATTTTAATAATCTTCCACAGTACAACATTAAGCCATCCATGGCTATAGTCCCCTACACCTCACCAATAAGCCCCAAAGTTGACAAGCAACTCAAGGTTAATTTTGCCATTCTAGAGGCTTCTGTCCAGCCATCTCCACCCAGAGCTGATCCCATCAATGTTTCATACCCTCCAAAAGATACTTCTGCTCCTAACTTCATAATGGATGACTCACCAATGCCTGATATTGATGCACTGATCATGGCTGGCATAGAAGAAGAAAATAAATCATTTGCTGAAAACACTGATATGCACAGCTCTCCTCCTCCAGCTCTTTCTCCAAATCTTACTCAGGCTGAAAAGCCCATTGATAAATCTGTACTAAAAGCTATTGATGCTTTGTATGATGCTCCTCAAGACTCTGATGATGAGGATGATGATGAAGAGAACTCTGATGATGAGCCTAAGAAAAAGAAAGTCTCTAATAAGAGGAAGTCTCCTCCACCTCCTGCCCCAAAACCAAATCCATCAAATGACACGACATATTATATACTTGAGAAGATCACACCTTACAAGGGCATGCTAGCATGGATGTGGCTGTCCAAGAACCAGCAAAAAGAAAGGAAGAAAAGCAGGAGATACTCACCTCCTCCTCTGAGATTCATAAAGTATCCTCCTCCTCCTCCTCCACCTGCTGCTAGTTCTTCATGTTCTTCAAATCAAAGGACTACCCAGTTTCAAACCTATCAGAGACATCAGGGTAGGTCCTCCTCTTCTTCAGGAAGAAGCCAACAGAGGCAGTATTCATCAGGCAGGTAACATTAACATCAACAACAACAACAACAACCTCAACATCAACAACAACTACAACAACCTCAACATCAACAGCAGCAAGTTACTGAACATAAAGCTGAAAGCTCAAAGAGACCGACCTCCCCTCTTGTACCCTTTGAAGATCCAGAGACAGCTACAACTGCAAGGATGGCCAGGTTCCAGGAACTGGTTGGCCTATCCATGATTAATAAAACAAAAGCTAAAGTAAAGGATCCCTCTCAATACTCAACCATGTCCAAATATAGGAAGGAAGAACTTAACAGGTGTGCCAAGGCTAATAAATTCTTTAATATTGATAATTATATGAAACTGCATTCTGAAGCTGTAGTGCCAAGGGCTACCTCCTTAATTATCATTGGAACTGCTGACATGACAATGACAAAAGCTCAAGCAGCTGATCCTAACAGGGAAATTAAGTTTACTCAGGCAGGTGACAAAGCTAAGGAGGATAAGCCAAAGGAGCCCAAGAAGAAGAATTGAACATTTTGAATTATTCTTAATCTCTCTATTATTTTAAAACTGCCTGTATATATTCTTGATACAAAACTCTATATATATATATATATATCTGCTGCATATGTTAAAATTCCTACCAGATATATGTTTTCTTGCTTTGTAATTAATGTGAGTCTGTAATTAGTGACCTTACCCAAATAGGGGGAGATTGTTGGATCCCTAGTTGGATTTGGGCTAGGTTCACTAAATTAGGATGTTTGACCCAACATGTATAGCTAGGGTCATGTCTGTGTCTTAGAGTATTGGCAATGTCCTTAGAGTCAAAATGAATGGACCAGTCATCAAAAGACTACAAAAGACTCAAGACTTAGAGAAATTTCAAAGACTCGGGAAATGAGTTTGACGTTCGTCGAACTCAGGTCGACGAAAGACATGCTCAGCTCGACGAACTCAGAGACAATTCTCTGAGCTGAGCTCGATTAACTTGGTACTCAAGTCGACGATTTATGGACACTATATTTCGACATTCCAAGTCCAAAATTCCTTTCTCTGAACTCCAATCGGCGAACTTAGTTCTCTGCTCGACGATTCCTGGGTATTCTACTTCAACATGTTATTCCAGAAACATCTAAATATTCTAAGTCCAGAATCATACTCCAGTCGAGGAATTCATCTTCTCAGATCGACGAACTTAGACCACATTCTTGACAAGCTTTATCAAGTAGCAGTTAGAAGTTCTTAGCTCGACGAAACTAGTTCTCAGGTCAACAATTTCTATACACCTTCAATATTCTTAAGTACAAGAAACATTTAACTGAACTCAAGTCGACGAAGTTAGAATCTCAGCTCGACGATCGTGATGCACAGAATTAGTATGGTTCCAGATAAAGCAGTTAACTACTCTCAGGTAGACGATCTTGTATCTCAGCTCGACGAACTAAGATTATCTGGTCGACGAACATAATTTCTTAGCTCGACGAACTCAGGACCCAGGTCGATGAATTCTGTTTTCTGCTCCATGATTTCTGTGAAGTTCCAGACTTGGATATTTTCCTCCCTATGTTCTTAATTTATTGCAATAATTCCTGAGTAATCAATGCTAGATATTCTCTAAATATTACCGTTAGATGCAGCATTGATTATGGACTTCATCAGGATTATTTCTTGCCATTTTTCAATGGGACAGTTGGGGAAATCAATCAATGCAATTATTCTCCAGGCCGTCAGCATTGAATGAAGGAAGGAATTCATAATTCAGATGGAAGATTTCATGGAAAATATTAAAAGATTTTTCTTCCTTCTTCCATACACATTGAATAGGGATTTTCTTCTTCCTTCTCGTAAAAACACAGAGAACAGAATACACAGGGCAATAACACAGTAGAGAAATCAGAAGCCCTAGACCAGATAACAACAAGCTAAAGAAGAAGAAGAACATCAATCCAAAATCAAGAGTCTTCTTCCTTCATCATCTTAGGATTCTTCAGAGGACAACACATATTCTATCTATCAAAGAAGTTCCTGTATACCATCTAGTCAAGGCTGAAACATTGAAGACCTCCTCACCCTGCAGCAAGGCCCAAATCTTCCTGAGTTCAATATCTCAGGGGAAGCTTTTGCTAACATCATAAATCTACAAAGTCTTCTCAGTTGTATTTGAGAAAGAGAAGACATCATCACACTCTCATCCCCCGCTGTAAAAAGGGTTCTTTAACTCCCTTCAAAAGTTATTCTTGGTTGCAAGTCTCCTGACCAAAAGACTTCGGTTGGTTTTTGAGTACCTAATCAAAAGCTCAATGGTGGCAGTCACCTGATCAAAAGCCTGAGTGGATTCCTACCAGAGTGGTAGAAGAGTGGATGTACCCAGGTTGGGGAACCATTATAAAATTCTTGTGTTGTCTGGTTGCACTTTTCTTTTCTTTTTGTTGTGGCTGTGATAGTTAGGTTTGGCTGTGCATGTGATAGTGCTAGATTAATTTATCTTAGGTCTATTTTTATTTACAGCAAAAAATGTTTTTTAAGTTACCAAGATACTCAATTCACCCCCCATCCTCTAGAGTATCTCAGATCTAACCCTTACATTTAGATTATATAATCATTTAGAACATCTGTCATATAATGAAGTAAATTATGGTGTGAGTTCTAAAATTCATGGATATGTGGTGGAGATCACACACGAGGATATAAGAAATGAATTTGGTCTTATAAAGAGTGGGAATATATTTAATGTGGTTGAGAACTACAGAAAAGATTGAGATTAGACACAACTCAATTAGGCCCTGTATGGTAGAGTTGTTAAACACTTACTCAAAATATTGCCACACTTACTCTAGATGCATATTTGGTCCAATATATACTACAACATACTATCATATTGAAGCTAGGAGACCCTAAGAAGATAACTGCACCACTATGTTTAGTGACATTTCACATATTAAAGCATGAGCTATTTGACGCAACAGATCTGATTTATAAATTATCTGATATACGTATATGATCTAGAATCCTATGAGGAGAAATATTAATACACTCCCTTGGAGAGGTATTATACATCATATATTATATCAGAAATATACTTGGACTGATTAGTATATGTATCTGGGTGATATTGTTCCTCTTATATATAGTTCAGGCTCAATACAACTTCTACTAACACAAATGTACCGTCTACTTCAATGAGTTTGCCTTTACCACATGGAGGATCACTTTGTGACTTATGAGAATCCTTAGAAGAACATAAAAATGAGACATCAAAGAATTTTTCTATGATTAAAAAGATTCTAAAGTTTCATATTGGAGGTTCTAAGAAGAACCTACACAAACCGAAGAATAGGAATGTGTTGATCCCCCATAACACTCGATACGTCGCACTCGATGATAGAGGGATAAAGGCCAAAGCTGAAGTGAAGAAAGTTATGATTTCTGAGTGTATATAGACTGCATGTGATTGTAGTGAATGTGCATCTTTGTTTGATATCGCCCGCCGATAGCTCACTATCACCGAAGATATCAGTTATCTCCTATTTTCTTGTCGTATTATCCAGACAATTAATTTCCATTATTATACTATGATTTGAGTAGTATGCAATAGTTTATCTTATTTAGATCTATATTAATTTATGAATTGTATTTTGGTTTAATTAATATATTTTTTATAAAATTTAATTTTTTAAAAAATATGATAGAATTAACAACTATAATTTTTTAAAAGAAAATTTAAAAATTCATCTTGAATTGTCTAAGATTCATAATTCTAATCTTAGAATTGTGAAATGTGAGTCTGGAAGAAGTTTTGTGAAAATGTTTGCAAGTTATGTGTCAGTTCCTATATAAATAATTTTAATATGTTCTTTTTAATATGATCATGAATGAAATGATGTCAGACATCTATTTGTTTATATCTATAATGATGAACATGATTGTTTGTTTCACTACACCATATCGTGCATATGGTAGCGCTCAAAAACCGCTACTATATTTGAAAAAACCGCTATTATAGGGCTACAGTAGCGGTTGCGCGTGTGTTGCATCCGCTGCCGTTGATGTAGGGTATTGTAGCGATTACCCAATGTATTGTGGCGTTCTTTCAACCGCTGCTATAGGTACATCTATTGTAGCTGTTACGGTTTTCAATGGTAGCGATTATTCCATTTTACAACAGCAGTTACTATACTCTATGGTAGCATTTATGCTTGTATTTGACAACATTTATGATTTTCGATGATAGCGATTACCCTCATATAACAACAGTTTTTATTCTCAATAACAAGTATTTTGATGATCAATACTAGCAGTTCGAGAATGAACCCAAAATTCAATAATATTCAATTTGGAGGCAAGAGTGGACCTAAAACTCAATTACAAATGTGATTTCATAGCTGGAGGAAGTCCGAGAATGATAAAGCACGATGACATCAATTTTACCACTACAACACCAATTACTACAATTTATATGACGAATTCTTTATGTTCATTAAAGAAAGTCAATGTCACCAAGCAGTGTAAAATATGTGGATTAAAAAAACTTCAGAAAATATCATATGTGCTTTGTCATTCCAAAGACAATAGTAAAAATTTCCAATGAAAAACCATTCAATTAGCAATATATTATCATCAACTAGATGACAAAAAATCAACTATATATTATCATCATCTAAGTGAATTTCATCGAATATCACTACTAGTATGGCGAGCATACTCAGCTATACTTGACAATACTCGACGAAAATGACTAGGGTTATTTTTCCATCTGGTTTTTCAATATTCTGCTTGGGTTGAACGTTATGTCATGTACAGTGTTTTTGAAGGTCTTGTTTTAGAAGTTCTTTTATAACCGTTTCTTAGAAGGTTCTCCATAAATACCTTAGGTGGATTGTTCATCAACCCTAATAGTGCTATCGTACTCAAATTTCTAATCGAGAAAGTTTCCAAATTTGTTACCGTCAGTTCCTGTACAGTTCGCGGTTTTTCAGATCGGCCGACGCTAGCTCTGCATGATTCGATCTTCATCTTCCAGCTCGATTGGTTCCGTGCAATATGAAGGTACCTATTCTCTAGATCTAGTCGATTCAAGTTTCGAGATTCAAAGTCTTCAGGGTTTTCGAATTTTCATGTTCTCCAAGTTATTCAAGTTCAACCTAATCAAAGAATGACTGATAGAATACACCAGATCTTTACAATATTGTTTGTAATACTTTTGTGTAATACTCTTTTACATTTCTAGGATATTTTATCGTCGAGTTGTAGATCCGTTTATGGATCGATTTGTAGATCCATTTGTGGATCGATTTGTAGATCCATTTTAGATCGAGTTGTAGATTCTATTATAGATCAAATTGTAGGAGTGGTTATTCTCTGAGTGGTAGGAGCGTTGTCTCCAAGTTGTAGGAATTGAGGCTCTGAGGTGTAAGATTTGTTGAAATCTGAGAAAGGTAAAGTAGTCGAACCTAGCCCTTCGTGTTAGATAGGCGAGGCGGGATAGTGGACGTACCCAACTCGGGGAACCACTATGTTGGGTTTTTTGGGGATGGCACAACACTTGTGCATGCAGCGGAAAAAGAACAAGAAAACCCAAATGAGTTTGGATCTAGCAATATTCATGAATCAAGAAGTAAAGCATACTGTAATAAAATTACCTTTGAGGGATTGAGTCAGAACTCAACCTAGATGCTCCAGAAAAATAGGTCGGCTAAACAGCGACAAGAGTCTTGAGCACAGAAAGTATATACGCGCCTCTACAGTAATCCACACGATCGGGAGAACCCACAATAACTTGTCACACAAGCGGTAGGTCGAAGAGGACACACATCATCTCCACAGACTGCTAGATCTATTTTAGGATAGGTGGTGGCAACACACACTGGTATCAGATCGGAATCGGCGATAGGATTGGTAGAACACTTCCGTCGGGTTTTTAGGTTTTCCTATTATCGCACAGTATCGGCTCGTGTGCAGAAAGATAAGAACCATCTACAGAAAACCCTAAAACATCCTATTTATATCCCAGGAGATATATTCAGCAAGTCAATAATTGACTCAGCATGTGCATTCGTCGAACTCAGCTCGACAAACAATTCGTCGAACTCTGCTCGACAAAATCTACGCCAAAGGCCAGAACGTCGAATGGATTCGTCGAACTCAGCTCGACGAAATCTGTGCCAAAGACCAGAACGTCGAGCTGGATTTGTCGAACGGATTCGTCGAACGGTGTTGAGTGAATACAATACACCCAATGCCTAAGAGCCAGATTCGCCAGGTAAACCCTTTACTCGATGAAGACGTTTAGTGGAATCGACGCACTCAACTCTTAAGTGCAACAGTCAATGCACTCAATGCCAACATTCGCAGAGTTAACACTTAACCCGCGAAAGTGTTGAATGAACTCAATGCTCTCAATGCTTTCAGCCTGATGGCGTTGAGTGAGCTAAACACACTCAATGCCAAATGCCTTAGAATATTTTCAACCTCCATGGCGTCGAGTGAACTAAATACACTCAACGCCTTCAGCCCCATGGCGCTGAGTGAGCTAAGCACACTCAACGCCAAATGACTTAGAATATTTTCAGGCCCTTTTAAATATCCTTCAACTCATAAATGTTCAATCCAAGTTTCTTGATCTAGAATGGACTTGTAGAAAATTTGTGAGTCCAATATCATATATTGATTCAACCAAGCATGTCCATGCACTTCTCAGTCCCATTCCATCAAGGGGCCCCATGGATGCAACTCCTGTCATATAGGAGTACAAATCCCATCTCTACTCACACACAAACACCAAAATGATTCGTAATATACCCAATAACCACCATAATCATCCGACTTTCTCAAGACTGGACTTTTGATGGCATTAAAGCATGCTATTCCTCACTCAATGAAAGCTGTGACTTCAGGTCAAAGGACCACAAACACCATTGCCACTTGAACCATACTTATGACACGTTCATATAACAATCCACAAAGTATTCTCATGGTGGGTCTGTCCAGAACAACTTGTTCATAACAAGCACCCATGTGATGACTTGATATCACAATATCATGACCTGTGAGAACGAGTCATCAGTCAACGCACATATTAGTCTTAAAGGTATCATCATCGCCCTTAGCTTCTAAGATGATACAATGACCAGGGACCTTTAAGAATGAAGCTTCTGAAATCATAGGTTCTCACATTAAGTCACTACTTGACCTATGGAAGCAAACACTCTAAGGGCATTTATTAAATTGAACAACGCTATCATAATAGACATAACTTCATAATAAAAGAACTTGCCAAAATATATAAAATGAAATGCATATAGTACTTTTATTCATCAAATGAAATATTATACAGCCAACAAACATACAAGCCACAAGACTCAAACTCAAGTTGATCATTTAGGTATAGAATACCCATAGATATAACATGACCATAATGCTTTCTCTGTGCAAGAGGCTTTGTCAGTGGATCCGCAATGTTTTCCTCCGTTGGCACTCTTCATATGCTCACATCTCCTCGATCGACAATCTCTCGAATTAGATGGAACCATCCGATTATGTGCTTGGAGCGCTGATGAGATCTAGGTTCCAAATCAAGTGCAATTGCACCTTTGTTGTCATAGTAGAGATCTATAGGACGAACAATGCTAGGAACTACATCTAACTCGCCGATGAATTTCCTAATCCATACAGCCTACTTTGCTGCATTTGCAATGGCAATATACTCGGCCTTGTAGTAGAATCGGCAACTGTATCCTGCTTGGAACTCCTCCAACTAATAGCACCTACATTCAGGCAAAACACAAAATATGACTGAGACTTTGAATCGTCCCTATCAGTTTGGATGCTAGCATCCGTGTAACCACTTACAACGAGCTCTTCCTCTCCGCCGAATAACAAGAACATATCCTTAGTTATTCGCAAATATTTGAGGATATTCTTGACGGCTATCCATTGACATTTACCGGGATCAGAATGATACCTTCTAGTCATGCCCAAAGCATAAGAGACATCGGGTCTAGTACATACCATTGCATACATTAATTATCTAATTGTCGAAGCACATGGAACCAACTTCATGTGGTCCTTATCTTCATAATACTTAGAACACTAGTCCTTAAAAAGACTCACACCATGAGATATGGGCAAGAATCCTTTCTTGGACTCAAGCATGCTGAACAGTTTCAACACCTTGTCAATGTACATACTTTGGGTCAAACCCAACAACTTCTTTGATCTATCTCTATAGATCTTAATACCGAGTATATAAGTCGCTTGCCCTAAGTCAATCCAAAAGCAATCCCCTAGGTTGTTCTTAACAAGTTGCAGGGTCGGTTTGTCCTTCCCGATCAACAGTATGTCATCTACATACAATATCAAGAAGACTACAATGCTCCCATTAATCTGTTTGTAAACACAAGGTTCATCCTCATTCTTGATAAAACCAAACACTTTGATCTTTTCATCAAAACCAAGATTCCAACTTCGAGAAGCCTATTTCAATCTATAAATGGATCTCTGCAATTTACATATTTTAGTGGCTTCACCTGGAGATACAAAATCCTCAGGTTGTGTCATATACACTTCCTCATGGAGGTTCCCATTAAGGAAAGCCGTTTTGACATCCATCTGCCAGATCTCGTAGTCATAATACGTAGTAATAGCAAGCAGAATATTGATGGACTTATCCATGACAACAGGGGAAAAAGTTTCATCATAGTCAACACCATGAATTTTCTTAAAACCTTTTGCCACCGGTCGACCTTTGAATGTCTGTACATTCTTATCCATGTCAGTCTTCTTCTTGAAGACCCACTTGCAGCCTATGGGTCTTACCCCTTCAGGTGGTTCCACCAAAGTCCATACTTTGTTTTCATACATGGAGTCCATTTCAGATTTCATGGCCTCAAGCCACTTCTTAGAGTCCGCTCCACACATAACCTCATGGTAGGTTGCAGGCTCATCACTAAGATCCATAAGCAACAAATTACCTATTTTAGATACGAGAAATCCATATCTCTCAGGCTCAAATCTTGGTCTACCAGATCTACGTGGAACTTATGTTTCCTGAGCAGGCTCTCGAGCTACAATAACTTGTAGTCCTGACTCAGGTTCCAATTATGGTTCATTCACTGTTTGTGGTTCCAGAACTTCTTTAAGTTATACCCTGGCTGTCTTTTTACTTAAGAATTGTTTCTCAATAAATACACCAGTCCTTGCGACAAACACTTTTCCCTCAGACGGTAGGTAGAAAGAGTACCCTTTGGTTTCCCTAGGATACCCCATAAGATAATATTTATCTGATTTGGGTTCTAGCTTATCAGACATTTGACATCACATGTGCCTCGCAGCCCCAAACCTTAATGAACGACATACTAGGATGCTTCCCAATCCATATCTCATATATTGTATTTAGAAACGCTTTCATTGGAGCACGATTTAATGTTAAAGCAGCAGTTTCTATAACAAAGCCCCAAAATGAAATAGGCAGATCTGCATGACTCATCATCGACTGCACCATGTCTAACAAAGTATGATTCCTCCTCTCAGACACACCATTATGTTGTGGTGTTCTAGGTGGAGTGAGCATTGATACAATACCACACTCTATCAGATGATCACGGAACTCACGACTTAGGTATTCGCCACCTAGATCAGATCAGAGTGCTTTAACCATCTTACCCAACTAGTTTTCTACTTTGCTTTTAAATAGTGAACTTTTCAAAGGTTTCAGATTTGCACTTCATAAGATACAAGTATCCGTATCTATTGAAATCATCAGTAAATGTAACAAAGTAAAAGTACCCTCCTCTAGCCATAGAACTCATGGGTCCACATACATCTCTATGTACTATACCCAAAAGATCATCAGCCCTTGCATTGAATCCAGTGAAAGGAACTTTAGTCATCTTGCCTAACAAAAAAGATTCCAATCTCTCAAATGATTCATAATCAAATGAGTCCAATAATCCATCTCTATGGAGCTTGGATATAAGTTTCTCATTTATATGGCCCAAATGACAATGCCAAAGATACATAGGGTTTGAGTAATTTGTTCTTAGTCTTTCAGTATATTCAATGTTATAGATCGGATGATCTAAGTTCAAAACATACAGACCATTAAACATTTGGGCTACACCATAACAAACATCATTCTTAAATATTGAACAATAGTTGTTCTTAATAATAAAAGAAAACCCCACCATATCAAAACATGAAATGGATATAATGTTTCTAGCTACGGAAGGAACAAAATAACAATTATCTAGTTCTATTACAAGCCCACTGGACAAAGCAAGACAATAAACCCCCACAATAATGGCAGTAACTCTTGCTCCATTCCCAATGTGCAGGTCCACCTCTCCTTTACTCAGCATTCTTCTCCTTCCCAGTTCCTCCACATTTATACAAATGTGTGAACCATATCTGATATCCAATACCCAGTATGAAGGAGCAAAAAGGTTTATCTCTATAACATATATACCTGAAGTGGAGGTCATACCTCCTCTCAACTTTTGCATACCCTCAATTTATGAAGGGAAATTCCTCCTCCATGACTAGCCTTGCCACAATACTGGCACGTCCCTTCTTTGCCTGAGCCTTTTTTCAGTGTAGAAGACTTGGGCTCCAGTCCAGACATAGGTCCCACCTTTGTCTTCTTAAAGCTCTTGCCCTTGCCCTTGCCTGTCTGCACCATCAATATGGGGCTAGCAGACTTGGCCTCCTTCATATTAATCTCGGCAGTTCACAACATGCCTAGGTGCTCGGGGTGTGTCTTTTCTATTTCATTCATGTTATAGTTCAAGACGAACTGCGCATATGTGTCCAGCAATGATTGCATGATAAGGTATGTAGCCAACTCTTGGACCAGAGGGAAACCTAATCTATCAAGGTTCTCGATATACCCAATCATCTTGAGTACGCGAGTTCCTACTAGGTCCCGAGCTCCCATCTTACACTAGAACAACACCTTGGTGTCGTCGAATCTCTCTTGACGAGCTTGCCCTTGAAACATTTTCTTGAGATGCTCATCAATGTCCTACAACCCATGTTCTCTTGTTGCTTCTAAAGCTCAGAGTTCATGGTCGCTAACATGAGACATTCAACGTCTAAGGAGTCATCAATATACTTCTTATAAGCATCTTTATCAGCACGGGATGCATTCCCGACATGCTCATCAGGGGATACCTCTTCTAAAACATAGAGCTTGCTCTCTTGCATGAGAACAATTCTCAGGTTTGTGTACCAGTCCAAATAATCTGTACCACTAAGCTTCACCTTCTCAAGGATAACTCTGAGGGATAGGGTGGAGTGTGAACCACTTGCCATGCAAATTATACAAGAATACAAGGAAAGCAAATTAATACTACATTTAAAAATACAATTTAACTTTCAATTAGAACTTTATTCAAAAGCTCCCACTATTTTTATTAAACTGATAACCCTCGATATCAATTAGAAGAGTTTGGCGAGTAACCCTCTTAGTGGACAAGATCCATATTTCATAAACACTATGACTTAGCTTTGGCGTTTCTCTCACAATGTAGCTATTTAGGTAGGCAATGCTTGCCAATTGCATCACAATGCAATTCTTGTATGGCTGGTGAATAACTTTATTCGCATCGAACATATGGTGCATGCCAACCCCATGGCTCTGGGCACTCAACCTCTGAGGTCACCCAGTTAAGCTAGACACGATCTTGATTGTGGGATATCACAATTATCAACTCGCACCCTCACTAAGATTGATTAATGCACCTTGCTTTGGCAAGCTCAGACTTTATCGATCGAGGCAGGAAGAGCGTCATCCATTGGAAGACATCCGAATACTTAATATTACTTAAGGGATTTTAAATATTTGATTAACTCTTTAATCATGGTTAACACTTAACCAGCATGCACATCAAGCATAATAAAATACAATAAGCATAATCCAAATGCATCCTAGATGTGCACATGAATCATCAACACTTGATGAATTGGGCTAAGTTTGAACATTTAGAACATGTCCAAATCTTCAGACCTACATGCACGGGACATGATCAACACCATCTCCACTTACACAGTAGACAAGCACGTTACTTTATGTGAGATACAAAATCTAACACATACTTAGTTTCACAAACAAACACAGTGACAGTTACTGTTAAGGAGTAAACTCAAAGAAATCACATGTGTTCTTGGAAAGATACAAGAGTAGATTTGTGCATTTAGAACACTTCAAAATCACCAAATCTTCACGCCATGGATTCAACAACTTCTAAAACAATGAATATCGTCAGCAACCTACCTCTGATACCACTGATGGGTTTTTTGGGGATGGCATAACATTTGTGCACGCAGCGGAAAAAGAACAAGAAAACCCAAACGAGTTAAGATCTAGCAATATTCATGAATCAAGAAGTAAAGCATACTGTAAT
This sequence comes from Platanthera guangdongensis, assembly GCA_039583875.1. Taxonomy (NCBI): domain Eukaryota; kingdom Viridiplantae; phylum Streptophyta; class Magnoliopsida; order Asparagales; family Orchidaceae; genus Platanthera; species Platanthera guangdongensis. Next base: position 161,297,739 of record CM077158.1, read on the forward strand.
AAAAATTACCTTTGAGGGATTGAGTCAGAACCCAATCTAGATGCTCCATAAAAATAGGTCGGCCACACAGCGGCTAGAGTCTTCAGCGCAGAAAGTATATCCTCGCCTCTACAGTAATCCACACGATCGGGAGAACCCACAACAACTTGTAACATAAGAGCTACATTGGGAGAGGACACATAACATCTCCACAGACTTCTAGATCTATTGTAGGTGAGGAGGCGGCGGTACACAATAGGATCGGGATCAGAATCGGTGATAGGATTGGCGGAACACTTCCATCGGGTTTCTAGGTTTTCCTCTTATCGCACAGTATCAGCTCGTGTGCAGAAAGATAAGAACCATCTACAAAAATACCCTAAAACATCCTATTTATATCCCAGGAGATAGATTCAACAATTTAACAATTGACTCAGCACGGGCATTCGTCGAACTCAGCTCGATGAACAATTCGTCGAACTCAGCTTGACTAAATCTGTACCAAAGTCTAGAACGTCGAATGGATTCGTCGAACTCAGCTCGACAAAATCTGCTCCGAAAGCCAAAACGTCGAACTGGATTCATCGAACGGATTTATTGAACGGTGTTGAGTGAATACAATACACTCAACGCCTAAGAGCCAGATTCGCCAGGTAAACCCTTTACTCGATGAAGGCGTTGAGTGGACTCGAAGCACTCAATGCTTAAGTGCGACAGTCAACGCACTCAATGCACTCAATGCTAACATTTGTAGAGTTAACACTTAACCCGCGAAAGCATTGACTGGACTCAATGCTCTCAACGCTTTTAGCCTGATGGCGTTGATTGAGCTAAACACACTCAACGCCAAATAGAATATCTTCAACCTCCATGGCATCGAGTGAACTAAATACACTCAACGCCTTCAACCCCATATCATTGAGTGACCTAAACACACTCAGCGCCAAATGTCTTAAAATATTTTCAGCCCCTTTTCAATATCCTTCAACTCATCATATGAGCTAAATAGTACAGATCCAATCTCCCAATTTCTCAATAATCTTATGTGCGACCCTGATAGGCTCATACTGAGTTGGCAGTGAAGCTACATGCTTGATCACTTCCAGATCTCTATGGTTGCACCAACACACTATAGATCTCTGTGTTTTATGTGTTTCTATTTTTAAAGTATTTTTATTCCGCAAAAAGACATAGATCTCACCTATTCGCCCACATCTAGGAGATTTAGGTATATGATAGATACTTTCACATCCTACTCTCGTTTGCAGTCTAGAGTTACTGTCCGACCTAGGAGACCCACCCTCAGGTTATTTCGGGTGGTCCCTCGCCCATGCTTGGTGAGTTGGCTATTTCCTTCCCACTAACCCTCTTTTCTTATCTCTTATCTTCACCTCGCTTTGCTTCTCACATTTCCTACCTTTGGGACCACGAGCTTGCACACCTTGCCTCCAAAGTCCCTAGCTTGTGAGATCACCTTTGATCCCTCCTGAATCTCTAGGTTTCCAGCCGATGTGGCTCCGACCATTCCACTCTTACCACCGATCTACTCACCGACTAGGTACCGCTCCACCCTAGCCTTGGGAAAGCACATATGATTTCCTTCCACAAACCATTCGAGGGGTGGCCCATACCCGCTTGCCAACACCTGGGCAAGAGGATCAATAATTCGCAGGGTTACTAAAGGCACTCGCCATATTTCTATTGATATCGTATCTAACCTATCCTTTCTAGGTTATTGAAAGATCTCGTCAACTAACATTGAGATTGTTGAGGAGTTCTCGCTCCCTTCCCCTGATATGATTGCAAAATTCCTAGGTGACCCGAAGGACGTTGTGGTGTTGAAGAGGTAAATGACTGTATTGTTTAGAAAACACATCCTCATGCTGTACGAGATCTATGACAAGGTTCAAGAGAACAAGGATGATAAAGAGCGCCAACTGGAAAATCACGAAAGGGACTACTACTTCTTGATGAGATGTGGCAGGGAGCCGGTAGTGAGTCAACCCTCCCAAGGGATTCACATTGTGTAAGTGGAAGACCATTTATGCCTAGTGCTGCAGGTGCTCCATGCAGCCCGCAAATTCTACTGCCCGTGCATGCCACCAAGGATGGGGAGGAGAGTCTGGGTGTAACGCCCTGATTTGTGCTAGACACCTTTTGTGTTTTAGGTCTAGAGAGCTGACTTGGTCTAGGGTACACTGGTGGCCAGGCTTGTCTTGAGCCGGGGGAAGTGCCGACTCGATGGTAGTTATCAGGTTGCGATCTTGCGGCGAAAGTGGGATACCGCTAGACGCATCGGTCATCTATTGTTCACGACAGAGCTCGACAATCATTGAGTTGCTACCAAGCGGCGATAGTAGGATACCGCTAGTAGTAGTGTTCGTCGAATGGATTTCGACAAGCACCGAGTGTACTCACCGATCGTAAAGTTACAACCGTGCGAGGGTAGCGGGATATCGCGCAATGGCAGTCCAACTGAATTATTGGCATAGTTCTCTGTAAGCAGCCGCCCGCCGGTAGCAATACCGCTGGTTGTAGTATATTGGCATAGTTCTCTGTGAGCTGCCACAGTACAATAAAAAGTTGTCCTTTGTGCATTGTGTGATGGTTGGAGGAAAAAGACAAACCGATGTCATTCGTTCATCTTTACGATGCATGCAAAAGTGTTGTACAGAAATATATTTTCTGTGCGCATCAAAGTTTATGTCCATTTTTAGGTATGGTATGGTTTGATTCAGGTCTTGGGCTTAACTTGAAAGTTATAGCCCTCGTAAAGCACTTTCCAACAGATGGTTACATGTTTGCAAAGGACTCCTATATCTGCGAGAATGTTCAATCGAATTTGTTATGCTGTAATAATATATGTGCTTGTTGCTTTCTGTTTAAGTGTACATAGCTGGGCTGAAAACCGATTTTGGTTATGATGGAGTTGGATTTAGATCCCGGGCTGAATACAGAAGATGTACCCCTTGAGAACACCTTTTCTATTTGTGGTTACTTTCAATTATTAGTGGATTGTAGCTTCTTGAAATCTAGTTTTAGTGAACTGTGGTGCATAGCCGTGACGTCTTAATAATGGATGATTACATTATTTTATGAATGGATGACACGGGATATCAAACTATAAATAAATGACGGTAATGTGATCGCATCTTTACTTAGTTAATAAGTGTGGAAGAAGTACACGTCATGATGATTTGCTGATTTATGAAATGAGGTTTGATTGAGATGATTGAAATAGTATAGTTAATGTGCACATGTTCAATGCAAAGAAAAAAGGATTGGTTGAGGTATATCCCATGGCCATAAGGTGAGTTGAACCTTGATCTCAAATATTGTAGGGATGAATGATGTAGTCTACTGCTTAGAGTTATGCTAACTCCCTAAAGGTAGCAGTGAGGGACTGGAGTAATAATTATGGTGAACTGTCACCTTTGTTAAATGCAGACTCTAGAATGCCTTGGAGCACAGTGTTGGATATAATTTGAAGGTATTCGGTTCGAGCCCTTGAATGTGTGACAACATGGTATATGTGAATGGCTTTGGTTGGGCATGTGTTGACACATGGTTTATGATCCTGTGAAGAGGACTTGGTGGCAGGTCTACAGGCTCGCTAGTCATCACACCGACGAGAGTTGGAAGTTAAACTTTTGGCGGTTGGGCTAGCTCCTTCGGTGCTCACTGCCGAAGGCTCCTTTTGTGCCAGTGGATGGTCGTGATTGGTTCTTCGGTGATACGCTCCTGAAGACCCCTTCTGTTCCAGTTAGAAGCCAGTTGGGCTAAGCTCTTAGTGCACATCAACGCAAATACCACTTCTGAGTTGTAGTATGCAGGGGCTCCATTGTTCTGTTCTTAGCATTGAGGCGTATGGAGGCCTAGACCAGGTAGTGTGGATATTCGCCTAGTAGGTGAGAAGCTCGCTCTATTGTCACCATTTAATAATGATAGTTGACGCTTGAGAGGTTAGCTACCTTCTTGAAAAGTTGGAACTAAAGGTTTATGTCGACATAGCAGTGTGTGTGCGTGTGTGCATGATTGAGTCATCATATTGCATTCATTTCATATCATTACATTGCACTGCATAAGATCCTCATCATATAAATTTGTATGAGCACTTTTATATGATGAGTTACTTTGATATACCTGACCATTAACTTATAAATTTGTGTGGGCATTTTGATTAGTTAGTTAATTTCTGTAATTATGATAAATACTGATGCTGCTAGTATAAATTCTCTCTTTTCATGTTGATGTTTACTATTGACACCTACTTATTATGAATTATCGATATATATACATTAACTGCAAGATAACAATACTCTTTTGTTACTTGTTGATTTTATATTACTGTTATATTGAGCTCCTCCTTTTCCTCAGCTCGGTGCCTGAGAGTCATTGGAGTGAGCGGATGTGATATCCACTTATTCATTATGACTAACGGTTCCTATGTCTACCATTTTAGGAGGATACTGAAAGAAAACTTAGTCAATTGATAATCTACTTATTCCAATTGAAAGTTAGGGGATAGACCTGATTGAAAGATATGGTACCTAAACACCTAGAGGGGGGGGGGGTGAATAGGTGACCTAATCCTTTTCTAACTTTGTTGGCAGCCAAACAGTTTTATCACCGATTTCTAAGTAGTCTATTACAGCAAACAACAATAATCAAACATACACAGCACATTCACAGCACAACACATAGTGATTTATAGTGGTTCCCCAATCTTTGGGTACATCCACTTTCCCCCTTCGCCTATCTAGCAGTGTACTAGATTCGGCCAAACTTCTCCACTGTCTCAGAACCCAAATAGGTTCATACACCTCAGACCCAAAGCCTTACACCTCAGCTTTCTCCAAAGCCTACACTCAGCCACAAAGGCCTACACTCAGCCACCCAGGCCTACACTCAGCCAATCAAGGCCTACACTCAGAGTTCTTTAACTCCTACACTCAGGCTATCAAGCCCTACCCTCAGCCTTTATAAATTTAGGCTTACAATGCACTCAGATCCAAAGATCCTACAAGTTAAAATAGTATTACAACAAATAACTCAACAACTCAGAAAATAAGAGAGGAGTTGAGAGTTTCTTGCTGAGTTCTTGGAAGAACTCAGATAGATCCAAACTGAATTAGCTTCCTTCAAAGCTTCTTGAGTAGAACTGAATAAGTCTGAATCCTCTGCAGTTGTTCCTTGACCTCTGCTTCTTAAGATCCAGATGCTTCTGAATTCTTCTTCTCAGCCTAGTTCCAAAGACTGAATTCTTGATTGGAGCTCTCTCTCTCCAACTTCTTAGATCTGCCGTTGGACAGCACGATCTTCTTGATTTGTATCACTTGGATAACTTGATCAGCAACCACATGAACAAATCTCTTAGATTAATCTGAACTCAATCAGAACTTAATCTTCTTCTGTTAGCTCTTAACAACAACAACAACAACAACACTTTCTGTAAACAGTCTGTGCCTATTTATAGGCCTTCTTCATGGTAACCGGCTGGTCCGGTTCATAACTGACTTCTGACATCTCTGACAATTGTTGTAGACCGGCTGGAACGGCAGCTGTCATGTCATCCAGTCAATTCTTGAAATTCTCTAACTGTCAGATAGTGTCGAGACTTTCTGTTCTTAAGTGTCGACACTTATAGACCAAGTGTCGACACATGCTGTGTAAGTGTCGACACAAGTCTACAAGGTGTCGACACAACTCCTTGTATGTCTCGACACAGATTCTTATTCAGGTGTCGACACTTGGAATTGAGTGTCGACACAAGTACTAGATCTTCTGTAACTTGTTAAATTCTTCTAAGTGTCGACACATCTCCTTTGTGTCGACACATCTTCATGTATTGAAACTGTCAAGTGTCGACACTGCTTCTTGGTGTCGACACAAGTCTTCAATATAGATTCTTCAGCTGAGTGTCGACACATTCCCTTAGTGTCGACACTTGTACTTAGAATATTTTTGTAGATATTTCTGTTCTTTGCTAAGTGTCGACACAGCTCCTTGTGTCGACACTTTCTTTGAGTCTTCAACTGAGTGTCGACACATTGTGCTGGGTGTCGACACTTTCTTCAAGTGTTGACTCTTCTGGTTGTGTGTCGACACATTGTGTTGAGTGTCGACACATTCTTCAAGTGTTGACTCTTTTGGTTGTGTGTCGACACATTGTGCTGAGTGTCGACACGTACTTCAAGTGTTGACTCTTTTGGTTGTGTGTCGACACATTGTGCTGAGTGTCGACACATACTTCAAGTGTTGACTCTTTTGGTTAAGTGTCGACACATTGTGCTAGGTGTCGACACTTGCACTTAGTCTCTGCAGAATTTTGCTGAGTGTCGACACAACTCCAAGTGTCGACACTTTCTGGTGTAGACTCAGCTCCTCTAGGTGTCGACACTTCTGCTAAGTGTCGACAATGCTTCTCTGCATTCTTCTTCACTGAGTGTCGACACATCTTCTTGTGTCGACACTTTATGTCTGGTGTCGACTCTGCATCCCAGGTGTCGACACAATGACTCCAAGTGTCGACACTGCTTGTCTGGGTGTCGACACAAGCTTTCTCAAGTGTCGACACTTTCCCTCTAGGTGTCGACACATGGACTTAGAAAGTTTTAGCTTCAGTCCAGTGAATTCCTAACCTGCACAAGTAACTCAAACATACATCAAATACATTATGATGTATATCATTGAGTTGGGTGAGGCTTCTTCAAATCAGGTACATTTGACCAATGTACCCAACAATCTCCCCCTATTTGGAGAAGTCATAACCCTTAGTCAATGATATACACCACCCATAATTAAAAATTATAAAATGATGTAAAGTAGGTATATTACAACAGGGTAAACTTAAACATGTAATAATGCACACATGTATACACATTCATCATTGCAGAACAAACAAGAAATAGACACATTCTTCTGAACAATCATGAAATATATTTATCATATATTGTTCTAACATTTTTCTAATACATTTTCAAAGATTTACAAAAATGTTTATATGTAAAGAGATTACAACATTCTTCAAGTCTATTCTTAGTCTAGTTCTGGTCAGGTTCTTTAATAACAATTCCTTTGCCAGGTTGGACTTTAGCTTTGACAGTAGCAGCAGCAGGCTCAGTATCAGCAGGCTTCTTGCCTTTGAGATCTTTCTTCTTGAGTTCTTCAGCCTTGATTTTCTGCCTCTCAAAATAATGATAGGGCTTAGGAAAGTACTTGCTAGGCTCCACTGCAGTAGGAGGTAGCTTTCCTAACTTAGCCTTTCTTCTGTACTAGACAATGGCTTCCTGCCTGATCTCATGCTTCCTCCATTCTGCTTCTGAGAACCACTTGTTCCTGTCATTCATGTTGTCTTTGGCAGCTTTCCAGGCAGTTAGAATTATATTCCTAGAGGTAGGGCTCCACTGTTCAAAATCTGGCTTTTGTTCTGCTAGTTCCCTAAACCTCTTCTTTGACAGTCTTGTCTCTTCTTCTTTTTCTAATGCCTCTTGCATAGCTGCAGTAATAGGTTGAACAACCTTTTCCAGAACAACATTTGACTTTCCTGCAGTTGGGCTATACATTGTGCTGACATCTGCATGAATCATTTCAAAATCTGGAGGTGGATAAATCACTTGAGCTACCTCTGGTTGCTCACCTCCAAGATATGCACTTTGAATCCCTGATTCAGCAACATTATCATCATCACAGAGTGGAGGATAGCGTAGGGTAGCTCTGATGGAGTTAGATATCCATTTGGCATGATCAGAGCTAGCCTTGACTAATACTCTCTCCCCCTTTATGACTTCTTGGGCCACATGGTCTCTTACATCATCCTTTTGGAATCTAATCTGATTATCCAAATACCTGATTCCATCCTTAAAGTAGGGTTTAAGCTTTGTAAGCTGTTCTGAGATGGCTTTCTGGGAATCCTGTATTGCAGTCTTTACAGCTTGGATTTCTTCTTGGAAAACTTTGTCAAATCCAGCCTTAACATCAGCAGATGTAGAAGATTCAGCAGTCTTATTTTTCAATTCAGTGACTATAGCATTGTGGGAGGCAGTCAAATTATCATTCATTCTTAATTGATTCTCCAGCACATAGCCTTGTTTTAATGCTATATCATCTACCTGAGTCTTGATCTTCTCCTGGTGAGTAGCCAAATAGACTACTGCATTCCCACCCTTGTGGAAGCAGTCAGTCATTTCTTTCTTGTTGAGATTCATCTCAAACCTTATAGATTTTATATCTTGAGCAAGATCAAACTGTAATGATCTGTGCCCTGCATCAACATAAGCCTCTATGGCTTTCCTTTGTTCATCCATTTTGATCTGTAGTGTAATCAGTAAAGCACTATAGTCAGCAGTTGGAGCTTGCTGAACTATAGGCTGTGGGGCAATGGATTGTAGGGCTTTCTTGTAGCTCTGACTTCTTCTCTTGAATACAAAGAGTTTCTTCTTTTTAGCCCTAGCATTCTCCTCATCTTCAGAGGCAGAGGTGCTTGCAATATCAACTCTATTCTTAGGGCTCTCTGGTTTTTCTGCTGGCACATCAAGTGCCTTCTCAGTCTCTGGCCTTAAAGGCTCATCCTGAACTGATATGTGCTCCCCCTCAGCAGCAGCACTCTTATCTTCAGCAGCAACCTTGTCCATGTCAAAATCCTTTTGATCTAAATTCAAAAAGAGGTCTTCCATTGTGTATTCAGGAGGTGACTGTGCAGGAGAAGTACTTGGTTCTTCAACTACTTGAGTAGTATCTGGAACATTTTGCACAACAGTAGATGTGTCTTCAAGAACAACATCTGGAGCTTGGCTAGGTAGCTGAGTTTGCTGAGGAACATCAGACAAATCAGCATCTTCTATAAGATATTCTAAAGTTTTTAAGTAAGTGAGTACCTCTTGAATAATGATGGTGGCTTGCTCACTGTCCATAGTAGATGGTTCTTCTACTACTGGAAGCTCCCCCTGGCTGTGATCCCTATAGATGGGGCTAGCTTGAGGCAGCTCCCCCTGAATCTTAGCTGTCTCTTGAGGAGCAGGAGACTTGACTACTGTCTCTTCCTCCTGATCATCAGGTGTGAACACCACCTGTTCTTCACTATCAGAACTGCTGGAGGACTCTTGTATCACAGCAGCAGTCTTTCTCTTCTTCTTGGGAGGAGTAACTTTCTCAGAAACTGGCTTCTCAGGGGTAGGCATGTCCTTTGACAACACCCTTTCCCACCTAGAAAATATCCTAGAATCCATCTTTCTCATATGATTGATCTTGCTTCCAGCAGCTGTGCTCATTACCTCTGGTATTGTACCAGCCAGGTAGAGACTTATAATTCTGCCCAAATTGGGCTTCTTCAGACTTTCCTTGATCTTCTCATAGATTACCATTGACCAATCTGTTCTTATGGTGAAGATAATTCTTGTCATGACATTGAACATTGAGGCTGACACCTTGTCATGCCCTCCAGGCTTACTCAGAATGACCTTGCCCACTATCTCTGACAGAAATTTTCCTTGACTGTTCATGCCTTTTCTGTTAAAGACAGAACCTATCTTCATCTTAGAATCAAGACCACACCAGACCAAAGCTTCCCTGGTCTTAGATGTAGAAACTTCTTCTTCTTCTTGAGTCTTAGGTAGCTGGAGTACCTTTCTCAGACTTTTGGGTGATACCTTGACCTTGGTTCCATGCACTCTGGATTTGATTCTGTATCCAGAGTCATCCACAGTTGCTCCAGTAAGGAATTCAAGCACTTCCTTCTTCCATATCTTGGTTGGTTCTGAAACCAAGTATTCTAGTCCTGAATCGCTGACTAGGGTAACCACTGACTTGATATCTTGATCGCCATCATCGAATGCGCCACGCACAAGTTCGTAGCCTTCGTTGACGTTTTCCTCGAGCTTGGGAGCCATTAGGGTTTGGAGAATTAGGCTTGAGAAAAGAGAAATGTCGACACAAGAGTTTTGGTCTCGAAACTGTGAAAGCGTGTCGACAATCAAAGACAGAACCCTATTTATACCTGTCTAATTTTGAAGATGAACAGGCGGGACAGCTAGCTAAACATGTGTCGACACTGGCACTAAGTGTCGACACTGACTTATAATATCTCGACACACATGTGTCGACAAAAGTTAGGCAACAGATATTATGTGTCGACACATGGTTATGTGTCGACACCACTCTACTCGACTAATTGTCGAGACTTTACTTTAGAAAATTCTGAGTAAAACTTAAGTGTCGACACCACATTGGATGTGTCGACACCTACTCGACATGTGTCGACACTAACATTCTGAAGTGTCGACACCAACATCCTAGATGTGTCGACAACTTTTTCCTGAAGTGTCGACACTTTTATTCTGTGTCGACATAGACTTGTCTATGTGTCGACACCTTTTTACTTAGCCAATTTTCTATTCTGTAAACGTAGTCTAAGTTTATCATTCCTAGTTCAATTTTGAATCTATTGAACTTAGCTTCTTCTAAGTGCTTAGTAAAGATGTCAGCTATCTGATTATCAGTTTTAACAAATTCAAGTGCAATATCATTTCTTTCTACATGCTCCCTAAGAAAGTGATATTTAATCTCAATATGTTTTGTTCAACTATGAGATACAGGGTTGTTAGCTATTGAAATAGCACTTGTAGAATCACAGTAAAGTGGAGTTCTACTTACCTGAAATCCATAGTCCTCTAGCTGATGTTGAATCCACAGAAGTTGAGCACAGCAACTTCCTGCAGCTACATATTCTGACTCAGCTGTGGAGATAGCCACACTAGTCTGCTTTTTGCTGCTCCATGAAATTATTCTTCCACCTAGGAATTGACAGGTTCCAGTTGTGCTCTTTCTATCCTCTTTGCATCCTGCAAAGTCTGCATCTGTATAACCTGTTAGATCAAAATCTCCATTCCTAGGGTACCAGAGGCCTAGATAGGGAGTGCCCTTTAGATATCTCAATATTCTTTTGACAGCAGTCAAGTGAGACTCTTTAGGGCAGGCTTGATACCTGACACAAACACATGTAGCATACATAATGTTAGGCCTACTTGCAGTCAAGTATAGTAGGGAGCCAACTATCCCTCTATACAAGGTTTCATCTACAGGTTTTCCTGCATCATCCTTGCTAAGAGACATACTTGACCCCATAGGAGTCTTCATGGTACTGGATGAATCCATACCATATTTCCTTATGAGTTCTAGGGTGAACTTAGACTGACATATGGACAAGCCACTTTCAGTCTGTTTAACTTGGAGACCCAAGAAAAACTTTAGCTCTCCCATACTACTCATCTCAAATTGACTTTGCATAAGCTTTGCAAACTTTTTGCAAAAGCTACTACTTTCAGTAGACCCAAATATAATGTCATCTACATATATTTGGACAAGTATGACTTTGCCTCTAGATTCCCTAAGGAATAGAGTCTTATCTATTTTCCACCTTGTGAACTTATTCTCAATGAGGAAACTAGATAGGGTTTCATACCAAGCTCTAGAAGCTTGTTTTAACCCATACAATGCTTTCCTAAGTCTATAGACATAATGAGGTTGAGTTGGATCAACAAAACCTGAAGGCTGCTCCACATAGACTTCTTCCTTAAGATTACCATTTAAGAATGCTGACTTGACATCCATCTGGTAAACCTTGAATCCTTGATAGGTTGCATAGGCCAAGAACATCCTTATGGCTTCCAGTCTGGCTACTGGAGCAAAGGTTTGATCAAAATCAATACCTTCTTCTTGTCTATATCCTTTAGCAACCAGTCTTGCTTTATTCTTAATGATGACCCCTTGTTCATCTAACTTATTTCTGTAGATCCACTTAGTTCCTATAACATTGTGGTCTTTAGGTTTAGGAACCAGTTCCCAAACCTTGCACCTTTTGAACTGATTAAGTTCTTCTTGCATAGCTTCAGTCCACTGTGGATCTTGTATAGCTTCTTCAAATTTCTTAGGTTCTATTTGAGACAGAAAACTAGAATATACTGCAGCATTCTGATTTCTGCTCCTTGTCTGAACTCCTTGTCTTGGATCTCCAATAATCAGCTCTACTGGATGATCTCTTAGATGCCTGTGGGCTGGAGGCATCCTAGCTTCAGGTTGAACTTCTTCAGCATCTGCATCATGCTGTACTTCTTGTATTTCTTCAGCTATTGGCACATGTAGTTCTCCCCCTGGATAACTGCTATTGCCTTCTACTTGCTGTCTTGCAGCAGGCATCTCTTCTATAGTAAGCTTGTCCAATTTCTTTGTCAAACCTGTGGGGCTGCATACATTGCTAGACAACTCATTGTTAATAAGTTTTGTCTCATCAAAAACTACATGCACAGTCTCCTCTACAACTTGTGTAGTCAAGTTGTATACTCTATAAGCCTTACTATTGTTGCTGTACCCAACAAAAATTCCCTCTTGGGACTTGGCAGCAAACTTAGTTATGTAAGACTTCCCATTGTTAAGTATGAAGCATTTGCAACCAAAGATCCTGAAATAGGATAGATTTGGTTTCCTGCCTTTCACAACTTCATAGGGGGTCTTGTTTAGCCTTTTAGTGATGGTAGCCCTATTTATAACATGGCATGCAGTGTTAACTGCTTCAGCCCAGAAATACTCAGGCAGTGATGTATCACTAAGTAGGGTTCTACCAGCCTCTATCAAGGTTCTATTCTTCCTCTCAGCAATGCCATTTTGCTGAGGTGTTCTAGGTGAAGAGAATTCTTGAAATATCCCAAAGTCTTCACATAGTTTTGTCATGCTTTCAGATTGAAACTCAGTACCATGGTCACTTCTAATTTTGACCACAGTACTATTTAGTTCATTCTGAATTTGCTTGACAAAGCTGTATAAGACACTAGGTGTTTCAGATTTCTGCCTTAAGAAGAACACCCAGGAAAACCTTGAGTAGTCATCAACAACTACAAAGGTATAGACCTTCCTACCTAAGCTGTGAACTGGCATTGGACCAAAGAGATCCATATGCAAGAGGTATAAGCACCTCACAGCATCTTTGTTCTCAATGCTTTTAAAGGTGGATTTGGTCTGCTTGCCCTTTTGACAAGCTGAGCAAATGCCATCTTTAACACACTTAACTTGAGGACCATTCCTCACTAACTCTTTGCTAAAGAGTTTGCTAATAGTCTTGTAGTTAAGATGAGCTAGCCTCTTGTGCCACTTGACACAATGAGAGACTGTCTCATCAGCTACAAGACAAACAGGAGAACCATTGTTCTCAATCATAATGTCTAGACAGTAGACATTCCTCTTTCTATATCCTGTCAAAATGATCTCTTGATCACTTGACCTCTTGATATGACAACCATTTTTAACAAATGAGATGTCATACCCTACATCACTTAACTGACTTATACTTATAAGGTTGTGTTTCAACCCTTTAACATAAGCCACTTGAGTAATGGTAACAAGGTTTGAAGAAATGTTACCAAACCCTTTGATGATTCCTTTTTCAGAACCACCAAAGGTCACTTTAGGACCATTTTTGATTGGAATATAGTCCTTCAGTAGTCCCCTTGTTCCAGTCATATGTCTGGAACATCCACTATCCAAGTACCATGTTGGGGTATGGCCACTTGGATTCACCTGCAAAACAAATTAATGAACCTTAGAACCCAAAGTAAACTTGGGTCCTTGGTGATTGTTAGTTTGCAACATGACACAGCTACCTACTGGCTTTCCACCAGGTAGCTTGCTACTCCCTTTGGCACTTGCATTGTGCCAACAATCCAAGGCAAAGTGGCCAACCTTGCCACAACACCAACATTCAAACTTATTGTACCTTTGCTTAGGTACAGACTTTGCTGTCTTAACTGCAGCTGACTTATTGAATGTTGGGGCCTTGCTCTTAGGCTTGGACTGATCCTGAACAGTCCTGGCAGGTTTAACAAAACCCAGTCCAGCCTTACCTTTGTGATGAGTAAAATCATCAATCAAAGGTAGAACTGATTTAGGCTTTGAAAACTTTGCAACCAGTTCTCTCTCTTTCTGAAGATTTGTCTCCAGTTTCTTAATTTGATCATTCTTAAATGTGATAGTACCCATCTGAATCACTGTAATGTGTTTCAGCCTAGCTACCTCATTCAGTTTTTGATAAAATTGCTTCTCAAATTCTGTTGCAGCAGCCTTGAGATCAGCAATCTCCTTTACCTGACTTTTGGCAAGGGACTTGCTTTTCTTATAAGCCTGTAACAGCACCTTATATTCATTTATGAGCTGATGAATATCATCCTCACACTCAGAAATACTTCCATCATTTGATGAAGATGAATCTGATTCTGAACTAGAACAAGAAACTGAACTTAGAGTTGGACTTTGTACCTGACTAGGTCCTGGCTGCTCCAGGATTTTGGTACTCTCAGTCAATGTCATCAGTCCTTGGCACTGGCAGTCTTCTTGTTCATAAATTGACTCCAAGATCTGCATAAATTCTTCTTCTTCTTCTTCAGCAAATAGCCCTATGTAGGCTTCAGCATCAGTATCAGTGTCTGAAGAAGAAATATCTGAAAGAGTCTTCTCATTCTTGACAACAAAAGACTTCTCTTTCTTCCCTTTGAAGTGAGTCTTTTTCCTGTCACTGGATTCTTTTCTTTTCTCAGGACAATCAGCAATGACATGACCCTGTCTATTGCAGCAGTAGCACACAATCTTTGATCCAGTTGCCTTGCTTGTCTTTGTCTTCTTCCTGTCCTTCTTAGAAGGCTTTTTCTCCTGATACAAGACTTCTTTTCCCTTGTAAGTAGATGGTCTGGACCTCCACTGTTTCTTTTTCAGGAATTTCTGAAAGTGTCTAGTGAAGGCAGCAAAGTATTCATCACTTTCACTGCTTGTAGACTTTGTACTGACAGACCCTTCTGACTCAGATTCAACTACCTCTGGAGGTGGAGTTGATGACTTAGTTCTGCATTTTCTGGGAACTTCTGTCTTGAAGGCAACAGTCCTTTCCTTGTGCTCAGTCCTTGTTGATTTCTCCTCCTCTTTCCTCACTGTCAGCTGCATCTCATATGACAACAACTTGCCAAATAGTGTAGGAGGAGGAATTTCTCCCAACTTTGTCATTTCTCTTATGGCACAGATCTTGGTGTCCCAATCTTTGGTTAGGGACCTTAGGAATTTGTCATTTAGTTCATAGTTGCTGAACTCTCTTCCATAAGACATGAGTTCATTAACTATTCTATAGAACTTCTTGTAGCATTCAGTGATGCTATCTCCCTTGCCTTGCCTAAAGCTCTCATACTCTTGATTAAGCAAGGACTTCCTATCTTGCCTAACTTCTTCAGAACCTTCCATATAGACAATGAGGGTATCCCACATTTCTTTTGCTGTTTTACAGTGAATTAAGTTTTGAAAAGTTGCATCATCAATGGCACTCACTATAATGTTTTGTGCCCTCTTGTCCATAGTGGCTAGGACAATTTCATCCTTGGTCATCTCAGAGAAATCCTTTGGAGTCCTCTGATTTGCATCCAATACTGAGATCTTCATTGGCACATAAGGCCCTTCCTTTACTGTGATGTATATTCTAGGGTCTGAGGCCTCCATGAATAGCCTTACCCTCTCTTTCCAGATCCCAAAAATTTCCTTTCTGCAAATAGGTAATTTCATGGAACCCAATTCTTTATGATTTTCAAAGGAACCCATGGTTCTTGATTTTCTTGAAGCTGTTTTCTGACTTAGACTGTTTCTGCCAAACAGGATCTCCTTAGACTGTTAGTCCTTGTTTTGAGGAACCTCCCTCTGATACCACTTGAAAGATATGGTACCTAAACACCTAGAGGGGGGGGGGGTGAATAGGTGACCTAATCCTTTTCTAACTTTGTTGGCAGCCAAACAGTTTTATCACAGATTTCTAAGTAGTCTATTACAGCAAACAGCAATAATCAAACATACACAGCACATTCACAGCACAGCACACAGTGATTTATAGTGGTTCCCCAATCTTTGGGTACATCCACTTTCCCCCTTCGCCTATCTAGCAGTGTACAAGATTCGACCAAACTTCTCCACTATCTCAGAACCCAAATAGGTTCCTACACCTCAGGCCCAAAGCCTTATACCTCAGCTTTCTCCAAAGCCTACACTCAGCCACAAAGGCCTACACTCAGCCACCCAGGCCTACACTCAGCCAATCAAGGCCTACACTCAGAGTTCTTTAACTCCTACACTCAGGCTATCAAGCCCTACCCTCAGCCTTTATAAATTTAGGCTTACAATGCACTCAGATCCAAAGATCCTACAAGTTAAAATAGTATTACAACAAATAACTCAACAACTCAGAAAATAAGAGAGGAGTTGAGAGTTTCTTGCTGAGTTCTTGGAAGAACTCAGATAGATCCAAACTGACTTAGCTTCCTTCAAAGCTTCTTGAGTAGAACTGAATAAGTCTGAATCCTCTGCAGTTGTTCCTTGACCTCTGCTTCTTAAGATCCAGATGCTTCTGAATTCTTCTTCTCAGCTTAGTTCCAAAGACTGAATTCTTGATTGGAGCTCTCTCTCTCCAACTTCTTAGATCTGCCGTTGGACAGCACGATCTTCTTGATTTGTATCACTTGGATAACTTGATCAGCAACCACATGAACAAATATCTTAGATTAATCTGAACTCAATCAGAACTTAATCTTCGTCTGTTAACTCTTAACAACAACAACAACAACAACAACAACAACACTTTCTGTAAACAGTCTGTGCCTATTTATAGGCCTTCTTCATGGTAACCGGCTGGTCCGGTTCATAACTGACTTCTGACATCTCTGACAAGTGCTGTAGACCGGCTGGAATGGCAGCTGTCATGTCATCCAGTCAATTCTTGAAATTCTCTAACTGTCAGATAGTGTCGAGACTTTCTGTTCTTAAGTTTCGACACTTATAGACCAAGTGTCGACACATGCTGTGTAAGTGTCGACACAAGTCTACAAGGTGTCGACACAACTCCTTGTATGTCTCGACACAGATTCTTATTCAGGTGTCGACACTTGGAATTGAGTGTCGACACAAGTACTAGATCTTCTGTAACTTGTTAAATTCTTCTAAGTGTCGACACATCTCCTTTGTGTCGACACATCTTCATGTATTGAAACTGTCAAGTGTCGACACTGCTTCTTGGTGTCGACACAAGTCTTCAATATAGATTCTTCAGCTGAGTGTCGACACATTCCCTTAGTGTCGACACTTGTACTTAGAATATTTTTGTAGATATTTCTGTTCTTTGCTAAGTGTCGACACAGCTCCTTGTGTCGACACTTTCTTTGAGTCTTCAACTGAGTGTCGACACATTATGCTGGGTGTCGACACTTTCTTCAAGTGTTGACTCTTCTGGTTGTGTGTCGACATATTGTGTTGAGTGTCGACACATTCTTCAAGTGTTGACTCTTTTGGTTGTGTGTCGACACATTGTGCTGAGTGTCGACACATACTTCAAGTGTTGACTCTTTTGGTTGTGTGTCGACACATTGTGCTGAGTGTCGACACATACTTCAAGTGTTGACTCTTTTGGTTAAGTGTCGACACATTGTGCTAGGTGTCGACACTTGCACTTAGTCTCTGCAGAATTTTGCTGAGTGTCGACACAACTCCAAGTGCCGACACTTTCTGGTGTAGACTCAGCTCCTCTAGGTGTCGACACTTCTGCTAAGTGTCGACACTGCTTCTTTGCATTCTTCTTCACTGAGTGTCGACACATCTTCTTGTGTCGACACTTTATGTCTGGTGTCGACTCTGCATCCCAGGTGTCGACACAATGACTCCAAGTGTCGACACTGCTTGTCTGGGTGTCGACACAAGCTTTCTCAAGTGTCGACACTTTCCCTCTAGGTGTCGACACATGGACTTAGAAAGTTTTAGCTTCAGTCCAGTGAATTCCTAACCTGCACAAGTAACTCAAACATACATCAAATACATTATGATGTATATCATTGAGTTGGGTGAGGCTTCTTCAAATCAGGTACATTTGACCAATGTACCCAACACTGATTACTCTAGAGGGGGGTGAATAGAGTAACTGAAAACTTTTTTGCAAAAAAAAATATTTAACAGAGAAATAAGTGATAATAGTAGTAGTATGTAAAGAAATGTAAACTAAGCTAAACTACACTATCACAGCACAGCCAAACAAAGAGAAAATGAACAACCAGACAACACAAGAATTTTATAGTGGTTCCACAAACTGGGTATATCCACTCTTCTACCACCTTGGTAGGAATCCACTATCAGGTTTTTGATCAGGTGATTGCCACCACAAGATCTATTTACAGGGAGATCTCGCAACCCTTTAGGATTTTGATCAGGTGCTCAAAACCAACAATAAACTTTTAAAGGGAGTTAATAAACCCTTTATATAGGAGGTTGAGAGAGTTGATGGTGTCTTCTCTTTTGTCTATTCAATAGAGAAGACTCAGTGGATTGCTATTGTCAAAGCTCCTTCTGAAATGTTCAGATGTTCAGAAAGCTTGGAGCCCTGCTCAGGGTGTAGGTCTTCAGGAACTTGTAGACAGATCTAGAGTTGTTGCCCTTGAGAATTCCTTCAGTAGAAATTAAAGAAGATTCTTGATATAAGATTGATGTTCTTTTTCAGTCTTCTAAAAGATCAAGGGGAAAATAGAAAGTTTTCAGCACAGGGAAGAAGCAGATATTCTTCAGTATATTTCTATATCTCTTCTCTGTATCACATCTTGTGTTTTGTATTCTGTGTATATCACTGTGTCTCTTTCTTTATTGCTTGTATCACATATCTACTCTTGTCTGAAAGAAAATTCTCTTATATTTTCTGCTGTCAAATTCTCCTTTTGAATTTTGAATTCCATGCATTAATTGCTGACTAATTCTGGAGAATGAAACGGCAGGAATATATTCTTGAATGATTTTCCCCAACTTTCCCATTAAAATAAGCAAGCAATTAACTCTGATAAAATCCTTAATTAATGCTACCAAGAACGGCTATATTCTTGAGAATAAAAACATTAATTACTCAGAGAATTACTCCTAAATAATATAAGAAATTGGGGACAGAAATAAGGAAAACTTATCATTCTGACTCAGGACAGAAATCATCGACCTCTGGGTAGAATTCATTGACTGGAGTTCCAAGTTCATCGAGCTGAGAAATCTTGTTTGTCGACCTGAGCTCAGCGAACTACAAACTGGAAATATCTTGCCAATTCTGCTCTCTAAGTTCGTCGAGTTGAGAATCTGTCTTGAGGAAGAGATCGTCGACCTGAGCTCGAATATCGTCGAGCTCAACCCAGAGAAAGATTTCTGAGTTCGTCAATCTGCGATCGACGATCGTCGAGCTGAGTTCGAAGAACTTTGAACTAATAATCTGAACTCTTAATTCTTCTAAGTCTTGAGTCTACTGAAGTCCTCTACAGGCTGGTCCATGAAGATTGATACTAATGACTAGCCTAAACTCTAGGACTAACAGACTTAACCCTAACTATACAAAGAGGGTCAAACATCCTAATTAGTGAAGCTAGCCCAATTTCAAACTAGGGATCCAACAATCTCCCCATATTTGGGCGAGGTCACTAATACAAACAAAAGAAAACACTCATAAAGAAAAATAAAAGTTATCTGGCAAAAAATAAAGATCTAGCAGATATATGTACAACAGGTGCTTTATGATTAAACACAAAATAGTTCAGAAAACAAATTAAACAAATAGTTATTTGTTTTTCCTGGACTTCTCTTTCTCAGCTTTGTTAGATGGTTGTCTAAAAATGATTTCTCTATTAGGGTTTGCAGCTTATCTCTTAGACATGGTCATGTCAGATGCTCAAATAATATTGCAAAAAATATCCCTTGGTACTACAGCTTCAGGATGGAGACTCATATAATCATCTACATTGAAATATTTGTTGGCATTATTGTACCTTATGAGCTCTTCTTTTTTGTATGAGGACATGGTAGAGTACTGATATGGTTCCTTGCCTTCTACTTTTGCTTTATTGATCAGAGAAAATCCAATTAATTCTTGAAATCTAGCCATTTTAGTAGTGGGTACTTGTTCAGGATCTACAAAAGGAATTGGAGGGGATACTGGCCTTTTGGGACTGGTGTCCTTCTTTGAATCATCGAGAGATACTGGAGTACTTTTCTTTTCTGAAGCTGGAGGAGGGTTGCCCTTTGAATATTGCTGTTGTTGATCACTACTGCCTTGAAAAGTAGGCTTGGAGTGTCTTTGATTAGTCTTAGTGACTGGAGCTTATCTATGAGTGACACTTCCAGAGGCCCCAGTTGATGGAGGAGGAGGAGGAGGGTCTTTCCTAAAGTGGTTAGGAGGAGACCTGTACCTTCTCCTCTTCTTCCTTTCTTTCTTCTCATTCTTAGAGAACCACATCCATTGTGGCATCCCAGGGAAGGTGTAATCTTTTGAAAACTATAGTAAGGTGTGTCATGAGTTGGATTGGACTTCGGAACAGCCTTGGGAATAGCTTTCCTTTTCTTAACTATCTTCTTCTTAGCTTTAGGATGATTAGAATCTTCAGAGTCATCATAGTCATTGTCTTCAGAGGATTCAGGAGGATTATCATACATATCATCAATCTCTTTCAGAATTTCCTTAGAGATTTACTTTTCAGCTTGAGGTAGCACTGGAAGTTCTGTCTCTACAATACTTTCAGTAACTCTTTGATTCTATTCTTCTATATTTGTAAGTATGATATCATCCAGGTTTGGTAAAGAACTATCATCCATTTTGTAAGTTGGAGGAGAGATAGCCTTGAGAGCTGATTCTGTGACGGGCTCAATGACTGCAAAACTAGCCTTCAGCAGCATTAAAACCTCAGGGCTTATGGGAGGAGTATAGCAAACTATAGCCATAGAATTCTCTAGACAAACTTCTGGTAAGAAATTTATATAAGTAGAATAAAATGAATTCAAGAAACTGAATAAGTATACTGTGGGATTGACAAAGCAATCACCAACAGTCAAAATTTTTAGAAGATCTGCTGGCTCATCTGAACAACTCATATCAATCTCAACTTCCTCAACTTCTGTATTCATATATACATCTGCATCTGCTGATATATCCAGCTGTATATCTGATGCTGCTGCTACTACTACTAGAGGAGAGAGCAATAGAACTTCTTCATTGGATATGTCCCCCTGTCTGGTTTCAGAGGGTCCTGAAGCCCGGCCCCCAGAAGAAGAAGGTACAGTGGTGGCCAAAAGTAATGAGAGCAGAGAGAGGAAATGGAATTAGCATGAGGTTAGATAGCATCTGTTGTGAGATTTCTGAGGAGAGGAGTGATGAGCTCTAATAGAGTTGAGATGGAAGGGGAATCCAATTGAACAAACTTAGAGGGTGTCTGAGTGGATATAGATGGATCGATGGAAGAGGATGAAGGGAAAGGTGTGGTGTCAGTCATAAGTTCATATGTGTATGATGGTGTGTGGATGGGAGATGATGATAAAAGAACAAAATATGGAATGGATAGAAGGTTGGTGAGTGGTATGTCAACATGGTGTTGTCATAATGGGGATGAAGGGGGTGAGTTGTGCTCTGGAGATTGAATTGGTGTTCGGTGAAGCACTGGAGAGATAGGTGGTGTTGGAGAATGAATTTATGATATGGATGGTTGTTGGTGTGGAGTAGATGAAGGAATTAGAACTTGTGGAGGAGTAGGTTGTCGTTGGAATGGAGGAGAGGGAATCTGGATGGAGGGAATGAGACCTTCTAGAGGTGGGGGATTCACTGTAGCAGCTCTTGTATCCTCAGAGGTTCTGGAAGGGGTTGAAGCCTTAGATGGCTTAGAGATGTTCCTCTCCCATCTTCCAAACAAGGCACAAGTTAGCCTTTTGGAAGCATTTATGAATATAGTCTGGGAGACCAGGGATTCAGATGCCTTTTCCTGAAAGAAAATTCCAAGAATTCTTCCAAAGAAAACTTCCTTCTTACTGTTCTTCTTTCTTATCAAATCAAACAAAATCCTTGCCCAGTAAACTACTTTCTTATTCACTACAGCACACATTAGTAGAAACTGGTGCCTGGTAATATAGTCATGGGTAGTATGCTTGCTAGCAAGACTTTTCCCACAACATCAGCTAAAAACTATATTGAACAAATAAGTTTTTCTTTAACAATTTATTAAGGTTCTCACCAGTATAAATAAACCAAAAACTTCAG
Organism: Platanthera guangdongensis; assembly: GCA_039583875.1. Taxonomy (NCBI): domain Eukaryota; kingdom Viridiplantae; phylum Streptophyta; class Magnoliopsida; order Asparagales; family Orchidaceae; genus Platanthera; species Platanthera guangdongensis. The sequence goes on from CM077158.1 coordinate 161,319,817, forward strand.
TTAGAACTGAGGGAGTAAGAGAAACGTGATTGCCAGAGATTGTGTCTGTCATTGATTCAGCGTTTGGAGTAGTAGAAGTAAACACCCATTCTCTAATCTCAGTCGCGGCTATCCTTATCCTGGTACTCATGAGTTTCTTCAACTGTTGTTCCTCACACAACTGCAGTATGTCGATGAATATCTGATCAGAATGTTGAAAAGATTCAAAGTCAATATCAAATCCTGTGTCAAATTTCATTCCAGAAAGAGAACTAAATGGAATCACCATTATTTCCTGCAAAAACAAAAACAGAGATCAAGTGCAAAGGAAATAGAAAGCGCGGGATGGAGCTCGAATAAAACCTAGTTATATGGTTTTCAGAATATGAAGCGGTAGACTCCGTCCAGCGAAATAAATAAAATTCTTTAATATAAGTTCAACGAAATATTTAATTGACAAAAGAGTTCGTCGATCTCAGTCTGAAGAAGGGAAAATTTTTCGTCGTCCTCAGGTCGACCGAAATTTTCTGAAGCAGTATCGTCGATCTTCGTTCGATGAATAAGACTTCACACAGAGATTTCATCGATCTCTGGTTGACGAATTTTCTCAAGAACTTTTCTCAATTTGTCGATCTCCGTTCGACGAACTGTGATAAATTCTTCGTCCTCAGACAGAAAGTTAAATTAATGCTTCTCCATTTATCATACCTAACTGATTCAAAAAGAACAGATGTTTCTTTTCATCCAAAGGTTTGGTGAAGAAGTCCGCCTTTTGTAAATCAGTGGAGACAAAGGTAAGATTTATTTTCTTTTTGTCTACACACTCTCTAATGAAATGATGTCATACATCTATATGCTTAGTTCTACTATGATTCACTGGATTCTGTGCAATGGAAATTGCACTAGTATTATCACAAAATAGATTTGAATTATTTAAGTTGACACCATAATCTAGGAGTTGGTTCTGAATCCACAGCATCTGTGAACAACAACTGCCAGCTGTTATATCTCGGCTTCTGTTGTTGAAGTAGACACAGATGTTTGCTTCTTGCAAAACTAGGACACTAGCCTATCACCAAGGAACTGACATGTCTCTGATGTGCTCTTTCTGTCCACTCTACATCCAGCAAAGTCAGCATCTGAGTATCCTGTCAACTCAAATCCTAACTCAGTTGGATACCAGAGTCCGAAATATGGGCAACTCTTTATATATCTCAAAATTCTTTTTAGGAAAATAAGGTGAGATTCTTTTGGGTTCACCTGGAACCTTGCACAAAGACATGTAGCAAATATTATGTCTGGTCTACTTGCTGTGATATATAACAAGGACCCAAAAATGGCCCTATATAGTTTCTGATCAACAGGTTTCCTATGTTCATCAAAGTCAATCACATCATTAGCAGCCCTTGGTGTTCTCTTAGTTGAGGCATCAGCCATCCCAAACCTTTTTATTAGCTCCTCAGCATATTTGTATTGGGATAAGAAGATGCCATCAGGTGACTGCTTCACTTGGAGACAAGGAAGTAGGAGAGTTCACCCATGCTACTCATTTCAAACTTGGAATGCAAAAGGTTAGAAAACCTTTTGCATAGTTTGGAATCTGTAGAACCAAAGTTTATGTCATCTATATATATTTGTACTAACAAGATTTTATCATGATGATGCTTTATGAACAAAGCCCTATCTATAATGCCTTTAGAAAAGTTATGCTCTAAGAGAAAGCTAGCTAAGGTTTCATACCAAGCTCTTGAAACTTGCTTTAGACCATAGAGAGCCTTATGCAATTTAAAAACATAAGAGGGATGAGATGGAGAGATAAAATCTGTTGGTTGTTCCACATAAACCTCTTCTTTAAGTTCACCATTAAGGAATGCACTCATGACATCCATTTGGAATACTGTGAACTTCTTGTATGCTACATAATCTAGGAATATTCTGATAGCTTCAATCCTTGCAATAGGGAGAAATGTCTGATCATAATCATTGCCTACCTCTTGTCTATAGCCTTGTGCTACTAGCCTTACCTTATTGCTTATGATAAGATCTTCAGCATCTACTTTGTTTCTAAATACCCATTTAGTTCCAATGATTGGGTAGCCTTTGGGTCTTGGAACTAAATCCCAAACTCTACATCTCTCAAATTGGTTGAGCTCCTCTTGCATTGCTATAATCCAGTGTGGATCTTGCTCGGCATCTTTTATGGATTAGGGCTCAGTTTGAGATATGAAGCAGGCATGCATCATGTCCCAGTAGAGTTGATGCCTTGGCTGCACACCTGTTGATATGTCTCGAATCACTTGAGATAAAGGGTGATCTATAAGTGTGACTAATTCAGTGGGAGGAGTTGGTTTAGCAATAGCTTGGGGAATTAATTCCTCTTGTGGAATTATGATAGCTGTTGTTGGCTCTTCACTATGTTCAGTTAAATCATCTTCACTGTCTTCAACAACATATGGAGAAGGATGTGCAACAACCACATTGGTAAGGGTCAACTCGTCCAACTTCTCACAAAGATGTGGTTACTGCGAAGTCTCACTGGTAGAAGGAATCTTCTCCTTATAAAACATGTTAGTTTCATCAAAAGAAATGTGAATAGATTATTCTATTTTCATAGTTGGTTTATTATAAACCCTATAAGCCTTACTGATTTGGGAATATACAAGAAAAATTTCTATTTTAGCTTTGGCTTCAAACTTTCTAATGTATCTCTAGCCATTATTATGAATGTAGCAAATACAACCAAAAATTCTAAAATAATCTACTTTAGGTTTCTTCCCCTTGAGTAGTTCATAGGGGGTCTTGCCCTTAAGCTTGTGAATCAAACTTATATTCAGTACATAGTTTGTTGTGCTTACAGCCTCTACCTAAAAGGATATGGGCAAGTAAACATCTGCAAGTAATATGCCTGCAACTTCAATTAGGGTCCTGTTTTTCCTTTCAACTACCCCATTTTGGTGAGGAGTTCTAGGAGCAGAGAAGCAATGTCTGATACCTTCCTTCTCACAGAATTCTTGCATGGGAGGAGACTCAAACTCAGTACCATGATCACTTCAGATCAATGCAACTGGAGTAGAATACTCAATCCTTATGCTCTTAAGAAAGTCTGTAAGAATCTTGAAGTTATCAGACTTGTTTCTCAAGAAGAACACCCAAGTGAACATAGAGAAGTCATTAACAATCACTAAGGTATAAGACTTCCCTCCTAGGATCTATACAGAAATGGCTCCAAAGAGATCCATATGGAGGAAATACAGAATCCTAGGTGAATCACTCTTATTAAGTGACTTAAAGCTATTTTTATTTTGTTTGCCTAATTGACAAGCCCTGCAAAAGCTTTCCTTCTTGTAGGGGCAAGAGTGAAATCCTCTGACAAGGTTATTCCTAGAGAGTTTAACAATGTTTTTCAAGTTGACATGTCGTAATCTCCTATGTCAAAGCTCATTATTATTATATGTTTTATTAAATAGACATATTCCAGTTTTAGCAGATTTAAAGTTAACTACATAAATATTTCCTACTCTAGTTCCTGTTAATACAACTTGGTTATCTACTGATGTAATAATACAGGTGGATTTATTAAATGATACCTGAAACCTTTCATCACATAATTTACTTATGGATATCAGGTTGTGTTTCAGTCCACTTACATATGCCACCTTCCTGAAAGTGATAGCTCCAATTTTAACATTATCCTCGAACTTCCACTCGGCGATAGGCAACGACTGTAATAATCCTCCAGGGCTCTTACATTCTGCCTTCGCCCTTTGACAAGCCTAACAGTGCGTAACAAAATATCTGACGTCTCTCTTCATTCCTGGTTAACAAATGGTCTTCCACAAGTCAGCGTACGTTTTGGCAATCCCAGGATGCACTGAATACTGAGAGCAATGCCCCTCTCCAAAGATATCTTCCGGAATGAACGATGCCATCTTTTAGGGAATACTTGTCAGTAGACCCATTTCAATTGACTTAAACACTAGGTTCAGAGCAGCATCCTTTCCTTGCATTGCCCGGATTTGATCCCGAATATCATAGACTATGCTCATTACGGTTAGGTACTCTGTATACCCTTTTGAATGGTCTTTATATACCAGGGTAATCTCCATCTCTTCAAGCATCCGAGCTAATTTCATACTCATCAATGGGGACTCAGGGCTCGTTTCCGGTACCTTCCTGCTCAAACTATCAGCTACGGAGTTTGCGTTGTTAGGGTGGTAGTTCAATTTAAATTCATAATCACATAAATATTCTAGCCACTGCCGCTATCTCAGTTTCAACTCCTTTTGAGTATGAACGTATTTTAAATTCTTATGATCTGAAAATATTTTACAGTGGATGCCATATAAATAATGTCTCCAAACCTTCAAGGTGAACACCGCCTCCAACTCCAGATCATGAACTTGGAAATTAGCTTCATGTTCTTTAGTTGCCTCGAAGCATAAGTGATAACATGCATGTGCTGCATCAGCACTGCCCCCATCCCCTGGTATGACGCATCAGTGTAAACTTGAAATCCTTCCTTCCCAGATGGAAAATCTAGGATGGGCGCGGAGGTGAGTCTGTCCTTCAACTCTTGGAATGTGACTTCGTACTGGGATGTCCACATGTATGGCACACCTTTCTTTGTCAGGGCCGTGAGGGGGGCTATCTTTGAGAATCCTTTCACAAACTTGCGGTAATATCTAGCAAGTCCAAGGAAACTCCGCACATTGACTGCTGACTTCAGAGGTGACCATTCCTTCACGGCATGCACCTTGGCCGGATTCACAGTTAACCCAGCACCACTGATCATATGGCCTAAAAAGGCAACTTATCGGAGCCAAAATTCACACTTGCTGAACTTGGAAAACAAGGTATGTTCCTTTAACGTTTTCAGCACCAAGGTCAAGTGTTCTGCATGATACTCTTCTGTCTTTGAATGACTAAAATGTCATCGATGAAGATGATGATGAAGACATCTTGGTATGGCATATAGCAGTTGATCAGACTCATGAACGCTGAAGGCGTGTTTGTGAGTCCAAAAGGCATCACGGTGAACTCATATAGCCCATACCTCGAGCTAAATGCCATTTTCTGGATATCTTTCTCTTGTATCCTCAATTGGTAATACCTCGAGCGCAGATCTAAATTCGAAAACCATTTTGCTTGTAACAACCCCTATCTGTCGCATAGCATATAGCAGTAGATCCGGCCGGGGCCCGACGCCATATACCACAGACAGACCGGAAGGTTACGCAATGGAAACCATCCTGCTAATAACCAACGTTCTACCCAGAGTACATTCTAGCCGAAGCAATTTAAAAGTTGCATATTAAAAACCCAGCCAACAACATGAATGTCCACTACATAAACCAAACAGGAATGAACGTACAAATACACAAGTACTTGGCCTTATGTCCTTACAATAGTTTACTCAAATTAAAGTGTCTTCCAAACCTCGGCGCGCAGGCAGGTCATACATGAGAATAAAAGAAAACACTCATAATTAGGCCTTCGAGGGCCGGCTCAGCAACAAGGGCTTTAGCCCTCTATTTGCCACTTGGCTCTGCAGTACCTACAAGCAACAGTCCCCCGAGCGGTGGCAAAAAAAGCAACAGTCAGCTAAGCTGTCCAAATTATAATGATGCTGCCCCCAAACTCGGGGAGGCGATGCTCCTTCCCTGCACTTTATTAGCATTGCCATAAAATAGAGAAATTACACATCATCACAGGCGTAGGCTCGCACGGCCACACACCCCGTGCTCTCAGGGCACATTCTCAGTGAACTCAGTCAAAGTCCGCGGTCTTACCACCCCTTGGACGGCAATTTCTCGTGAGCATTACAGTCTTTCTAGCCACTGCCTAGGACCCTCCATCTATGCCAAAGTCGAGTACCACGTACCTTAGGTATCTCTAACCAAACCACATAGAGCGGGTACGGTTCCTCCTAACCCGTTGCTCACACTACAACTTCAATTTAAGCCGTCTACGGGAGTCAAGCTTCCCTGAGTCCCAATTCGATCACACACTTTACATAACCCAGTTATGTACAAGTTGGCTCCCAGGCCACCAAGTTGGCAGAATCACGCCTCTGCCCAGTTTTTTGGGTGCACCTTGGAGTTAGTCCCCAAGGCTCACTGTTGCAATCTACCACGTAGAAAACCCGAAAAAACAATCAACTACGCGGAGTCTTCTCCGGCCATTCATGCAATGCAACATCACCGATCCAGACCAACTTGTCCAGGTAGGCTTCACACATCATGCCTATGCCCGTTTCTCGATTACGGACTCTATAGGAAAAACAACGGGGACTATTCATGTCTACCCGAAGGAACACCTCACACACACCGCAAACTCGCGAGAGCGGGCTTCTTATGTATGGGAAAAGAGGACTTCACATGTACAAGATGAGAATCGTTACCCTAGCATTCCTCTTTGGCGCCATGAAGAACTATGCAGATGAAAAGCATGGCAACGTCCTCACCTCCGTGGATCCGAACTCGGCTTACGATTTGGGGCTCCGAAGCTCCATCAGCGGCCGGATCTCTCTTCCTTCTTCTTCCTTGCTCTCCCCTCTCTCTAGAACTTTAGAACTAGAAAACACAAAAGAAATGAGGGTTTCTAAATCCTATTCCCGGGTATATCCCAGCAAGAGCAGCCCTGAGCCGTTGGATCCCAAAATAAGGAAACAGACGGCCACGATTCGCACTTAAAACCCAAAACCTGTGACGAACACGGCTTGTGACACGCCCGTGTCCAAGGCCGTGTGCCTCATTCGACGCTGAAACCATAATATACTGAAAAGAACACGGGCTCTCGACACACATGTGTCCGGCTTGACATGCCTGTGTCATCCAGTACAAACCCGTGTAGCTTGGCGTATTCCTCCATCGACACGAGACCTACACCAACCCGAGAAGAACAAGGGTATTCGACAAGCCCGTATCCCATTTGACATGCCCGTGTCATACCCGAACACGCCTGGGCTCCAGGCCGTGTTTCTCCCCTGATACAACTCGGCTATCTACCCGAGTAGGACAAGGCCAGGGACATGCCCGTGTATCTGGCCATGTTCACTGCTCGACGATCGTCGATTGCAATTTCGTCGACCACACGACCATCATCTAACCCGAGCACGACACGATCCCTAGGACACGCTCGTGTCCCAGGCCGTGTGGCCTCTACCAAGTCCGAAACGCGGCTCAAAATGCCACTTGTCGGTCTTTTGAGTTTCAGGGCATTAAAACTCTCTCCCTCTAAAAAGAATTTCGTCTGAAATTACATAAAGAAAAAGATAAAAACAAAACTCAAACGGTACCTGAACGGAATAACTTCGGGTAATCCTCAAGCATGGTCTGCTCTCGCTCCCATGAGAGCTCCTCCCGACCGCAGTTGTCCCAATACACCTAGACCATCCTGATTTCCTTGTTACGCAATCACTTGACTTTCGAGTCCTCAATGCGAACGGTCTTGACCTTTGTCGTCAACCCAACATCAACCGGTACTTGATCGACCTCAATCACATGCGAAGGCTCTTGCACCACCTTCCGCAGCACTGATATGTGCAATATGTCGTGTAGACCACTTAGCTCCACTGATAGATTCAACTGATAAGCTGCTTCGCCAATCCGCTCCAGAACCTCAAACGGTCCAAGGTACCTCGGGCTTAGCTTCTTCAAGTGTCGTACCCGCGAGACACCCTTAACGGCTTAATCTTCAAGTACACCCAGTCGCCAACAGTGAACTCCACATTCCTATGCTTGACGTTATAGTACATATCTTGGCGGTCCTGAATGATTAGCAATCTTTCTCGAATCGTTCGTACCAATGAGGTTGCATCTTCTACCTCTTGCCACTGGTAAAGTTTCGAGTCACCCGTTTCCAACCACGATAACGGCGTGCGACATCTTCTACCATAAAGGGCCTCGAAGGGCACCATTTGAATTCTCGCCTGGTAGCTGTTGTTATAAGCGAATTCCACCAAGTACAGGTGATCTTTCCACTTCTTCCCGAAATTCAGGACGCACATGCGAAGCATGTCTTCCATCGTCTTGTTGACCCTATCTGTCTAACCATCCGTCTGCGGATGAAAGGCTATGCTGAAACCCAACTTTGTTTGCAACATCTGTTGCACCAACCTCCAATCAATGGACATTGACCGCACATCTCGGTCACTCACAATGCTTCGGGGCATACCGTGAAGCCGCACAATATTATCCACATACAATTTTGCCAATTTCTCCACAGAATCATCCTTCCTATACAGAATGAACTGCAACACTTTCTTCAGACGATCTTCAATAACCCAGATGGTGTCGTTTCCCTTCTGCGACCTTAGTAAACCAAGAAAAAATTCCATTGTAATGTCGTCGAACTTCCACTCTAGAATAGGCAAGGACTTCAGGAATCCTCCAGGCTTCTAGCACTCCGCCTTCACTAAGGCGAATGTTTGACACTTTGCCACATAGAGTGCCACATCGTTCTTAAGTCCTGGCCACCAGAATACTTTCTTCACATCACGGTACATCTTTGTGCTCCTTAGGTGAATCGAGTACTTCGTATGATGAGCCTCGTACAACAATTCCACCCGCAATTTTCCCATATTCGGGACGCACAAATGACTGTCCTTCCATAACAAGCCATCCACAACCTCAAATTGGGAATTTGACCCATCCAAAGCCTCAACCATGATTTGTTTCATGTGGCCATCCATAACAAGAGCCTGTCAAATCCAATCAGCCAGGTCACACTGAACTTCTGTCCAGTTCAATAGCGCTTTGGAACTAGTCTGCTTGTCTACGCAAGAGATCTCCAACGCTTCCAACTCCCGAACCAAACGCTCGTCATGAACCGACAACTAGTTGGCTTGAGCTAGGGCCCTGCGACTCAACGCATCCGCAACTGCAGTGCCTTTCCCAGGCACATAATGAATTTTGAATGTGTAGTCCCCCAGGAACGACATCCATCTTCATTGTCGCATGTTTAGATCCTTCTGATCCAACAAGTATTTCAGGCTCTTGTGGTCGGTATAGATATCGACCTTCCACCGTACAAGTAGTGCCTCCACATCTTCAAGGCAATAATCATAGCCTCTAACTCCAAGTCATGAACCAGATAATTCCTCTCATGCACTTTCAGCTGTCGCGAGCCATACACTATCACACTTCCATGCTGCAGTAGGACACAACCCAATCCACTGCCCGAAGCATCGCTGTAGATCTCAAAGCCTTCGGTCCCACTCAGCGAACTCAGCACAGGCGCCCTGGTCAACCGACTCTTCAAATCCTCAAAAGCTCCTGCGCACTCCGGCATCCAAACAAACTTTTTCTCTTTCCTCGTCGGAGTCGTGAGGGGTAACGCAATCTGCGAGAAGTTCTCCACGAAGCGCCAGTAATAGCCAGGAAGCCCTAGAAAACTCCGATCTTCCTCTACCGTAGACAGCATAGGCCACTCTCGTATAGCAACAATCTTCGTCGGATCCACCGCAATTCCCTCTCCACTAACTATGTGACCAAGGAACGCTACCGAGGACAACCAAAACTCATATTTGGAGAACTTGGTATACAGTTGATTCCTCCTCAGCATCTCCAACACCAAATGCAGATGCTTAAAGTGATCCTCCTCACTCTGCGAGTACACCAATATATCGTCGATGAAGACGATCACAAAGTGGTCCAGGTACTCTTTGAAAGTTCTGTTCATCAAATCCATGAAAACTGACGGCGCATTATACAGCCCAAACGGCATGACCGTAAACTCATAATGCCCGTATCTCGTACTAAAAGCTGTCTTGGGGATATCACTTTCCCTTATCCTCAGCTGATAATACCCAGACTTAAGGTCCAATTTCGAGTACACCGTTGACCCGACTAACTGATCGAAAAGATCATCAATCCTTGGGATCTGGTACTTGTTCTTTTCTGTTAACTTGTTCAGCTCTCGATAATCAATAAAAATCCGCAAACTTTCATCCTTCTTCTTCACAAAATGGACTGGTGCACTCCAAGATGACAAACTTGTACGTACATAACCTGTTCCAAAAGCTCTTGAAGTTGCACCTTCAACTCCACCATCTCCTTAGGCGCTAGCCGATACGGAGAGCGTGACACAGGTTTCGCACCTGGCACTAGCTCGATGATGAAATCTATCTCCCGCTGAGATGGGGCTCCAGGACGATCGCTAGGAACACGTCAGGGTACTCGGATACCACTGAAATAATGACCAACATAGTCTTAGGCTTTGCAACATCCACTAGCGTGAAGAACAGCTCTGCGCAAGCACGAACTGCCTTAACAACCTGAAGAGCTGACATCAAAGTCTTTCTCGACCCTTTCAAGCCTACAAACATCGTCTCACGACTCATTCCCAACTTAAACTCCTTGCGATTGCAATCGATATATGCTTGTTGCTCCGAGAGCCAGTCCATACCAAATATCACGTCGAACTCCACCAACGGTAGTAACGACACTTGCAAATCGAGCTCCTGACTCCCAATACGAATCTTAACTCCACAGATTCTATCCGCGCACATTGAACACCCATTCGGCAAAAACACATCCAGTTTGTCCTTTGCCATCGAAGAAGGTACTCCGATGCGCGATATAAATCTTTCGGACAAAAAGGAGTGCGAAGCTCCCGTATCAAAGAGTGCTCTCGCCGGATTATCACAAATCAAAACAAAGCCTATACAAGCAATCGTAAGGTAACACGTGCAAGGTAACAAGTATTTAAACTAACTTGTTATAAATTTAAACCGTACATGTCACCACATCCATTTGCTTGATGGCCTCATACTAGCCAAGATTATAAACTCTAGGTTGAGCCGGAGCATAATAGGATGCGGTTGACTCCACCTCCTTGCCCTTCTCCTCATAGGTTGCTCCCGGCTTCCTCTCGGACTTTGGGCGTCCGCTCCAGCAGTCTCGGGCATAGTGCCCTTGCTTACCACAAGTGAAGCATGCACCCAGGTTTCGGCCCGTGGATGCCCCCGAAGCACCTAGCCTTCTTATTGAAATTATGATACCAAGACTTCGCATTAGCTGGCACTTTGAACTCTGCATTCTTTGCACCAGAGTCTCTCTTCTCTTATATATTCTTCAGATCCTTTTCCAAAGACCGGGTTGTATTGACCAGGGTCAAGAAGCCATGCATCATAAGCCCCGAGAGCAGTAGCCTTAGGTCATCCCTCAGCCCTTCATAGAATCGGTTTGTCTTACGCTCCTCATCTGCTAACGTAGAGCTAGCGTACCGACCCAACCGAGTAAATTTGTGGAGATACTCATCCACGCTACTCTCTCCTTGCGACAATTTCTGGAACTCATTCTCCAACGCTATCCTCTGAGCCGAGGGAAGGTACCTTGCTAAGAACAGTCTCGAAAATTCTTCTATCGAGACGTCTGTGAGTTGCCTTCCGCTCAAGTGATGTTGCACCAAACCTTCCCACCACAGCCTAGCATCTCTGTCCAACAGGAATGTAGTTATAGTGGTCATCTGTCACTCCTCCATTTCCATCGCTGTCAAGACTCTCTACACTCAGGAGAGCCAATCTTCAGCTTGGGATGGGGTTCCCGTCCCCGAGAACACCAGAGGATTGAAGCCCATAACATGTTTGAGCTGCCTTTCAGTTGCTCTCCTAGGCACCAAAGGCTCCACCACCACAGGTGCTCCACCCTTCTCGGTTCAGCCGCTTGAAGCGGCACCTGCTCCATCGCACGAGCGGGATGCTACATTTGCCTTGCAGACTGTGCGTTGATCATAGCAAACAGCGCTTCGGCCACTAATCGTATGGTTTCTGTCGAGGGAGGTGTTGTATGCACAACATTCGGTGCGATACTAGCCTCAGAGACCGGGCATTCTGATGGCCCTGCACCACTCCTGGTCACCTATAGTTGTACAAAACACCGTTAAGCGACCAAACAAAATTGCAAAAAACAATTATAGGAACACGCAGGTTTCTCAAACATGCGTATTTTTATTCCTGAGTGGACATTCATTGGTTCTTTTATGTTATAACGATGACGCACACACTTGTGCTCGCTACCCCTTAAAAGAATTCATCCACGAATTCATTTAAGTTGACCGAAACCAGTAGTATGATACCAAATTGTAACACCCCCTATCGGTCGCATAGCATATAGCAGTAGGTCCGGGTGGGGCCCGACGCCATATATCACAGATAGACCGGAAGGTTATGTAATGGAAACCATCCTGTCAATAACCAACGTCCTACCCAGAGTACATTCTAGCAGAAGTAATTTAAAAGTTGCATATTAAGAACCCAGCCAACAGCATGAATGTCCACTACATAAACCAAATAGGATTTAACATACAAATACACAAGTACTTGGACTTATGGCCTTACAATAGTTTACTCCAAATAAAGTGTCTTCCAAACCTAGGCATGTAGGCCGCTCATACATGAGAATAAAAGAAAACACTCATAATTAGGCCTTTAAGGTCCGGCTCAGCAATAGGGGCTTTAGCCCGCTATTAGCCCTTCATAGAATCGGTTTGTCTTACGATCCTCATCTGCTCACGTAGAGCTAGTATACCGACCCAACCGAGTAAATTCGTGGAGATACTCATCCACGCTACTCTCTCCTTGCGACAATTTCTGGAACTCATTCTCCAACGCTATCCTCTGAGCCGAGGGAAGGTACCTTGCCAAGAACAGTCTCGAGAAATCTTCCGTCGAGACGTCCGTGAGTTGCCTTCCCCTCAAGTGATGTTGCTCCAAAGCTTCCCACCACAGCCTAGCATCTCCGTCCAACAGGAATGTAGTTATAGTGGTCATCTGCCACTCCTCCGTTTCCGTCACTGTCAAGACTCTCTTCACTCGGGAGAGCCAATCTTCAGTTTGGGATGGGGTTCCCATCCCCGAGAACAACGGAGGATTGAAGCCCATAACATGTTTGAGCTGTCTTTCAGTTGCTCTCCCAGGAACCAAAGGCTCCACCACCACCTTCTCCACCCTTCTCGGTTCAGCCGCTTGAAGCGGCACCTGCTCCATCTGTTGGAACCGGCTTTCCTGTCCCTCCTAGAGTTCGAAACAGGATGCAGCCCACACATACTCTCCTTGCGCTACCGCCCTGACGAGAGTCAGCGACCTGAAAACAGACCGAGGGGACTCAGCTTGGAGGTCCCGCCTCTTACCCGGAAGAACTGTTAGTCTTCCCCTCCCTAGCCAGTGCTGAGCTAGGTGCCTGAGAGGGAAAAAGTGGGAAGGTTCAACAACCTTTTCTCAGGCACCTTATCGGTCTATTTATAGGTTTCTGAATCTGTTCTGCAAATATCACTTCCAAACCATCTCGAAATGACCAAAACACCCTGGACCGGGTCTGCTAATAGCCCAACTCCGCTGTTCTGGAGAGCTATACGCAGGCCTCCAGGGGTAAAAATGTAAAACTATCTGGGGCCAAAAGGTAAAATCCCCCTTATGGGTAAAAAGATAAAAACCGCCTTTCTCCCTGCGGCGAGCGGGGAGGGACCCGCCAATCTTTTTAGGGGATCTCGCATATGGGCTACTCGCTCGCGCCCGGAGGCCTCGTCTAGCGAGATCTCGCCTATCGAGGTCTCGCCTAGCGAGGTCTCGCCTTATCTTGCGAGCTGCCCCTTCTTCCCTTGCTTTGTCGGCCTACTCGCGAGCCCAAGGTTGTACACAATCCACGCTCTTTACGAGGTTGCCCTAACCTCGGAAAGACACGTCCAACCACGGCTCGCGATGCTGAGATTCCTTCATGAGAATCTTGGGTGGGCCCCTCCTCCCCCGTACTGTCTATAAATATGAGGAGGAAGCCTTCATTTGGAACTCTTTTTGCCTTCATCCTTTCTTCCGGAATGTCTTATAGTCAAAGTTTCCGTGAGCGTCTTGCGATTGTGCGAAGGCAGAACAAAGCCGGCACAGATGCCCTTTTCCCAGATCTGGGGCGTACTCCCCCCGCAGCCTCTCCGCCCTCTCGCACCAAGAAAGCGAAAGCCGTCTGCGCTCCTCTCTCGGCGGGCGCAACCACTTCGGCCGCTCCGATAGACACCCCGTTCTCTTCCTCAGGGGGGAGACAGGTGATCACGTTATTTTTCCTTTCCCCTGTCTCGCCTGTCTGATTATGCTTTCTCAGGGAAGTCCTGCTGATTCGCCGGTGCCTGCCGATCCCCATGACAATGTAAGTCAAGTCCCTCAGCGCACAGACTCGCCCAAGATGGCCTCCCCTCCTCCCTCGCGGAGAGAAAACCTCTCGCGAGTGGTGGGGAATCCTCGAATCCCAAGTAAGATCTTTTTCCTTCTCGCCTCTCGGTTGATTTGCCTTCTTCCATTCGGCTTGCGCGGGCTCACCCTTGTTTGTAATCTTTCACTATTTTCGCAGGCATCCACTTTGATTCTGATACTGAGGAAGCTCCCGCATCTCCCCCCCTCTCGCCCCTTCCTCACCCGAGCGAGATCGAGGACTACCTAGGTGATCCCATGGACCCTCTGGAGTTGAAACGGAGGACTGCCCGGATGTTCCGCAAATATACACACATAATCCGCGAGATGGAGCTCGAGAAGCAAGCCTCCGACCGGCGCATGGAGTGGATGGAAGCAGATCATCACCGTCTTTCCGCGATGGTGGAGGCGGACGGGGTGCTGGACGGGACTGACCCCCAGGCTATACTGAACGAGACGGATGAACATCTCCGTCTCACGCGCCACGGCGTGATCGCCGCTCGCGCCTTTCATCTTCCTGGCCGCCCGCCATGCGCGGGAGGTAAGGATGGCCGCTGGCGGTGGGTGCGGAACTAAGCAGTCTCAGCCCGTCTCGCCTTCTCCGGATCTCATTTTTACTAATGTCGCTGTTTTATTACTTCTATGTTGTACAAACGTATTCGGACGAGACGCCCCCTTCTGCGGGACGGTTTCATTTTCTGGCTCCGGGTCACGCAATGGTCGTATCGTGCCGTCTTTTCATTATTGCAGTCTTTTCATTAGATATTATTTTATTTTATTTTATTAACCCTGTCATGATGGCTTGCCTCGAAAGGGTGTCTGCGGCGCCTCCGTCTCTTGAGTTCTAGAGAGAGAGTGAGGGAGGAAGTGAAATTAAGAGAGAGAGAGAGAGGGGGGGGGAGAGAACGAGGCGCCGGGACGTCCCCTCATTTCCCGCCGCCTTACTTTCCCGCCCTTTTCTCTACCTCTTATAAATACCTTCAACCACCACCGCTGCCCCTCACTATTCTAAACTGTTCTTTTGACCCCGGCTCCCGTTTCTCCTTCATCGTCTCGCGCCTCTTTTTCTGGGCCATCCCTTTCTGCTTTTGCCGGAATGTTCAAGAATCATGGGAAAAAAGAAGATCGAAGAGGGCAAGGGCCGCAGCCGCTGCGGGAAACGTTTCGTCGACCATGACTTCCCTCTCGGCCGACTGCCGGAGGAAGACCACGCCCGCTTCGCTCGCGAGTACCTCTCCGATTGCTACCCGTCTCGCCCGCCTAAGGTGGGCGAGTGCATCAACACCTTTTATTCCAATGAGCTGGCTTTCCCGGTCTCGCACTTTGAGGCGGGACTGAGGCTCCCCCTCTGGCCGGAGGTTAAATTGGTGCTGAAGTACTTTAGGGTCGTCCCGGCCCAGTTCAACCCCAATGATATCTCCATGCTGGTCGCCTTCGCCTGCTACCTGCGGCGAGAGCGCATCGAGTTCTGTCTAACCGCCTTCCGCAAGATGTTTGTCTACCACGCCAAGGACGACGGCATTTCTTACTTCACAGGTCAAGGCCTCAAAGTATGCGAGACCCCGAACAAGAACAACCATTGGTTGACACGGTTCGTCTTCATACGCGGGGATCTAGGAGGCATCCCCCTCGCCCCGGTATCCCCCGCCGAGTGCTATTATGATACCCCCAAGGTGGGGGGCGCCGAAAAAGAACTCTGCGACTTCTTCGTGGGAAAGAATTTTGAAGTCCAATACCTGCGGCGAGACCCGGACTCGCTGCCCGCCGTTTTTCCGGGCGAAGGTAAGCCTCTATTCCCTTCTGTCCCTGTAAAAGTTTTTTCCTCCCGCTAACTGTTACCTTATCTAGGAGAAAGGACCGTTCTCGTCAATCCCCCCTACCAGAGCAATCGAGCTCTCGCTTTAGTGAATATGGCGGCGGAGGCTGCGAAAGATACGCTGACCCCTGTCGCCAAGAAGAGGCCTGCGGGCGAGGGTACCTCTCGCCTCAGCCCCAAGAAGAAGAAAAAAGACTGTGTCCTTCGAGAAGGAAAAGCCGGCCAAGGGAAGAGAAGAGCTCGCGGGGTCTCTCTCCCCTATCACCCTATCGTCTCCCTCGCCTCCACGTCCGCCCGTCTCGCCAACCCGCGAGACGGTTTCTGCAGAACCAGCCGCCCACGGTCGTGCTCAGCCCCCTCAGCTTCCTCCTGGCGAAACTGGCTCGTCCAGCCGCCCAGCTCCTGCCTCGCACCCTAACTACAATATGGGGCCCGCGACGGAGGATGACGCCGGCGAGCCGGTTCTAATATGGGAGCAGGATTCCAAACGAGTGTCGGTGTCCACCCTTCTCCCTTCCTGGAAGGAACAGGACCACCCCACCAGCCATGCCTTTTCCCTAGGTTTTGGGCTTTATAGCGGTCTTGGCTCCGAACCTGCTGACAACGAGGCCTCGCGGGACCTCATTCTGAAAAGCGTCCACTCGCAGTTTCGCTCCCTGGAGCTCGCGCATCGCGTCTCGCGCCGTCTTGTCTTCAACAACAGGAAATGGAAAGAGGCGGAGACCGGCCTCGCCGCGGAGCGCGAGAAGTTGATGGGCCCGCGAACAGACTCTTACTGTGGTTGGTTCGGTGAGTCGATCGCCGCGGGCTTGCTCGGGTAGGCAAGTGCACCTATCGCAAGTAGTACTCGATATTCGGGGAATACCGAGGTCGTATTGTTCTCGGGGTCGCGTTGACTATTCTTACTCCTCCGGGAGGACTATTATTTTACTGAAAATAAGGTGGATTTTTTACTTAACTAAAAACGGAAAAGCAAAGGAGCGAAAAAAAAACGATTTAGAAAATATTCGATGAAGGGTTAACGCTCGGCATCGAATCGGATTAAGACTAAAACAATTTTTAATAATAAAAAGACTTAGTTTTCAAATTAATAATAAGGCAACTTGGCCGTAGAGGTTCCACAAATGTGAGCGCACTTATCTCTAGGAATATTGCTCACCTGAACGTTAAGACTATTCGACCGAACGTTAGTCCGACGAAGGATTCCTCTTAACGCCCGCTTTACGCTAAGAACCCCGCTATTGGGTGGGGAACCCAATCCGGTAGAATTACGCTTGTCCTCTCTCGAGGGGGTGCACGCAACTCTATTTACCCAGGGGTGATCGGTCCATATGCACGGCCTCTCGGCTAGCTAGCATATGGACTACGGAAATAGGGCCCACACATCGATTATGTGGTCCTACGCGTCGTAAACCCGGAGTAAACCCTAAGTGCTTAAATTAAAATGAAAATTAAGAACTTTAATTATTATAAATCATTTCAAATGTCCCAATGCTCTTCGATGCCGAGGCTAATAGCGATTAGCCACACATCGGTATGGGGACGGCTTATAATTTAGTGAGGCGTGAGTTCGAAATTAAATACTAAACGATTATAAGAAAGAGACATAAGAAAAATAACAACATTTAGAAAATTGAAAAATTAGCTAAAACAAGAACTCACGCACACTCTAAATTATAAATTAAAAAGGAACTAAGTTACACATGAAAAGAAATTTGCATAATTCAAATTTGCGAGTCCCACTCAAACGAGTGGGGGCGGTAAATAAAGGCTGAAAATTGCAAGTCCTACTCAAACGAGTAGGACTGAAATGAAAGCGAGTCCTACTCAAATGAGTAGGAGAAAATAAATGCGATTACAGGGCTAAGAAGTCCGGCCATTTAACTCAAGTGAGTAGGCGGAAAAAATAAAGAAAGTAAAATTGCAAGTCCTACTCAAACGAGTAGGACTGAAAATGAAAACGATGCGCCATTTAACTCTTAACGAGTAGGCGGAAATAAATGCACACGAACACACACACTCCAAATGAAATTCAAGAAAGCAATAAAATTATACACCTACACTCACACACTCTACATAATTTGAATAAAGCATTAAAAGAAAGCAATTAAAAAGAAAGCATGAAAATTATACACCTACACTCACACACTCTACACAATTTAAATCAAAGCATAAAAATTATACACCTACACTCACACACACTTCATGAAAAATCAAAGTTACCTAAAAATTAAAATTTTAACTATTTCAAGCATAGGTTTTGCCAAAAACAAATAAAAAGAAGAAATTAAAATTTTAGAAGACAAAAGTTTTTCAAAACAAATTAAAAACCAAAGTTTTTGGAAAATAAAAATTTCAACATTTTCATTCCTAGGATTTCATAAAAGAGCTAAAAAAAATTGAAATAAAAGTGAAAGAAGAAAAAAAGTTTTCATTCCAAAATGAAGCTAAGTAAAAAAAAAACAAAGGAAACTTTAACTCTTTTACACACTCATAAGAGTGAAGATGTTGAAGAAGACAAGAAAAAAAGGAAAACCTAATTCATCATTTCATGAGTTTCTAACAAAACCTATCTTGAAAAATCAAAGGCATGTAAAGAGGAAATCCTAACCTAAGCATGAAAACAAGTAAAAAAAAATGTAAAGTAAGCATGTTACACTCATACACACACACACACTTTTCATAAATGAAGAACAAGTGAAGAACAAGTGAAGAACAAAGATAAAACCAAGGATAAAAAGGGAAAGAGGTGAGCCATCCAAATGAATTTTTCATGCTAAATAAAGAGAGAAAATCTAACATTTTTATTAAAATTTTCAAGCTATTACAAAGCTAAAAGGTAAAGCAAAAACAAAACATGAAATAAGAAGGGAGAAATCTCCTTACATAGCACTAGAATCCACGGATTAAGCCCACAAAAAGACACTAACTTGGCCCAAAAATCTGAACCCTTGGACCTTACAGAACTGGGCTATTTATAGGAAAAAATTTCTAATTACACGCCCTCGGTCACGGGCGTGTAGGGGGGGCGTGACAGTACTATTCATGAAGGCGGCTGGCGATTGGACAGCAAAGTTGACTTCGGGCTGAGTTCGCAGAAGTCACGCCCTAGGTCACGGGCGTGACTATGGGCGTGTCGGGGAGGTAGAACCGGGCGCGGGTTGCGTCAAATGTCCTCGGCAGCATCTTGTCGGGCCAGCTGGAAAGGTCACGCCCCATGTCACGGGCGTGACTATGGGCGTGACAGTTGGGTCGACACTCGACGAATGTCGAGCGGAAAGTGTCGAGTCGAAATCGTTGAGCTGAAATTGGGTCACGCCCCAGGTCACGGGCGTGACACTGGGCGTGACAGTTGGTGTCGACACTCGACGATCGTCGAGCGGAATTCGTCGAGAGGAGAGGACACGGGCTTGGGTCACGCCCCGTGTCGGGTGACACGGGCGTGTCGCCAGGCGTGTCAAGCCTCTTCTTCAGAAATTTTCCGATTTCACGGGAAATGCTCAGTCACGGCTCGGTCACGGGCGTGACCCATGTGTCACGGGCGTGTACTTCCCAAATTTTGGCAGATTTTGGAATTTTTCTTCAAAATTAAATAAAACAAGTTAGGAGAAAATTTACAAGAATAGGAACATTTTATTGAACAAAAATAAGTAAAAACGACGAAAATAAATGAAAATGACTAAATTAATGTGCATAAAAATACGCATATTTACAGTTCATCAAATACCCCCATACTTAGGCTTTTGCTATTCCAGAGCAAAAGTTTGAGGTGAATCTATAAGGAATAAAAAAAAACTCTAAGTTTTGGCTATCGCTTAATCAATTATAAGAGAGATCGAAATAAATATACGGGGTGTAAGAGTTAAGTCCTAAAATTATGAAGATGATTTAAATAGCGCAAAAGTTTTGGCCAAAAGACTTCTAGATGCAATCAAATAGAAGGCAACATTTGTAATGGTTAGGTTAACGAAAATAGTTTGGAATTATAAGAATTCTAGCTTATACGAGTGCTACCGGAAATAATACAATTTACTAATTATGCTCTCAAAAAGATTTTTGAATTAATTCTAGAATCGTGTAATTGGCTAAGGGGGTAGTGTGGTTTATGAAGAGGGTTTTGATATTTGAGGTGAGGTAATTTTTTCTCGAACCTCCATTTTTTTTTCTCTTTTGGATTATTAGGAAAACGAAATCTTATTTTCCTAATATGAATTTTGTTTTTCAACTTCATAAGAAAAATTAACCCAATGTATATTTGTAGGAGTAATGAATTTTATCCTCTTACTCCCTATATAATCTTTTAAAATTATTGGGTGCCTATGTTTACGGAACGAAATCTTGTTCCCATTGACATAAGATCTTTTAAGGATAAAATTTTTCATGCCAAGTAGGTCATGAAAAGTGAGGGGAGAAAGGAAAACTAGATTGTAATCCTAAAAATTTTTGAGAGCAACCTTTATAATTTGTACGTCCCAATTTTTTTTCAGAAAGCTAAAAGTAAGTATAATTGAATTCTATAGTCGTTATTTCCTAACATAATATACGTGCTCCTATTAATGAAAAATTAGAAGTAGTGCCTAAAACGAGTCCGCTAGTTTTATCAAAGCATAAAGAATTCTTTAAAACTTAACCCCGGCTATTTAAATGTTTCAATCGATAATTAACAAACGGGTAGCAAACAGAGAATTAATAGTATTCACATATAAATAAACTCAAAACAGAATTTTTGGATAGCAGAAAAGTTAAGTATGGAATATTTAATTTATTTATTTCAAAACATTTTTTTTTTTGATTTTTATAGTTTTTGTTATTAATTTTTTTGTTTGTTTTTCATTTATTATCTTTTTTTGTATTTTTGTTTTTCTCAATTTTTTTTGAAAATATTTTGAACTATTATCTTCTTTTTTTGTATTTTTTAAGAGAATTTTCATAATATGTACAAAAATAAGGGAGAAAAAGAAAAAGAGTTGTACAAGAATGAGGAAGGGGGAGAGAGAAAAAAAACAAAAAAAAAATATATACAAAGTGAAACTAAACAAAATAATTTTTTTGTTTTGTTTTTTGAGTTTTTGGAAAAGAGAAAGAGAACAAAACAAGAAACAAAATTTTTTTTGGAAATTTTTTTTTTTTTTGTTGTTTTTTTTTCATTTAAAATTTTTTTTGTTTCATTTTAAGATGTTTTTTTTTATTTTTTTGTTTTTGTTTTGTTGTTATATGTATTTTTTTTTATTTTTCTTTTTTTGAAATGCAGAAAAATTGAAGTGCAGAAAGTAAAGCACGAAAATACCCCCATACTTAAGTCCAACATTGTCCCCAATGTTGTATCGTAAGTATGCGGAACAGAAAGGAAAGACAATATGTACAAAGAAAAGAAAGGGAAGGGGGTAGAAGCTTCCCTGAAACGCGGAGGGGGAGGCCGATCAGAAACACTGCGTTTATTAGAAAAAGCAGCAAAGGTAATGAGGAAAGGGCGAGAAAGATAAGCGAGGGGTGCCTCCCAGGAGCGCTTTGTTTATAGTCGTGTAGCTTGACTTATTTTGGCAGATTTATAAATCTAGGAGGGTTATGGTTTCGTAATGCTCGATCACTGGGTCGCCCGCGATGTATAACTTAAGCCGATGACCGTTTACTTTAAACGAACCTCTTTCCGGGTGGGAGACGAGTACGGTCCCATATGGAAAGACTTCTTCAACTAAGAAGGGACCGGACCATCTAGATTTTAGTTTACCTGGAAAAAGCTTAAGGCGTGAATTATAAAGAAGGACAAGATCGCCCGGAGAAAATATTTTTGTGGACTTTAAATGTCGATCGTGATATAACTTAGAGCGCTCCTTATAGAATTTATTGCTCTCGTAAGCGTTCGCACGCCATTCATCGAGCTCGTTTAGTTGCAGTTTTCTATTCTGAGCGGCTAAGTTGGAGTCGAGGTTTAAGAGTTTTAAAGCCCAAAGTGCGCGATGTTCTAATTCTACGGGTAAATGGCACGCTTTGCCGTAGACTAACCGGAACGGCGTACATCCAATAGCGGTTTTGTATGCCGTCCGATACGCCCACAACGCATCGTCGAGTTTAACGGACCAATCTTTCCTATTTAGCGAAACGGTTTTTTCTAAAATTCGCTTAATCTCTCGATTTACTACCTCGACTTGGCCACTTGTTTGCGGGTGGTAGGGGGTGGCAAGCTTGTGCGTGACTCCGTATTTAGCTAACGTCTTAGCCATAAGAGCGTTACAGAAATGCGTTCCCCTATCACTAACAATTGCGCGAGGCGTGCCGAAGCGAGAAAATAATTTTTTAAGAAATGTAACGACGACTCGCGCATCGTTGGTGGGGAGAGCTTGCGCTTCCGCCCACCTCGATACGTAGTCGACCGCCACTAAAATATACATATTTTTGAAAGACGGAGGTAGGGGGCCAACAAAATCTATGCCCCACAAATCGAAGACTTCGCACTCTAAAAACATGTTTTGGGGCATCTCGTCGCGACGAGAGATGTTACCCGACCGCTGACAGCTATCGCATGCGCGCACAAAATTATGCGCGTCTTTGAAGAGAGTGGGCCAAAAGTAGCCCGCCTCTAGCGCCTTCCGAGCGGTCCGGTTGGCTTGATAATGCCCACCGGCTGGCCCCTCGTGGCAGTGCTTAAGAATTTGTAAGCACTCCACACCCGCAACGCATCGTCGAACCGCTTGGTCCGCGCAGATACGAAAAAGAAATGGGTCCTCCCAAAAGAAATTTTTCAAGTCAGAAAAGAATTTCTTCTTTTGATGACTGGAAAACTCTTTTGGAAGGACCCGCGCTACTAAAAAATTTGCAAAATCTGCGAACCAAGGCGAAGATGACGAAGATTTATTAATTGCAAGAAGGCGTTCCTCGGGGAATCTGTCATTTATTTCAGATTCGACGAGCGCTTCCGCACCTGGATTTTCTAAACGGGAGAGGTGGTCCGCCGCTAGATTTTCCGCTCCCCGCTTATCTCGGATCTCCAAATCAAACTCTTGTAGGAGGAGAATCCATCGAAGAAGGCGGGGCTTCGCATCATTTTTAGCTAATAAATATTTAAGCGCGGAGTGATCGGTAAAAACGATAACTTTAGATAGCGTTATATACGAGCGAAACTTATCGAAAGCGAAAACGACGGCTAAGAGTTCCTTTTCCGTTGTCGTGTAATTTATTTGTGCGGAAGTGAGCGTCTTGCTAGCGTAATAAATAGGATGAAAATGTTTTTCTACGCGTTGGCCAAGAACGGCACCTAAGGCAATATCACTAGCGTCGCACATTATTTCGAACGGAAGGGACCAATTAGGGGCCACTAAAATTGGTGAAGAGATAAGTTTTTGTTTTATCAAATTAAAGGCGGACTCGCATTCGCTACTAAAGATGAAGCGTGATTCCTTTTCCAAGAGGTGAGTTAGCGGCTTTGTTATTTTTGAAAAATCTTGAATAAAGCGTCGATAAAAGCCCGCATGGCCTAAGAAACTCCTAATAGATTTGACGTTTGTTGGATGCGGAAGTTTTTCTATAATTTCTATTTTGGCCTTATCCACCTCTATCCCCTTAGACGAAATCATATGGCCGAGTACCAAACCTCCTCGAACCATAAAGTTGCATTTTTCCCAATTTAAAACAAGGCTTGTGTCCTCGCACCGTTGAAGGACACGATCTAAATTGTTAAGGCAATCGGGAAAAGAGCGTCCGAAAACAGAAAAGTCATCCATAAAGACTTCCATAATGTCTTCTACTAGCTCGCCAAAGATCGCTAGCATACATCTTTGGAATGTAGCTGGCGCGTTGCAGAGTCCAAATGGCATTCTTCGATAGGCGAAGGTGCCAAACGGGCAAGTAAAAGTTGTTTTCTCTTGATCATCGGGGGAAATGGGGATTTGGAAAAACCCCGATAAACCATCAAGAAAACAATAATACGGATGACCGGATAAACGCTCTAAAATCTGGTCTAGAAATGGCAGAGGGAAATGGTCCTTGCGGGTGGCGTCGTTAAGTTTCCTATAGTCGATGCACACTCGCCAACCCGTAACAGTACGAGTTGGGACAAGCTCGTTATGCTCATTCGCCACTACGGTAAGACCGCCCTTCTTGGGCACGACATGCACGGGACTAACCCATGCACTGTCAGAAATAGGGTAGATAATCCCCGCATCTAATAACTTAATGATTTCGGCTTTAACGACGTCTTTCATGTTTGGGTTAAGACGACGTTGCGGCTGTATCGTTTTGCGGCAATTATCGTTAAGGAAAATCTTATGGGTGCAAAAGGAGGGGTTAATCCCCTTTAGGTCAGAGATTTGCCACGCAATTGCGTGGCGATGTTTAAATAAAACTTCCAATAGATCGGAAGTCTCCGAATCACTCAAGTCCGAAGAAATGATAACGGGGAGCGTATCACCTTTTCCCAAAAAAGCGTACTTGAGCGAGGCGGGTAAGGGTTTGAGGTCTAGGATGGGCGGTTCTTCTAGGGAGGTTTTAATGCCTATGTCTTTCTTACCAATTGGTTCGAAAGGCAAGTCTATAGACGTATCCTCATCGCAGTTAAAATTTTCGAGCGCATAAATATCGTCATTTAAAAATACGGACTCGAAAATGGGAGAAGAACGATCTCCGAAAAAAGTATTTAAAGAATAGCAGAAATCGTCGCTCGATGACAAATTGTCCATCGAGGGATTAATAGAGAAAGTAACTTGGTCATCGCCTACTCGGAGGAGAAGGCTACCATTACTAACATCTATTAGTGCGCGGGAGGTGGCGAGAAAAGGGCGACCGAGTATTATTGGTACCTCGGCGTCCTCCTCGATATCTAAGATGACGAAGTCTACCGGGAAGGTAAACTTGTCGACTCGGACAAGGACGTCCTCCACTACCCCGATAGGGAACTTAACCGAGCGATCCGCTAATTGGATGCGCATATTCGTAGGACTAGGAGTACCCAAACCTAAACGCGAAAAGAGCGAGAACGGCATCAGATTAATGCTAGCCCCTAAATCAGCTAAGGCGTACTTTACTAATATATCGCCAAAAAGGCACGGGATGGAAAACCGTCCCGGGTCGTTTTGTTTTGTGGGCAATTTATTAGTAAGGGCCGCCGAGCAGACAGCGTTGAGAGATACATGCGAAATATCCTCTAATTTGCGTTTATTAGAAAGTAGTTCTTTTAAAAATTTCGCATATTTGGGCATTTGCGAGATAGCCTCGCAAAAAGGAACATTAATGTGAATTTGTTTTAATAATAAAATAAATTTTTCATATTGCGCGTCCTTACGCTCATTTTCTAACTTATGCGGATACGGAAGAGCCTTGTTTAAAATAATTTTTTCTTTTATAATAGGTAAAGGCGGCGTGAGCGAAGAAAGAGGAAGAGGGGTCGGAGGTGAAATATGTACCTGAGGGTCGGTCCGTTTTGGATCGACCACCTCCTTTCCGCTACGGAGGGTTATAGCGTTGGCGTTTTCCCGCGGATTGGGCTCCGTGTTTCCCGGCAGTGCCCCGAGCGCGCGCTCGGACATCATCCTCGCCAGCTGTCCAACCTGTTGTTCGAGTGTTTTTAGCGATCCGGTGATGTTCCGGATATTTGACTCGTTGGACGCAATATACTTCGAAAAATTTTCCTCCATCGGGGAGGGTTTCGGAAGAGGAGGGGGAGGAAGAAATCCGGCCGCATAAGAAATAGGGGGACGCTGAGCATTATTCGGGTTGCTCCACGAGAAGTTGGGGTGATTCCTCCAACCCGGATTATAGTTATTACTATAAGGGTTGTTGTTGGGGTTGAAGGGAGGACGACCCGAATTTCCCATGAAGTCCACGAACTCTTCAGCTACGCAGACGTTAGGGGGAATAAAACAAGGCGGAGTGGAGGAGGCAGCAGACATCTCCGCCACCTGCTTTGTTAACCTTTCAACTTGAAGGGTCAAGAGAGCAGTGGCATCCACTTCAAAAAGACCAGCCGCCGGCTTTGGCCGTCCCCGCGGGACGTTCCATTGATAGGCGTTCATAGCCATCTCTTCGAATAAAGCCTGGGCGGCCTCGGGGGTTTTGTTGTTAAGCGTACCCCCGGCAGCCGCGTCAATCATTTGACGCGTCTGAAAATTCAGCCCATTATAAAAAATTTGAACTTGCAACCACGTTGGCAGCGCGTGGTGCGGGCAACGGCGGAGGAATTCCTTAAATCGTTCCCAAGTCTCGTATAGAGACTCAGGATCGTTCTGCACAAACGAAGAAATGTCCGCCCGCAACTTTGCAGTTTTGGCGGGCGGAAAGTACTTCGTTAGGAACCGTTCCGTCAACTCAGCCCACGTGGTGATACATCCTCGCGGGAGGGCATTCAACCACGCCTTGGCTTTGGACTTAAGGGAAAAAGGAAATAAGCGCAAACGAATGGCGTCATCAGTGACGCCATTGATCTTGAAGGTGTCGCATATCTCCAAGAAATTGGACAAGTGGACATTCGGGTCCTCATCCGGCAGTCCATCGAACTGCACGGCGTTTTGGACCATTTGAATGACACTTGACTTTATTTCAAAATTATTATTGGCCACCGCAGGGCGAACAATACTCGACCCAGAATCATCCAGGTTAGGCCGGGCGTAATAAGACATAGTACGCTCGGCCGCCGGGGGAAGGTTAGGGGCGGCCATAACTACAACAGTGGGTTCTCCGATAGATTCCTCGGGATCTAAAGAAGGATTTCGGCGATGAGATCGGATACGCGCAAGAGAGCGTTCGATCTCAGGGTCGAAGTCTAAATCTTCAGACTCTGAGGGTTGTCCTCGGGTCATACACCCAAACAAAAATAAAACAAAAATAAACTCTTTTTTTTTGTGTTTTTTTTTTTTTAAAATAAAGTTTTTAGTTTTTTTTTTTATAGAAAATAAGTAAAATTAATAGACTCCGGAATTCGAAATAGCAACTCGAAAAGAGATTCCCCGGCAACGGCGCCAAAAACTTGATGGGCCCGCGAACAGACTCTTACTGTGGTTGGTTCGGTGAGTCGATCGCCGCGGGCTTGCTCGGGTAGGCAAGTGCACCTATCGCAAGTAGTACTCGATATTCGGGGGAATACCGAGGTCGTATTGTTCTCGGGGTCGCGTTGACTATTCTTACTCCTCCGGGAGGACTATTATTTTACTGAAAATAAGGTGGATTTTTTACTTAACTAAAAACGGAAAAGCAAAGGAGCGAAAAAAACGATTTAGAAAATATTCGATGAAGGGTTAACGCTCGGCATCGAATCGGATTAAGACTAAAACAATTTTTAATAATAAAAAGACTTAGTTTTCAAATTAATAATAAGGCAACTTGGCCGTGGAGGTTCCACAAATGTGAGCGCACTTATCTCTAGGAATATTGCTCACCTGAACGTTAAGACTATTCGACCGAACGTTAGTCCGACGAAGGATTCCTCTTAACGCCCGCTTTACGCTAAGAACCCCGCTATTGGGTGGGGAACCCAATCCGGTAGAATTACGCTTGTCCTCTCTCGAGGGGGTGCACGCAACTCTATTTACCCAGGGGTGATCGGTCCATATGCACGGCCTCTCGGCTAGCTAGCATATGGACTACGGAAATAGGGCCCACACATCGATTATGTGGTCCTACGCGTCGTAAACCCGGAGTAAACCCTAAGTGCTTAAATTAAAATGAAAATTAAGAACTTTAATTATTATAAATCATTTCAAATGTCCCAATGCTCTTCGATGCCGAGGCTAATAGCGATTAGCCACACATCGGTATGGGGACGGCTTATAATTTAGTGAGGCGTGAGTTCGAAATTAAATACTAAACGATTATAAGAAAGAGACATAAGAAAAATAACAACATTTAGAAAATTGAAAAATTAGCTAAAACAAGAACTCACGCACACTCTAAATTATAAATTAAAAAGGAACTAAGTTACACATGAAAAGAAATTTGCATAATTCAAATTTGCGAGTCCCACTCAAACGAGTGGGGGCGGTAAATAAAGGCTGAAAATTGCAAGTCCTACTCAAACGAGTAGGACTGAAATGAAAGCGAGTCCTACTCAAATGAGTAGGAGAAAATAAATGCGATTACAGGGCTAAGAAGTCCGGCCATTTAACTCAAGTGAGTAGGCGGAAAAAATAAAGAAAGTAAAATTGCAAGTCCTACTCAAACGAGTAGGACTGAAAATGAAAACGATGCGCCATTTAACTCTTAACGAGTAGGCGGAAATAAATGCACACGAACACACACACTCCAAATGAAATTCAAGAAAGCAATAAAATTATACACCTACACTCACACACTCTACATAATTTGAATAAAGCATTAAAAGAAAGCAATTAAAAAGAAAGCATGAAAATTATACACCTACACTCACACACTCTACACAATTTAAATCAAAGCATAAAAATTATACACCTACACTCACACACACTTCATGAAAAATCAAAGTTACCTAAAAATTAAAATTTTAACTATTTCAAGCATAGGTTTTGCCAAAAACAAATAAAAAGAAGAAATTAAAATTTTAGAAGACAAAAGTTTTTCAAAACAAATTAAAAACCAAAGTTTTTGGAAAATAAAAATTTCAACATTTTCATTCCTAGGATTTCATAAAAGAGCTAAAAAAAATTGAAATAAAAGTGAAAGAAGAAAAAAAGTTTTCATTCCAAAATGAAGCTAAGTAAAAAAAAAACAAAGGAAACTTTAACTCTTTTACACACTCATAAGAGTGAAGATGTTGAAGAAGACAAGAAAAAAAGGAAAACCTAATTCATCATTTCATGAGTTTCTAACAAAACCTATCTTGAAAAATCAAAGGCATGTAAAGAGGAAATCCTAACCTAAGCATGAAAACAAGTAAAAAAAAATGTAAAGTAAGCATGTTACACTCATACACACACACACACTTTTCATAAATGAAGAACAAGTGAAGAACAAGTGAAGAACAAAGATAAAACCAAGGATAAAAAGGGAAAGAGGTGAGCCATCCAAATGAATTTTTCATGCTAAATAAAGAGAGAAAATCTAACATTTTTATTAAAATTTTCAAGCTATTACAAAGCTAAAAGGTAAAGCAAAAACAAAACATGAAATAAGAAGGGAGAAATCTCCTTACATAGCACTAGAATCCACGGATTAAGCCCACAAAAAGACACTAACTTGGCCCAAAAATCTGAACCCTTGGACCTTACAGAACTGGGCTATTTATAGGAAAAAATTTCTAAGTACACGCCCTCGGTCACGGGCGTGTAGGGGGGGCGTGACAGTACTATTCATGAAGGCGGCTGGCGATTGGACAACAAAGTTGACTTCGGGCTGAGTTCGCAGAAGTCACGCCCTAGGTCACGGGCGTGACTATGGGCGTGTCGGGGAGGTAGAACCGGGCGCGGGTTGCGTCAAATGTCCTCGGCAGCATCTTGTCGGGCCAGCTGGAAAGGTCACGCCCCATGTCACGGGCGTGACTATGGGCGTGACAGTTGGGTCGACACTCGACGAATGTCGAGCGGAAAGTGTCGAGTCGAAATCGTTGAGCTGAAATTGGGTCACGCCCCAGGTCACGGGCGTGACACTGGGCGTGACAGTTGGTGTCGACACTCGACGATCGTCGAGCGGAATTCGTCGAGAGGAGAGGACACGGGCTTGGGTCACGCCCCGTGTCGGGTGATACGGGCGTGTCGCCAGGCGTGTCAAGCCTCTTCTTCAGAAATTTTCCGATTTCACGGGAAATGCTCAGTCACGGCTCGGTCACGGGCGTGACCCATGTGTCACGGGCGTGTACTTCCCAAATTTTGGCAGATTTTGGAATTTTTCTGCAAAATTAAATAAAACAAGTTAGGAGAAAATTTACAAGAATAGGAACATTTTATTGAACAAAAATAAGTAAAAATGACGAAAATAAATGAAAATGACTAAATTAATGTGCATAAAAATACGCATATTTACAGTTCATCAGAAGTCTATTGACTTGGAGAAGCGGTTGAATGTCGCTGACAAACTCCTTGCACAGAGCCAGGGTGGCGTGGTAAGTTTCCTTATCTTTGCCTTGCCCGCCTCGCCCTTGCCCCTTATAGCCTCTTACTTTCACCCCTCCCGCAGGATGCCGAGACGGCGAACAGGATGCGCTCGCGTATCGAGGAGCTGGAGGGGGAAAACAAGAAGCTGAAAGCCGAGAACCTTCGCCTTCAGAGCAGCGCGACGCCCCCCACGGATCAGTTTCCCGTTTCTTCCCGATATTCTGTGGATGAGGTGGAGGCCATCTGCCGGGACTCAAACATCAAGACAGCGGAGGTTGTCCTTAAGATGATGAAGGAGCTGGGAGTGGTGCGCGCTGATGCGGAGACGGTGACCGTCCGCGACCTAGTCCCGCGTTTGTTCGACGAGTCGGACGGCAGCGCCTCCTCTGACAATGAGTAGTGCACCATCCCTCTCAATGTTTTCCTCTCCCCCTCATCTTTTTGTCTAACACTTATGATTTTGGTTCCCTTTCTTAAAGGGAGAGCGAGGTGTCTCTGCCTCATTAATTTTTTGTTTAAAACTCTTTATATACTGACGGCCGCTTCCCCTTTTGGGGTGCTGTGCAATAGTTATTTAGGAGTTACTTTATTTTAATTGCCAGTTTGATTTTCCACCCTCTCGCTTAGCTACCAGTCCAAGGTGTATGGCTATTTTTTTTGGGACGCTGTTTAATCACCACTTTTATTGCCTTTCATTTCGCTGAAAACTGGCGCGAGGCCCCCCTTTATCGCTTTTTACCCGTCTTGATTACCTACGTCGGCGCTGCACTGCGAGATCATCTCGCCACAAAATTTCTGGGTCCAGTCGTCTCGCCAGTCGGTCTCGGCCACTTCAGCTCACTTGATCCTGGGACGAGGAAAACCCTCCCGCCGGTGGCGAGACCCCCTATGGCGAGTGCCGGCCAGGGACCTTCTTCCCTGGCCTTATTCCTGGTCACTCTCTGTTTCAGGGACTATCCCCCTCTTGACGAGTCATGGATTTTTCTCCACGCGAATTCTTACCCTTAGACTTGTTCCCCTAAGTGAGTACCGTCCTCTCACAACACCCTCAACCACCGAGTGAGCCTACAGCCCTGCCAGCTAGATGAGAGCCTGGTCAGCGGGTCTGCTCGGGGTCTCCTCTCCAAAACACCCTCAACCACCGAGTGAGCCTACAGCCCTGCCAGCTAGATGGGAGCCTGGTCAGCGGGTCTGCTCGGGGTCTCCTATCCAAAACACCTCCAACCACCGAGTGAGCCTACAGCCCTGCCAGCTAGATGGGAGCCTGGTCAGCGGGTCTGCTCGGGGTGAAAGTCCACCTAGTGTCAGCTATGTGCACCTATGGGGGGGGAATAGGTGACGTGTGGTTCTTTTGCGGAATTTACGGATGTACCTGCACAATAAAAACAACAAGCACAGCACACAGAATACACAACAAATTTATAGTGGTTCCCCGACTTGGGTACATCCACTTTCCCCCTTCGACCTATCTCCCCAACAAGGGACGACTCGGTCACTTCACCAACGGGATTGAAATCCAATCCCTTCACTAACGGAAGGAGCCCTTCCACACGTGAGAGTCAACACTCCCACAAAACGGGTTGCACCCAACCCTTACAACACGGAACAAAAGTTCCTTTACAACAAAAGTAAATATGGAATGTATATGAGATACAAACTTCTTTCGGAGACTACGGTGTTCCTCTTTGTTCGACGACGTATTCTTGAAGTCGATGAAGAGTTTACAACCTTGTTCCCTCTTGGAGAGGATCTCCCCGTAACCGGCGGCGGCAACACAAGCGGCGGCTAGCTTCGGGATCGGCGGCTACGATGAAGAGCGGCTGCAGAACTTGGAGATCCAAACTTCGTAGCGAAGCAAACTCGGTCTACCAACGGTCACTCTAGGATCAGTCGTCTCGATCGATTCGGACGGGGAAGTTTTTCCCGGTCAACAAATCGAGAGACAAGAGATCTCCGGATAGACGCGTGAGACTCAAGCTTTGCTAAGCTTCTGTCACCGGAGATCGGGAAGAAGAGCGATCTGCAGCGGCGACCACTTGACGCGAGCGGCGGCGGCGGAGCGGAGCGATTTCGCGAATTTAGGGTTACGTCGAGGCTCGGTTTTCTTTCTCTCTTGTCCGTTGTTTACTGTTCAAAAATACCCATGTATTTATACTGTAGTATTCTCAAAGATGACCGTTTGTGGGACCCACAAAAGAAATCCCCAAAATCCGGTTCAAACTAATCCAGAAGCAGAATCCGGTTCAGTAGCATTCTGAGAGAAGGCCAAGTAAAAATCGGCGAGAATCGCAGACGATTCTCGACGAATCGGCGAGAATCACCAAGTGATTCTCGACGATTTGTCGAGAATCGTTTGTGATTCTCGTCGAATCTCTTGTCGATTCTCAACGAATTTGACTTTGTATTCATGGGCTGCTTGGCCACTGGTTCGGCGGGAATCACAAGTGATTCTCGCCGAATCTTACTTGGCACCACTTTGAGATGGCCAGAAGGAGTCGGCGAGAATCACTAATGATTCTCGTCGATTCGGCGATCACTAGTGCCGCCGAATTGGAAGATATTTCGTCTTCCACCCCAGGAGTTGCTCCTTGATCCTCCATGCTCCTTGTCTTCTCTTGCATATGAACGACCCTGTACTTGAAAGTAAGTGCACTCCAATAGAGAGAGTACACATAGGCCAACACACTGATCTGCTCAACGAGGGATTACGTCGTGCAGACCCGTGTATATTGACCTACTGCACCCTGACATTGGTGTGCACTTAGCGTGGAGAAACTGCAAGTACAACTTGAAAAGGTTTATCAAATACATTGTGAATTCATCTTAGCTTGACAGGGGGCTTCCTCAAATCCAGGTAATCGTGGATACAATACCCAACAATCTCCCCCTATTTGACGAAGCCAAAACCCTACTAGCTAAGATGAATAACACCTATCAAATAATAATTATAGCATTTAAAAATTAAATGTGCAACACAAGGGAATATATGCAATCAGACCAGGACTTGAGTCATTCACACATTCAAGAATATATATATATATCAAGAGAAATATATTCACATATAATTCAGAATTGTTCATATGACAGTAATAATCATTAAACGTTCTTAAGACACAGTGACCAGCTATAAAATAATGACTATTTGTCCTTAGCTACGTCACCCTTCAGAGTTTGAGCCAAGTACTTTTTGCTTTGCCTTTCCATGTATTCCTTGGGCTTCGGGTAGTACCTAGGAGGAGCAACTTTGTCTGGATACTTGTTGTTTCTGAAGAAAATGTTGCGTTTTGCTTCAAATGCTTTGTGCGTTTCCCATTCGTACTGGCTATATGCTTCATTTCGATTGATCTTTCCTCTTTCGTACAGCCGGAAGGTGTCTAAGATGATGTTCCTTGAGACTGGACTCCACCTTTCATTTCGTACATCCTCCTCATTCATTCGAATTCTCTTTGCAGCCTGTGTCTCCTTGGATGTCCCTTCCTGAACTTTCCTCTTTCCCCTGGCTTTAGCTAAAGCCTCCTGGTCAAACATACTCCTCAGCTTGGATTTGGAGATGGCCCTAGCATCATCTTCATCAGTGAAAATTTCTGCAGCACTTGTACTTACAGCCTCAGCAATATTTACTTCCTCAGCAGCCTTAGAAGTCTCAGGAACCTGAATACCGGCAGGTTGGTCAGGTAGGACGACGCCCAACGTGCCCAGTGCCTGTTGTAGCATCCACCAGCAACTCTCATAGACGTATTTGCTTGATTGGGCAAAGTTTGCATCCATGCTTTCTTGGAGCTCGGCCAGCTTAGCTATATACTCCTTCTCCCCCTTTTTGGCTTCGTCAGCTATGCAATTGGCATATGAGTGCAAGGAGTCATCAATATGCTTAGTCGTCTTGCCGAATTCAGTGATTAGGGCCTGCTGATTTGCATTTAAAGTGACCATGTTACCATCAAATTTCTGAATATTGTTGGCTACAACGTGAGCGTTCTGATTGACAACAGCCAGAGTATCAGTATTCTTTTTCAAGCCGGCCATTAACAGTGTGACAGCTTCGCCGGCCGCGTTATACTTTTCGTCGAATTTATTCTCCATTACGTCCAGCTTATGGTTGATTGCCACCATATTCTTCAGCATGAGATCTTCAGAAGTCTTAATCTCTTGCAGCATTGTTTTCTGAGCTTTATCAAAAGAGGTTTTAAGCTCATTCACGATACCCTGAATTATGTGTACGGTGTGAATGGCTAGGTCATCACGTAATGGAATAGCAGGAGGAACTTCTTGGCCTTGCTCTTGCTCGTCAGCAGACGCATCGGTGGAGGTGGATACCAGCACAGTCTCTACAGGAGGAGTGTGGGCGGCCTCTGTAGATTTATTTAACTCCCCCTCCACTGGTGCAGACTTATCAGGAGGAGGTTCAACAGTATTTGGAGACTCAAGCACTTCATGCCCCTCATTTACCTCGTCCTCTCCGTCCTCATCCAAAACTTCATCCATAACAGCAGCTTCTTCCACTTCTTGATTGTTTCTGTTCAGGACCTCCTCATCCTCCAACCCAGGTTCACTTTCTTCATGAACTTCGGCCACCGCATCCCTGGCAACCTGGGCGATGTCAGATATTGTATCCATATGAGAGGGTAGAGTCTCCCCCTCGATTCCTGCAGTCACAGTATCAGGAATTTCACCGGGGGAGGCGGCGGGATATACTTCCTCATGCTCTTCTACAGCAGGCTGCCCGATGCGCCGCTCCCATCGATCAAACACAGTAGCATCCATCTTTTTCAAGTAATGGAGAGGGACTCCTTTGCTCATGTCGAATTTGTCTCCGTTGAGCTGGTTGAGATATAGACTGATGATGCGGCCGAAGCTTGGAGTGCCCAGAGTGTCCTTGATCTTTTGGAACAGCAACTCTCCCCAGTTGAACCTCTTTCTGCAGACCACAGCTATGAGAATTTTGAACATATCTCCGGAGATATGATCATGGGAGCCTGGCTTGCAGATGAGTACTTTTCCTATGATGTCAGATAGGAGCTTCCCTTCTTCATTCATCTCTTTTCTCTTAACTGATCGAGTGCCTCTTGGTAGACCGCAGAACAAGAGGGTTCTGGCTTTGTCCTCATCCTCCAGATAGTCCTCCTCCTCTGAACTGGAAAGCTGCAGGTAGCAAGTTAGCTTACTGGCAGACATCTTTACTTTTGTCCCAGCAACCTTGCATTTGATGATGGAGTCTCTATCTCGGAGTCTTGCGGAAGAGAAGAACTCCAGCACCTCTTTATCTAGGACTTTGCAAGGGTGCTCCAATACGAAGGTTAGCCCGGCCTCTTCCAGCATGAGAATGATATTCCGGAACTCGTCCGAGGCATGAGAAAATCCAGTGCGAACCAGCTCGCAGCCAGAAATCAAGCCTGCAGTCGTCCTTGGAGCCATTGAGGATCTAGAAAGAAGCCCGACTCTAAGCATTAGTGAACATTCAAAAGGAAAGCATCACTTGGGGTTCGGCCTTGGAGCCATTGAGGAGGAGGTTACCTAAGGGCTTACACGCAAGTGAGTTGATGAGCTTCGGGAAGATCTTCGGTGGAGGGACGAGTATCCCGTGGGGTGCGGCCTTGCTAGAATCTCACGGGGAGAGGATGGTCACACAGCAGCGATTCGATGAGAACTCTCTTGGCGTCGACGAGATCGTCGGAGGATGCGGGTTTCAGCGAATCCGCGGAAGTGCACTTGCGCAAGTCGTCGGGAGTTCTCTTGCGCGAGGGTCATCGAGTGTTCTCTGGCGCGAGTCGTGAGGAAGGCGAACAGGCGGAGATGGTCTTTCGGCGGGATTTATATACGTCGTCGGGATTCTTAAGGAAGCCGAGCGGTCGGGAGCTTCTTCGGAGGGATTTGTCTAATTTGGTTTCTAATACTGTTTGTCTAATTCGGCGAGATGTAAAATGGGTCGGCGGGATTCGGAGTAAATATTGATGTTTTTCTTGACTACTTTGGGAAGCATTGCACCATTTTAGAGATTTTCCGATGTCAAGTCAATAAAAAGAATGATAAATACAAGTATATTCTAAAGTCAATCTATTTGAATTTTACTGAGGTTTTTGCAAAGTCTTCTAAATGTCAATTGTATGTTGTCGAGATTTTCAACGACATGTCTTCGAATGTCAAGTTAATACAAGATTAATAAATACATGTTTATTATAACGACAATCTATTCGGATTTGAGCGAGACTTCTTCAGACACTTCTTGATGTCAATTGTGATGTGTCAAAATTCGCAATGACATATCTTTGTTATCCTTTTATTGATGTGTAATGGTTTGCATGCCTCGTGATAAGCATAAGTATACGTATACACAAGGATAGACATATATATATATTTACTTTGAATGAGGATGCATCATGACACAAGTCCTTGAACTGATCAAAATTACCTGGGATTTGGAGAGTCATCGTCTTAGTCCCACAGGTAGAACATATTAGTAGCTTAAAGTGAGTATGCTCAACAGGTAGCACATCTGTTATTGCAGACGCTTGTTCCAAGTTAGCCTTGAGCCACGTACTGTCTAGTTCCCAAAGTATTCACGGGGACCTAGACTACCCTGCAAGACAGAATTACTTTACCTTAGGAACCCAAATCATATTGGGTCCTAGGTTTCTATTAGCATAAGCATGCAACTGCCTTCCTTCGGAAAACCTGTCTGGAAGACTACCCCTGTCCCTAGAAAGTGGATAAGCCCTTGCTGTGGGCACTGAGGGGTTGTGCCAACAGTCAATGGCAAAGTGTCCCACTTTGCCGCAGCACCAACAAGAGTGAATGTTGTATCGCCGTTTTCGACCTGATCTAGTGACGGATGTAGTCACGGTCCTAGGTCTAAAAGGGATAGGGCATGTTCTTGTCGCACAAATTCCTCTTCCATCGAGGCATGAGGAAGGGTGAAATGAATGCATGATGTGAGCGTTATGAGGCCGAGAAGGTGGTGCCATTCTTTCAGGCATCTTCCTTGCTGGGGCTCCATGAAGCCTGACATCATGACTTCTAATCTCCCTATCCCGTGTCCTCGAATGGAGAGAATTCTTCTGTGGACTAGGACATGCAGATCCACACTTTGTTGTGGCAGAGGCCGTGAATACAAAGGGCTCAGAATGAGCCTTAGGTATTTCCTCATGGGTGGCCATGACGCCTCTTGCACTATGGACGTTTCCACATGGGGACACTTCACCCTTGCAGTGACCACGATTATTCCTGTGGTCATACCTGAAGGCATGATGAGTTGCCTTCCCGCTTGGAGTGGGAGGTCGGAACACCGTTTCCCCATTTCTCCATCCCTGGATAATCCGGGAGATCCACCCGGTTTCTTGTTTTCTCTTTATAGCATCAACTTTGGAAAAGTTAGATACTATACGTTTCTCATTATCTAGACTATTCTCTAGAGCTGAGATCTTAGAGTCCTTGACCTTGTTGGATGCCAATTGGAGAACCAACAAGATCTTCAGTCGAGCAATCTCTCGAGCTTGCTCCTCAGCAAGTAGATTGCTTTCCTGAAGGGCTCTCTTCAGGGAATCAGTATTTTCTGGAGGAGAGCAGTTTCTGTCTTCAGAAAAGTCAAAAGATGTGGGACAGGATGAAGATGATACCTGCTCATCTGGGTTATTGTCATTAGAATCAGTGACCAATGTTTCGTCCTCGTCGGAGCTGCTTTCCTCACTATCTTCTTCAGTCTCTGACAAGGATACTGGAGCTCTGATGCAATCCGAAGGATCCTGGCATTCATCTTCAGAAGTGAGGACCCCCACATATGCTTCATCCTCTGATTGGCAGCATATTTCAGCTTTCTCTGACCCCCCCATCAGCTCTGAGATCATCATCCACAGAGATTTAGCCGTTGTACATTTTTCCAATCTAGAGCGAGAGGCTCCAGACCAGACATCCATGATAATTTGTCGAATCCTCTCGTCCAAGAGAAATAGAGATAGTTCCATCTCAGACATCTCAGCAATGCCCATGGGCACTTGGATCCCAGAGTCGGAGGTCTTCATGGGGATAAACGGACCCTCTTCCAGGATGAGGGATGCTCGTGGATCGATGGCATCCAGGTGAAATAACACTCTCATCCTCCAGATGGGATAATAATCCTTTGTGCATGCAGGGAGTTTGAGTGGCAATACGTCATAATCCAGATCCATGCTTCTGACACTGGTGGCAGGATTCTACTCAAGGTGTTAGCCTTTTTAAAGAGTAACCTCCCTCTGATACCACTTGAAAGTCCACCTAGTGTCAGCTATGTGCACCTATGGGGGGGGGGGGGAATAGGTGACGTGTGGTTCTTTTGCGGAATTTACGGATGTACCTGCACAATAAAAACAACAAGCACAGCACACAGAATACACAGCAAATTTATAGTGGTTCCCCGACTTGGGTACATCCACTTTCCCCCTTCGACCTATCTCCCCAACAAGGGACGACTCGGTCACTTCACCAACGGGATTGAAATCCAATCCCTTCACTAACAGAAGGAGCCCTTCCACACGTGAGAGTCAACACTCCCACAAAACGGGTTGCACCCAACCCTTACAACACGGAACAAAAGTTCCTTTACAACAAAAGTAAATATGGAATGTATATGAGATACAAACTTCTTTCGGAGACTACGGTGTTCCTCTTTGTTCGACGACGTATTCTTGAAACCGATGAAGAGTTTACAACCTTGTTCCCTCTTGGAGAGGATCTCCCCGTAACCGGCGGCGGCAACACAAGCGGCGGCTAGCTTCGGGATCGGCGGCTACGATGAAGAGCGGCTGCAGAACTTGGAGATCCAAACTTCGTAGCGAAGCAAACTCGGTCTACCAACGGTCACTCTAGGATCAGTCGTCTCGATCGATTCGGACGGGGAAGTTTTTCCCGGTCAACAAATCGAGAGACAAGAGATCTCCGGATAGACGCGTGAGACTCAAGCTTTGCTAAGCTTCTGTCACCGGAGATCGGGAAGAAGAGCGATCTGCAGCGGCGACCACTTGACGTGAGCGGCGGCGGCGGAGCGGAGCGATTTCGCG
Organism: Platanthera guangdongensis; assembly: GCA_039583875.1. Taxonomy (NCBI): domain Eukaryota; kingdom Viridiplantae; phylum Streptophyta; class Magnoliopsida; order Asparagales; family Orchidaceae; genus Platanthera; species Platanthera guangdongensis. The sequence goes on from CM077158.1 coordinate 161,358,805, forward strand.
AATTTAGGGTTACGTCGAGGCTCAGTTTTCTTTCTCTCTTGTCCGTTGTTTACTGTTCAAAAATACCCATGTATTTATACTGTAGTATTCTCAAAGATGACCGTTTGTGGGACCCACAAAAGAAATCCCCAAAATCCGGTTCAAACTAATCCAGAAGCAGAATCCGGTTCAGTAGCATTCTGAGAGAAGGCCAAGTAAAAATCGGCGAGAATCGCAGACGATTCTCGACGAATCGGCGAGAATCACCAACGATTCGTCGAGAATCGTTTGTGATTCTCGTCGAATCTCTTGTCGATTCTCAACGAATTTGACTTTGTATTCATGGGCTGCTTGGCCACTGGTTCGGCTGGAATCACAAGTGATTCTCGCCGAATCTTACTTGGCACCACTTTGAGATGGCCAGAAGGAGTCGGCGAGAATCACTAATGATTCTCGTCGATTCGGCGAGAATCACTAGTGATTCTCGCCGAATCGGCGAGAATCACTTGGTGATTCTCGTCGAATTTGCCTTGGAAGATATTTCGTCTTCCACCCCAGGAGTTGCTCCTTGATCCTCCATGCTCCTTGTCTTCTCTTGCATATGAACGACCCTGTACTTGAAAGTAAGTGCACTCCAATAGAGAGAGTACACATAGGCCAACACACTGATCTGCTCAACGAGGGATTACGTCGTGCAGACCCGTGTATATTGACCTACTGCACCCTGACATTGGTGTGCACTTAGCGTGGAGAAACTGCAAGTACAACTTGAAAAGGTTTATCAAATACATTGTGAATTCATCTTAGCTTGACAGGGGGCTTCCTCAAATCCAGGTAATCGTGGATACAATACCCAACACGGGGTCTCCTCTCCGAAACACCACCAACCACCGAGTGAGCCTACAGCCCTGCCAGCTAGATGGGAGCCTGGTCAGCGGGTCCGCTCGGGGTCTCCTCTCCAGAACACCACCAACCACCGAGTGAGCCTACAGCCCTGCCAGCTAGATGGGAGCCTGGTCAGCGGGTCTGCTCGGGGTCTCCTCTCCAAAACACCTCCAACCACCGAGTGAGCCTACATCCCTGCTAGCTAGATGGGAGCCTGGTCAGCGGGTCTACTCGGGGTCTCCTCTCCAAAACACCTCCAACCACCGAGTGAGCCTACAGCCCTACCAGCTAGATGGGAGCCTGGTCAGCGGGTCTGCTCGGGGTCTCCTCTCCAAAACACCTCCAACCACCGAGTGAGCCTACAGCCCTGCCAGCTAGATGGGAGCCTGGTCAGCGGGTCTGCTCGGGGTCTCCTCTCCAGAACACCACCAACCACCGAGTGAGCCTACAGCCCTGCAAGCTAGATGGGAGCCTAGTCAGCGGGTCTGCTCGGGGTCTCCTCTCCAAAACACCTCCAACCACCGAGTGAGCCTACAGCCCTGCCAGCTAGATGGGAGCCTGGTCAGCGGGTCTGCTCGGGGTCTCCTCTCCAAAACACCTCCAACCACCAAGTGAGCCTACAGCCCTGCCAGCTAGATGGGAGCCTGGTCAGCGGGTCTGCTCGGGGTCGCCTCTCCAAAACACCTCCAACCACCGAGTGAGCCTACAGCCCTGCCATTTAGATGGGAGCCTGGTCAGCGGGTCTGCTCGGGGTCTCCTCTCCAAAACACCTCCAACCACCGAGTGAGCCTACAGCCCTGCCAGCTAGATGGGAGCCTGGTCAGCGGGTCTGCTCGGGGTCTCCTCTCCAAACACCCGCCCCTCGGTGGGTTGATGGAACCAGTCCCTAGCCTTGTCTTTCAGAGTGATCGCAAAGAGGCGGCACTTAAACGCGCCCGTCATGGGCCTGATCGAGACAGCGTCTTCGAACCACTGCAAGTGATGGAGGGGATCGTCCTTCCCCACATAGTAATTCATCTCGGGCTCTCGGAAGCCCTCCGGGACCGGAGCGGACAGGACTAGCTCGCAAAAAGGGGACCCCCGTGCCGCCGGTCTCGCCACCCCTACTCGCGCGACGACCTCCCCTGGCGCGATGGTACTCGCCGGACTTGGGAACAGCTCCCTTCCCGCCATGTCCCTCCCGGTCCCTTCCAACATCACCTCCTTTCCCGGCCTTCTCCCCGGGGCGTCTTCTCCGACTCGCGCCGAGACGAGTTCCTCCTGAGTCGCGAGAGCTGGCACTATGGGCAGTGGAGTTGAACAGTCTCCCTGCCGCGAGATCCCTTGCAATAGATCCATGATCCCCTTAATCGAAGCCAGGAACTCCGTTCTTCCTACAAATCCCCCCTGATTATCTGACTCCCCTCCTTCTCCTTCTCCATGATCTCCCGCCATGTTGGTTGCTCAAGGTTCTTCTCTGAGGGCTGCGTCCACGCTCACCGCACCAAAATGTTGGAACCGGCTTTCCTGTCCCTCCTAGAGTTCGAAACAGGATGCAGCCCACACATACTCTCCTTGCGCTACCGCCCTGACGAGAGTCAGCGACCTGAAAACAGACCGAGGGGACTCAGCTTGGAGGTCCCGCCTCTTACCCGGAAGAACTGTTAGTCTTCCCCTCCCTAGCCAGTGCTGAGCTAGGTGCCTGAGAGGGAAAAAGTGGGAAGGTTCAACAACCTTTTCTCAGGCACCTTATCGGTCTATTTATAGGTTTCTGAATCTATTCTGCAAATATCACTTCAAAACCATCTCGAAATGACCAAAACACCCTGGACCGGGTCTGCTAATAGCCCAACTCCGCTGTTCTGGAGAGCTATACGCAGGCCTCCAGGGGTAAAAATGTAAAACTATCTGGGGCCAAAAGGTAAAATCCCCCTTATGGGTAAAAAGATAAAAACCGCCTTTCTCCCTGCGGCGAGCGGGGAGGGACCCGCCAATCTTTTTAGGGGATCTCGCCTATGGGCTACTCGCTCGCGCCCGGAGGCCTCGTCTAGCGAGATCTCGCCTATCGAGGTCTCGCCTAGCGAGGTCTCGCCTTATCTTGCGAGCTGCCCCTTCTTCCCTTGCTTTGTCGGCCTACTCGCGAGCCCAAGGTTGTACACCATCGCACGAGCGGGCTGCTATATTTTCCTTGTAGACTGCGCGTTGATAATAGCAAACAGCGCTTCGGCCACTAATCATATGGTTTTTGTCGAGGGAGGTGTTGTATGCACAACCTTCGGTGCAATAGTAGACTCAGAGACCGGGCGTTCTGACGGCCCTGCACCACTCCTGGTCACCTATAGTTGTACAAAACACCGTTAATCGACCAAACAAAATTGCAAAAAGCAATTATAGGAACACGCAGGTTCCTGAAACATGTTTATTTTCATTCCTGAGTGGACATTCATTGGTTCTTTTATGTTATAACGATAACGAACACACATGTGCTCGCCACCCCTTAAAAGAATTCATCCACGAATTCATTTAAGTTGACCGCAACCAATAGTCTGATAACAAATTGTAACACCCCTTATCTGTCGCATAGCATATAGCAGTAGGTCCGGGCGGGTCCCGATGCCATATACCACAGACAGACCGGAAGGTTATGCAATGGAAACCATCCTGCCAATAACCAACGTCCTACCCAGAGTACATTCTAGCGGAATCATTTTAAAAGTTACATATTAAGAACCCAGCCAACAACATAAATGTCCACTACATAAACCAAATAGGATTAAACATACAAATACACAAGTACTTGGCCTTATGGCCTTACAATATTATACTCCAATTAAAGTGTCTTACAAACCTAGGCATGCGGGCCGCTCATACGTGAGAATAAAAGAAAACACTCATAATTAGGCCTTCGAGGATCGGCTCAGCAACAAGGGCTTTAGCACGCTATTTGCCACTTGGATCCGCAGCACCCGCAAGCAACAATCCACCGAGCGTTGACAAACAAAAGCAACGGTCAGCTAAGCTGACCAAATTATAACGATCTCCCCGCAAACTCGAGGCGGTGATGCTCCTTCCCTCCACTTTATTAGCATTATCATAAAATAGAGAAATTACACATCATCACAGGCGTAGGCTCATACGGCCACACACCCCGTGCTCTCAGGGCACATTCTCGGTGAACCTGATCAAAGTCCGCGGTCTCACCACCACCCCTTGGACGACAATTTCTCGTGAGCATTACGGTCTTTCTGGCCACTGCCTAAGACCCTCCATCTATGCCAACGGCGAGTACCACATACCTTAGGTCTCTCTTACTGAACCACATAGAGCGGGTATAGTTCCGCCTAACCCGTTGCTCACACCGCAACGTCAATTTAAGCCGTCTGCGTGAGTCAAGCTTCCCTGAGTCCGAATTCGATCACACACTTTACATAACCCGGTTATGTACAAGTTGGCTCCCAGGCCACCAAGTTGGCAGAATCACACCTCTACCCAGTTTTCCGGGTGCACCTTGGAGTTAGTCCCCAAGGTTCCCTGTTGCAATCTACCACATAGAAAACCCGAAAAACAATCAATTGTGCGGAGTCCTCTCGGACCATTCATGCAGTGCAACATCACCGATCCAAACCAACTTGTCCGGGTAGGCTTCACACATCATGCCTATGTCTGTTTCTTGATTACAGACTCTATATGCAAAACAACGGGGACTATACATGTCTACCCGAAGGAACACCTCACACTCACCGCAAACTCGCGAGAGCGGGCTTACTATGCAAGGGAAAAGAGGACTTCACATGTCCAAGATGAGAATCGTTACCCTAGTATTCCTCTTCGACTCCATGAAGATCTATGCGGATGGAAAGCAGCGCAACGTCCTCGCCTCCGTAGATCCGAACTCGGCTTGCGATTTGGGGCTCCGAAGCTCCAACTGCGGCCGGATCTCTCTTCCTTCTTCTTCCTTGCTCTCCCCTCTCTCTAGAACTTTAGAAAGAGAAAACCCAAAAGAAATGATGGTTTGTAAACACTATTCCCGGGTATATCACAGCAAGAGCAGCCCAAATCCATTGGATCCCATAATAAGGAAACGGACGGCCACGATTCGCACTTAAAACCCAAAACCTATGACGAACACGACTTGTGACATGCCCGTGTCCTAGGCCGTGTTCCTCATTTGACACTGAAATCGTCGCATCCCAAAAAGAAAACGGGCTCTCGACATGCCTGTGTCAGGCTTAACACGCCCGTGTCATCCAGTACACACCTGTATAGCTAGGCGTGTTCCTCCATCGACACGGGACTAACACCAACCAAAGAAGAACACGGGTATTCGACACGCCTGTGTCCCATTTGACACACCCGTGTCATACTCGAACACGCATGGGCACCAGGCCGTGTTTCTCCTCCGACACAACTCGGCTATCTACCCGAGTAGGACAAGGCCTGGGACACGCCCGTGTCTCAGGCCGTGTTCACTGCTCGACAATCGTCGACTGCAATTTCGTCAACCACACAGCCATCGTCGAACCCGAGCATGACACGACCCCGGGACATGCCCGTGTCGCAGGCCGTGTGACCTCTACCATGTCTGAACCTTGGCACAAAACGCCACCCGTCGCTCTTTTGAGTTTCGGGGCGTTAAAGTGCTCCTACTAGTTGATCAAATAACTCATCTATCCAGGGTAGAGGGTAGGTGTTTCACAGCATTAAACGGTTGAGTTCCCAGTAATCTATACATAATCGTAAGGTTCCGACCTTCTTCTTAACGAACAGAGTAGAGGCTCCCTAAGGTAAAGAGTTGGGCTGAACGAACCCTGATTCTACCAGTTCTTGCAACTGAAACCCTAAACTCTGTGAGTTCCTTCGGGGCCATTTGGTAAGGGGTCTTAGAGATGGACTTGGCACCTGGTACTAACTTGATTTGAAAGTCCACCTCTCGATGCGGGGGTAATACTGGCAGCTTATCGAGAAAGACCTCGGGGAAATCCCGTACCACTTGACATCTTTCATATCTATTGCCATCTCCTTCAAATCAAAGCAAATCATGTAGACTTCTTCCCCTTTCATATGGGTTTTTAAGCCAGAATTGTAGATAATAACATAAGAGGTGTGAGTTTAATACCTTGAAAAATGACTTCAGTATCCCTATGTCTCAAGGAAATTCGCTTCTCCTCACAATCAATTCTGGCGTGGTGCCAATCCACCATGACATGTCAAGAATGTGGTCGAATTCTGGCGTTCTCAAAACTGTGGCAGGGATTTCAAAGGTCATTTACCCAAGAAGTATCTCCATTTCGCACTTGGCGGTTGCAGCCATCTCTGAGCCATATGGGAGGCGTACTCTCAGAGCAATACTAGTGAAGTATTGCACTCCTTCTAAGTCTTTAATGAAGTCTGCTGACACAAACAAGTGTGTAGCACCGGTATCGAATATAGTATGGGTCGGTTTCTCGCAAACCATCACGGTGCCTATGTATCAATTATAATGGCTCAAAGCTAGAATCCTAACATATCCTAGGCAATCAAAAGTAAATGTTCATAACACATTAACCAAATTAAGAAGTACCTGCAATCACCTCTTGAGGATTCCTTTCCTGCGCCATGTACAGTGCAAACACCTAATCCCGAGCAAGCCCAGGGTTTCTTCATTATGGTCCTTGTCCTCGTCCTCATCCATGCATGTGTACCCAACCTCGTGGAGCTGCCGGAGGAAGGGCATGGAGAGCATTCCAGCATAGCTTCGTGCAGTGACGTTGAATGTGGCCCGGCTGGTTGCATTGGAAACAAACACGCTCGTGTTGCTCCCTAGGCTTTAGGTATTGTGGTTGCAATAGAGGTAGTGTTGGATGTGGTGCCAAGTGCTCCATTCTGAAATTCTGACGGAAGCGACCTCCAACTCTATTGTTTCCTCTTCCCCGGTTGTCCTTCCTCCTTCTATAGCTGGGGCCAGCCACCATTACACCCTCCATGGGTATCTTATTACTCTCGAAATGATCTGCCTCCAACCTTGTTGGATCCCTAGTTTGATTTGGGCTAGATTCACTAACTAGGACAATTGACCCAACATGTATAGCCAGGGTCATATTTGTGTCCTAGAGTTTACGCTAAGTCCGTAGAAACAACCACACATGGCAAGACAACAGAAGATTGCAGAAGACTTAGACTTAGAAGAAAATCAAGTTCAGGAAAGTGAGTTCGACATTCGTCGAACTTAGCTTGACGAAAGTCATGCTTCGCTCGATAAACTCAGAGTAAATTCTCTGTGTTTAGCTAGACGATATTCGAGCTCTGGTCGACGAATTTTGGGAGACTAACTTCAATATATTAAGTCCAGAATCTTTTCTCTGAACTCAGGTCGACGAAGTTATATTATTAACTCGATGAACTTGGACCACAACATTAGCAAACTTTCCACAGAAAGCACTTAACTGAACTCAGGTCGACGAACTTGGTTCTTAGGTCGACAAACAAGATTTCCCAGGTCGACGAACACGATTTCTCTGGTCGACGAACTTTTGACTCAGGTCGACGAAATCTGTTCTCTATTCGACGATTGCTGTGCAGTTCCAGATTTGCATTTTTCACGCATTTTGTCCTTATTCTCTTGTAGTTATTCCAGAATAATCAATGCATATATTCTCTGAATATAGCCGTTAGTAGAAGTATTGATTATGGTCTTCATCAGGAATATTACTTGCCATTTTTAATAGGACAGTTGTGGAAATCCATTAATGCAATATTCTCTCAAGCCAGATTTTCATTCTCCAGGCAGTCAGCATTCAATGCAGACAATTCAAATTCAAAGGAGAAATTAGACAGGAATATATAAAAGATATTGCACTTTCAGTCGACAACAGATAATAGGAATAGAAAAACACAGAGAGAACAAGACAGGCACCAAAACATTATTCAAGAAAAGGCTGTGACTGTCTTCATCAAGTGTTCTTCCTCTAGCAAGCTGAAAAGACACAATCAACTTCTATCTGTCTAGAGATTTCTGGAGATCTTTTCTAGAAGACCTACTCACCCTACAAAGCTCTCCATCTTCCTAAACATATCTTCATCTCAGGGGGAGCTTTGACACCATCAAGAATCCATAAGTCTTCTCAGTTGCTTTGTGAAAAGAGAAGACAACATCTTGTTTTATTTGTTTTACCCCACTATACATAGGATTCTAACTCCCTTCAAAAGTTAACACTTGGTTAAAAGTATCCTGATCAAAAGACTTGATTTGGTATTCTGGTACCTGATCAAAAGCCTGAAGGATTTCCTAATCTACATGAAGCTGATCTTGTGATGACAGGCACCTGTGCAAAAACCTGATTGGTGGCAGGGCACCTGATCAAAAACTTGAGTGGATTCCTACCAGGGTGGTAGAAGGGTGGATGTGCCCAAGTTTAAGTGGAACCACTATAAAATTCTTGAGTCATCTGTGATGCTCTCTCATTTTTATTGTGTGGTGATTGCTGTATAGATTAGTTTCATTTCTACACTCTCCTATTACACTTATAAGTATCGCTATCTTTAACTCTAAAATAAAAATCTAAAGGATTTTAAAACACTCTATTCACCCCCCCCCCCCCCCCCCCCCCCCCCTCTAAAGTTAAATAATCTAACCCACTGGTGGTATCAGTGCATACCACCACTTTCAATTGGTATCAGAGCAGGTTTATCTTTGGTTTCACAAATTCAAATCTGAACCAAGATCATTGTTAGATTGTCTCTCTCATCTTTAATTTTTCTATTATTACAGCAATGGCACAAAATAAAGATTATGCTAGAACCAGACCTCCAGTCTGCAACTTAAATAAATTTGCAATCTGGAAGGCAAGAATCAAGCTATACATGAACTCTATTAATGAGGATATTTTCAACTCTATTTTGACAGGTCCTCCTCAACCATCAGCATCTACATCTACAGCAACTTCTATCACTCATGTAGTTCCACCACCTGAGTGGACTGATGCTCAGAAGAAAGCCAAAGTTGCTGATGCTAAAGCCATGAACATATTGACACAGACAATGTCAGATGATATCTTCCAAAAGGTGGTTGAGTGCACCTCTACAAAAGAAATCCGAGACTCTCTAAACCAGATGGTGGCAGGCTCAACAGATGAAAGAAAGGATAGAAGATCCCTCCTAGTATCTCAATATGAGAACTTCAAGAAGAAGGAATCTGAAATAGTGTCTGAGATGTATAACAGGCTAAATGTTATCATCAATGAACTGAAAACCCTGGACAAAGATATCTCCTTGACTGAGATCAATGACAAGATCCTGATGTGCTTCCCCAATACTTGGGATTCCTGGATTTGGCGAATCAAATAAGCCAGAAGTATGAATTAGATATCAACTGAGTCTCTCTTAGGAAAGCTCGAATCCTATGAGCAATTGATCAAGACCAGAGAGGCTGCTGAAATGAAGGCCCCAACCTCTTCAAGGAAGGAACACAATATTGCCTTCAAATCAACAGAAGAACCTGAAACCCTTCCAGCCAATAAAGAGTTGATGAGCTTGCTGGCCAAAAGATTCTACAAACTGGCCAAGAAAGATTTCAGGAGAAGGCCGTCCAAAAATGATGACAAACCTAAGTATGACAGAACTCCTACCAAGGAGATTGTCTGCTTTGGATGCAGAAAGCTTGGGCACATTCTTCCTGAATGCCCAGAAGCTCAGAAAATAGACAGGAGAAAAGAGAAAGAGAACAAGAAGAACTCCAGCAGGCATTCAAGCAAACACTCCTCCAGCAAAAACAAAAGAAAGGAAAACGGTTTCATTGCTGAAACCTGGAGTGATACTGATGAAGAGACATCATTGTCCAGCTTCAGTGAAGATGAAGAAGAAGCCAAGACAAGAGAAGTTTGCCACATGGCAATCTATGCCTCATGTAGCAGGTCTAATGCTGAAGAGCAAGAAGAAGATCTTTCTGAAGAATCAGAAGAGGAATCTGAGATAGATGAGGATCAGGTAATCTCATCTTTTGATTGTAATTCTATTGATTTTAAAAATGAATTCAAAGCTCTATGTAATGACTTAATTAAATCTGAAAAAGAAATTAAAATGCTAAGAGATAGGCAATCTGAACTTGATAATTTATTTGCTGAAAACACTAAGCTTAAGGATGATCTAGTGTTAGCTAATAAACAAATAATTTCTTTAAAAACAGAGTTATGTGAGGCTAAGCAACTTGAGGAATCTCTCATTGGGAGAAGCCTTAAGCTAATGGACATCATAAGTACAGTCAATGGCAGACTGAATGGCAAACTGGGCTTAGGTGCTTCATCAAGCTTACACCCCATACTTAAGAAAAATATATTATCAACCCCTATAAAATTTGTTTCACCTAAGGGTAAAGAGGTAATACACAATAATAAACCCACAGAAGAATTACCTAAATCTAAAAAACAATAGAATAGAAACAAGAAAAATATAAGTAAAAACAAAGTTCAACAGATTTCATCGAACTCAGATCGACAAAATATGGCTAGTTCGTCGAACTCCTATCGACGATCTATGAACGCAAATAATAGCAACAATAATTCATCTTACTGCGATCGACGAACTGTGTATGGTTCGTCGCGCAGAGATCGACGAACTTGGGGCGCAGAAAATGAATATATTCATTCTCTGAGCAGAGATTGACGATCTCATCCCACTTCATTGAACTCCGGCAGACGAACATACAACCTTTCGTCAAACCCAGTCAGACTTAAAAAAAATCACAATTCTAACAGAAACATAAATCAATCTAGTAAACCTTTTAATCCTTATGTTAATTATGAAATTCCACCTAGGAGATACCATCCCTTAGGATATAAATCTCAACCTGAATTTTCAGTTATATCAAGTTTTTCTTGTCAGAAAAATAAAGGACCCAAGATAATCTGGGTCAAGAATAACTAATTGTTTTCATTGCAGGTAAAGAGCTGTCCAACTTTAAATCAGCCATGATATCTGGATAGTGGATGCTCCAAACATATGACTGGTAGCAAGGACAGCCTAAATAATTATAAGTCCATGGTGGGACAAAAGGTAATCTTTGGTGATTCAAATTGTGGTCAGTCTAAAGGCTTTGGAGAAGTAAAGATTGGAGCAGTCACTTTCAAAAAGGTGACATATGTAAGTGGACTAAAGCATAACCACATCTTCATAAGTCAACTATGTGATTAAGGTTATCAGGTATATTTTAACTCAAACTCTTATATTACTTCTACTAAAGAAAACCAAACTGTTTTAATTGGAAATAGACAAGGCAATATATATGTAGTTGGTTTTCATTCTGCAACTTCAGATATTTGTTAACTTAATCTTATTAGGAATTAAAATGATTTATGGTATAAAAGATAAGGACATGTTAATATGAAAAACATTGCAAGGTTATCTAATGAAAATCTTGTTAGAGGATTGCCCTATGGTCCCTACAAGAAGGAAGGTGATGCTTACGATCACGACAGTGAACCGGTCGCACAAGTAATATAAAGTGGGCGAGTTTTCCCAAGTATTGATCTCTCAAGGAACACAGTAAAGTGGAGTTAAATTTGAGGAGTACTTGAGATTGAAGTCCTCAACGTCGGTGGTAACGATGGGGGTTTTGATATTGCGGACAAAGAAAATAAAACACTATCAACAACTCCTATGTAACGCCGCTATGCGATGCTTTGCTAGGCGGGATGAAAGACTAGTCGGGTCGTTATGCACCGAATCACTAGGCGGATGGGCCAGTAGGCTTGCAAATGAGGTGATGAGAATGGCAGAATGAGGGTCGTGAGCACCTCTTTGCTACGCATGCCACTAGCAATTGCTAGTGCGGCAAGGGCGGATGGATGGTGGATGAAATATGGCTCAACTCGAGCAACATAAGCAGTAAAATGAAATAGGAATCACATAGACATGAAACACATAACATATATAACCAAAGTGCACTTCATCAATATAAATAGATTTAAACACCAATATTCAACAATAAAGCCAGAACAAGTCAAGAGATCGACCGAATCTGAAGTCTTGCTGAGGATTCATGGTTGAAATCATCGGGTTGTCAATCTGCATCCAATCTCGGTTCTCAACTGCGTCCGGGGTAGAGAAGGGCTATCACCACCTTCCAATGGCCCTTCTTCTTCGTGTCACAATAGCGGACAAAAGTTGCAAGCTTCCCTTTGCTTGTTGGCGAAGGAGTCAAACCCTACTTGAAGCTCACAGATGAAGGAGAAGGCGGAGAGGAAGATCCGGCTTGGATTTGGTGGTGAAAGCTTGCCCGGAGCACCTCCCTAGGGTGGTAGATGAATGGGAATGGCGAAAAAGGCGGAAAACGGCGGAGAAATGTCTAGAGATACCAGCTATCCTGAATTAGGGCGAGACCTGCAGTATTTATACAAAGCAGAAATGAACAATACGCACGATCATGGGCGCACGACCAGTGGTCGTGCGCACTATGTCCAGTGATTGTGCGCACTAGCAAGGAAGATTTGGAAGAAGAACTGGGATAACGCACACGAGCAGTGGCGCACGCCCAATGGTCGTGCGCACTAAGTTCAATGGTCGTGCGATTACCCCAGATAGGACTCCAGAAAAGAGGAATCAATGCACACGATCAGTGGCGCATGACCGGTGGTCGTGCGCACTAGGTCCAGTGGTCGTGCAATCACCCCAGGCATATTTTGAAAAATAAAGAGTAGTGCGCACGATCAGGGGCGCACGACCAGTGGTCGTGCGCATTAGATCCCATGATCGTGCGCAGTATTCCTGTTTCACAACCATCCCGGAACACGCACACAACACCTTTACTGATAGGAAAAACAAATCACTAATCTGTGCAGACATTCTAGGCAATCACAAAAAGGAGTACAAATAATAAAAGTAACAAAATACACAACCACGGGTAAAAATGTGCACTTACTCATAAAAAGGACATAATAACAAATATGAACAAATAAAGCTCTAAAGTAAAGTGCATCAACGAGAAAACAAGCCCAGATGAGTCCGAAAATAGGTATATAAAATGGTCTCATCACACCCCCAGACTTAACTATTTGCGCGTCCCGAGCAAACAAAATCTAAGCAAATAGGTAAAATTACTAGCTAACAAAGAAATTGAAAAACAAAGTACCATGCGAAGTCGCATGCTCGCGTGTGTAAAAATACAATAGAGAAAATTTCTAAGTATGCAGAATAGTTTATATTTTTCACAATGCTTATCAAAATTTTATTACTACTCAAAAATAGAATCACGGTGAATCATCCGGTCATGCATAGGGAGAAAGTAGACTAATCTCTAGGCGAGCATTGTGAAAGATCGATGCTCGGGATAACCTCCAAAGGAATCCACCAATGTGGGTGACCATTTGCTTGCCCTTTCGCATTCTCTCCATGGCACTGGTTTGGTTCACACACGAATCAGTAGGACTTTAGGTGAAGAGATGGGGCTTGGGTTTCGGTGAGATAAAGCAAGATAAATAGGAAGGCTATGCACCTAACCCAAATGAGCTTATCAAAGAAAAAATCCATCAACTAACCAAAATAGATACGGGTACACCACAACCCTAAACTTATCTTTTAACAAATGGGTGTGTGCAACGCCTACTCCAAAAATACTCACATCTCAAATCAGATTTTCAATTTTACTTTTACTTTACACTTTTTCACAATTAACATCATTTTTTTTAACTTTTCTTTTTCTTTTTCCAATTGCTTCTCTTTTAACAATTTCAGCAAATATAAGCTTTGGAGCACATCCACATATTCACATGTAAAAGCACCACATCAACCCCCCAACATGAAAAATGTAAAACTCTAAAGCTCGACTTGGGAGTGCGACTAGGATCGGCTTCGAGGCTTTGGTGAAATATAGGTGGAGCTGAATCAAAAGAATGGATAGACACAATGGGGCTAGCTAGGACAAGACATTAGGAACGTTACAAAGCTCAACCGGGCCAAAATGATGGCCTACATCCCTCTCATACATGACTAATCTATACCCATGCTTCAAGAATAGCTTGGGGCAAGTTCTTAGCCAACGGGAAAGACTATCCATCCTCCCGACTAGAGCAATATGAACCTAATGGACGTCTACACACATCCCTAAGCTACCGTCGGATTCACACCGGATTCACCAATTTTTTAGTAGAATTAAAAGTATTTACGCAATTAGAAAAATATAAAACTATAAGCATACAGAAAAATTAAATCTACTCAAATTTCTACACGAGACGAGAGCACTTGACTAGGAGCACAACAAGGTCAACATTTTACTCTGTCTCACAATCATATGTCAGCACCATAATTTTCCCAAATCATACAAAAGAAACGAGTTTAACTCGCAGCACGCAAAAAACTAAGCACGTGCTCATGTGGATGCAGTGGTGTGTGATGCAATGAACTAATCATAATAAATCTATAAAAGCTTCTAGTATGGACATGAAATATGCGCGTGCAAAAGGTAACAAAACTAGATCTCCCACAGACTTAAACTAAACTACACAACATTTGATAGAGAAATTAAAATCATAAAGAGCTAGGGGAAGAGGTTACCCAATGCTCAGCCAGTGAGCATACCAGAAGACGCGTCGAAACCTGAAGCATGCCCGCCATACGAAGAATCAAAACCCCGCCAATGCAATTTTCCATGAATACCTGTTGGGGTGAGCTCCACAAAAACAAAACAAAAATATACAAACTACAAATAAATACTAAAACTAAATAGACATGAAAAACAAAATGCAGAAAATGAAAGATAAGTACTGGAGTTATTGTCATCCCAGCACGAGTTATTCAATTCTACACAGTTCTAGCTAATGGGTCTATGAAAAGAAAAATGCACAGGCAACTGTTCCATTATCTGTTGCGGTAACGGGTACCGATACAGCGATAGAACAGTTACCCCTCTGCCTAAATAATCATACCTGATCCTCGCAGGCAGAGGAAATAGGAAGTAGGATGAGGAGGAGGCCTGGTCCTCCCTCATCTCACCACAAAACAAATCCTTGCCTAGCAAGGTTTTGTCCACCACAAGTTCACTGGGGGCGAAGGTGACGGTAGGGGCTTCCACTGTGAAGGAGGTAGTAACCTCTTCACACAAGAGGATGCACTCGTCGACAGCCTGAGCGCAAGGCTAAACGTCAACCCAACTTACCCGTGGAGATTCAACCTGCACAGGCTCAGATAAGGAAGGGGGGGTCAAGAAATAAAAGAGACGAAGAGCATAAAGAATCAGAAATAGGGGGAGTGGTCCCGGTCTCACTCCCAACAGGATCCCGCATAGATCATCGACGGCATCATATGAGTCATGGCGAGGGGAATCCGCGAGCTCGAGGTCCTCGGTGGTGGTTTGGACCTCCTAATCTATCAAGGAAGTGGAAACTTCCTCAACAAAGAGGATCTCCTCATCATCACACCTCGGTGCATCCACATGTTCCAAGACGTAATACATTCCATTAATGAAAATAATATCCTCGTCAAACATGGGCACATCCTCAGGATCAGAATCACAATCTGGCCGAACATCATCAACAGACTCACCAAAAATAGGGATAGATAATTCTTGCAAAGAAGGCGGAGGAACTACAGCATCAGAGAAAATATGTGCGGGTTCCTCCGGGGGTGAATCAATAAGAGGGGAAGAGTGCATGGGGAGAGACGGTGCCACAATGTCGTCACACCGATCAGCAAAAAGTCTGATGGGCATATCGGCAGCAGTCCCCCATAGATAAGGTGGTGCTGCAAATACATCATCAGAATTAGAAGGGGCGGCCATTTGAGAGGGTGATAGAGTGAATCGGATACCCTGTTCATTATCCTCCTCCAACTGGAACTGAAATTCTGCGCAATCTTTCAACATGTGGTCGGTGCTACGACAACACAAACATCGTTTTCCATTACTCCTCGATCCTGGTGGGACCGGAGAGGAATAAGAAAAATATGAATACGTAGAAGAGGAGTGACCATAAGACCTGGATTGGGTGTATGAAGTACCATAGGAATAAGGTGCTCCATACACATAACCACGAGAATTATGCTCCCAATCTTCAGTGGGGCACTCATCACTACCATTCCTATAATCCCCGCACCATCGGCAAAGAATATTCATATAAGAATACATGGTGCAACAAGAAGAATTCACCAATAGAAAGTTTCTAAGCAATAATTAACTACACACCACAGATAAAAGAATAGGAAAACTTGCTATAGAAAAATTAAAACTAGAATAAGAACAAATAAAAACAAGAAACAGATTCTAAAAACTAAAGCAAAGAAGAAACAAGAAATATACAAATGGAAAAGGGCTTCTATCTCCTATCTCCCTCTCCAAAAACTCACACGACTGTGTTCCCCGACAACGGCGCCAAAAACTTGATGCGTAAGATCACGGCAGTGAACCGGTCGCACAAGTAATATAAAGTGGGCTAGTTTTCCCAAGTATCGATCTCTCAAGGAAAATAGTAAGGTGGAGTTAAATTTGAGGAGGACTTGAGATTGAAGTCCTCAAGGTCAGCGGTAACGATGAGGGTTTTTATATTGCGGACAAAGAAAATAAAACACTATCAACTACTCATATGTAATGTCGCTATGCGATGCTTCGTCAGGCGGGATGAAAGACTAGTCGGGCCGCTATGCACCGAATCACTAGGCGGATGGGCGAGTAGGCTTGCGGATGAGGTGATGAGAATGGTGGAATGAGGGTCGTGAGCACCTCTTCGCAACGTAGGCCACTAGCAATTGCTAGTGCGGCAAGGGCAGATGGATGGTGGATGAAATATGGCGCAACTCGAGCAACTTAAGAAGTAAAATGAAATAGGAATCACATAGACTTGAAACACATAACATATACAATCAAAGTGCACTTAATCAATATAAATAGATTTAAGCACCAATATTCAACAAGAAAGTAAGAACAAGTCAAGAGATTGACCGAATCCGAAGTCTTGCTGAGGATTCACGGTTGGAATTGTCGGGTTGTCAATCCGCATCCAAGCTCGGTTCTCAACTCCGTCCGGGGTAGAAAAGGGCTGTCACCACCTTCCAATGTCCCGTCTTCTTTGTGT
Organism: Platanthera guangdongensis; assembly: GCA_039583875.1. Taxonomy (NCBI): domain Eukaryota; kingdom Viridiplantae; phylum Streptophyta; class Magnoliopsida; order Asparagales; family Orchidaceae; genus Platanthera; species Platanthera guangdongensis. The sequence goes on from CM077158.1 coordinate 161,375,679, forward strand.
CACGATAGCGGACGAAAGTTGCAAGCTTCCCTTTGCTTGTTGGCGATGGAGTCAAACCCTACTTGAAGCTCACAGATGAAGGAGAAGCTCAAGAGGAAGCTCCGGCTTGGATTTGGCGGTGAAAGCTTGCCTGGAGAACCTCCCTAGGGTGGAAGATGAATTGGAATGGCAAAAAAGGAGGAAAACGGCGGATAAATGTCGAGAGATACCAGCTATCCTGAATTAGGCCGAGACCTGCAATATTTATACATAGTAGAAATGAACAATGCGCACGATCACGGGCGCATGACCAGTGGTCGTGCGCACTATGTCCAGTGATCGTGCGCACTGGCAAGGAAGATTAGGAAGAAGAACTGGGATAACTCGCACGGGCAGTGCGCACGACCAGTGGTCGTGCGCACTAAGTTCAATGGTCATGTGATTACCCCAGACAGGACTCCAGAAAAGAGGAATCAATGCACACGATCAGTGGCGCACGACCGGTGGTCGTGCGCACTAGGTCTAGTGGTCGTGCGATCACCCCAGGCAGATTTTGGAAAACGAAGAGTAGTGTGCACGATCAAGGGCGCACGACCAGTGGTCATGAGCATTAGATCCCATGATCGTGTGCAGTATTTCTGTTTCACAACCATCCCAGAATACGCACACGACCTCTTTACCGATAGGAAAAACAAATCACCAATCTGTGCAGACATTCTAGGCAATCACAAAAAGGAGTACAAACAATAAAAGTAACAAAATACACAACCACGGGCAAAAATGTGCACTTACTCATAAAAAGGACATAATAACAAATATGAACAAATAAAGCTCTAAAGTGAAGTGCATCAACGAGAAAACAAGCTCAGATGAGTCCGAAAATAGGTATATAAAATGGAATCATCAGAAGGCCTTTGCAGGGCTTCTCAATTAGGAAAGCAAAATAAATCTAGTTTTAAATCAGTTAATAAAAGTGATTCACCTTGGATCCTGTACTTGCTACACATGGACCTTTTTAGTCGTATTGTTGTATATAGCCTGGGAGGGAAATCTTATACCCTAGTTATTGTAGATGACTTCTCAAGATTCACTTGTGTGTTCTTTTTGAGATCTAAGTCAGATACATTCAAGGTTCTTACAGATTTTCTCAAGAAAATATAGATTGAGTACTCTACTCAAGTTGCATTGATCAGAAGTGATCATGGCACTGAGTTTGAGTCTCTTCTTATGCATAAGTTCTGTGAGAAGGAAGGTATCAGACATTGCTTCTCAGCTCCTAGAACTCCTCAACAAAATGGGGTAGCTGAAAGGAAGAATAGAACCTTAATTGAAGCTACAGACACATTACTCTCAGATGCTTACATGCGCCTATCCTTTTGGGTATAGACTGTGAGCACAGTAAACTATGTACAAAACAGAAGTTTGATACATAAACTCAAGAATAAGACTCCCTATGAATTGCTTCAAGGGAAGAAACCTAAAATCACTTATTTTAAAATATTTGGTTGTATATGCTATATTCATAATAACGATAAGAAATACATTAAAAAGTTTGAAGTTAAGGCTGCAGAGGGAATTTTTCTAGGATATTCCCAAGTCAGCAAAGCCTATAGGGTGTTTAATAAATCTACTTTAAAAATTGAGGAATCTGTACATGTGTCTTTTGATGAAGCTAACATGCCTTATAAGGAGAAAGAAATTTCTACCAATAGCACTTTGCAGGTACCTCACTTGTGTGAGAGATTGGATAATCTAAGTCTCACCCAAGAGGTTCCAATACATCCTTCTGCACAAGTTGAAGAAGAAAGTGAAGAAGAAAGCATAGAGGTGACTGAACCCTTTCCAACAGCTAATGAAATTCCACAAGAGGAATTTGTTCCCCAAGATGTTGCCCAACCAGCTCCTCCTACTGATTTTGTCACACTTAGAGATCACCGTAGATGTCAAGTGATTGGAGACATTTCAGCTGGTATGCAAACAAGGCATCAACTCAACCCTAACTTGATATTTTCTTGTTTCCTCTCTCAACTTGAGCCCCAATACATTAAAGATGCAGAACAATATCCCCACTGGATCATTGCAATGCAAGAGGAGCTAAATCAATTTGAGAGATGTAGAGTTTGGCAATTGGTTCCTAGACCCAAAGACTATTCAGTCTTTGGAACCAAATGTGTATTCAAAAAGAAATTGTATGCAGAAGGCAACATTATGAGAAACAAGGCAAGGCTCGTAGCTCAAGGCTATAGGCAATAGGAAGGCATTGATTATGATCAAACATTTGCCCCTATTGCAAGACTTGAGGCTATAAGAATTTTCCTTGCATATGTTGCATTCAACAAATTCAAAGTCTATCAAATGGATGTTAAAAGTGCTTTTCTAAATGGAGATCTCAAAGAAAACGTATATGTGGAGCAACTACCAGGTTTTATCTCTCCAACTCATCCCTCTCATATCTTTAGATTTCATAAAGCTCTCTATGGTATAAAGCAAGCTCCAACAGCTTGGTATGAGTCCTTAGCCAGCTTCTTATTAGAGCATAAATTTTCTAGAGGCATTGTAGATCGAACACTTTTTATTAAGTATCATAAAGTTAAAATTTTATTAGTGCAAATTTATGTAGATGATATTATCTTTGGCTCAACTGATCCCAAACTATGCAAAAGGTTCTCTAACCTTATGCATTCAAAGTTTGAGATGAGTAGCATGGGTGAACTTTCATATTTCCTTAGTCTCCAAGTGAAACAATCATCGGATGGTATCTTAATCTCCCAATCTAAATATGCTAAGGAGCTTATCAAAAGATTTGGGATGTGTGATGCCTCAGCAATGAAGACACCAATGGCTGCAAATGCCGTGATAGATTCTGATGAGCATGGAAAACCTGTTGATCAGAAGTTGTATAGGGCCATTGTTAGGTACCTATTGTATCTCACAGTAAGTAGGCCAGACATAATGTTTGCTACATGTATTTGTCCTAGGTTCCAAGTGAACCATAAAGAATCTCACAATATTTTGCTTAAAAGGATTTTGAGATATATAAAAGGTTTCCCAAATCTAGGACTTCTATATCCATCAGAGTCAGAATTTGACTTAACTAGATTTTTAGATGTTGACTATGCTGGATGTAGAGTGGACAGAAAGAGCACCACAGGAACATGCCAGTTCCTTGGTGATAGACTAGTGTCCTGGTTCTGTAAAAAGCAAACCACTGTGTCCACATCAACTGCAAAAGCAGAATATATTGCTGCTGGCAGCTGTTGCTGACAAGTTTTGTGGATACAAAACCAACTACTGGATTATGGATACAACTTAAATAATTCAACTATATATTATGATAGTACCAGTGTTATATCCATAACACAAAATCCAGTGCATCATAGTAGGACCAAGCATATAGAAATAAGGCATCATTTCATTAGAGATTGTGTAGACAAAATAAAATTAATCTTGTCTTCATTTCCACTGATTTACAAAGGGCAGACATCTTCACCAAGCCATTGCATGAGAAGAAACATCTATTTTTCTTGAATAAGTTAGGGATGATCAATGGAGATGAGTTAATTTAATTTCTGTCTGCGGTCGATGATTTGTTAACAGTTGTCAAACGGAGATCGACGATCTGTGAACTCATCGTGAAGAGTTCGTCGAACGGAGCTCGACAATCACTTCTTAGTGAAACAGTTTTCGTCGAACGGAGATCAACGATCACTGCTTTAGTGAATTTATCGTCGAACTGAGATCGACGATTTATTATTCTTCTTCAGACTGAGATTGACGAACTCATTTTCAATTAAATCACTTCGTTGAACTCAGATCGAAGATCTTTTCCTTTTCCATCGAATGGAGATTGGCGGTTCATATTCTTAAAACCTAATATCTAAGTTTTCTTCGACCTCCATCCCACGCTTTCATTTCCCTTGGTACTTGATCTTCGTTTTTCTCTTGCAGGTGCATTCATGGCGATTCAAGCAAGCGCTCTCTCCACCATGAAATTCGATATGTGTTTCGATATAGATTTTGATTCTTTCCAACACTCTGACGTAATATTTGTGGAAATTCTGAAGTTGTTTGAAGATCAGAATCTGAAGAATTTTATGACTAAAAGAATTAAGATTGCTATGACTGAGATCAAAGAATGGGTATTTTCTTCCTCCTCAACAGAAGATAATATGACAGGAACCATTTCTGGTAACCATGTTTCCCTCTCCCCTAATATAATAACCGAAATCTTAAGTCTATTAAATGTGATGATGAAATTGAAATGGACTCTGAGGAGTATAATAATATGTTGATTAGAATGGGTCATTCTGGAGATAACCCTAATAGGCTACTGAAAAAGGACTTGGTTGCTGAATACAAGTTCTTAGCTGATTTCATCGGGAAGGTGTTGTTAGGCAAGCATACAACACATGACTATATCATAAGGCACCAATTCGAAGTGATGGCTTCCTTGGTTGATAAGAAGAGAATTAACTGGGGAATGTTATTATTTGATCTGATCAAGAAGAAGAGTAATAAGAAAGATGTCTGCTTTGGCCGGGTTTTGGGAATAGTTTTGCAGGAAAAGGCTTCTGAACATCTGGTTTCCCCACCAGTGTTCATAAATGCCTCAAAGAGGCTCACCTCTGCCCTTTTTAGCAAATGGTAAAGGAGGATCACAAAGCCATCCCAGGTTTCCTCCTCCTCCAGGCTTTCTAAGGGCATAAGGCCTGATACAACTACTCCCCACCCTAGTTCTGAAGTAGCTCCTCCACCACCTCATTCTTCAACCATATCCATTCCACCAATAACTCCTCCATCTACTCAACCTTCTTCAGTTCCTCCTATGTAACAACCAGCCATCTCAATCCCTTCACCAACTCATGTGCCAACACCTCCTCACTCTCCACTCCATATCACACCTCCCCAATCTCCTCTTCCATCCCATCTCCAAGACATCAACACTGAATAATTCTTGTCATCCCCCACATTCAATCTGCTCACCTCAACACCATCTACACCCTCCTCACCTGTTCATAACATTCCCAGTCCAACCCCATCCTCCAGATCATCTTCTTAGGATGACATCCTCCCTGATGTCACTTCTTCTGCTTCTCTCTTTGTATCCACCCAAACTCCACTTTAGTTTATGGATACAGTTTCCCCTTATCTGTCTACCATCCTGGAGCACATCACTCCAGTGATCAGGACTCTTATAGTAGAGGCCATTACACCTGTTGCAAATTCTATTTCCTCCCTTGCTTCTCTCCTTGCTACTTCCTCTATCCTTCCTTCTTCAACCAGGGGCATGTTTCCAGCTCCTGCTGAAATCAGGCAAGGGGAGATGCTCAATGAAGAAGCTCTTCTAGTTTCAACAGCAGCAGCAGCAGCAGATTCAGATACAGATACATATATGGTTCTATATACAGATACAGCTATAAAGGATACAAATATAATTGCTATTGGTGATTGCATTGTCAATCCCATAGTGGATTTTCTCAATTTGTTAAATTCTTTTGATACAATTTATTTTGGTTCCCTTCTATCTGTCTGCCTAAAGCCATCCTTGCATATTGTACCTTACACAGCACCTATTAGTCCTACAGTTGCTAAGCAACTCAAGGACAGTTTTGCTGTGTTAGAGATTCATACAATATCTTCTCCCAAAGATATCTCTTTTCCAGAGACTATCTCAGTTCCTACTTACAAGATGGATGACATTCCAATGCCAAATTTGGATGAGCTCATTATGGCTGATATAGAGGCAGAAAACTTATTAGCTGTTGAACAGCCTCATGCTCCAGAACCTCAAGCAGTTGCTCCAGCTCCAGCTCCAGTACCTCAAGCATAGCCTTAGGTTGAAAAGAAAGTTAACAAAGAACTAAACATTGATAAATACCTTCTGAAGGCTATTAATGCCTTATATGATGATCCTCAAGGCTCCTCTGAGGATGATGAAGACAATGATGATTCTGATGATAGCCCTTCTCCAAAGAAGAAAATTTCAAAGAAGAGGAAAGCCTCTCCAGTTGCTGATTCCAAGCTTAATCCAAATCATGATACTCCTTAATACATTCTCCAGAAAATTACTCCCTATCCTGGAATGCCAGCTTGGATGTGGCTATCCAAGAATCAGCAGAAGGATAGAAAGAAAAGCAGAAGATATTCTCCTCCTCCTCAGAGACACAGGAAAGGACCTCCTCCTCCTCCTCCACCACCTGTTGTTGGTGCTTCAGGCAACTCATCTCAGAGGTCTACCTCATATTCTCAAACGTACCAAAGACAATATGGTAGATCCTCATCCTCCCAAGGAAGCAGCCAGCAGAGGTATCCTTCCAGCAGGCATCAACATCAGCAACAACAACAATATCCTCAGTAACCGCAACAGCAACAACATGTCCCTGAACCAATTAAAGCTAACAGTCCTTAGAAGCTATAGTCTCCTCCCATTCCATTTGAGGATCATGAAATAGCTACTACTGCTAGAATGGCAAGATTCTAGGAATTGGTTGGATTATCAATGATCAACAAGGCTAAAGATGAAGGAAAGGATCCCTCTCACTATTCAACAATGTAAAAAATACAGGAAAGATGAATTGAACAGGTATGCAAAAGCTAACAAATTCTTTAATGTAGATGCTTATGTGAATCTACACCCAGAGATTGATGTACCTAGAACCAGATCTCTAAATATCATTGAACTTGCTGGCATGACCATGTCCAAAAAGGAAGTAGCAAATCCTAATAGAGAGATCAAGTTTACTCAGCGAGCTGATAAAGAATAGGAGGATAAGCAAAAAGAGAAAATGAAGAAAAAGAAGTGACTTATATTCTGTTTAGTTTTCTGTTAATCCAAAACTCTTTATTTATTTACTGACACAAAGATACATTGTAAATATCTGTTGCATGTTTTAATCTTTCTGCCAGATATATTTCTTTTGCTTTATGAATGTTCTTGTTTTCATTTATGTTAGTGGCCTCACCCAAACAAGGGAAGATTGTTGGATCCCTAGTTTGATTTTGGCTAGGTTCACTAACTAGGATAATTGACCCAACATTTATAGCCAGGGTCATGTTTGTGTCCTAGAGTTTAGGCTAAGTCCTTAGAAACAACCACACATGGACCAGCCAACATAAGACTGCAGAAGACTTAGACTTAGAAGAAAATCAAGTTTGGGAAAGTGAGTTCGACGTTCGTCAAACTTAGCTAGACAAAAGTCGTGCTTCGCTCGACGAACTCAAAGTAAGTCCTCTGAGTTGAGCTCGATGATATACGAGCTCAGGTCGACGAATTCTAGGAGATCAACTTCAACATATTAAGTCCAGAATCTTTTCTCTGAACACAGGTTGACAAAGTTACATTATCAACTCGACGAACTTGGACCACAACATTGGCAAACTTTCCACAGAAAGCAGTTAGCTGAACTCATGTCGATGAACTTGGTTCTCAGGTCGACGGACAAGATTTCCCAGGTCGACGAACACGATTTCTCTAGTCGACAAACTTTGGACGCAGGTCGATGAAATATATTCTCTGTTGGATGATTACTGTGCAGTTCCAGACTTGGATTTTTCCCTCATTTTGTCCTTATTCTCTTGCAGTTATTCCTGAATAATCAATGCTTATATTCTCTGAATATAGCTGTTAGTAGCAGCATTGATTATGGTCTTCATTGTGAATATTACTTGCCATTTTTAATAGGACAGTTGGGGAAATCCATTAATGCAATATTCTCTCCAGCTAGATTTTCATTCTCCAAGCAGTCAGCATTCAATGCAGACATTTCAAATTCAACTGAGAAATTATAGAGGAATATATAAAAGATATTGCTCTTTCAGTCGACAACAGATAACAGGAATAGAAGAACACACAGAGAATAAGATAGGAACCAAAGAATTATTCAAGAAAAGGCTCTGACTGTCTTCATCAAGTGTTCTTCCTCCAGCAAGCTAAAAAGAGACAATAAACTGCAATCTTTCTATAGCTTTCCGGAGATCTTTTCTAGAAGACCTACTCACCCTACAAAGCTCTCCATCTTCCTGAATAGATCTTCATCTTAGGGGGAGCTTTGACACCATCAAGAATCCACAAGTCTTCTCAGTTACTTTGTGAAAGGAGAAGGCAACATCTTGTTTTATTTGTTTTACCCAACTGTATACATGGTTCTAACTCCCTTCAATAGTTAACACTTGGTTACAAGTCTCCTGATCAAAAGACTTGATTTGGTTTTCTGGCACCTGATCAAAAGCCTGAAGGGTTTCCTGATCTACCTGAAGCAGATCTTGTGTTGACAGGCACCTGAGCAAAAACCTGATTGGTTACAGGGCACCTGATCAAAAACCTGAGTGGATTCCTACCAGGGTGGTAGAATAGTGGATGTACCCAATTTTAAGGGGAACCACTATAAAAATCTTGTGTCGTTTGTGATGCACTCTCATTTTTATTGTGTGCTAATTGCTGTGTAGATTAGTTTTCATTTTTGCACTCACGTATTACACTTATAAGTATCACTATCTTTAACTCTGAAATAAAAATCTAAAGGATTTTAAAACACTCTATGCACCCCCCTAGAGTTAAACAATCTAACTCACTGGGGGGTATCAGTGCATATCACCACTTTCAAACCTTTTTTCCATGTCGATGATCTCAGCTAAACTCGAGTCTGCAATAAACAACATTTCTTGCCTCAGGGTATCCCGCAAGCCTTTGTAGAATCGTTTAGCATAACCTCGATCATCTAACTCATAGGAGTCAGTAAATCTTGCCAAATGATGAAACTCCCTCTTATATTATGTGACCGACCTGCATCCCTACTTCAGTTGCGGGAATCTTTCCTCGAGTTCGTATATGGCGGTCGACGGGATGAAATGTTCCAAGAATGCTCCCGAGAATTCCATCCAACTGATGTCCATATAAACTTGGCCCTCGAAGATGGAACCCATCACGAACTTCCACCATCTCTTGGCATGTAGTTCCAGGACAGACACTACCAATGTCACAGCCATGTTGGCTGGGCAACAGATTCCTGCCAATAGATCCTGCACTGTGTCGAGCCATTCTTCTGTATGTACGGCCGACTCTGTCCTGAGGTACATAGGAGGGGAGAGAGCCCAAAAAGTGCTCAACCAGTTTTAGCCCGAAGTCTGTTGTTTCACTAGAGCCTGTTGAGACCTAAACGTGTCCAGAATATATGTGAGTATCTGTCCCAACTGTGATTGTTGGAACTGAGTGGGTACGGGAGGGGCAGGAGTGCCCACCATTGTTCAACATGCACTGGGATCTACACGTAAGGTACAAACCTAAGGTCAGGTTGACTAATCATAAGGTCAAAATTGGACATACTCAGTGTGAATTACATATGGCACACCACTGCTTCCGCTAAGTCAGTTTGCCTCAAAACTAACTAATCGAACGGAGTGGCTCCATTATTGAATGACTTCTTTTGTTGAGGATCGGAGCAAGCAGATACTGTTTGTAAGACCCCCCCCCCCTCCTGGAACGTAAGACACCGCACGAGGGGAGTATTATGTCTAGAACAGCCCCCTTGCTATGGCGCTAGCGCACAGGCTAGCATGTACTGTAAGACACCTATCTTGCCAGCTAATCATATCATCCATGCCAACCCAACATAAAGAATATAAAAACAGAATTCAAAATACACACTAGTATATAAGTCCACGGGTACAATAGAAATAATAAGAAACCAAGGCTTATAATTTATCAGAGTACATGCCCAAAGGTCTACAAAGAGTCACTCTACAAAACACTCACAACAGTCACTGATGGCATCGACGGTACCGTCACATCAGGCCCCGTCGTCCTGCCCCAGTTGTCCTCCTGCGTAACCCACTACTGCTCTATCTGCAGGGTTTACTCCTAAAAAAAGGGGAGACGTAGCAACTGTTAGTCATAAAGACTAAATGTCTATCACATCCGCTCCCCCGGCGACTCCTCAGTACCGTGCGGAGAACGAGTCAATCATTGGCAACATTATCTTTGGCTTGAAAACTCAGCCACTAGCATCCTCTCTTATAGGAACTACTCTTCAAGATCCCTAATGATCTTGCTCTTCTGGATTATAGTGCATATTTGGATTATAGTCATAGACCTCAACTGACTAATTTCTCTTCTCATCTGATCTAGTAGTCAAGCTGACTTAGATTGCCTAGATTTAGTTTGATGTAAAGAGACACTCTCTTCAGCCTGCCTCTTGACAAGCTTTTTCACAACAAGAAAACCAGTTTTTAGTGACGAAATTTTTTTTGTCACTAAAAGTGCACTTTTTGTGAAGAAAATAGAGGTTGGTCACTAAATGATATTTTCCAATTAATTAGCGAGTAAAATTTTCAGTTACTAAAATTATTTTTTAGTAACCAAAATAATATTACCTCACAAAAAATTAATTTTTTTAGTAACCGAATAAGATTTGGACACTAAATAGGACTATTTAGTAACCAAACATAATGTTCACAACAAATGCAATTTATAATTAAAAATATTTGAGATGAGCCGCCTGTTTCATTTTGGAACCCGCCTTTATTTCATTTGGAAGCAAGTGTACATTTAGTGATGAAAATTAATTTGGTCACTAAATACATTTAGTGATGTGCTTTTTGCAACCACCTTACGACGAATCAAATTTGGACACTAAATGTCTGTAGTGACCAACCCGTAATATTTAGTAATCAAAATTTTTGTCACTAAAAGCCTATTTTCTTGTACTCGATTTGCTCTTCTTTAGAGCCTACAAGATAGCACCATATTTGTCCATCAATTGATTGACATCCTCATCACATTCTGATTTATTCTCCTCATTAGATGAAGTGGATGCCTCAGAATCTATGCTCGTCTCAAAAATAGAAAGAGAGTTGGAAAGAGTGTGTACCTCATCAGGATCAGATTTGTCCTGAGTTTCTTCAATCATGGACATGAGGCTGAACTCTTCATCATCTTCAAAATCACTGTCAACAGAGGATAGTGGTGCCCTTATGCCCATTATAGAAGCAGGAATATAAACCTCCTCTTCTATAGAGATAAGACGAATATAGGCCTCTTCTTCTTCTGATACTGAAGACTTAGATTCACTATCTGACAGGAAAGACTTCTTCTTGGACAAGAAGATCTTGTCTTCCTTCTTATCCTTATAATGCTTTTTATCATCAGACTTTCTATTTTCTTTCCTCTTAACTGGACAATTAACAATAACATTTCTTGACCTATTGTAGGAGTAGTAAGCCACATTAATCTTAAAGTATTTATTTTGTTTAGAATCATTCATATTCCTAAAGGGGTCTTTTCTCGACTTCTTTAGGTTGGCTTGTGGCTTTCTGGAACTAGAGCTAGATGAGCCATTGTTATTCCACTCCTCCACCTACTCAGCATCTTCTTGAACTACTTGGAGAACATGGTAAGTTCTCCATCTGACAGCTTGTCACCTGAAATGTTGGGGCCTGAGCTTTCTGACTCAGTATCCCTTTTTGGTGGAGAAGGAATCTTCTCCCTGCTCCTTAATGAGGTCTCAGCTTTGAAAGACACAATCATCACTCTGTTGAGGGACTTGGCAGCTTATTCTTCAGCTTTTCTAGAATTTAGCTAAAGCTCGTGTGACATCAGCTTGCCAAACAAATTATGGGGCAATATGTTGACCATGTTGCCTACTTTCCTGATGGAACAGATTTTGATATCCCATTCTTTATTGTTAGATCTCATGAACTTGTCATTCAGCTTATAGTTGGTGAACTGTCTGCCATAGGTGATTAGACTGTTCATGATCTTGAAAAACTACTCATTGCAATTACCTATAGAATCCTTCTTTCCTTGCTTCAAGGCCTCATACTATTGGTTGAGGAGGGATTTTTGTCACACTTACTTCCTCTATTCCATCCATGTAGACTATCAGTGAGTCCCACATCTCCTTAGCTATTTTGTAGTAGACCAAATTCTGAAATGTTGAATCATCTATGACACTTCAATTATGTTCTGTGTACTATTATCCATGGTGGTCGGAGCCACCTCATCCTTAGTCATATCTGAATATCTCTTGGGAGTCTGGATGTTGGCCTCAATAGCAGAGACCTTCATGGGAATGAAAGGTCCCTCTTATACTGTAATGTATATCCCAAGGTCTAAGGCTTCCATTAAAAGACTCACTGTTTCTTTCCAAATCCCAAAGTTCTCCTTTTTATAGATAGGAAGTTTCATAGAACGTAACTCCTTCTGGTTATCATAAGAAGCCATGAAGATATGCTTTTACTAACATTGGAGATCTAGTTCAGACTCCTAAGTCCATTTTCAACAACCTCCCTCTGATACAACTTGAAAGTCTTTTTTAAGGGTAGTTAAACACCTAGAGGGGGGTGAGGTGGGGTGGGGGTGGGGGGTGAATATGTTTATTTTAAGTCTTTAAAATATTTTCAAGTTAGAGATTAATGTGTGTTTAAATTAGATGTTAGCTTTCAAGATCACAAAAAACACAAAAGATTTATAGTGGTTCTCATATCTAGGGTACATCCACTTCCCCTTCATCTATCTAGCAGTGTGCTAGATTCGGCTAACTCCTCCTATACACTCAGTACCTTGAGCTTAAACCTCAAATCCCTCAGGATCTTACAATTTAGAGTTAACACCACTCCTAGAGCTTAGACTGTTCCCAGTCCTATCTCAGATCCACTCCAAGACCCAACCTCAGATATACTCTAGGACCCTACAACTCAGAGTTCACCAACTCCCACCACTCAGAGATCCAGCAGATCTCCTAACTCAGATCAAATACAAGATCCTACCTCAGTCAACTCTAGGACCCTACAGCTCAGAGAAAACCCACTCCTACAACTCAGCCTTTATAAATTTGGCTTACAACTCAGATCTCTAGAGAGATCCTATAGATTAAAATAAATGTTTACGTGAAATGACTCCATAAAAAATTCCCTGAATCTTCATCCTTGACTACGTTGAAAACAGTCCTTCTTCTTCAGAGCAACAAGAAAATATATCTTCAGAGTTGAATCAGCTTTTTGTGCTGTGTAGAACTTTTACAGAGCTTTGCTTCTTCTTCAAGCTTGAGAAAGTTTGTTGTTCTGTGTTGTAGGGTTGAAAATGAACAGAAAAATAACTTAGCTTTGCTAGCTGACTTTTTCAAAACTTAGGGTTTGGAGAGATAACAAAAGTTCTCGAAACATTATCTTTAAAAGATGTTCACCTTCTCTATATAAACCACCACAGCTGCAATAGCTCAATCTTCCTCATTGGAAAATGTCATGGTCAGCTTTAATTGCGGATTCATTCCAGGATATTGCTGCTGGAATAGTACGGTGGTCTTTGTATTTTAGCACGAGAGTTTCATCAATTTGAATTTATTGATAACGTCAACAGTCATGTCTCAATGCTGGTGGACTAAGAAACTTCTTCCAGATTGTCTACTTAGGCGTTATGTGATGCCTTGTGAATCAACGACTTGAAGTGTTGAGTGTTGCCTTATATTTCAATGCAATTGTACATTAACTGTTATCTGTAGAAGAATTGAGTGATAATCCTTCCCTCAATGCAAGAACACTTAGTAGATTTCAAACTATCTCCAGAGGCAATGAGTGAGCCTTCTTTACTCCACGCAGTTGAACTTTGATAGCTTATCTGAGAAGGTGTTGAGTGAGAGACCATCTGTAACGCCCCGAAACTCAAAGGAGCAGAGGGGAATAATTTGGGCCAGTTTGAGTTCTGGCTGCAGGCACACGGCCTGGGACACGGGCGTGTCCCAGGGCGTGTCAAGCCTGTGTCGACACTAAGGCGTGAAGTCTACACTTTGGTCTCGACATTGTGTCGAGACTGGGCACACGGCCTGCGACACGGGCGTGTCGCAGGGCGTGTCGACCCGTGTCGACCCTTAGCCGTGAAGTCGACACAGTGCTTCGACGTTGTATCGAGACACGGCACACGGCCTGCGACACGGGCGTGTCGCAGGGCGTGTCAACCCGTGTCAACACTCGTCCCGCGAAGTCGACACTTTTGTGTCGACAGTGTGTCGAGACATGGCACACGGCCTGCGACACGGGAGTGTCGCAGGGCATGTCGACCCGTGTCGACACTTAGCCACGAAGTGTCAAGACCATGTACACGGCCTGGAGCCCAGGCGTGTCAAGGTGACACGGGCAAGGACACGGGCGTGTCCTAGAACCCGTGCAGTGCTCGGGTTGAAAACGGGAGAAAATCATGGGGTACACGGCCAGCTACACGGCCGTGTCAGATGGAACACGGGCGTGTCAGCTCGAACACGGGCGTGTTCGATACCCGTGTGAGGTTCCAGGTGATTCGATTTTGACGGCGAATGAGGCACACGGCCCTGGACACGGGCGTGTGCCAGGCCGTGTTCGGTCCAGATTGGGCATTTCAGTCCCGAATCGAAGCCGTTCATTTCTTTGACTGAAGATCCAACGGCTGGGGGTTGTCCCTGAAGGGATATACCCGGGTTTTGACTTAGAAAACCCTCACTTTTTCCACTTGTTCTCTCTCCAAACCCTTGGAGAAAGAAGAGCTAAGGCAAGAAGAAGAGGAGCTAGATCCGCCATTGGAGGAGCTTCGGAGCTCCGAATCGCAAGCCGACTCCGGATCCACGGAGGCAACGCAAGTGCGGTGATTTCCATCCGATTACTTTTCGATGGCGCCAAAGAGGACCGCAAGGGTAACGATCCTCAACTTGAGCATGAGTCGCTCTCTTTCTTTGCATAGGAAGCCCGCTCTCGCGAGTTTGCGGAGAGTTGGAGGCGTTCCTTCGGGTAGATATGTGAAGTCCCCGTTGTTTAGAGTCCGTATGCGAGAACGGACATAGGCATTTTGGTTTAAGCCTACCCGGACATGTTAGTCCGGATCGGTGATGTTGCATTGCATAAGGCCGGAGAAGACTCCGTGCTATTGGGTGTTTTTCGGGTTTTCTACGCGGTAGATTGCAGCAGGGAGCCTTGGGGACTAACCCAAAGGTGCACCCGGAAAACTGGGCGGACACGAGGTCTTGCCAACTTGGTGGCCTGAGAGCCAACTTGAACATAACGGGGTTATGTGACTTGTGTTAGAATGGGACTCGGTGAAAGTTTGACCCGCGCATATGGCTTAAATTGCCGTTGCGATGTGAGCACGGGTTAGATGGAGCCGTACCCGCTTTATGTCGTTCGGGTTAGAGAGACCTAAAGTTACATGGCACTCGCCGTTGGCATAAATGGGGGTCTTCGGTGGTCGATGGCTTAAATTGACGTGACCAATACCATGAAGACGAATTGCTCATAGGAATGGCCGTCTAAGTGGCGGTGGTGAGTCCGGAATGTTAATGGCTTTAATTGACGTGACATCGACCGGTTCACCGAGAATGTGCCCTGAGTGCACGGGGCGTGTGGCCGTGCGAGCCAACGCCTGTGATGAAATGGCTATGGTTATAATTGCTCGCTTATGCTAATGAAATGCAGGAAAGGAGCATCGCCGCCCCGAGTTGGGGGCGGGATCGTTATAATTTGGTCAGCATTGCTGACCGTTGCCTTGTTTGCCACCGTGCGGTGGTTTGTTTGCTTGCAGGTGCAGCTGGACCAAGCGGTCAATAGCGGGCTAAAGCCCTTTTTGCGAAGCTGTCCCTCGAAGGCCCAAGTGGAAATGTTTTATGTTTTATTCATGTATGGCCGGCCTGCGAGCCGAGGTTTGTAAATCATGTAAAAGACAAGTGAAACATTTTGTAAGGCCTTAAGGCCGACTTTTGAGTATTTTGTAATAACATTCCTATTATCATGTTAGTGGACATTCATGCTTGTTGCTGGGTTCTTGTTTTGCAACTTTTATAAACTGCTTCCGCTAGAATGCTCTGTGTAGGACGTTGAGATTGGTTGGATGGTTTCCATAAGTAACCACCCGGTCTGTCTGTGGCATATGGCGTCGGCCCCGGCCGGACCTACTGTTATATGCTATGCGACGGATAGGGGGTGTTACAATTTGGTATCAGACTACTGGTTTTGGTTGGGCTTGAATTGAATTCGTGGGCGAATTCTTTTTAAGGGGTGGTGAGCACATTGTGTGCGTCATCGTTATAACCGTAAAAAGAACCCATGAATGTCCACTTAGGAATGAAAATACTCGTGTTTGAGGAACCTGCGTGTTCCTATAATTGCTGTTTGCAATTTATTTGGTCGCTTAACGGTGTTTTGTACCACTATAGGTGACTCGAAGTGGCATTGGGCCGTCAGAACGCCGAGTTTCTGAGGCAAGTAGTGCACCGGAAGTTTCTCCCGCAACACCTTTGTCGGCTGAAAATATAAGATTGGTGGCTGAAGCGGTGTTGGCCGTGATCAATGCGCAGCCTGGGAGGCAAGCGCAGCAGCCCGCTCCTGTGTTGGAGCAAGTACCTCTTCAAGAGGCTGAGCCGAGGAGGATGGAGCAAGTGGTTGTAGAACCAATAGTGCCAAGGAGGGCGACTGAGAGGCAGTTGAAGCATGTAATGAGCTTTAACCCTCCGTTATTCTCGGGGTTGGGAACCCCATCTCAAGCTGAAGACTGGCTCTCTAGGGTGAAGAAAGTCATGACAGCGACGGAGACGGAGGAGTGGCAGATGACCACCATTGCTACGTTCCTGCTGGACGGTGAAGCAAGGATGTGGTGGGAAGGTTTGGAGCTGCATCATCTGCGAGGTAGACAACTGATAGACGTTCCGATGGAAGAGTTCTCGGAATTGTTCTTGGCAAGATACCTCCCTTCGACTCAGAGGATTTCAATGGAGAATGAATTCCTGAAGTTGGTGCAGGGTGAGAGGAACGTGGATGAATATCTCCACGAGTTTACGCGGTTGAGTCGTTATGCTAGCTCCACCATCATGGATGAGGAGCGCAAGACTAATCGTTTTTATGAAGGCTTGAGGGATGAGCTGAGATTGTTACTGTCGGGGCCAATGACGCAGGGTTTCTTAACCTTGGTCAATACTGCCCGGTCCTTGGAGAAGGACATGAAGAGTGTACAAGCGAAGAAAGGCTTGGCTGATAAGAAATCTGAGTTCAGAGTGCCGACTAACCTCAAAGTCAGGCTATCGGAGGACTTTCAAGAAGCATAGGACTTCGGGTCCAGCTCCTTCTGGCGCTTCTGGGGCGACTACGGGTCGGACCCCGGGTGCGTGCTTTACGTGTGGAAAGACGGGGCATTTCGCCCGTGATTGTTGGAGCGGACGTCCTAAGTCCGAAAGGAGGCCTGGAGCTACTTATGAAGAGAAGGGCAAGGCGGTGGAATCGACCGCATCCCATTATGCTCCGGCCCAACCAAGGGTTTACAATCTTGGCCAACAGGAGGCCATTAAACAAGCTGACGTGGTGACAGGTACGTTTTAATTTATAGCAAGTCAATTCCTTTATATGCTTGTTATGCACATGTTACCTTACCACTACTTGTTTAGGATTTGTGTTGATTTGTGAAAATCCGGCACGAGCACTCTTTGATACGGGAGCTTCACACTCCTTGTCCGAAGGATTTATATTACGCATCGGAGTCCCTTCTTCGATGGCGAAGGATAAGTTGGATGTGTTGTTGCCAAATGGGTGTTCGATGCGAGCGGATAGAATCTGCGAGGTTAAGACTCGTATTGGAGAGCAGGAGTTTGACCTGCGGGCGTCCTTACTTCCGTTGGTGGAGTTCGACGTCATATTTGGAATGGACTGGCTCTCGGAGCAGCAGGCCCATATAGATTGCGGTAGCAAGGAAGTAAAGCTGGGAGCAAGTCGTGAGACGACTTTTACGGGCTTAAAGGGGTCGAGCAAGACGTTGATGTCTGCTCTTCAGGTGGTGAAGGTGGTTCGTGCCGGAGCAGAACTGTTCTTTACACTAGTGGAGGTTGCAAAGCCGAAGCCCGCGATGGATTGTATTTCAGTGGTATCGGAATACCCTGATGTGTTCCCCGCAGATCTTCCTGGAGCCCCGCCACAACGGGAGATAGATTTTACTATCGAGCTAGTGCCAGGTGCAAAGCCTGTGTCACGATCTCCGTATCGGCTAGCGCCTAAGGAAATGGCAGAGCTGAAAGTTCAACTACAAGAGTTGCTGGAGCAAGGGTATGTGCGTCCGAGTTCTTCGCCTTGGAGCGCACCAGTCCTCTTTGTTAAGAAGAAGGACGGAAGCTTGAGGTTGTGTATTGATTATCGGGAGCTAAACAAACTGACTGAGAAGAACAAGTACCCGATCCCCCGGATTGACGATCTCTTTGATCAGTTAGTCGGGTCGACGGTGTACTCGAAGTTAGATCTCAAGTCTGGGTACTATCAGCTGCGGATAAGGGAGAGTGATATCCCGAAGACAGCGTTTAGTACGAGATACGGGCATTATGAGTTTACGGTCATGCCGTTTGGGCTGACTAATGCGCCGTCAGTATTTATGGATTTGATGAACAGGACGTTCAGGGAGTACCTAGACCATTTCGTGATCGTCTTCATCGACGATATTTTGGTGTACTCGCAAAGTGAGGAGGATCACTTCAAGCATCTCCATTTGGTGTTGGAGACACTCAGGAGAAACCAGTTGTATGCCAAGTTCTCGAAGTGCGAGTTTTGGCTATCCTCAGTGGCGTTCCTCGGGCATATAGTGAGTGGAGAGGGTATTGATGTGGATCCGGCGAAGATTGTTGCGATACGGGAGTGGCCTGAGCTTGCTACGGTAGCAGAAGTCCGGAGCTTTTTGGGGCTTGCCGGCTATTATAGGCGCTTCGTAGAGAACTTCTCGCGGATAGCGTTACCTCTCACTACTTTGACGAGGAAGGATCATAAGTTCGTTTGGACGCCGGAGTGCGCGCGAGCTTTTGAGGAGTTAAAGTGTCGGTTGACCACGGCGCCTGTGCTGAGTTCGCCGGTTGGAACCGAAGGCTATGAGATATATAGCGATGCTTCGGGCAGCGGTTTGGGTTGCGTGCTATTGCAGCACGGCAGCGTGATAGCTTATGGCTCGAGACAGCTAAAAGTGCACGAGAGGAATTATCCGGTCCACGACTTGGAGTTGGCGGCCGTGATTTTTGCCTTGAAGCTGTGGAGACACTATTTGTACGGTGTGAAGATTGATATCTACACCGATCACAAGAGTCTAAAGTACCTGATTGATCAGAAAGATCTGAATATGCGGCAGCGTAGGTGGATGGAGTTCCTGGGGGACTATACTTTCAAGATCCACTACGTGCCTGGCAAAGGGAATGCGGTTGCGGACGCGTTGAGTCGCCGAGCCCCAGCTCAAGCGAATTGGCTATCAGTGCATGATGAGCGGTTGGTGCAGGAGCTGGAGGCGTTGGAGATTGTTTGTGTGGATAGACAATCTAGTGCTGAAGCAGTGCTGAATTGGACTGAAGTCCAATATGACCTGGCTGATCGGATTCGGCAGGCTTTGGATATGGATGCTCATATGAAGCAGTTCATGATAGAGGCTCTGGATGGGTCAAATTCCCAATTCGTCGTGGAGGACGGATTGCTGTGGAAAGACGGTCGTTTGTGCGTCCCAAGTGTGGGCAGTTTACGGGTGGAGTTGTTGTACGAGGCGCACCATACCAAGTACTCGATTCACCCGGGGAGCACGAAGATGTACCGTGATGTAAAGAAACTGTTTTGGTGGCCGGGCTTGAAAAAGGATGTGGCGCTATATGTAGCGAAGTGCCAAACTTGCGCCTTGGTAAAGGCGGAGTGCCAAAAGCCGGGAGGATTTCTTAAGTCCTTGCCTATTCCGGAGTGGAAATTCGACGACATCTCTATGGACTTTGTGCATGGTTTGCCAAGGTCGCAGAAGGGGAATGACGCCATTTGGGTTGTGGTCGATCGATTAACAAAGGTGTCGCATTTTATTCCGCATAGGAAGGATGATCCGGTGGAGAAGCTGGCAAAGCTTTATGTGGATAACATAGTGCGGCTTCATGGTGTGCCCCGTAGCATCGTGAGTGACCGTGATGGGCGGTTCACGTCCAATGATTGGAGGCTGGTGCAGCAAATGTTGGGAACAAAGCTGAAGTTTAGCACAGCCTTCCATCCGCAAACTGATGGGCAGACCGAGAGGGTCAATAGAACCATGGAAGACATGCTTCGCATGTGTGTCTTGGACTTTGGAAAGCAATGGGAGGACCACCTTTATTTGGTGGAGTTCGCATACAACAACAGCTATCAAGCAAGTATTCAGATGGCGCCTTTCGAGGCCCTTTATGGTAGACGATGTCGCACGCCGTTGTCTTGGTTAGAAACGGGCGAGTCAAAGTTGTATAAGCGATCGGAAGTGGAGGATGCTACTTCTTTGGTGAGAACCATTCGGGAGAGGTTGCTTATCGCTCAGGACCGGCAAGCAAAGTACTATAATGCCAAGCACAGGAACGTGGAGTTCGCTGTGGGCGATTATGTATACTTGAAGATCAAGCCGTTCAAGGGTGTCTCGCGGGTGCGGCGATTGAAAAAGCTAAGCCCGAGGTACCTTGGACCGTTCGAGGTTCTGGAGCGAGTAGGAGAAGCGGCCTATCGGCTGAAGCTTTCAGTGGAGCTAAGTGGTTTACACGATGTATTCCATATTTCGGTGCTTCGGAAGGCGGTGCAAGAGCCTACGCAAGTGATCGCGGTCGATCAAGTGCCGGTGGATAGTGGGCTAACGACAAAAGTTAAGCCCGTGCGGATTGAGGACTCGGAGGTCAAGCGGCTACGCAATAAAGAGATCAGGATGGTCAAAGTCCGGTGGGACAATTGCGGTCGTGAGGAGCTCTCTTGGGAGCGAGAGCAGACGATGCTTGACGAATATCCGGAGTTGTTCCGCTCAGGTACAAATTTAAGTTTTGTACATGTTTTTCCCTTTATGTAATTTCGTGGGCGAAATTCTTTTAAGAGGGGTAGAGTTGTAACGCCCCGAAACTCAAAGGAGCAGAGGGGAATAATTTGGGCCAGTTTGAGTTCTGGCTGCAGGCACACGGCCTGGGACACGGGCGTGTCCCAGGGCGTGTCAAGCCTGTGTCGACACTAAGGCGTGAAGTCGACACTTTGGTCTCGACATTGTGTCGAGACTGGGCACACGGCCTGCGACACGGGCGTGTCGCAGGGCGTGTCGACCCGTGTCGACACTTAGCCGTGAAGTCGACACAGTGCTTCGACGTTGTGTCGAGACACGGCACACGGCCTGCGACACGGGCGTGTCGCAGGGCGTGTCAACCCGTGTCGACACTCGTCCCGCGAAGTCGACACTTTGGTGTCGACAGTGTGTCGAGACATGGCACACGGCCTGCGACACGGGCGTGTCGCAGGGCGTGTCGACCCGTGTCGACACTTAGCCACGAAGTGTCGAGACCATGTACACGGCCTGGAGCCCAGGCGTGTCAAGGTGACACGGGCAAGGACACGGGCGTGTCCTAGAACCCGTGCAGTGCTCGGGTTGAAAACGGGAGAAAATCATGGGGTACACGGCCAGCTACACGGCCGTGTCAGATGGAACACGGGCGTGTCAGCTCGAACACGGGCGTGTTCGATACCCGTGTGAGGTTCCAGGTGATTCGATTTTGACGGCGAATGAGGCACACGGCCCTGGACACGGGCGTGTGCCAGGCCGTGTTCGGTCCAGATTGGGCATTTCAGTCCCGAATCGAAGCCGTTCATTTCTTTGACTGAAGATCCAACGGCTGGGGGTTGTCCCTGAAGGGATATACCCGGGTTTTGACTTAGAAAACCCTCACTTTTTCCACTTGTTCTCTCTCCAAACCCTTGGAGAAAGAAGAGCTAAGGCAAGAAGAAGAGGAGCTAGATCCGCCATTGGAGGAGCTTCGGAGCTCCGAATCGCAAGCCGACTCCGGATCCACGGAGGCAACGCAAGTGCGGTGATTTCCATCCGATTACTTTTCGATGGCGCCAAAGAGGACCGCAAGGGTAACGATCCTCAACTTGAGCATGAGTCGCTCTCTTTCTTTGCATAGGAAGCCCGCTCTCGCGAGTTTGCGGAGAGTTGGAGGCGTTCCTTCGGGTAGATATGTGAAGTCCCCGTTGTTTAGAGTCCGTATGCGAGAACGGACATAGGCATTTTGGTTTAAGCCTACCCGGACATGTTAGTCCGGATCGGTGATGTTGCATTGCATAAGGCCGGAGAAGACTCCGTGCTATTGGGTGTTTTTCGGGTTTTCTACGCGGTAGATTGCAGCAGGGAGCCTTGGGGACTAACCCAAAGGTGCACCCGGAAAACTGGGCGGACACGAGGTCTTGCCAACTTGGTGGCCTGAGAGCCAACTTGAACATAACGGGGTTATGTGACTTGTGTTAGAATGGGACTCGGTGAAAGTTTGACCCGCGCATATGGCTTAAATTGCCGTTGCGATGTGAGCACGGGTTAGATGGAGCCGTACCCGCTTTATGTCGTTCGGGTTAGAGAGACCTAAAGTTACATGGCACTCGCCGTTGGCATAAATGGGGGTCTTCGGTGGTCGATGGCTTAAATTGACGTGACCAATACCATGAAGACGAATTGCTCATAGGAATGGCCGTCTAAGTGGCGGTGGTGAGTCCGGAATGTTAATGGCTTTAATTGACGTGACATCGACCGGTTCACCGAGAATGTGCACTGAGTGCACGGGGCGTGTGGCCGTGCGAGCCAACGCCTGTGATGAAATGGCTATGGTTATAATTGCTCGCTTATGCTAATGAAATGCAGGAAAGGAGCATCGCCGCCCCGAGTTGGGGGCGGGATCGTTATAATTTGGTCAGCATTGCTGACCGTTGCCTTGTTTGCCACCGTGCGGTGGTTTGTTTGCTTGCAGGTGCAGCTGGACCAAGCGGTCAATAGCGGGCTAAAGCCCTTTTTGCGAAGCTGGCCCTCGAAGGCCCAAGTGGAAATGTTTTATGTTTTATTCATGTGTGGCCGGCCTGCGAGCCGAGGTTTGTAAATCATGTAAAAGACAAGTGAAACATTTTGTAAGGCCTTAAGGCCGACTTTTGAGTATTTTGTAATAACATTCCTATTATCATGTTAGTGGACATTCATGCTTGTTGCTGGGTTCTTGTTTTGCAACTTTTATAAACTGCTTCCGCTAGAATGCTCTGTGTAGGACGTTGAGATTGGTTGGATGGTTTCCATAAGTAACCACCCGGTCTGTCTGTGGCATATGGCGTCGGGCCCCGGCCGGACCTACTGTTATATGCTATGCGACGGATAGGGGGTGTTACACCATCTCTCAATGCTATTGTACTTGGTAGATTTTTCTGATAGATGGCATTGAGTGAATGTCCTTCACTCAAAGCATTTGAACATTGTAGCAATATTGGTGAAGGCGTTGAGTGAACGTCCATTACTCAATGCTTCTGTACTTGGCTGTATTTTTTGATAGGGTGTTGAGTGAACGTCCAACCCTCAGTGTTTCTGGACTTGGACAAATTTAACTTTCGGGGAATTGAGTGAATGTCCATCACTCAACGCTTTTGTAGTTATACAGATTTCAATACATTTTCATAGTGTCTTTGAGTGACTGGGTATTTGTCGATGAATTTTGGCCTCAAACATTCAGTGAAGTGTACTCATGCAACGCTTTCGTACTTAGGCAATATTCTGACTCTCCCAAGTAATTTGACTTCTGTCCAACCAATCCTCTAACACAATGAGCCTGTCTAATCACTGAAAAACATACATCCTATATATATCTGTAACACCTCCATCTGTCATGTAAATTATAATAAAAGGTCCTGTCGGGGCCCCATGCCATATTCCACGAAAACTAGTGGAGTTACTCATTGAGACCATAACATTGACGCATCCTAACTCAGAGTGCATATAAGAAGAAATAGTTACATTAGTTCTAGAACACAAATGCCAGGAATGTCCACTACAAAACATATGAATAACATTAAATACACAACATGTTCTCGCCTTAAGGCCTTACAACTATTTTCTTTGCAAATGTATCTTCCATCCATTGGCACACATGTCGACCACACATTAAAATAGAAAACATTTTCCTTTGGGCCTTTGAGGGCCAGCCAATCGCATCATAAGGGACCTCAACCTGATACTTTCCACTTTGCTCTCTACCACAAATATGCATTAGCTGACTAAATTATAACGACCTCATCCCTCACTAGGGGCGACAGTTCTCCTTCCCTCCAACCAGCAGTATATATATATATATATACACACACACACACACACACAAAATGTGCATTTAAGCACCATTCGCAGCGAACGTAGGTTCGATCGGCCACATGCCCCATGCACTCAGGGCATATTATCGGTGTACCAAATATCCCAGGGTCCCATCATCATCCATAGTCCATGACTTAATGGTCCACACTTGAGCTTTCTAATATTTCTGGCCCATAGCCTAAGACTCTCATTATGCCAACAATGAAGCTAGTTGCTTTAGGAAATCTAGTATGAATGACATAATGTGGCGACAGATCGGCTCTTTCCTGTTGCTCAAATCGTCGGGTGTACCAAACCAATATGCGGGTCAGCCCCCCCTTTCCCGTTCGACATTTCTGGACTCATAGCTTTGTACTCCAGACTCTCAACATCAATTGAGACCCACCTTGTCCCCAGGACCTAGGCTCGCAATGATCACAACAATGGATCTCGTAGCCATAACATCTGGGCACTCCAGGATCAACAGCTTCTCATACTACTGACCTTATCTCGCGGACATTAGCTTCACAAACACATTCAAGTTGTCTCTCATGGCCACCTTAGCTGGGCAATCTAAGCTCACAGCTCAACATATAGAGAGGAGGAATTTTGTTGGGTATTGTATCCGCAATGACATTGATTTGAAGAAGTGTCCCTTGAACTAAGATGAATTGAGTTTGTATTGGATGTTGTTTCTTTACATATGTGCTTGCAGGGCTTATTGCTAAGAACAAACCAATGTCAGGTTACAGTGGGTCATGATACACAAGACTATATAATGTAATCGCTTATTGTGTCGGCCAAAGTGTTGACTCACATGTAATCTCTCTATTGGATTGTACTTCTATTCCAAGTTAATTAGAAGGATCAAGGGAGGGTAGGTTGATGAATACAAATGGAAGGAAGTTTTCCTACGTAAAATTCGCCGAGTATAGTAGTGGATACTCGTCGAATTTGTCGAGTTTATTTATGAATACTCATCAAATTCGTCTTGTGTACCTATTTATACTCGTCGAATTCATCGTGTTTACTTAGAGTATATTTTCACTGATCTTGAAAATCAGTTAAGTAAGATTCGTCAAGTATTCTCTGAAAGTGAGAGATTGATCTAACTAACTCTAGAGGGGGGGGGGGGGGGTAAATATAGTATTTTAAAAAACTATAAGTTATTTTTATAGCGGATTAAAATAGGTGGTACATATATATAAATAACTAAAAAGAAGTATCACAGTATGTTAGAACTCTAGTTCTGATTTGGGTAAGGATCACTATTAGTTTTGCTTAGCCTAACCCAAAATGTATAGTCAGGGTCATAGGTTTATTTCTTTAGTCTAGGCCAAGAGTCAACATCACATGGATCAGCCTACAACAGCTTGTCAGAGACTCAAGCAGTTGTGTCGACA
The DNA here is from genome assembly GCA_039583875.1 of Platanthera guangdongensis. NCBI lineage: Eukaryota > Viridiplantae > Streptophyta > Magnoliopsida > Asparagales > Orchidaceae > Platanthera > Platanthera guangdongensis. Next base: position 161,401,143 of record CM077158.1, read on the forward strand.
CCCAGAAGAATTGTGTCGACACACAGAAAGGCTGTGTCGACACCCGGAAGAATTGTGTCGACACATATAAAGGTTGTGTCGACACCCAGAAGAATTGTGTCGACACACAGAAAGGTTGTGTCGATACCCAAAAGATTTGTGTCGACACACAAACTATCAGTCGACACACAAACTATCATTCGACACAGATAATATTAGTCGACACTAGCTCAGTCACACAAGAAGGATTTGTGTCGACACAGTTCACAGATTATTAGTCGATAGTATCAGTCGACACCAGAAGGACTTGTGTCGACACCCAGAACCATCTGTCGACACAATTCACAGAAGTTGTTTCAGAAGGATAAGTCAAATTCTCAGGTCGACGAACCAAGTTTTCATGTCGACGATTTCTGGCTTCTTCAGTATGTCATTCAAGAAAATATTGTAAGTCCAGAAACAATTCTCAGCTCAACGAACAGAAGGTATCTGATCGACGAACATAGGAACTCAGCTCGACGATCATTGATCTCCCATCGACGATCTCAGAGTCTTCTACTCTGAACTGAGCTCGACGATCTACGAGCTCAGGTCGATGATATTGTGCTTCTTAGCAGTTATCTCAGATCTACGATAGTTGCTCACAGGTCGACGTTCTCTTAACCCAGTTCGATGATCTCTGAGCCAATCTCTATGATTTTTTACTGCATTCCGTTATCAGTTCTCTCAGTCCGGTTAGAAGTATTTATTTTGGTTATGACAAATCATTTTAAGGCAAATATATTCTGATAATTAATGCTGACATTCTCAAGGCTGATATTCGTATCTCATGAAGCATTGATTATGGTATTCACAAAATCTTTTGTCAAGATAGTTATGGAAGTGAATTTATGATTGTCAGCCATTCTACCAGTTTGGGCTCCTAAATTCTTGCAGAGAATTAAGTACTGTCTGGGAATTCAAATTCAGGTCGTTAGTCATTACAAAAATATATAGAGAACTTAAAAAGACAGAGACAACAAGAATCACAGTTAGACAGAAAATCAATTCGTTTTACTCTGAAGGCCTCCTGTTTTTAAAAAATACAAGGAAGAAGAAGAACTTGCTGAACACAAAAATCTCTCTAGTCTTATTCCTTCATCAGGCTTCAACAATCTACAGAGATCTCGAATCAACATCAATCTGAAGACCTACACCCTGGCCAAAGCTTCCTTCTTCCTGAAACTACTCAATATCTCAGGGGGAGCTTTGGCATCATCAAATCCACATAGTCTTCTCAATGTGTTTGAAAAAGAGAAGACTGTCATCTATTTTTTTTTCTTTAACCTCTCGTGTATAGGGTTCTTACTCCCTTCAAAAGTAAACTCCTCGGTGATAGGGCACCTGATCAAAAACCTATTGGTTTTTAGGCACCTGATCAAAAGCTTGAAGGGTTTCTAGATCTACCTGAAGCAGATCTTGTGTGATAGGGCACCTAATCAAAAACCTAAGTGGATTCCTACCAGGGTGGTAGAAGAGTGGATGTACCCAGATTTGGGGAACCATTATAAAATTTTTTGTGTCGTCTGGATTGCCTTGTGTTTTCTTTATGTATTGTGATGTGATAGTTTCTTACTTTTACCTCTTTCATATAAGTATCAATATTTTAATTCCGCAATAAATCTAAACATTTTTATACTCTATTCACCACCCCCTCTAGAGTAAACTGTATCTATACCTCACTTTCAATTGGTATCAGAGGGTGTGTTTTTAAGGTTGTACAGGCTAACACCTGAACCTAAGATCTCTGATAGATATTTGTTTACTCTATTCTTTGTTATACCATGGCACAGTACAAGGAATTTGCAAGCACCAGACCTCCAGTTTGCAACTTGCAAAAGTTTGGAATCTGGAAGGCAAGAATCAGGCTTTATATGAATTCTATTGATGAAGATATTTTTGCTTCTATCTTAACAGGAGTACCTCCACCACCAGCTGCCCCTGCAAGTACTTCCCCAAACATGATTGCAGTACCTCCTCCAGACTACAATGATGCATACAAGAAAGCAAAGATTGCTGATGCAAGAGCCATGAACATACTGGCACAAACAATCTCTGATGACATATTTAAGAAAGTAGCTGAATGTGAATCAGCCAAGACCATCTGGGATTCCTTAAATCAGATAGTTGCAGGATCAGCAGATGAAAGGAAGGACAGGATAGCTCATCTCATCTCCCAGTATGGGAATTTTAAAAAGGAAGAAACTGAGCAAGTTTCTGAGATGTACAATAGACTCAGTCTGATTGTTAATGAGCTGAAAACTCTTGACAAAGACATCTCATTCACAAAAATAAATGACAAGATTCTCATGTGCTTCCCCAGCTCATGGGACTCTAGAATTTGGCCTATCAGAGAGACCAGAAACACACATGAGATGACTACAGAATCAGTCTTAGGAAAGCTAAAATCCTATGAACAGTTGTTGAAGATAAGAGAAGCTAAGCAACAAAAGACTGCTACACCAACTAGGAAGGAGCAGAATATAGCTTTCAAAGCTTTAGAAGAATCAGAAAATTCTCCATCAAGTGAAGAGTTGATGAGTCTCTTTGCAAAGAGACTCTTCAAGATGGGGAGAAAATAATTCAGAAGGAAATCATCAAGGAGTGATGATAAACCAAGGTATGAAAAACCCCTTCTAAAGATATTATCTGTTTTGGTTGCAGGAAACCTGGACATATTCTTCCAGAATATCCAGAAAACAAGCATAAGGAAAGGAGAAAAGAGAAAAACTCCAAGAAGCACTCCAGCAAACCATCCTCCTACAAGCACAAGAAGAAGGAGAGAGGGTTTGTTGCAGAAACATAGAGTGACACTAAAGAATCATCTTCCTCCAGCTCTAGTGAAGATGAAGAGGAAGCAAAGGCCAAAGAAATCTGCTTAATGGCCACCAATGCTTCAGGGCATGTCTCAGAAGAAGAAGAATCTGAAGAATGTTCATATTGTGATCAGGTATTGGAAGAATTCGACTTTACCTCTGAAGATTTTAAAAATGACTTTAAATCTATGTGTAGTGATCTGATTAGATCTGAGATGGAAATCAAACTTCTCATAGATAAACAATTTAATTATGATAGCTTAGTATTAGAAAACATTAAATTGAAAAATGAAATAGACATGTATAGTGATCAAATCACTTTTCTGAAAGTTGAATTAAGTAAAGCAAAACAGCTAGAGGAATCACTGAATGGAAGAAGCAAACAACTAGTAGAAATTACCAGCACACTTAATGCTAGACTTAATAGAAGTACGTTAGGATTAGGTGCATCATCCAGTGAACCACCAATTATTAAGAAAAAACACCTTTCACAACCTATAAAGTTTATTTCAGATAAAGGTAAGAAGAATACAAAACAAATTAAAACAGTTAACAAAGTTTTAAAACAAGTTGAGATAAATAAAGAAAAAAAAAGCTAAGTCTGAACAAAAATCGTCGAACCAAGATCGACGATCTCAGCATTATACGTCGAACGACAATCGATGATCTCAGAACCCAGAGCTTGAGCATAAACACACTGCAAACGGGGATCGATGATATCATTATGTATCGTCGAACAGGAATCGACGATCGTGGAACCCAGATAATAGCCATTATTATTCTGAAAACCAAGATCAACAATATCAATGCTGGTCGTCGAACGCAGATCGACGATCTGAACTAAAATCGTCGAACCTAAAATAGTTCTATCAAAACTTTAATTTCAACAGAAATTCCAATAAGAATTCTAACCCTAAACCTTCCAATCCCTTAACTAACTCGATAATCCCACCTAGGAGATTTAATCCCTTAGGTTATAAAATTACATCTGTATACTCTTATATTTCAAGTTTTAAGTATGAAAAGAAGCCAGGACCCAAGGTTACCTGGGTCCAAAATATATAAGTTTTCTTTGCAGATAAAGACCTATCCTACCATACAGGATAAGTGGTATTTGGATAGTGGGTGTTCCAAGCACATGACAGGAAACAAGGCAAATCTAAGTAACTATAAGGCAAAGCTAGGTCCAAAGGTTATATTTGGAGACCCAAGCTTTGGTCAGACAGAAGGCTATGGAGAATTTACACTTGAAGCTGTCACCTTCAGGAAAGTGGCATATGTAAGTGGGCTGAAACATAACTTGATATCCATAGGACAGCTATGTGATGTAGGTTATGATGTATGTTTTACTGAATCTAAATGCAATATTTCTCTAAACAACATTACTGTGTTATCAGGTATTAGGTTAGGCAATATCTATTTAGTTGATTTTAATTCTGCTTCTTCAGAAATCGGTTTATTAAATCAGGTTAGCAATAATAATACTTTGTGGCATAAAAGGCTAGGACATGTAAATCTAAGAAACATTACTAGGTTACCTAGGGACAACCTTGTTAGAAGATTGCCCTCTTGCCCCTAAAAGAAGGAAAGCCTTTGCAAGGCTTGTCAAGAAGGCAAGCAAACTAAAAATAGTTTTAAATCAGTTAATAAAGTGATTCACCTAGGATTTTGTATCTGCTTCATTTGGACCTTTTTGGACCAATTGCTGTACAAAGCTTGGGAGGGAATTCCTATACTTTAGTTATTGTAGATGACTTCTCTAGGTTATCTTGGGTTTTCTTCTTGAGAAACAAGTTTGATAATTTCAAAGTTCTTACAGACTTTCTAAAATACATAAAGATTGAGTACTCCACTCCAGTTGCATTGATCAGAAGTGATCATGGCACTGAGTTTGAATCTCTTCCTATGCAAGAATTCTGTGAGAAGGAAGGTATCAGGCACTGCTTCTCTGCTCCCAGAACTCCTCAACAAAATGAGATAGTTGAAAGGAAAAATAGAATACTGATTGAAACTGCAGACACATTGCTTGTTGATGCTCATATGCCTCTATCCTACTGGGCAGAAGCTGTAAGCACAGCAAATTATGTCCTGAATAGAAGTTTGATACACAAACTTAAAGGCAAGACTCCCTATGAATTACTCAAAGGGAAGAAACCTAAAATAGACTGCTTTAGAATTTTTGGTTGTATCAGTTATATACATAATAACAACAAAGATTATCTTAGAAAGTTTGAAGCCAAAGCTACAATGGGAATCTTTCTAGGATATTCCCAAGTTAGCAAGGCATATAGGGTTCTCAATATATCGACCTTGAAAATTGAAGAGTCAATACATGTTACATTTGATGAAGCTAATATGTTTTACAAGGAGAAGGAAGCTTCTACAAGTGATCATCTACAGGTACCAAGTCTAAGTAAAAAGCTGGATGACTTAAATCTCACCCAGAAGGTGATATCTCATCCCTCACCACAAGCAAATGAAGACAGTGAAGAAGACACTATGGAAGAAACTAAACTTTGTAACACCCCCTATCCGTCGCATAGCATATAGCAGTAGGTCCGGCCAGAGCCCGACGCCATATACCAAAGACAGACCGGGTGGTTACTCATGGAAACCATCCAACCAATCATCACGTCCTACACAGAGCATTCTAGCAGAAGCAGTTTAATAAGTTGAAATAAAGAACCCAGCACAAAAGCATGAATGTCCACTAATACCAAATAGGAATTTTGTACATACACAAGTACAGGACTTAATGCCTTATAAAATTGTTCATTTCATATTACATGTTTTACAAACCACGACACGCAGGCCGGTCATATATGAATAAAAGCAGTAAACACTCCAATTAGGCCTTCGAGGGCCGGCTTCGCAAATTGGGCTTTAGCCCGCTATTGATCGCTTGGTCCAGCAGTACCTGCAAGCAACAAACCACCGCACGGTGGCAAAACAAGGCAACGGTCAGCAATGCTGACCAAATTATAACGATCCCGCTCCCAGCTCGGGCGGCGATTTTCCTTCCCTGCATTTCATTAGTATAAGCGAGCAATATGTCAATATTCATTTCATCATAGATATTGGCTCGCACGACCACACGCCCCGTGCTCTCAGGGCACATTCTCGGTGAACTGGTCGATGTCTCGTCAATTAAAGCCATAGACATTCCGGACTCACCACCGCCACTTTGACGACCAAACCTATAAGCAATTTGTCTTCCCGGCATGGGTCACGGTAATTAAAACCATAGACCGCCGAAGACCCTCATCTATGCCAACGACAAGTGCCACGTAACCTTAGGTCTCTTTAACCCGAATGACATAGAACGGGTACGGTTCCATCTGACCCATGCTCACATCACAACGGTAATTTAAACCATATGCGCAGGTCAAACTTCTCCCGAGTCCCGTTTCCATCACAATTCACATAACTCGGTTATGTTCAAGTTGTCTCTCAGGCCACCAAGTTGGCAAGATCACGTATCCGCCCAATTTTCCGGGCGCACCATTGGGTTAATCCCCAAGGCTCCCTGTTGTAATCTACCACGTAGAAAACCCGAAAAACAATCAATCGCACAGAGTCTTCTCTGGCATTTTATGCAATACAACATCACCGATCCAGACCAATATGTCCAGATAGGCTTCACACATCATGCCTATGTCCGTTCTCGCTTACGGACTCTACACAACGGGGACTTTACATATCTACCCGAAGGAACGCCTCCAACTCACCGCAAACTCGCTAGAGCGGGCTTCCTATGCAAAGAAGGGGAGCTACACATGCTCAAGAACAGAATCGTTACCCTAGAGTTCTTCCTTGGCACCATGGAAAAGTAAGCGGATGAAAAGCACCGCACTCTCTTCGCCTCCGTGGATCCGGAGTCGGCTCGCGATTTGGAGCTTCGAAGCTCCTCCAATGGTCGGATCTAGCTTCTTCTTCCTTCCTTGGATCTCCTCTCTCTCTATACTTTAGAAAGATAACCACTCATGTAAAAGTGAGGGTTTCAAAGGCCCAATCCCGGGAATATCCCATTAGGAACAACCCGCAGCCGTTTGATCACCAATTAATAAAACGAACGGCTTTGATTCGGGCCTGAAATGTGCAATCTGGACCGAACACGGCCTGGCACACGCCCGTGTCCAGGGCCGTATGCCTCATTCGGCGTCAAAATTGATGTGCCTGGAACCACACACGGCCATCGAACATGCCCGTGTTTGACCTGACACGCCCGTGTTCGACCTGACACGCCCGTGTTCGACCTGACACGCCCATGTTCCACCTGACACGGCCGTGTGGCCGGCCGTGTACCCCCATCGATTTATCCCGAAAACAACCCGAGAATTACACGGGTACTGGACACGCCCGTGTCCTTGCCAGTGTCTACCTCAACAAGCCTGGGCTCCAGGACATGTACACGGTCTCGACACTTCATCGAGCGAAGTTCGTTGACCTCACGACACGGCCTTGGACACGCCCGTGTCCTAGGCCGTGTGCCTTGTCTCGACACTTCATCGAGCAAAATTCATCGACTCCCCGGGACGAGTGTCGACACGGGTCGACACGCCCTGCGACACGCCCGTGTCGCAGGCCGTGTGCCATGTCTCGACACTTCGTCGAGTTCAAAAATGTCGACTTCGCGGGCTGAGTGTCGACACGGGTCGACACGCCCTGCGACACGCCCGTGTCGCAGGCCGTGTGCCCAGTCTCGACACAATGTCGAGAGCAAAATTTCGACTTCGCTGACTGAGTGTCGACACAAGCCTGACACGCCCTAGTACAGGCCCGTGTCCCAGGCCGTGTGTCTCCTGCCAGAACCCAAAACTGGCCTAAAACGTCACCCATCTCTCTTTTGAGTTTCGGGGCGTTACAACTCTCCCCCTCTTAAAAGAATTTCGTCCACGAAATTATATAAAGGAAAGACATGTACAAAACCAAAAATTGTACCTGAGCGGAACAACTTCGGATACTCGTCAAGCATAGTCTGCTCTCGCTCCCAAGAGAGCTCCTCACGACCGCAATTGTCCCATCGGACCTTTACCATCCTGATCTCTTTATTGCGTAGCCGCTTGACCTCTGAGTCCTCAATCCGCACGGTCTTGACTTTTGTCATCAGCCCACTATCCACCGGCACTTGATCAACCGCGATCACTTGCGTAGGCTCTTGCACCGCCTTCCGAAGCACCGAAATATGGAATACATCATGTAATCCACCAAGCTCCACTGAAAGCTTCAACCGATAGGCCGCTTCCCCAACTTGCTCTAGAACCTCAAACGGCCCAAGGTACCTCGGGCTTAGCTTTTTCAATCGCCGCACCCGCGAGACACCCTTGAACGGGTTGATCTTTAAGTACACATAGTCACCCACAACGAACTCCACGTTCCTGTGCTTGGAATTATAGTACTTCGCTTGCCGGTCATGAGCGATAAGCAATCTCTCCCGAATGGTTCTCACCAAAGAAGTAGCATCCTCCACTTCTAAACGCTTATACAACTTCGACTCACCCGTTTCTAGCCAAGACAACGGCATGCGACATTTTCTACCATATAGAGCCTCGAAGGGCACCATTTGAATACTCGCTTGGTAGCTATTGTTGTACGCGAACTCCACCAAATAAAGATGGTCTTCCCATTGCTTTACAAAATCCAAGACACACATGCGAAGCATGTCTTCCATAATTCTATTGACCCTCTCGGTCTGCCCATCCGTTTGCAGATGGAAGGCTGTGCTGAATTTTAGCTTTGTTCCCAACATTTGCTGCACAAGCCTCCAATCATTGGATGTGAACCGCCCATCTCGGTCACTCACGATGTTGTCGGGCACACCGTGAAGCCGTACAATGTTATCCACATACAGTTTTGCCAACTTCTCCACCGGATCATCCTTCCTATGCGGAATGAAATGCGGCACCTTCGTCAACCGATCCACGACCACCCAAATGGCGTCGTTCTCCTTTTGCGACCTTGGCAAACCGTGCACAAAGTCCATAGAGATGTCATCGAATTTCCATTCCGGAATAGGCAAGGTCTTAAGAAATCATCCCGGCTTTTGGCATTCCGCCTTCACCAAGGCACAAGTTTGGCACTTCGCCACGTAGAGCGCCACATCTTTCTTCAAACCCGGCCACCAAAACAGTTTCTTTACATCGAGGTACATCTTCGTGCTCCCCGGGTGACTTGAGTACTTGGTGTGGTGTGCCTCGTACAACAATTCCACCCGCAAATTACCCACACTTGGGACGCACAGACGACCGTCTTTCCAAAGCAATTCGTCCTCCATGACGAATTGGGAATTTGACCCATCCAGAGCCTCTACCATGAACTGCTTCATATGGACATCCATATCCAAAGCCTACCGAATCCGATCAGCCAGGTCATATTGGACTTCAGTCCAATTCAGAACTGCTTCAGCACTTGATTGCCTATCCACACAAACAATCTCCAATGCCTCCAACTCCCGCACCAACCGCTCATCATGTACCGATAGCCAATTGGATTGAGCTGTGGCTCGACAACTCAACGTGTCCGCAACCGCATTCCGTTTACTAGGCACGTAGTGGATCTTGAATGTATAGTCTCCCAAGAACTCCATCCATCTATGCTGCCGCATATTCAGATCCTTCTGATCAATCAGATACTTCAGGCTCTTGTGATCGGTGTAGATATCAATCTTCACACCGTACAAATAATGTCTCCACAGCTTCAAGGCAAAAATCACGGCCTCTAGCTCCAAGTCATGGACCGGATAATTCCTCTCGTGCACTTTTAGCTGTCTCGAGCCATATGCTATTACACTTCCGTGTTGCAGTAGCACGCAACCCAAACCGCTGCCCGAAGCACCGCTATAAATCTCATATCCTTCGGTCCCACATGGCGAACTCAGCACAGGAGCCATGGTCAACCGACACTTCAACTCCTCAAAAGCTCGCGCGCACTCCGGCGTCCAAACGAACTTCTGCTCCTTCCTTGTCAAAGTAGTGAGAGGTAACGCAATCCGCGAGAAGTTCTCTACAAAGCGCATATAATAGCCGGCAAGCCCCAGAAAGCTCCGGACTTCCGCTACCGTAGCAAGCTCAGGCCACTCCTGTATCGCAACAATCTTCGCCGGATCCACAGCAATACCCTCTCCACTCACTATATGACCGAGGAACGCCACTGAGGATAACCAAAACTCGCACTTCGAGAACTTGGCATACAGTTGATTTCTCCTTAGCGTCTCCAAAACCAAATGAAGATACTTGAAGTGATCTTCCTCACTTTGCGAGTACACCAAAATATCGTCGATGAAGACTATCACAAAATGGTCCAAGTACTCCCTGAAAGTCCTGTTCATCTAATCCATGAACAATAACGGCGCATTAGTCAGTCCAAATGGCATGACCATAAACTCATAATTCCCGTATCTCGTACTAAACGCTGTCTTCGGGATATCACTCTCCCTTATTCGCAGCTGATAGTACCCAGACTTGAGATCCAACTTCGAGTACACCGTCGACCCGACCAACTGATCAAAAAGATCATCAATCCGGGGGATCGGGTACTTGTTCTTCTCCGTCAACTTGTTGAGCTCCCGATAATCAATACATAGCCTCAAGCTTCCGTCCTTCTTCTTAACAAAGAGGGCCGGCGCGCTCCAAGGCGAAGAACTCGAGCGCATATACCCTTGCTCCAACAACTCTTGTAGTTGAACTTTCAGCTCAGCCATCTCCTTAGGCGCTAGCCGATATGGAGATCGTGACACGGGCTTTGCACCTGGCACTAGCTCAATCGTGAAATCTATCTCCCGTTGAGGCGGGCCTCCAGGAAGATCTGCGGGGAACACATCAGGGTATTCCGATATCACTGAAATACAATCCAACGCGGGCTTCGTCTTCGCAACCTCCACTAGTGTAAAGAACAGTTCTGCACCGGCACGAACCGCCTTCACCACCTGAAGAGCAGACATCAACATCTTGCTCGACCCCTTTAAGCCCGTAAAAGTCGTTTCATGACTTGCTCCCAGCTTGACTTCCGTGCGACCGCAGTCAATATAGGCCTGCTTCTCCGAGATCCAGTCTATGTCAAATATAACGTCGAACTCCACCAACGGAAGTAACGACGCCTGCAGATCGGACTCCTGATTCCCAATACGAATCTTAACATAACAGATCCTATCCGCGCGCATCGAACACCCATTAGGCAACAACACATCCAACTTATCCTTCGCCATCGAAGAAGGGACTCCGATGCGTGATATAAATCCTTCGGACAATAAGGAGTGTGAAGCTCCCGTATCGAAGAGTGCTCTTGCCAGATTTTCACAAATTAAAATAAATCCTAAACAAGCAGTGGTAAGGTAACATGTGCATAACAAGTATTTAAAGAAATTAACTTGCCATAAATTAAACCGTACTTGTCACCACGTCTGACTGTTTGATGGCCTCCTGTTGGCCAAGATTGTACACCCTTGGTTGGGCCGGAGCATAGTGGGATGTGGTCGACTCCACCGCCTTTCCCTTCTCTTCGTAAGTAGCTCCCGACTTTCTTTCGGACTTGGGACGTCCGCTCCAACAATCACGGGCAAAGTGCCCCGTCTTTCCACAAGTAAAACATGCCCCCGGGGTCCGACTCATAGTCGCCCCAAAAGCACCAGAAGGAGCTGGACCCGAAGTCTTATGCTTCTTGAAGAATCTTTGATAGCCAGACTTTGAAGTAGTCGACACTTTCAACCCAGATTTATTCTCACCAACGTTCTTCTTCGCTTGAACATTCTTCATGTCCTTCCCTAAGGACAGGGCCGTGTTGACCAAGGTCAAGAAACCTTGCGTCATCGACCCCGAGAGTAATAACCTCAACTCATCTCTCAAGCTTTCGTAGAATCGATTAATCTTGCGCTCCTCATCCGCGATGGTAGAGCTAGCATATCGACTCAAACGAGAAAACACATGGTGATATTCATCCACGCTCTTCTCACCCTGAACCAACTTCAGGAACTCGTTCTCCAACGCTATCCTCTGCGCCAAAGGGAGGTATCTAGCCAAGAACAATCTCGAGAACCCCTCCATCGAGACATCAACAAGTTGCCTACCTCTCAATAGGTGCAGCTCCAATCCTTCCCACCACATTCTCGCTTCACCTTCAAGAAGGAACGTAGCGATGGTGGTCATTTTCCACTCCTCCGTCTCCGTTGCTGTCATGACTCTCTTCACCCTGGAGCGCCCGTCTTCAGCTTGAGATGGGGTCCCCAACCCCGAGAATATCAGAGGATTAAAGCTCATGACATGCTTGATCTGTCTTTCGGTTGCCATCCTTGGCACCACCGGCTCCACTACCACCTGTTCCGCTCTCCTCGGCTCAACCTATGGAAGTGGTTCCTGCTCCATCGCAGGAGCGGGCTGCTGCGTTTGCTCTGCAGGCTGCGCATTTATCATGGCCAACACTTCTTCGGCCACCAATCGTAAGTTCTCAGCCGATAGAGGTGTTGCAGGAGTTTCATTAGGTGCACTGATAGCCTCAGAAACTCGACGTTTCGACGGCCCAGCACCACTTCTGGTCACCTATAGTGGTACAAAACACCGTTAAGCGACCAAATAAAATTGCGAACAGTAATTATAGGAACACGCAGGTTCCTCAAACACGTGTATTTCATTCCTAAGTGGACATTCATGGGTTCTTTTACTATTATAATGATGACGCGCACACATATGCTCACCACCCATTAAAAAAAAAGAATTCGGCCACGAATTCATATTAAGCCCGACCAAAACCAGTAGTCTGATACCAAATTTTAACACCCCCTATCCGTCGCATAGCATATAGTGGTAGGTTCGGCCGGGGCCCGACGCCATATACCACAGATAGTCTGGGTGGTTACTCATGGAAACCATCCAACCAATCATCACGTCCTATACAGAGCATTCTAGCGGAAGCAGTTTAATAAGTTGCAATAAAGAACCCAACAAAAAGCATGAATGTCCACTAATACCAAATAGGAATGTTGTACATACACAAGCACAGGCCTTAAGGCCTTACAAAATTGTTCACTTCATATTACATGTTTTACACACCACGGCACGCAGGCCGGTCATACATGAATAAAAGCACTAAACACTCCAATAAGGCATTCGAGGGCCGGCTTCACAAATTGGGCTTTAGCCCGCTATTGACCGCTTGGTCCAGCAGTACCTGCAAGCAACAAACCACCGCACGGTGGCAAAACAAGGCAACGGTCAGCAATGCTGACCAAATTATAACGATCCCGCTCCCAGCTCGGGCGGCGATTTTCCTTCCCTGCATTTCATTAGTATAAGCGAGCAATATGTCAATATTCATTTCATCACAGATGTTGGCTCGCACGACCACACGCCCCGTGCTCTCAGGGCACATTCTCGGTGAACTGGTCGATGTCTCGTCAATTAAAGCCATAGACATTCCGGACTCACCACCGCCACTTTGACGACCAAACCTATAAGCAATTTGTTTTCCCGGCATGGGTCACGGTAATTAAAACCATAGACCGCCGAAGACCCTCATCTATGCCAACGACAAGTGCCACGTAACCTTAGGTCTCTTTAACCCGAATGACATAGAACGGGTACGGTTCCATCTGACCCATGCTCACATCACAACGGTAATTTAAACCATATGCGCAGGTCAAACTTCTCCCGAGTCGCGTTTCCATCACAATTCACATAACTCGGTTATGTTCAAGTTGTCTCTCAGGCCACCAAGTTAGCAAGATCACGCATCCGCCCAATTTTCCGGGCGCACCATTGGGTTAATCCCCAAGGCTCCCTGTTGTAATCTACCACGTAGAAAACCCGAAAAACAATCAATCGCACAGAGTCTTCTCCGGCATTTTATGCAATGCAACATCACCGATCCAGACCAATATGTCCAGATAGGCTTCACACATCATGCCTATGTCCGTTCTCGCTTACGGACTCTACACAACGGGGACTTTACATATCTACCCGAAGGAACGCCTCCAACTCACCGCAAACTCGCTAGAGCGGGCTTCCTATGCAAAGAAGGGGAGCTACACATGCTCAAGAAGAGAATCGTTACCCTAGAGTTCTTCCTTGGCACCATGGAAAAGTAAGCGGATGAAAAGCACCGCACTCTCTTCGCCTCCGTGGATCCGGAGTCGGCTCGCGATTTGGAGCTTCGAAGCTCCTCCAATGGTCGTATCTAGCTTCTTCTTCCTTCCTTGGATCTCCTCTCTCTCTATACTTTAGAAAGATAACCACTCATGTAAAAGTGAGGGTTTCAAAGGCCCAATCCCGGGAATATCCCATTAGGAACAACCCGCAGCCGTTTGATCACCAATTAATAAAACGAACGGCTTTGATTCGGGCCTGAAATGTGCAATCTGGACCGAACACGGCCTGGCACACGCCCGTGTCCAGGGCCGTATGCCTCATTCGGCGTCAAAATTGATGTGCCTGGAACCACACACGGCCATCGAACATGCCCGTGTTCGACCTGACACGCCCGTGTTCGACCTGACACGCCCGTGTTCGACCTGACACGCCCATGTTCCACCTGACACGGCCGTGTGGCCGGCCGTGTACCCCCATCGATTTATCCCGAAAACAACCCGAGAATTACACGGGTACTGGACACGCCCATGTCCTTGCCAGTGTCTACCTCAACAAGCCTGGGCTCCAGGACATGTACACGGTCTCGACACTTCGTCGAGCGAAGTTCGTCGACCTCACGACACGGCCTTGGACACGCCCGTGTCCTAGGCCGTGTGCCTTGTCTCGACACTTCATCGAGCAAAATTCATCGACTCCCCGGGACGAGTGTCGACACGGGTCGACACGCCCTGCGACACGCCCGTGTCGCAGGCCGTGTGCCATGTCTCGACACTTCGTCGAGTTCAAAAATGTCGACTTCGCGGGCTGAGTGTCGACACGGGTCGACACGCCCTGCGACACGCCCGTGTCGCAGGCCGTGTGCCCAGTCTCGACACAATGTCGAGAGCAAAATTTCGACTTCGCTGACTGAGTGTCGACACAAGCCTGACACGCCCTAGTACAGGCCCGTGTCCCAGGCCGTGTGTCTCCTGCCAGAACCCAAAACTGGCCTAAAACGTCACCCATCTCTCTTTTGAGTTTCGGGGCGTTACAACTCTCCCCCTCTTAAAAGAATTTCGTCCACGAAATTATATAAAGGAAAGACATGTACAAAACCAAAATTTGTACCTGAGCGGAACAACTTCGGATACTCGTCAAGCATAGTCTGCTCTCGCTCCCAAGAGAGCTCCTCACGACCGCAATTGTCCCATCGGACCTTTACCATCCTGATCTCTTTATTGCGTAGCCGCTTGACCTCTGAGTCCTCAATCCGCACGGTCTTGACTTTTGTCATCAGCCCACTATCCACCGGCACTTGATCAACCGCGATCACTTGCGTAGGCTCTTGCACCGCCTTCCGAAGCACCGAAATATGGAATACATCATGTAATCCACCAAGCTCCACTGAAAGCTTCAACCGATAGGCCGCTTCACCAACTTGCTCTAGAACCTCAAATGGCCCAAGGTACCTCGGGCTTAGATTTTTCAATCGCCGCACCCGCGAGACACCCTTGAACGGCTTGATCTTTAAGTACACATAGTCACCCACAGCGAACTCCACGTTCCTGTGCTTGGAATTATAGTACTTCGCTTGCCGGTCATGAGCGATAAGCAATCTCTCCCGAATGGTTCTCACCAAAGAAGTAGCATCCTCCACTTCTAAACGCTTATACAACTTCGACTCACCCGTTTCTAGCCAAGACAACGGCATGCGACATTTTCTACCATATAGAGCCTCGAAGGGCACCATTTGAATACTCGCTTGGTAGCTATTGTTGTACGCGAACTCCACCAAATAAAGATGGTCTTCCCATTGCTTTACAAAATCCAAGACACACATGCGAAGCATGTCTTCCATAATTCTATTGACCCTCTCGGTCTGCCCATCCGTTTGCAGATGGAAGGCTGTGCTGAATTTTAGCTTTGTTCCCAACATTTGCTGCACAAGCCTCCAATCATTGGATGTGAACCGCCCATCTCGGTCACTCACGATGTTGCCGGGCACACCGTGAAGCCGTACAATGTTATCCACATACAGTTTTGCCAACTTCTCCACCAGATCATCCTTCCTATGCGGAATGAAATGCGGCACCTTCGTCAACCGATCCACGACCACCCAAATGGCGTCGTTCCCCTTTTGCGACCTTGGCAAACCGTGCACAAAGTCCATAGAGATGTCATCGAATTTCCATTCCGGAATAGGCAAGGTCTTAAGAAATCATCCCGGCTTTTGGCATTCCGCCTTCACCAAGGCACAAGTTTGGCACTTCGCCACGTAGAGCGCCACATCTTTCTTCAAACCCGGCCATCAAAACAGTTTCTTTACATCGAGGTACATCTTCGTGCTCCCCGGGTGACTTGAGTACTTGGTATGGTGTGCCTCGTACAACAATTCCACCCGCAAATTACCCACACTTGGGACGCACAGACGACCGTCTTTCCAAAGCAATTCGTCCTCCACGACGAATTGGGAATTTGACCCATCCAGAGCCTCTACCATGAACTGCTTCATATGGACATCCATATCCAAAGCCTACCGAATCCGATCAGCCAGGTCATATTGGACTTCAGTCCAATTCAGAACTGCTTCAGCACTTGATTGCCTATCCACACAAACAATCTCCAACGCCTCCAACTCCCGCACCAACCGCTCATCATGTACCGATAGCCAATTGGATTGAGCTGGGGCTCGACAACTCAACGCGTCCGCAACCGCATTCCGTTTACTAGGCACGTAGTGGATCTTGAATGTATAGTCTCCCAAGAACTCCATCCATCTATGCTGCCGCATATTCAGATCCTTCTGATCAATCAGATACTTCAGGCTCTTGTGATCGGTGTAGATATCAATCTTCACACCGTACAAATAATGTCTCCACAGCTTCAAGGCAAAAATCACGGCCTCTAGCTCCAAGTCATGGACCGGATAATTCCTCTCGTGCACTTTTAGCTGTCTCGAGCCATATGCTATTACACTTCCGTCTTGCAGTAGCACGCAACCCAAACCGCTACCCGAAGCACCGCTATAAATCTCATAGCCTTCGGTCCCACATGGCGAACTCAGCACAGGCGCCATGGTCAACCGACACTTCAACTCCTCAAAAGCTCGCGCGCACTCCGGCGTCCAAACGAACTTCTGCTCCTTCCTTGTAAAGTAGTGAGAGGTAACGCAATCCGCGAGAAGTTCTCTACAAAGCGCATATAATAGCCGGCAAGCCCCAGAAAGCTCCGGACTTCCGCTACCGTAGCAAGCTCAGGCCACTCCTGTATCGCAACAATCTTCGCCGGATCCACAGCAATACCCTCTCCACTCACTATATGACCGAGGAACGCCACTGAGGATAACCAAAACTCGCACTTCGAGAACTTGGCATACAGTTGATTTCTCCTTAGCGTCTCCAAAACCAAATGAAGATACTTGAAGTGATTTTCCTCACTTTGCGAGTACACCAAAATATCGTCGATGAAGACTATCACAAAATGGTCCAAGTACTCCCTGAAAGTCCTGTTCATCTAATCCATGAACACTAACGGCGCATTAGTCAGTCCAAATGGCATGACCATAAACTCATAATTCCCGTATCTCGTACTAAACGCTGTCTTCGGGATATCACTCTCCCTTATTCGCAGCTGATAGTACCCAGACTTGAGATCCAACTTCGAGTACACCGTCGACCCGACCAACTGATCAAAAAGATCATCAATCCGGGGGATCGGGTACTTGTTCTTCTCCGTCAACTTGTTGAGCTCCCGATAATCAATACATAGCCTCAAGCTTCCGTCCTTCTTCTTAACAAAGAGGGCCGGCGCGCTCCAAGGCGAAGAACTCGAGCGCATATACCCTTGCTCCAACAACTCTTGTAGTTGAACTTTCAGCTCAGCCATCTCCTTAGGCGCTAGCCGATATGGAGATCGTGACACGGGCTTTGCACCTGGCACTAGCTCAATCGTGAAATCTATCTCCCGTTGAGGCGGGCCTCCAGGAAGATCTGCGGGGAACACATCAGGGTATTCCGATATCACTGAAATACAATCCAACGCGGGCTTCGTCTTCGCAACCTCCACTAGTGTAAA
The DNA here is from genome assembly GCA_039583875.1 of Platanthera guangdongensis. Taxonomy (NCBI): domain Eukaryota; kingdom Viridiplantae; phylum Streptophyta; class Magnoliopsida; order Asparagales; family Orchidaceae; genus Platanthera; species Platanthera guangdongensis. The sequence goes on from CM077158.1 coordinate 161,419,105, forward strand.
GAACAGTTTTGCTGTAACACCCTGAAGTCAAGAGGGTCATTTTGAGCAAAATCGGGTTCAGGCCTGGGTGACACGGCCTGGGACACGGGCGTGTCCCAGGGCGTGTCAGGTGACACGGCCTGCGACACGGGCGTGTCGCAGGGCGTGTCGAGGTTGTGTCGACGATTGGACTTGGTGTCGACGATTTTCGCTCGACATCGTCGAGAATGGGGCACACGGCCCAGGACACGGCCGTGTCGGATGCCGTGTCGAATGCTCGACGAGTGTTACGCGACGATCGTCGAGTATCGGGTTCCCGTGTGGACACGGCCTGTGACACGGGCGTGTCACAGGGCGTGTCAGTGGGCGTCGAACTCAGCTCGATGTCTCGGGTTGGGGCGTGTTTGCGGGACACGGGCGTGTCCTGGTGCACACGGCCATGAACACGGGCGTGTGCAAAGCCGTGTGCCAGGCCGTGTGATGTCTCGGGTTGGATTGGGATTATTTCTGTTGAGGTACACGGCCTCAGACACGGGCGTGTCTGAGGGCGTGTCGGGTACACGGCCGTGACACGGGCGTGTCACACGGGCGTGTACTGGTTGGATTGAGTCGGTTGTCTGCCGCTTAGGGGGACACGGCCTGTGACACGGGCGTGTCACAGGGCGTGTCAGGACGTGTTTTGGGTTTTCTGGCCAGATCTGAGCCGTTTGTTTCCCTTTTCCTGGATCCAGTGGCTGGGCTTTGTCCAGGTGTCTTGGAGGCCGAGATTTGAAGATAAATTCCTTATCTTCTCTTCTTCTTCTTCTTCTTCATTTTCATTCCAAGGAAGAAAGGGAGAAAGCCTAAGGGAGAGAGAAGAGAGGAGATTTCCAGCTGCTGTCGGAGCTGCGGAGAGCGGATCGAAGATCCGAGAGCGGATTCGTGAAGGCAGAGCCGAGGTGGTGATTTCCATCCGACTACTTCATGGCGCCGAAGCGATCTTCAAGGGTAACGATCTCCTTCTTGGACATCGAAGTCCTTTCTCTATACATGTGCTTGGAATCCTCCACCAAGAGGTGGATCGCGGAAGAGATTCCTTTGTTGAGTCTGCATCTAGAGCCGGAATGATGAAGTACGGCGTAAGCATGCTGTGTGAAGCCCATCTAGACCGGTAGGCTGGATTGGTGATGTTCATGGGTAAACCGGAGAAGACTCCGTGGCTTTGATGATGTGCAAAATGGGTTTCTGCTGTGATGAATGTATGGATGTGATGATTGGAAGGAGGCTTTGGTGAAGCTCCTGGTTATGAGATGATCAATTGGTAACATGCCTGGGGAGCTTGTGATAAACCCGGCCTGTTACACCACTAGGGTGGGTTGATCCAGTTAAGGGAAGGATCGATTGGTGGCAACGCCTGGGGAGCTTAGATAAACCCGGCTTGCTACACCACAGTGTGTGGGTCGATTGGATTAGGAGGGGGGTCGATGGGTAGACATTGCCAGGGGAGCTTGGATAAACCCGGCGTGCTACACCACGTGGTGTGGGTCGACCTGCTCTGGTTGTTTGGATGCTGTGAGGATGGACCTCTGAGTGGCTTGGGCGGGATGTCGCTAGCCTGCGAGCTGGTGGACTAGGGCCGGTCAACCAACAAGTTAACACCTCGAGAGACAGCGGTGTACGACGGTGGATTCCGGTACGCCAAGAAGGTGCCCTGCGTGCACGGAGCGTTGGTGGACTCCAGCGTTTGTGATGTGATGTGTTTGTTAGTTAAGTGGCATAAAGAGAATGATCTACTTGTGATATGATTTGGTGATGTGAAGCAATGTATACAGGGAAGGAACCACTACCCCGGGTAGGGGGTAGGGTCGTTATAATGGGTCAGCAATGCTGACCGTTACTTTGTTTTCTATGTTGGTTTGGATGATGAATTGCAGGTGCTGCGGTTTGGAAAGCATAAGTGAAATGGCAGCTTGATGAGACCCTTGAAGGCCATGCGGAGAGTGTTGTTTGGATTTCATGTGTGGCCGGCCTGCGTGCCGATGTACGAAATTATTGTTGTGTAAAGAGGAATGTGTAAGGCCATAAGGCCAGGGTGTGTGAGTTGTATACATTCCTGGTGTTTTTATATAAATGTGCTATTTATATATGGGTGGACATTCTTGTTTGAGTTCATGCTAACATAAAAGATGCTGCGCTAGAATGGCATGAGTTAAGGATACGAGTAGAGTTTGATTTCCACACGTGATTCCTTCGCTTTGTCTGTGAGATATGGCGTGGGGCCCCGGCCGGACCCACCGTTATATGTCATGTGACAGGTGGGGGCGTTACATTTGCACCGGCACGAACCGCCTTCACCACCTGAAGAGCAGACATCAACATCTTGCTCGACCCCTTTAAGCCCGTAAAAGTCGTTTCATGACTTGCTCCCAGCTTGACTTCCGTGCGACCGCAGTCAATATAGGCCTGCTTCTCCGAGATCCAGTCTATGTCAAATATAACGTCGAACTCCATCAACGGAAGTAACGACGCCTGCAGATCGGACTCCTGATTCCCAATACGAATCTTAACATAACAGATCCTATCCGCGCGCATCGATCACCCATTAGGCAACAACACATCCAACTTATCCTTCGCCATCGAAGAAGGGACTCCGATGCGTGATATAAATCCTTCGGACAATAAGGAGTGTGAAGCTCCCGTATCGAAGAGTGCTCTTGCCGGATTTTCACAAATCAAAATAAATCCTAAACAAGCAGTGGTAAGGTAACATGTGCATAACAAGTATTTAAAGAAATTATCTTGCTATAAATTAAACCGTACTTGTCACCATGTCTGCCTGTTTGATGGCCTCCTGTTGGCCAATATTGTACACCCTTGGTTGGGCCGGAGCATAGTGGGATGTGGTCGACTCCACCGCATTTCCCTTCTCTTCGTAAGTAGCTCCCGACTTTCTTTCGGACTTGGGACGTCCGCTCCAACAATCACGGGCAAAGTGCCCCGTCTTTCCACAAGTAAAACATGCCCCCGGGGTCCGACTCATAGTCGCCCCAAAAGCACCAGAAGGAGCTGGACCCGAAGTCTTATGCTTCTTGAAGAATCTTTGATAGCCAGACTTTGAAGTAGTCGACACTTTCAACCCAGATTTATTCTCACCAACGTTCTTCTTCGCTTGAACATTCTTCATGTCCTTCCCTAAGGACAGGGCCGTGTTGACCAAGGTCAAGAAACCTTGCGTCATCGGCCCCGAGAGTAATAACCTCAACTCATCTCTCAAGCTTTCGTAGAATCGATTAATCTTGCGCTCCTCATCCGCGATGGTAGAGCTAGCATATCGACTCAAACGAGAAAACACATGGTGATATTCATCCACGCTCTTCTCACCCTGAACCAACTTCAGGAACTCGTTATCCAACGCTATCCTCTGCGCCAATGGGAGGTATCTAGCCAAGAACAATCTCGAGAACCCCTTCATCGAGACATCAACAAGTTGCCTACCTCTCAATAGGTGCAGCTCCAATCCTTCCCACCACATTATCGCTTCACCTTCAAGAAGGAACATAGCGATGGTGGTCATTTTCCACTCCTCCGTCTCCGTTGCTGTCATGACTCTCTTCACCCTGGAGCGCCCGTCTTCAGCTTGAGATGGGGTCCCCAACCCCGAGAAATATCAGAGGATTAAAGCTCATGACATGCTTGATCTGTCTTTCGGTTGCCATCCTTGGCACCACCGGCTCCACTACCACCTGTTCCACTCTCCTCGGCTCAACCTATGGAAGTGGTTCCTGCTCCATCGCAGGAGCGGGCTGCTACGTTTGCTCTGCAGGCTGCGCATTTATCATGGCCAACACTTCTTCGGCCACCAATCGTAAGTTCTCAGCCGATAGAGGTGTTGCAGGAGTTTCATTAGGTGCACTGATAGCCTCAGAAACTCGACGTTTCGACGGCCCAGCACCACTTCTGGTCACCTATAGTGGTACAAAACACCGTTAAGCGACCAATAAAATTGCGAACAGTAATTATAGGAACACGCAGGTTCCTCAAACACGTGTATTTCATTCCTAAGTGGACATTCATGGGTTCTTTTACTATTATAATGATGACGCGCACACATGTGCTCACCACCCATTAAAAAAAAGAATTCGGCCACGAATTCATATTAAGCCCGACCAAAACCAGTAGTCTGATACCAAATTTTAACACCCCCTATCCGTCGCATAGCATATAGTGGTAGGTTCGGCCGGGGCCCGACGCCATATACCACAGATAGTCTTGGTGGTTACTCATGGAAACCATCCGACCAATCATCACGTCCTACACAGAGCATTCTAGCGGAAGCAGTTTAATAAGTTGCAATAAAGAACCCAACAAAAAGCATGAATGTCCACTAATACCAAATAGGAATGTTGTACATACACAAGCACAGGCCTTAAGGCCTTACAAAATTGTTCACTTCATATTACATGTTTTACACACCACGGCACGCAGGCCGGTCATACATGAATAAAAGCACTAAACACTCCAATAAGGCATTCGAGGGCCGGCTTCACAAATTGGGCTTTAGCCCGCTATTTACCGCTTCGTCCAGCAGCACCTTCAAGCAACAAACCACCGCATGGTGGCAAAACAAGGCAACGGTCAGCAATGCTGACCAAATTATAATGATCCCACCCCCATCTCGGGGCGGCGATGCTCCTTCCCTGCATTTCATTAGCATAAGCGAGCAATATATCAATATTCATTTCATTACAGATGTTGGCTCGCATGGCCACACGCCCCGTGCTCTCAGGGCACATTCTCGGTGAACTGGTCGATGTCACATCAATTAAAGCCATAGACATTCCAAACTCACCACCGCCACTTTGACTGCCAAACCTATGAGCAATTTGTCTTCCCGGCATGGGTCACGGTAATTAAAACCATAGATCGCCGAAGACCCTCATCTATGCCAACGGCAAGTGCCACGTAACCTTAGTTCTCTTTAACCCGAACAACATAGAATGGATACAGTTCCATCTGACCCGTGCTCACATCGCAACGGTAATTTAAACCATATGCGCAGGTCAAAGTTCTCCCGAGTCCCGTTGCCATCACAATTCACATAACTCGGATATGTTCAAGTTGTCTCTCAGGCCACCAAATTGGCAAGATCACGCATCCGCCCAGTTTTTCGGGTGCACCTTTGGGTTAATCCCCAAGGCTCCCTGGTGCAATCTACCACGTAGAAAACCCGAAAAACAATCAATCACACGGAGTCTTCTCCGGTATTTTATGCAATGCAACATCACCGATCCAGACCAACATGTCCGGATAGGCTTCACATATCATGCCTATGTCCATTCTCGCTTACGGACTCTACACAACGGGTACTTTACATATCTACCCTAAGGAACGCCTCCAACTCACCGCAAACTCGCGAGAGCGGGCTTCCTATGCAAAGAAGGAGAGCTACACGTGCTCAAGAAGAGAATCGTTACCCTAGCGTTCTTCCCTGGCACCACGGAAAAGTAAGCGGATGAAAAGCACCGCACTCTCTTCGCCTCCGTGGATCCGGAGTCGGCTCGCGATTTGGAGCTTCGAAGCTCCTCCAATGGCCGGATCTAGATTCTTCTTCCTTCCTTGGCTCTCCTCTCTCTCTATACTTTAGAAAGATAACCACTCATGTAAAAGTGAGGGCTTCAAAGGCCCAATCCTGGGTATATCGCATCAGGAACAACCCCCAGTCATTGGATCACCAATTAAAGAAACGAACGGCTTTGATTCGGGCCTGAAATGTACAATCTGGACCGAACACGGCCTGGCACACGCCTGTGTCCAGGGCTGTGTGCCTCATTCACCGTCAAAATTGACGTGCCTGGAACCATACACGGGCATAGAACACGCCCGTGTTCGACCTGACACGCCCGTGTTTCACCTGACACGCCGTGTGGTCGGCCGTGTACCCCCATCGATTTATCCCGAAAACAACCCGAGAACTACACGGGTACTGGACACGCCCGTGTCCTTGCCAGTGTCTACCTCAACACGCCTGGGCTCCAGGCCGTGTACAAGGTCTCGACACTCGACACTTCGTCGAGCGAAGTTAGTCGACCTCACGACACGACCTTGGACACGCCCGTGTCCTAGGCCGTGTGCCTTGTCTCGACACTTCGTCGAGAATAATTCGTCGACTCCCCAGGACGAGTGTCGACACGGGTCGACAGGCCCTGCGACACGCCCATGTCGCAGGCAGTGTGCCATGTCTCGACACTTCATCGAGCTCAAAAATGTCGACTTCGCGGGCTAAGTGTCGACACGGGTCGATACGCCCTGCGACACGCCCGTGTCACAGGCCGTGTGCCCAGTCTCAACACAACGTCGAGAGCAAAATGTCAACTTCGTCGGCTGAGTGTCGACACAAGCCTGACACGCCCTGGGACACACCCGTGTCCTAGGTCGTGTGCCTCCTGCCAGAACCCAAAACTGACCCAAAACGTCCCCCGTCGCTCTTTTGAGTTTCGGGGCATTACAAACTTCCTCCAATACTAGAAGTAATTCCACAAGAGGAATTCACTCCAATTGTTGATGTTAAACTGACTCCACCATCTGATTTTGTCACACTTAGGGATAACCCTAGATCCCAAGTAATTGTAGACATATCAGCAGGTGTACAGACAAGGCATCAACTCAACCATGATGGGATGCATGCCTGTTTTCACTCTCAAATTGAACCTCAATCCATAACTGATGCTGAGCAAGATCCCCATTGGAACATTGCAATGCAAGAGGACCTAAATCAATTTGAAGATGTAGAGTTTGGGACTTGGTTCCAAGGCCTAAAGGCTATCCAGTAATTAGAACTATGTGGGTTTTCAGGAATAAGCTTGATGCCTAAAGTGTCATTGTGAGGAACAAGGCTAGGCTTGTTGCTCAAGGATATAGGAAAGAGGAAGGAATTGACTATGATCAGACCTTTGATCCAGTTTCCAGGCTAGAAGCTATAAGGATTTTTCTGGCCTATACTGCTTTCAAAAAGATCACAGTTTATCAGATGGATGTCAAGAGTGCTTTCCTAAATGGAGTACTACAAGAAGAGGTTTATGTAGAACAACCTCCACGTTTTGTTTCTCCAACTTCCCCCTCTCATATTTTCAAACTGCATAAGGCTCTCTATGGTTTAAAGTAAGCTCCAAGAGCTTGGTATGATACCTTAGCCAGCTTTCTTTTAGGGCATGGTTTTTCTAGAGGCATGGTAGATAAAACCCTTTTTACAAAATTGCATCATGATAAAATCTTATTAGTACAAATATATATAGATGATATTATATTTGCTTCGACTGATCCCAAATTGTGCAAGATATTTTCTAATCTAATGCATTCTAAATTTGAGATGAGCAGCATGGAAGAGTAATCTTATTTCCTTGCTCTCCAAGTGAAACAATCTCCTGATGGTATCTTCATTTCCCAATCTAAATATGCTAATGAGCTTATTAAGAAGTTTTGGATGGCTGATGCATCTTCTATGAAGACTCCCATGGCTGCCAATGCTGTATTAGACACTGATGAACACGAAAAACCTGTTGATCAGACCAAGTATATGGCCATTGTTGAATCCCTACTATATCTAACAGCAAGCAGACCAGATATCTTGTTTGTTACATGTTTATGTGCTAGGTTCCACGTGAACCCTAAAGAATCTCATCTTATTTTCATAAAAAGGATTTTAAGATATATAAAGGGTTGTCCTAATCTACGACTCTGGTATCCAACAGAGTCAGCATTTGAGTTGACTGGATTTTTAGATACTGACTATGCTGGATGCAGAGTGGACAGAAAGAGAACTTCAGGAACTTGCCAGTTCTTGGGTGATATACTTGTGTCCTGGTTTTGCAAGAAGCAAACATCTGTATCAACATCTACTGCTGAAGCTGAATATATGGCTGCTGGCAGTTGCTGTTCATAGATTTTGTAGATATAAAACCAACTCTTAGATTATGGTTTCAATCAAAATAATTCAACCATCTTCTGTGATAATACTAGTGTTATATCTATAGCACATAATCCAGTGCATCATTCTAAAACAAAGCATATAGATATAAGACATCATTTCATTAGAGATAATGTAGACAAAAAGAAAATTAATTTAGACTTTATCTCCACTAATTTTCAAAGAGCAGATATTTTCACCAAACCCCTTGATGAAAATAAGCACATGTTCTTCCTGAATCAGCTTGGAATGATCAAAGGGAAGGAATAATTTAATTTGTCTTCTGTTTTTGGATCTATTCCTAAATCGTCGAACAAAGATCGACGATCTTCGAACGGCTCTTGTTCTAAATCGTCGAACTACGTTTGATGACAGCTCTGTGTGAAGACAAAAATCGTTGACCAGAGATCGACGACTTTGCTTCAGTTAATTGTTTGTCAAGCTACGCTCGACTATCAATTTCCGACTGAGATCAGAGACCAAAGATATTATTTGTTTATAAATTAATCTTTGACCTAAGATCGACGTTTTTGTTTTTATCATCAAACAGAGATCGTCTTTTCTATTCCCAAAACCTATATGTAGGTTTCTCTTCAATCTCTGTCCCGCGTTTTCATAATCTATTTTCCCTTTGCCCTTGATCTCTTCTCACTTGAGTCTACAGATCTTCCATGGCGATTTCTATGGCGGCTCTTTCAAAGATGAAATTCGACATTGGTTTCCACGTCGACTTCGAATCGATTCGTCACTGTGATCCTATCTTTCAATTGGTATCAGTCACTGTGATCTGATTTTTCACGAAATGTTACAACTATGTGATGATCAGGGTCTGAAGAATTTCATGTCTACATGGATCAAACTCTCTGTTGCTGAGATCAAAGAATGGGTTTACTCTTCCTCAACAAATGACTACTCCACTTCTGCTTCCCTTTCTGCTTCCTCTGTCCCTTCTTCATCTAGGGTCCTGCTTCCAGTTTTCACTAAAACCAAGTAGGGGGAGGTGTCCAATGAAGATGCAGCAGGTTCAGCCTCAGCATACCTTCAAGCTCAGTGTCCTCCAGCAGTACAGGAAGAAGAAGTGTTTCAGAAATTTTGTGCAGATATAGATGACCAATGAAGCTGCAGTAGTTCTAACAGCAGCAGCAATTCTAGAAATAGAAGAAGCAGATTATGATAAAACATATTGTAATGACACAGGTTTGGGCAAGGTTCAACATCAACAACAACATCAGCAATAGCAACAGTAGAAGCAAATGCTCTAGTTTATTGCTTTGTATTTTCTTTGTGTTATGTAAATAGTGTCCTCACCCAAATAGGGGGAGATTGTTGGAACCCTAGTTCTGATTTGGGTAAGGATCACTATTAGTTTTGCTTACACTGACCCAAAATGTACAGTCAGGGTCAAAGGTTTATTTCTTTAGTCTAGGCCAAGAGTCAACATCACATGGATCAGCCTACAATAGCTTGTCAGAGACTCAAGCAGTTGTGTCGACACCCAGAAGAATTGTGTCGACATACAGAAATGTTGTGTCGACACCCAGAAGAATTGTGTCGACACATAGAAAGGCTGTGTTGACACCCAAAAGAATTGTGTCGACACACAGAAAGGCTGTTTCGACACCTAGATGATTTGTTTCGACACATAGACTATCAGTTGACACAGATAATATTAGTCGACACTAGCTCAGTTGACACAAGAAGGATTTGTGTCGACACAGTTCACAGATTATTAGTCGACAGTATCAGTCGACACCAGAATGACTTGTGTCGACACCCAGAACCATCTGTCGACACAGTTCACAGAAGCTGTTTCAGAAGGATATGTCAAATTCTCAGGTCGACAAACCAAGTTCTCAGGTCGATGATTACTGGCTTCTTCAGTATGTCATTCCAGAAAATATTCTAAGTCCAGAAACAATTCGCACCTCAACGAACAGAAGGTATCTGATCGACGAACATAGGAACTCAGCTCGACGATCGTCGATCTCCCATCGACGATCTCAGAGTCTTCTACTCTAAACTGAGCTCGATGATCTACGAGCTCAGGTCGACGATCTTATGCTTCTCAGCAGTTATCTCAGATCTACGATAGTTGCTCACAGGTCGACGATGTCTTAACCTAGTTCGATGATCTCTGAGCCAAGCTCTACGATTTTTTACTGCCTTCAGTTATCAATTCTCTCAGTCCGGTCAGAAGTATTTAGTTTGGTTATGATAAATCATTTTAAGGCAAATATATTCTGATAATTAATGCTGACATTATCAAGGCTGATAGCCGTATCTCATGAAGCATTGATTATGGTATTCACAGAATATTTTGTCAAGATAGTTATGGAAGTGCATTTATGATTGCCAGCCATTCTACCCATTTGGGCTCCTAAATTCTTGTAGAGAATTAAATACTGTCTGGGAATTCAAATTCAGGCCGTTAGTCATTCCAAAAATATACAAAGACTTTAAAAGATAGAGACAACAAGAATCACGGTTAGTCAGAAAATCAATTCTTTTTGCTCTGAAGGCCTCCTGTTTTTGAAAAATACAAGTAAGAAGAAGAGCTTGCTGAACACAAAAATCTCTCTAGTCTTCTTCCTTCATCAGGCTTCAACAATCTACAGAGAGCTCAAATCAACATCAATCTGAAGACCTACACCCTGGACAAATCTTCCTTCTTCCTGAAATTACTCAATATCTCAGGGGGAGCTTTGGCATCATCAAATCCACATAGTCTTCCCATTGTGTTTGAGAAAGGTAAGACTGTCATCTATTTTTTTCTTTAACCTCTCGTGTACAGGGTTCTTACTCCCTTCAAAAGTAAACTCCTTGGTGATAGGGCACCTGATCAAAAACCTATTGGTTTTTAGTCACCTGATCAAAAGCTTGAAGGGTTTCTAGATCTACCTGAAGCAGATCTTGTGGTGATAGGGCACCTGATCAGAAACCTAAGTGGATTCCAACCAGGGTGGTAGAAGAGTGGATGTACCCAGATTTGGGAAACCACTATAAAATTTCTTGTGTCGTCTGGATTGTCTTGTGTTTTCTTTGTGTATTGTGTTGTGATAGTTTCTTGCTTTTACCTCTTTCATATAAGTATCAATATTTTAATTCCGCAATAAATCTAAACATTTTTTTATACTCTATTCACCCCCTCTAGAGTAAATTGTATTTATCCCTCACTTCCACAGTACAGAAAATAAAAAGGTAAAGCACAACGAAATAACACAAGGAGTTTATAGTTGTTCCCCAATAATCCTGGTACATCCACTCTTCTACCACCCTAGTAGGAATCGACTATAGGTTTTTGATCAAGTTCCCTGCCACCACAAGTTTTTGTTCATGTGCCCTGTCACCGCAAGATCTATTTTCTAAGGGAGATCTAGTAACCCTTTAAGCTTTTGATCAGGTGCCCAAAAACCAAACTAAGTATTTTGAAGAGGAGACTTGAGAATCAAAGGATTTAACTTTTGAAGTGAGTTATAACCCTGTACACAGTGAAAGAAAATAAAAATATGTTGTCTTCTTTATCTCAATTCATTGAGAAGACTAGTTGATTTTTCGATGTTGTCAAAGCCCCCCATGTGTTATAGAAATCTGATCAGGAGAGGAAACATAGCTTCAGGTTGTAGGCCTTCAAAGATGAAAACATTTCTTCAAGTGAATTATTCTGGGAGATTGAACTTTTTGTGCCTCATATTTAATGTCTGTTGCTGAAAGAAAAGCTTGAAGAAGAAAATGATGAACAAGAAGTTTCTTTGTCTCTGTTTCTTGTTCTCTGTTTTCAGATTTTTCTCTTTCTTCTCATTCCTTAACAACTTGCAATATTATGAACATTTTCTTTATATATTGATTGCACATTTGAATTTCAAATTCCTTAAAGTCTTCTGCATATTTTTTGGGAATTGGAACGGCGGATTTTTGTCTTGATTGAAATTCCCCAACTGTCCCAGTAAATATGGTAGAGTATTAACTCTGTGAAATCCAAAATTAATGCATCCAATAAACAGTTATATTCTTGAGAATGCTGAGCATTAATTATTAGAGTATTATTATCTTAATATTTAAAATCAAACTGCTTTAGTCAATCTGAGAAACTGAGAAACTGCAAAGAAGATAAGTCGAACAGAACCTGGAAGGAGTTGGTCGAACTTAGTAAATATTTTGTCGACCTGAGCTCCAAGTTCGTCGAACTGATAATTCTCCTTCGTCGAGCTGAGCTCCAAGATCGTCTAACAGAAAATATACTTGCCAATATGAGCTCCAAGTTCGTCGAACTGAGAAGGCACTTCGTCGAGCTGAGATTCTTATATAAGCTCACAGTTCGTCGATCTCAGCTGGACTTTCATCGAGCTCAACTCAGAGAAGGAACTATGAGTTTGTCGATCTGAGATCGACGATCGTCGAGCTGAGTTCAGCTATCAACGAACGCTTTTTCTGCAATCTTTAAAATCTGCCTTGTCTCTAAAGTCTTGTGTCTCTGAAGTCTTTTGTAGGTAAGTTTCAACAATTTAACCTTAAGTGACTGACCTTAACCCTGGAACTAACTTATGACCCTAGACTATACATGTTGGATCATCAATCCTAATAGTGAACCTAGCCCAATCACAAGTAGGGTTCCAACAATCTCCCCCTATTTGGGTGAGGTCACTATACAAAATAAAAATAAAGAAAGTCACAAAGCAATAAAAATATTTGATAGAATTATAAAACATTAAGTAGAAATAAACAAATGTGCCTTGTGAATATATACAATAATAATAAAGTTCAAAAATGCAAAAGCAGATGATTATTATTTTTTCTTTGAGGCATCTGAAGAAGGAGCAGATTTTGTGAAAATTATCTTTCTTTTTGGATCAGCAGCATGTTTTTGAGTCATCTTCATATCTTGAGCACCAAGAATCTTCACAGATGCAGCTCTGGGAACTACTACTTCTGGATGCAAATTTATATAAGTATCAACATTGATAAGATTTTTTTACCTGATATTTGTCCAATTCCTTCTTCCTATAAAATGACATGGTAGAAAATTGAGAGGAATCTCTTCCTTATTCCATGTCCTACCTTATCTGAGAGTGAGCAATCAGCTCATTAAACCTGGACATTCTAAAATTAGGATCCAACTCTGGATCATGGGTTGGAGAGGGAGGTCTCTCTGGACTTGATTCTTCTTCCTTACTAGCTTGTTCTATCGGCTAACTACCTTAACTAACATGATGTTGCTGCTGTCTTCTTTGTTGTTGTTTGCTGCCATGGGAGCTGTGATGTTGTCTGTTGCTGCTGTTGTAAGATGGTCTGGAGTGATAAGAAGTTGTATACCTTTGAACTAGGGAGATATTTCTTGTTGATCTTGCTGTAGGAGGAGGAAGAGGACCTCTCCTGAATTATGGTGGTGGAGAGTATCTTCTACTCTTCTTCCTTGCTTTCATCTCAATCTTTGAATACCTCATCAAGTGAGGAGTGTCTGGAGTGAGAGTAATGTTGTGCAGAATGTAGTAAGGATTGTCTACAGCAGGATAGGGTTTAGGAGCAGCCCTGGGTGGAACCTTCTTCTTAAGTTTCCTCTTTTTAGAACTAGAATCTTTTGAGTCATATGACTCATCATCATCATCATTAGATTCATTGGCAGGATTATCATAGAGTGCATTAATCTGTTTAAGCATTTCAGTAGAGAGTGCTGGATGAGCGTGCGGCTGTATATTTGTATCTATTATCTTAGCCTATGGTTGTTCAGCTATATCATCCTTTTCATCCTGAGGCTATGCTTGAACTTCTTGCTATATAATTTTTGTATCTATGTCCTCAAACATGAAATCATCAAGATTGGGCATGGGGGATTCAGCCCAACCAAATGTTGGAGGTGAGAAAGCCTTTGGATCTGTGTTAGTTATATGCTCTATAACAATTTCATTAAGTTCAAAACTTGTCCTTAGTTGTTCTAAAACTTCAGGACATATTGGTGTTGTTTAGCAGACAATAGCTTTAGAAGAATTGTTAAAAAAACTAGAAAACTATTTTTGGAAATTGTATCAAAAGAATAAAGTAATGAAGAAATGTCAACTGTGGGATTAAGAATAAAATCACAAACAGTGATGATTTCTGGAATGGAAAAGTCCATTGCTTCTTCTTCTATACAAACTGGAAGCATTTATGTATCTCTTTCTACTTATTCATTAACTATTGTTGTATACGTTATTGCTGGAGCATCTTCATGAATTGCTGGAGCTCCTTCATTGAACATCTCCCCCTGCTTGGATTCAGAAATACCTGAACCCAGGCTCCCAGAAGAAGGGACAGTGGAGAAAGAAGCTAGCTGTGTAGAAAGTGTGGTGATGGAAACAGCAAGTGGAGCAATTCCCTCATCTATGAGTTTCTTGAGTGTAGGGGTAATAAGCTCAAAAATGTTGGCTGATATAAAAGATGATGGTATGAAGAAGGTTGGGAAGATGGTGAATTCTTGTGGAATGGATGGTGTTAGAATGTCAATTTGAATGTTGGTGGTTGAGATATCAGTGAGGGTAGTATCTTACTGAATATGTGAATGAGGCGGAGATGTATGAATTTGATGTGATTGAGGTGGAGTGTGTTGTGGATATGGAGATGGAAGTAGATCAAATGATGGAGATGAAAGTAGTAGATATGTATCATCAATATGTTATGGTAGATGTGGTGGTAGAGGTGATTGAGGAGGTGGAGATGGTGTTTCCTCAAGAATGTGGATTGTTGAGTGTGGAGGAGATGGTGAAATAGAAAGGATGGAAGTTGATGTTGCGTCAATGGAAGGTTGTTGAAGTGTATTAACATCAACAAAGGGAGTTGATGAAGGAATTATTGAATGATGTAAAGATGGAGGAGGAGGAGAGGGAATATGAGGAGCAGGAGCTTATTCAAGGGTTGGTGAAGTGGCTATTACAGCCCTGGTGTCCTCTGCAGCTATAATAGAAGAGGAAGCCCTGGAGGGCTTTGGGAAAACCCTCTCGCATATGCCAAAGAGGGAAGGGGTAATCCTCTTAGAGGCATTTATAAAGGTAGTCTGGGCGACTAATAATTCTAAAACATTTGTCTGTAAGAAGATTCCAAGAATTCTGCCAAACCTGATATCCTTATTAGTAATTTTCTTCTTAATCAAATCAAACACAATTTCTCCCCAGTTAACTAATTTTTGATTAACCAGGGCACACATCAGAAGGATTTGGTGCCTGGGAATATAGTCATGGGCAGAGTGTTTAGCCAAGATTACCTTTCCAACAACATCTGCTAAGAACTTTTATTCAGCAGACAAGTTCTTCTTCAGTAATTTATTTGGGTTTCCCTGGGAGTGAGTCATGATAACTAGCATATCCTCAAACTCAGAACTAGATAGTTCAATATCATCTTCCCTATTGATAAACCCAAAAATTACAGTTAGAATAGAAGGGGAAAGAGAAACCTTGTGTCTAGAAATGGAGGTTTGATCTAAAAAGGTTATTGTGAATACCCATTCCTTGATTTCCTGCACTGGAAGTTTGATCCTTAAGGTCATGAACTGTCTCAACTATGGAGCCTCAAACAACTGAAGAATGTTCTTGAAGATTTGATCAGAATGACTGAATGAATCGATGTCGATGTCAAACCAAGCATCAAATTTCATGCCAGAAAGGGTCGCGCAGAAATCTCCAATGCCTGCAAAAGAAAAAGATCAAGTGCACAAGAATAGGAAAGCGCGAGATGGAGTTCGATGAAAACCCTATTATAAGTTTTCAGAAGATGAACAAACGAACTCCATCCAACGAAAAATTTAAAACTTCAAACTCAGTTCGACGAAAAATCTCATAAAGAAATAAAAGCATCGATATAAGTCTGAAGAGTGGGAAAATAGTTCGTCGTTCTCCGTTCGACGAAAAAATTTGCTTAAACAAACTTCGTCGATCTCCGTTCGGTAAAAGATTTTCTGAAACAAATTCATCGATCTCCGTTCAACGAAAGAGTTTTGCAAAGGAAGGTTCGTCGATATCTGTTTGACGAACACTCCACGAAGAGTTCGTAGTTCCTCTATCTTCGTTCGACGAACCATGAAGAGTTCATCGACCACAGACAGAAATTAAATTAAAGCTTCTCCATTAATCATACCAAACTGATTTAGGAAGAACAAATGTTTCTTTTCATATAAGGGTTTGGTGAAAATATCTGCACTTTGTAAATCAGTAGAGATAGAGATAAGTTTAATTTTAATTTTGTCCACACAATCTCTAATGAAATGATGTCTAATCTCTATATGTTTTGTCCTACTATGATGCACTGGATTTTGTGCAATAGAAACTGCATTGGTATTATCACAATAGATAGTTGAATTATTTAAGTTGAAACCATAATCCAGGAGCTGATTTTGTATCCACAAAATTTGCGAACAACAACTACCTACTGTTATGTATTCAGCTTCAATAGTTGATGTTGACTTAGAAGTTTTCTTTTTACAAAACTAGGACACAAGCCTATCACCAAGGAACAGACAAGTTCCTGATGTGTTTTTTTTTGTCAACTCTATATCCAACAAAGTCAGTATCTAAGAATACAAATAAATTAAATTCTGACTTAGTAGGATACCAGAGTCCTAAATTAGGACAACCCTTTATAAATCTTAAAATACTTTTTAATAAAATAAGATGTGAGTCTTTAGGATTGATTTGGAATCTAGCACAAATGTAAGTAGCAAACATGATATCAGGCCTACTAGCTGTAAGATATAATAAGGACCCAACAATAGACCTATATGTTTTCTGATCAATTGGTCTACCATGTTCATTAGAATCAACTACAGCACTGCATGGCATGGGCATTTTCTTGGTTGAGGCATCAGTCGTCCCAAATCATTTAAGTAGCTCTTTCGCATATTTAAACTGGATATAAAGATACCATCAGGGGATTGATTCACTTGAAGACCAAGGAAGTAGGATAATTCACACATGCTACTCATTTCATACTTTGAAAGCATCATGTCAGAAAACCTTTTGCAAAGTTTGGAATCAGTAGAGCCAAATATTATATCATCTATAAAGATTTTGACTAGCAAAATTTTTGATTTATGATGTCTAATGAATAAGCTCCTATCTACAATGCCTCTAATGAACTTATGCTCAAAAAGAAAGCTAGCTAAGGTCTCATATAAAGCTCTTGGAGCTTGCTTTAGACCATAAAGAGCTTTATGAAGTTTAAAAACATAAGAGGGATGAGTTGAAGAGATAAAACCTAGTGGTTGTTAAACAGAAACTTACTCTTTAAGTTCTCCATTTAGGAATGCACTTTTGACATCCATCTGATAGACATTGAACTTCTGATAGGCAGCATATACAAGAAATATCCTGATGGCTTCAAGTCTTACAATAGGATCAAAGATTTGATTATAATCAATGTCTTCTTCCTGTGAATAACGTTGGGCTACCAATCTTGTATTGTTACTCACATATAATCATGGTGCATCCAACTTATTCCTGAAGACCCATTTAGTTCCAATGAATGGGTAGTCTTTAGGTCTTTGAACAAAATCCCAAACTCTACACCTCTCAAATTGATTGTGAGTTCCTCTTGCATTGCAATAATCCAGTTGGGATCTTGCTCTGCATCTTCTATGGATTGAGGCTCAAATTGAGAAATGAAGCAAGCATGCATGAGATCTTGGCTGAGTTTATTCCTTGTTTGCACACCAGCTGATATGTCTCCAATCACTTGAAATATGTGATGATCTCTAAGTTTGACAAGATCAATAGGAGGAGTTTGTTCATCAATAACTTGTGGAATTAATAGATAGTTGAATTCTATTTATAGTTGTTGGTTCAACTGCTTCAACACTTTCTTCTTCACTTTCTCCATCAATCGGTGGACAAGGATGTAATGTAACCTCTTGGGTAAGGTTTGAATCATCCAACTTCTCACACAGATAGGGTACCTGCAGAGTGTCTATGGTATAAGAATTCTTCTCCTTGTAAAACATGTTAGCTTCATCAAAGGAAATATGTACAGATTCTTCCATTTTAATGTTGATTTATTAAATACACTATAAGCTTTGCTAACTTGGGAATATCTAAGGAAAATTCCATTTGCAGCCTTGGATTCAAATTTTCTTAGATGTTTCTTATTATTATTAAGAATATAACATTTGCATCCAAATACTTTGAAGTAATTTATTTTAGGTTGCTTCCCTTTAAGTAATTCATAGGGAGTCTTACCCTTAAGTTTACGTAATAAGCTGTTGTTCAGAACATAATTTGCGTTGCTTATAGCCTTTGCCCAAAAGGATAGGGGAAAATAACCATCTGTAAGCAATATCCCAGCAGATTCAATAAGGGTTCTAATTTTCCTTTCAGCTACCCCATTTTTTTGAGGAGTTCTAGGTGCAGAAACACAATGCCTGATACCTTCCTTCTCATAGAATTCTTGCATGTGAAGAGATTCAAACTTGGTGTCATGATCACTTCTGATCAATGCAACCTGAGTAGAGTACTCAATCTGTATGCTCTTAAGAAAATCTGTAAGAACTTTAAAGTTATCTGACTTGTTTCTCAGAAAGAACACCCAAGTGAATCTAGAGAAGTCGTCAACAATAACTAGAGTGTATGACTTTTCTCCCAAACTTTGCACAACAATATGGCCAAATAGGTCCATATGTAACAGGTACAAAATTCTAGGTGAATCACTTCTATTTATGGATTTGAAACTATTTTTGGTTTGCTTGCTTAATTGACAAGCCCTGCAGAGTCTTTCCTTCTTGTAAGAACCAGAAGATAGTCATCTAACAAGGGTGTCCCTAGATAGTTTAGCGATATTCCTAACATTTACATAGCCTAGTCTCTTATGTCATAAATCATTAGTTGAACTAATTTGATTAAATAGACAAATTTCTGTATTAGTAGATTTAAAATTTACTACATAAATGTTTCCTTATCTAATTCCAATTAAGATAGTTTTGTTTTTATCAGAAGTAGTAATATAAGATGACTGATTAAATGATACCTTATAACTTTCATCACATAACTGGCTTATGGATATTAAGTTATGCTTGAGACCACATACATATGTTACCTTCCTGAAGGTAACAGCTCCAACTTTGACAGTTCCATATCCTTCTGTATGTCAATAATTGGAGTCTCTAAATATCACCTTTGATCCAAGCTTGGCTTTGAAATCAGTCAGGTTATCTATACTTCTTGTCATGTGTTTTGAACATCCACTATCCAGATACCGTTGTTGCTTTGTGGTAGGATAGTTCTTTACCTGTGGAAAACAAGATTAGTTGTTCTTGACCCAAGTAACCTTGGGTCCTTGATTTCTTTCAAATTTATAACTGGAAATGTAAGAGAATTCAGGTTGGTCCTTATAACCAAGTGGATGATATCTCCTACGAGGAATAATCCACTGGGTAAAAGGATTAACAAATGTTTTAGTTTTATTAAAATTTTGAAAAGAATTCAAGTTTCTGTTATGAGAAACTGGGTTCGACGAATTATAATAGGTTCGTCGATCTGCGTTTGACAAATTGGAATGAGTTCGTTGAACTCTGTTCATAGAATGAAAGTATTCATTCTCTAAGTACCACGTTCGTCGATCACGGTTCGACGAATAATATTGAGTTCATCGAGCGCAGTTAGATGAATAGTTATTCCTAAAATCTGCGTTCATAGTTCGTCGACCTGAGTTCGACGAACCACATTCATATCGTCGATCTTGGTTAGACGAAATATGTTAAACATAATTTTTGTTAAAAAAAATTTCTTAGGTTGAGTCTTAGGTAAAATTTTTGTTTCTTTATTACTAACTTCTACCTTTCTTTGCCTTTTTCACAAACAAATTTTATGGGGGTAGACAAGATATTTTTCTGTAGAGATGGGGGCTAATTAGATGAAGCTCCCAAGCCCTGCTTGCCATTAAGCTTGGCATTCATTGTGCTTGAGATATCCAACAATTTGATACTTCTCCCATTAAGGGATTCTTCAAATTGGTTTGCCTCAGATAATTTAGTCTCTAAGGGAAATGTTTGATTATTAACAGTTTTTAATTCTTCTTTAAGTTTTAAGTTTTCTGAAGAAACATTTTCAAATTTAATTAATTTCTCTCTAAGAAATTTGATCTCCTTCTCAGATTTAATCAAATCTTTACATAAAAATTTGAAATCAATTTTAAATTGATCAGAAGTAAAGTCAAAAGAAGAGATTACCTGGTCATCTTATGATATAGCTTCATCTTCTGAGTGGTCAGATTCTGAATCAGCAGCTTCAGAGTTGTTGCAAGATGCATTGATTGACATCAAGCATATCTCGTTCTTCTGTGTTTCTGGACATTCTAGTAGTATATGTCCAGTTTTCCTGCACCCATAGAAAACTATTTCATTAGTAGGGTTTTTATCATACCTTGGCTTATCATCTTTTCTGGAAGATCTTCTCCTGAAATCCTTCCTTGCCATCTTGTAGATTCTCTTAGCCAAGAGACTCAATAGGTCTTCAGTGTCTGGAGCGGCTTCTTCTTCTTCACATGCTTTGAAAGCAATACTTTGCTCTTTTCTTGCTGAAGATGAGGAAGTACTTTGCTCAGCTTCTCTAGTCTTGATGAGTTGCTCATAAGACTTGAGCTTGCCCAACAAGGTTTCAGCTGAGATCTCATTCAGGCTTCTGGCTTCCTTGATTGGATAGATCCTAGAGTCCCATGTGCTAGGGAAGCACATAAGAATCTTGTCATTTATCTCTATTAAAGAGATGTCCTTGTACAGAGTTTTCAGCTTGTTGGGTATTGCATTCACTTTAACACCCCGAAAATCGTAATCGAACCGGTCGCGTCCTAAGGAATTTTTGGTGCCTTAATAGGGGTAACCGGCCTGGGACACGGGCGGGTCCAAGGCGGTGTCTTTCTCTATGTTGGCCGGTTGTGTCCAGAAAAGGACACGACAGGAAACACGGCAGTGACACAGGCGTGTCAAGCGTGACAGGGGCATGTGTATACCCGTGTCACCACCCTTGTTCCCATGAGACGTGACGGTTGGCGTGGCGGTTATATGTGAGACGACCCTAGGTCACGGGCGTGTTAGGACACGACACGGGCTTGTCAGGTTGAGACACGGGCATGTCTTGACCCATGTCATTTTCTGTGCTCGACGATCGTGCCTGGATCGGGGCACATGGCCGGGGACACGGCCATGTGCAAGCCCGTGTTCGGCCCAGGATTGAGGAATTTTGGGCGGATCTGAGCCGTTTGTTTTCTTTAAATAAGATCTGATGGCCCAGGTGTGTTCTTGCTTTGTTAAGGCTGAGAATTGAGGATTAATTCCTCATTTTCTCTTAAGCTTTCTCTTTCTAAGGAGTTAGAGAGAGGAGAGAGCAAGGAGGAAGGAAGAGGAGGATTCCGGCCACTGGCAGAGCATCGGAGCACCGAATCGAGAATGAGACCGGATCCGCGGAGGAAATTCCCTTGCGAAGCATTCCATCCAGATAGATTCCCGTGGCGCAAAAGCGAACTACAAGGGTAATGATTCTCTACTTGAGCACGTGAAGCTCTCCTTCTTTTGCATAAGGAAACCCGCTCCCACGAGTGTGCGGTTAGTGTGCAGTGTTCCTTGGGCTTGACTTGAATAATCCCCCTTGTGTTACATATAGAGTCCGGAACCGAAGTACGAACACAGGTATTGTGTGTGAAGCCTACCCGGACGTGTTGGTCTGGATCGGTGATGTTGCATATTATATGGTTTGCCGGAGAAGACTTCGTGCTTTGTGTTTTCGGGTTTCTACACGGTAGGTTGTAGCAGGGATCCTTGGGTATTAACTCCAAGGCGCACCCAGAAAACTGAGCGGAAATGTAGTTCTGCTAACTTGGAGGCCGGGGAGCCAGCCTTGAACAAAACTAGGTTATGTGATGTTTGGAAATGTTTTGGGATCCGCGAGAAGCTTGGCCCGTGCGTACATCTTAAGTGACTATGTGGAGTGAGCAACGGGTAAGTGGAATCGGACCTAGGCTATGGGGTTCGATGCTAGAGTCCCAAAAGAGGGACTTGCCATTGGCATAGTCGGGAGTCTTAGACTGTGGTCAGAAAGACTAAAATGCTCACGATGTTGCCATCCTGGGGATGGTGGTGAAGCCACGAAATTGGTCGGATTCACCGATAATGTGCCCTAAGTGCACGGGGTGTTTGGCCGCGCGAGCCTACACCTATGGTGAAGTATGTTTGTACTTTATTGTTTAGCTGGGCTAATGAAATGCAGGGAAGGAGCACCGTCATCCCGAGTATGGGGCGGTCTCGTTATAATTTGGTCAGCTTTGGCTGGCCATTACTTTGTTTGCCAACGTGTGGTGGAAAGTTGATTGCAGGTGCTACAGAGCCAAGTACCAAATAACGGGCTGAAGCCCATGTTGCTGAGCTGGCCCTTAAAGGCCAAAGCGAATTGTTGTTTTTATTTTTGTCATGTGTGGCCGGCCTGCGAGCCGATGTATGTAAATCATTAATTTGTTCAGTAAACTCTTGTAAGGCCATAAGGCCAAGTACTTTCAGTGTATTTGTTATTTCATTCCTATGGAAGTATGCGGACATTCATGATAGTTGTTATTCAATTATGGGTCTTTCCATCTGTTGAAACGCTTCTGCAAGAATGCTCTGTATTAGGGCAAGTAGTTATAGTTGGATTTTGATATTCTTATATAACTCTTCTGACTGTCTGTGGTATATAGCGTCGGGTTCTAGCTGGACCTTCTGTTATATGCCATTAAACAGATGGGGGTGTTACAATTTGGTATCAGAGCCCAGGTGTCGGTCTTCTTTATTAGAATTCATGGGAGAATTCTTTTAAGAGGTGGTGAGCACATGTATGTGCGTCATCGTTATAGCATAAAAGAACCCATAAATGTCCACTTAGGAATGAAAAATACACTTGTTTGAAGAACCTGAGTGTTCCAATGATTGCTTTTATGAATCTGTTTGTCTCCTAATCAAGGGTTTATGTTATTATAGGAATCTAGGAGCGGTGCTAGGCAATCAGAACGTATGCGATCGGCAGAAAGTAGTGCACCAAATGACGTGCCTACAACACCTCCTTCAGCAGAAACCATCAGATTGTTGGTTGAAGTAGTCTTGGCTATGATAAATGCCCAACCTGATTGGCAAATGCATCACGCACCACCTGTTAATGAGCAAGAACCGATTAGGGTGGCAGAGCCGGGAGTGGTAGAACGCGTGGCAGTTGATCAAGTAGCACCAAGGAGCGCTACGGAGAAGCAGCCCAAGCATGTAATGAGCTTTAATCCTCCGATGTTCGACGGGATTGGAACGCCAACTCAAGCTGAGGATTGGATCTCTATGATAAAGAGAGTCTTGACGGCAACGTTAACTAAGGAGTGGCAGATGACCACCATAGCGACCTTCCTATTGGTTGGTGAGGCGAGGCTGTGATGGGACGAGTTGGAGGTTCACCTCTTAGTGGGAAGGCAACTTGCAGATGTGCCTATGGAAGAATTCTCAAGGTTGTTCTTGGCCAGATATCTATCCTCTACTCAGAAGCTTGAGATGGAGAATCAGTACCTTGGTTTGACTCAGGGAGACAGAAGCGTGGATGAGTATCTCCACGAGTTCACATGTTTGGGTCGTTATGTTGGTGCTACGTTTACTGAGGAGGATCGGAAGACCAACCGATTTTATGAGGGTCTACGTGGAGACCTACAGCTACTCCTTGTTGGGCCTAAGGCGCAGGGCTTCCTAGCCTTGGTCAATTCATCCCGGTCATTGGAAAAGGTCGTGAAGAAAGTGAAAGAGAAGAAGGACCCAGGGGAAAAGAAGTCAGAGTTCAATGTACCGAATACAAAGTCGGGTTTCTGCAGATGGAACAAGAAGGCAAATACTTCGAGCTCAGTCCCTTCATCTGGTGCGACGGGGGTAACCACAAGTCAAGTCCCAGGAGCTTGCTACAACTTTGGAAAGATGGGGAATTTTGCTCGTGAATGTTGTAGCGGACGTGCAAAGTCCGAGAGGAATCTTGGAGTAACATATGAAGAAAAAGGGAAGGCGGTGTAGTCAACCGCGTCCCACCATGCTCCAGCCCAGCCTAGAGTATATAATCTTTGTCTGCAAGAGGCCATAAAACAAGCTGACGTGGTGACAGGTATGAGTTAAGTTATAGTGGTTTAACTTTATGTAGTTGTTACCTTTTTATATGTTAGCTTATAAATGTTGGTGTTAGGCTTTGTGTTGATTTTTTATTGTCCGGCGAGTGCTCTGTTTGATACGGGAACTTTGCATTCCTTCGTGTCCGAAAGATTCGTATCACGCATCAGAGTCCCTTCCTTGATGGCAAAAGACAAGTTGGATGTGTTGTTGCCCAATGGGTGCTCAATGCTAACAGATATAATCTGTGTGGTAAAGATACGGATTGGGCACCAGGGGTTTGATTTGTGAGCATCGGTACTGTCGTTAGTGGAGTTCGACATATTCTTTGGTATGGATTGGCTCTCGGAGCAGCGAGCATGCATTGATTGCAACTGAAAGGAGTTTAAGTTGGGACTGAATACTGATCGGGAGACTACGTTTGCGGGCATGAATGGTTCGAGTAAGATTTTGATGTCGGCCCTTCAGGTTATCAAGGCAGTTCGGTGTGGGGCAGAGCTGTTTGTCACATTAGTGCAAACATCAACGCCTAAGACAAGTTTAGGCAGTATTCCTATTGAGTTTGAGTATCCTGATGTCTTCCCAGATGATCTCCCAGGAGCCCCTCCTCAGTGGGATATCGATTTTACTATTAAGCTGGTGCTAGGTGCCAAACCAGTGTCACGCTCTCCGTATCAGATAGTGCTAAGAGAGATGGCGGAGCTGAAGGTGCAACTGCAAGAGTTGTTGGACCAAGGGTATGTGCATCCAAGTTCGTCGCCATGGAGCGCACAGGTCCTCTTCGTTAAGAAGAAGGATGGGAGCTTGCAACTCTGTATCGACTATCGGGAGTTGAACAAGCTTACAGAAAAGAATAAGTATCTGATCCCAAGGATTGACGATCTATTTGATCAGTTGGTCGGGTCAACAGTATATTCGAAGTTAGATCTGAAATCCGGCTACTACCAATTAAGGATATGGGAAAGCGACATCCCAAAGACGGCATTCAGCACGCGGTTTGGGCATAAAGAGTTCACGGTCATGCCGTTTGGGTTGACCATTGCGCCATCCGTGTTTATGGATCTGATGAACATGAGATTCAGATAGCACCTGGACTGTTTCGTGATAGTATTTATCGACGATATCTTGGTGTACTCGTAGTGTGAGGACGATCACTACAAGCATCTGCATATGGTGTTGGAGACGCTGAGAAGGAATCAGTTGTATGCTAAGTTCTCCAAGTGTGAGTTATTGTTATCCTCGGTAGCATTCCTTGGTCATATTGTTAGTGTAGAAGGGATAGCGGTGGATCCGGTGAAGATAGTGGCGATACGAAAGTTGACTATGTTGTCTACAGTGGCGGAAATCCGGAGCTTTCTGGGTCTTGCTGGCTACTACAGGCGCTTCATAGAGAACTTCTTGCGGATAGTGCTACCACTCACGATGTTGATAAGGAAGGATCAAAAGTTTGTGTGGTCGTTGGAGTCCGAGCCAGCTTTTAAGGAATTGAAGAGGCGGTTGACCATGATGCCTATTTTATGTTCGCTGACTAGGACCGAAGGGTTTGAAATCTATAGTGATGCTTCGGGCCATGGTTTGGGCTGTGTTCTGCTACAGCATGGGAGCGTGACAGCCTATGGTTGACGACAATTGAAGGTTCACGAGAGGAATTATCCGGTTCACGACTTAGAGTTAGTGGAAGTGATATTTGCTCTTAAGCTGTGTAGGCACTACTTGTACGGTGTGAAGGTCGATATCTACACCGATCATAAGAGCCCGAAGTACTTGTTGGATTAGAAGGACCTGAACATGAGGCAGCGGAGGTGGATGGAGTTCCTGGCAGACTACACCTTCGAGATACATCATGTACCTGGGAAAGGAAATGCAGTGGTGGATGCATTAAGTCGCAGGGCTCCTGCGCAGCCCAGCTGGTTGTCGGTACATGATGAGAGTTTGGTCCGTTATTTGGAGGAATTATAGATCTCCTGCGTCGACAAGCAGATTAGTGTCGAGGTGAAATTGTATTGGACAAAGGTGCAGTATGACCTAGCTGATAGGGTTCGACGGGCTTTGGTTCAGGATATCATCATGAAGCAGATCTTAGATGAATCTTTGGATGGGTCAAATTCCCAATTTGTTGTTGTGGATGGACTGTTAAGGAGGGACGTTCGTCTATGCGTCCCTAGTGCGGATAACCTTTGGGAGGACTTGATGTACGAGGCTCATCATACCAAGTACTCAATCCACCGGGGGAGACGAAGATGTATAAAGACATGAAGAAGTTGTTCTAGTGGCCAGGACTAAAGAAATATGTAGCACTTTATGATGCCAAGTGCCAAAAATGTGCCTTAATGAAGGCGGAGTGCCAGAAGCCCGGAGGATTCTTAAAGTCCTTACCTATCCCGGAGTGGAAGTTCAACGATATTTCTTTGGATTTTGTGCATGGTTTGCCAAAGTCGCAGAGGGGAAATGACGTCATCTGGGCGGTCGTAGATATATTGACAAAAGTGTCGCACTTCATCGTGAACAAGAAGGAAGATTCGGTGGAAAAGTTAGCCAAACTCTATGTAGATAATATTGTTTGATTGTATGGTGTGCCCCGCAGTATTGTTAGTGACCGAGATGGACACTTCACGTCGAGTGACTGGAGGCTGGTGCATGGTCTGTTGGGAAATAAGTTGAGTTTCAGCACAGCCTTTCATCCACACATGGATGGTCAGACCGAGAGGGTCAACAGGACGATGGAGGACATGCTTTTAAAGTAGTGGGAAGATCACTTGTACATGGTGGTGTTTGCATATAACAATAGCTATCAAGCGAGTATTGGAATTGCGCCTTTCAAGGACTTGTATGGGAGAAAGTGTCGCACATCATTGTCTTGGTTGGAGACAGGAGAGTCGAAGTTATTCAAACGTCAAGCGGCGGAAGATGCCACTTCAATGATACGTAGAATTTAGGAACGGTTTAAGATCGCTCGGGACAGGCAGGCAAAATACTATAACGCTAAGCATAGGAACATTGAGTTCGTTGTTGGCGACCGGGTGTGTTTGAAAATCAAGCCGTTCAAGGGTGTCTCGCGGGTTCGACGGTTGAAGAAGCTGGGTCCGAGATACCTTAGACCGTTTGAAATGCTGGAGTGGGTTGGAGAAGCAGGGTATCGATTGAAGCTATCAGTGGAGTTGAGTGGGCTTCACGATGTGTTACACGTATCGGTGTTGCGTAAGGCGGTGCAAGAGCCTTTGCAGGTCATTGCGGTCGATCAAGGGTCGGTTGATTACGGGTTGACAGCAAAGGTCAAGACAGTACGCATTGAAGACTTTGAAGTCAAATGACTCCGCAATAAGGAAATCTGAATGGTTAAAGTCTGTTGGGATAACTGTGGATGTGAGGAGCTTTCATGGGAGCGAGAGTAGACTATGTTGGAGAATACCCCGAGTTATTCCACTCAGGTAACATTTAAATTTTGTGTACCTTTACATAATTTCGGGACGAAATTTTTTAAAGGGGGGAGATTTGTAACACCACAAAAATTGTAATCGAACCGGTCGCATCCTAAGGAATTTTTGGTGCCTTCATAGGGGTACACGACCTGGAACACGGGCTTGTCCAAGGCCGTATCTTTCTCTGTGTTGGTCGGCTGTCTCCAAAAAGGGACAAGGCAGGAAACACGACAGTGAAAAGGGCGTGTCAAGCGTGACACAGGCGTGTGCATACCCGTGTCATCACCCGTGTTCCCAAGAGACGTGACGGTAGGCGTGGTAGTTATCTGTGATACGCCCCAAGGTCACGGGCGTGTCAGGACACGACACGGGCATGTCAGGTTGAGACACGGGCGTGTCTTGACACATGTCCTCTTTTGTGCTCGACGATCGTGCCTAAATCGTGGCACACGGCCTGGGATACGACCGTGTGCAAGGCCGTGTTTTGCGCAGGATTGACGAATTTTGGGCGGATCTGAGCCGTTCATTTTCTTTAAATAAGATCTGACGACCCAGGTGTGTTCCTGCTTTATTAAGGCCTGGAATTGATGATTAATTCCTCATTTTCTCTTAAGCTTTATCTTTCTAAGGAGTTAGAGAGAGGGGAGAGCAAGGAGGAAGGAAGAGGAGGATTCTGGCTGCCGGCGGAGCATCGGAGCACTGAATCAAGACCGAGACCGGATCGGCGGAGGAAACTCCCTTGCGAAGATTTCCATCCAGATAGATTCCCATGGCACAAAAGCGAACTACAAGGGTAACGATTCTCAACTTGAGCATGTGAAGCTCTCCTTCTTTTGCATAAGGAAACTCGCGAGTGTGCGGTGAGTCAGTGATGTTCCTTGTGGTTGACGTGAATAATCCCCCTTGTGTTGCATATAGAGTCCGGAACCGAATTACGGACAAATGCATTGCGTGTGAAACCTACCCGGACGTGTTGGTCTGGATCAGTGATGTTGCATATTGTATGGTTTGTGGGAGAAGACTCCGTGCTTTGTTTTTTTGGGTTTCTACACGGTAGATTGCAACAGGGATCCTTGGGGATTAACTCCAAGGTGCACCCGGAAAACTGAGCGGAAATATAGTTCTACTAACATGGAGTCCGGGGAGCCATCCTTGAACATAACTGGGTTATCTGATGTTTGGAAATGTTTTGGGATCCGAGATAAGCTTGGCCCGTGCGTACGCCTTAAAGTGACTATGCGGAGTGAGCAACAGGCAAGTGGAATCAGACCTGGGCTATGTGGTTTGATGCTAGAGACCCAAAAGAGGGACTGGTCGTTGGCATAGTCGGGAGTCTTATATTGTGGTCAGAAAGACTAAATGCTCACGATGTTGCCATTCCGGGGATGGTGGTGAAGCCATGGAATTGACCGGATTCACCGATAATGTGCCCTGATTGCACGAGGTGTTTGGCCGCGCGAGCCTACACCTGTGGCAAAGTATGTTTGTACTTTATTGTTTAGCTGGGCTAATGAAATGCAGGGAAGGAGCACTGCCATCCCGAGTAAGGAGCGGGGTCGTTATAATTTGGTCGGCTTTGGATAACCATTACTTTATTTACCACCGTGCGGTGGAATGTTGCTTGCAGGTGCTGCGGAGCCAAGTACCAAATAGCGGGTTGAAGCCCATGTTGCTGAGCTGGGCCTCGAAGGCCAAAGTGAATTGTTGTTTTTATTTTTATCATTTGTGGCCGGCCTGCGAGCCGATGTATGTAAATCATTAATTTGTTAAGTAAATTCTTGTAAAGCCATAAGGCCAAGTACTTTCAGAATATTTGTTATTTCATTCCTATGGAAGTATGTGGACATTCATGATAGTTGTTATTCAATTATGGTTTTTTCCAACTGTTTAAAAGCTTCCGCTAGAATGCTCTGTGTTAGGGCAAGTTGTTATAGTTAGATTTTTGATATTCTTATATAATTCTTCCGACTGTCCGTGATATATGGCGTCGGGTTCTAGCTGGACCTTCTATTATATGTCATTCGACATATGGGGGTGTTACATCCACAATAGCCCAGATTTGTATGAAGTCACCATTAAACTAAGATGAATTAAGTTTGTATTTGATGCTCTATTTGTTAAGTGTTTACATGACTTAATTGTTAATTGTAGATCAATGTCAGTCTATAATGAGTCACCAAACACAGGACCGTAAAATGTAATCCCTCATTGTGTGATCCATGGTGTTGACTTATGTGTAGCCTCTCTATTGGGACACACTTTCCTTTCAAGCACTAAGGATAATACAATAGAAGGATGCGGATATTTATAAATAATCAAGATTTTAAGTTTTTCAGAAAAACTCAAGTCTTTTTCTCGAGTACTATAAGTTGTACTCGAGAAGGACTTTTGGCTATTCTCGAGAAAGTCTTGCCTTCATGACGAATAACAGAAGTAGTTCTTGAGAAAGCTTCTTGCTCTTCTCGAGAAGGGCTTTTATTCTCGAGTAATATATGGCATTTCTTCTCGGAATATTTGTTTTCCAGATAAAAATTTGTCTAAGTCTTTTTCTTGAGAAGACCAATGTTATTCTCGAGAAGACTATCTTCTTTTCTCGAGTTGTAGAATGTATGTGTCGAGAACCAGACTTTTGTTCTCGGGATGAGTCATTGTTCTCGAGGACTAGAATATTTTTCTCGAGAACAATATATCATCTTTCTCGAGTACTTCCTTTCTTTCTCGAAACTGCAGTTTTCCACCTCCACATATTTTCTAAGTATTTTTCTCGAGATAGCCTTTTGTTCTCGAGAACCAAAATTATTCTTCTCGAGAACTATAAACAATTTTCTCGAGTAGTTTTCTTCTTTCCCGAGTAAACTGTTTTCTTCCTCCACATCATATTTCTCTAAGTCCTTCTCTCGATAACTGTCTTATTGTTCTCGAGTAATAGAACTCTTTTGTTCTCGAGTAAAAGCCTTCTTCTCGAGAACACCCTGGTCTATTTTTCTGAAAATGTCTAAGTCCAGACAGACGATTATTTCAAACATAATTAATTCGTGATTGGTCCACGTGGATGTCATTAATGACGATTATGACAGTTAGGGTAATCCTATAAAAGGTCTTGTCATTTTTGACTAACCCTAAGAATTTTTCAAGAAGATTTTAAGAAGAATTTTTCAGCCACCGCTAGAAGAATTTTTCAAGTTTCCTGAATCTGATTTCTCTTTCAAAATTGAGTGTCGTAGATCATCTTCTTCGTTGACAAGGGCTTTCGATTTAGATTGATTAAGAGAAGATTGATTTTCAAGCTCGAGATTTCTGTCAATGACAAATCCTCTACTTGATCGTGTCAGTCCAGAAGTTTTCAGATCCAGAAATTGTTGATTCCTCTTCAACATATTCTGATAAAGCCGCACAGTTCAAAAGGAACAAGAATAGGCAGATTCATTTCAGATCTGAGAACAATTACTGTTTGTATTTTCTATTTATTTTATTCTTGTAGGAGATATTTCTCTGAGTTGTAGGAGTTGTTTACTCCGAGTTTTTGTAGGAAGTTTTTATCTTCCGAGTGTAGATCTAGATTTGGGATCGAGTTGTAGGAACTTTGTTCCGAGGTGTAGGATTGGTTTCAATCTGAAATTAGTGGAGTAGTCGAGTCTAGTGCTTCAATAGATCGGTGAGTCGAAAGTGGATGTACCCAAGGTTGGGGAACCATTATAAATCTCTGTGTCCTCTGTGATTGCTTGGTTGATATTCTGTGTATAGCTCATTATATTTTTTATTACGCAAAAATACGCATAACTCTCTTATTCACCCCCCTCTAGGTGATTTAGGTAAGACAACTTAAAACATTTTCAATTGGTAACAGAGCGAGGTTATTCATAAAAAGGTTAACACCTTGAACAGATCTGCCTTAGTTGTCTTTAGAGTTATCCAAGCATGGATAAGGCCAAGGATTTTGCCAAGCTTCCACAGTACACAAAGACTGACTTTCCCAAGCGGAAAGAAAGGATAAAGTTCATCATGGAAGCTGTGGATCCAAGAATCTTCATGATTATTGAAGAAGGTCCTTACGTTCCAATGACTATCTCCACTATAGATCCTACTAAAAAGGTTCCTAAGAAATTGATGGATCTAGATAAAGATGAGATGGCACTTGTCTCGTTGGACAAGAAAGCTAAAAATATTATAGCAAGTGCAGTCGATGATTTTATACTGTAGAATCTCATTCACTGCCAATCTGCTAAGGAGATGTAGCAGTCCCTTATTACCTTGATGGAAGTCACTGAAGAAGTTAGGGATGACAGAAGATCCCTATTGAATCAAATGTATGAAGCTTTTTGACAAGGATCAAATGACTCAATTGCATATACATTTGAAAATTTCTTCAAGATTGTCAACAGCCTAAGAGTATATGGCCAGGTTTTCACAAATGGTGAGCTGAATGATAAGTTCCTGAGGTCCCTGACTAAGGAGTGGGATAATAAAGTCTGGGCTATCAGGGAGTTTGGTAAGTTAGCAGAAACAGACCCTCAGAATCTCTTCGGGAAGCTAATGTTTTATGTGCTGCAGATTAACTCTAGAAAAGCTGAAGAAGAGAAGAGTCGGTCGTCATCCAAGGAGAAGTCTGTCGCTCTAAAGGTAGACAGCTCAAGAAAGGTTAAAGCTGCTTCACTTGCTCATGCATAAGAAGACAATGAAGAAAAAACTTCAGAGCCAAACACTTCAGCCTCAGAATTATCTGAAGGAGAGTTTTCTCTACTCTCAAGGCAGTTCAAGAAATTCTTGAACAACAAGAAGCAATGGAGAGGCAAGGATGCCTTACACAGAAGATCATGACATGATGGTGATCGAGACAGAAAAGGCTCAAGCAGCCATGACAGGTATAACACTAAACAGAATAAACATATTTCTACTAACATTGTTTGTTACTATTGTAATAAGCCAGGTCATGTCATCGCTGATTGCCCTCATAAGGAGGGTGGAAAGAGAGAGGAAAAGAAATCCTCATATAATAAGAAGAGGACAGAAAGAAGCCTTGTAGCCAAGAAGGGCAAAACTCTTAGCGACTCTGACTCTTCTGAGTCAAGTGAAGAAGAGGAAGCATACTTCGGGCTAATGGCTCAAACTGATGAAGAACAAGAACCCCAGTTCACTGGGAAGGTAAATTCTCATACTCCTCTTTCTGAATCTGAAGTTTCTGAACATGATCATGAGGACAGCTCTTCTAATGATGAGTCTGAACTCATGGCCCAATACAAAGACTTGATCAAGGCTTATGACAAATGTCGAAAAGTCGTGAAAACTCAAGCCAAAGAGATAAAGTCTCTCCAGGCTGAAGAGAGCACTTTGAGAGAGGAAGTCGCCAAGACGGACTCACTCAGAGAGAACTTCAATGCTGCCATTGAAGAATACAATAAGGCTCTCGAGCACCTTGATCTGAAAGAGAAGATCATAAAAGAACTGGAAACACAACTTGATGCAGAAAAGAAACTTGTTAAAAGTTTCTCAAATCCCAAGATTGTCCTTCCTTTCGTTGCTGAATTCTCAACTAAGGCCAAAGGTGCTGGGCTAGGCCATGTTGAAGCTCCTAGTAAATCTTCTAGGAGGAATAAGGCTCAGAGAAAGAAAAAGGCGGACAGGAAGGCTTTGGCCAAAGAAAGGGGGAAAGCTCCTCAAGATCAGACTTCTTTTAAGAAAGTCATATTTCCAATGAACGAGTTTGATCTTAACTTGTCCTACGGTCACTTTGTAAGGCCTACTTATGTAGAGCCCAAGTCTCATTACCAAGGATGGACTCGTCCCTAGAACTTTGGTGAGAGTGTCTTTAAGTCACCTTATGAAGAAATTACTCTTCATAGATTATGGCCCTTATAATCATGGTCATAACATCAAGAAGGCACAAAAGGTAAAGCCTATTGTAGAAAAGCCTCTCAG
Source organism: Platanthera guangdongensis (assembly GCA_039583875.1). Lineage (NCBI taxonomy): Eukaryota > Viridiplantae > Streptophyta > Magnoliopsida > Asparagales > Orchidaceae > Platanthera > Platanthera guangdongensis. Next base: position 161,452,460 of record CM077158.1, read on the forward strand.
GGAGAAGAAGACATGTGATTGCCATCACCATGAAGCTTCTTCCTCCAGAATACTGCCCCTACTAGATGACCATCTCAAAAGGTCAAGCAGTAGAATTTGAGGCAAAGATACAATAAGTTTGACGGTTGATGCTGTGGCAAAATTGGTCACTTTTCCATTGACTGCTGGTTTAACTCCAGAAATTTTGCAACTCCTCCAGTTAGCAATGTGAGAAAGACCACTCATAATGCTAATACTTGTAGGGGGATTGTTCTAACAAGAGACCAAAGAACCAAAATGTTTGGGTTCCTAAGGCAAATTGATTTGTAATTGCAGGTAAGTCCAAAGGCCACCAGAACTCCTATCTGGTATTTGGACAGTGGATGCTCTCGGCATATGACCGGGATAAGAAGCCTTCTTCAGAATTATTCTCTAGTGTTGAACGGGCCAAAGGTCATCATTGGAGGTCCAGACCGAGGAATTACTAAAGGCTATGGTATGATCTCTAATGGTAGTGTATCCTTCTCAGATGTGGCTTATGTTGAAGGATTGGAACACAATCTCATAAGCATAAGACCGCTCTGCGATAAAGGATATGTTGTTGAATTTCATGCAGATAAGTGCGTGATAAAATCGGTTGACAATATGGAAACGATTCTATCAGGAACTCGAAGCAGAAATATATTTTGTTTCAATTTCATTTGTATATACTCTTCTACACCAGTGTGGTTTATGGCTAAAGATAGTGCGTCTTTTGGTGACCAGTGGCACAAGAGATTAGCACAAATTAATTTCAAAACTATTAATAAATTATTTTCACTTGATTTAGTATGTGATGCCCTAAATGTCAAGTATGTTAAAGATATACATTGTCACGCATGTGTAAATGGAGAGCAAACAAGGGCTACCTTTAAAAGCGTTATTGGCAAAGATTCTAATAGATGTTTACATCTACTTCATATGGACTTGTTCGGTGTACTGCAAGTTAGAAGTTTGGGAGGTAAGGATTATACATTGGTTATTGTTGATGATTACTCGCGCTTTGCATGGGTGTTCTTTCTAAAACACAAGTCAGATACCTTTTACATCTTTACTAATTTTGTCAGGCAAGTCCAGAATGTATACAACTGTTCCGTAGTCAAAATCAGAAGTGACAATGGAACAGAGTTCAAGTATCGGGCCATGACAGAATTTTGTGAAATCTTAGGTATCTTTCATGAGTTTTCCTCTCCTTTTACTCCTCAACAGAACGAAGTAGCTGAGAGAAGGAATAAAACACTCATAGAGGCCTGCAGGACCATGTTGAGTGATGCCTCACTACCGGAATACTTCTAGGCTGAAGCAGTCAACACCGCATGCCATGTGCAAAATCGAGCACTCATAAACAAGAATCACAATAAGACACCTTACGAACTTCTAAAGGGTAGGAAACTGACTATTGCATATTGTAGAATCTTTGGATGTAAGTGCTTCGTACTTAACAACGGCAAGTATCACACAACCAAATTTAGCGAAAAGAGTTTTGATGGTATTTTGTAGGGTATAGTAGCCATAGTAAGTCATATAGTATATTTAATAGAAAAACTCTGGTTGTAGAAGAATCTATTCATGTTGTATTTGATGAGACAAGTTTGCTGCAAGGCAACTCTTCTAGTGTGCTTATTAAAGATGCAGCTTCAAAGCTGAAAGAACTAAAATTGGATGAGAAAATTGATGAAAAAGGTGAAAAGTTCATCAAGATCACCACTCCAACCCCGATTGGAGAGATTTATGATCATGATGAAGAGACCATTCAAGTTGATGTAGTCACTCCTGTGGTGGAAGAAGCTCCAGATGCAAGAACCTTAGAGCTCAGACACTTGAAGGATCACTGAATGGACCAAATCATAGGAGATCCCCGAGATGGTGTCAGAACTCGTAGAGGTACAACTAATGAGAATTTATTTTTTATTTTTCTGTCACAAGTTGAACCGAAGAAGTTTGAGGAAGCAAACTCAAACGCATCATGGATAATAGCAATTGAAGAAGAACTGAAACAGTTAAAGCATTGACATGTCTGGAAGCTTGTTCCAAGTCCCAAAGGCAAGAATATCATTGGGACAAAATGGGTCTACAGGAACAAGATGGATGAGGATGGAACTATCATAAAGAACAAGGCCAGACTCGTCATCAAAGGATACTGACAAGAAGAAGGAATCGACTTCGACGAGATATATGCTCTAGTGGCAAGGCTGGAGGCAATTAGGTTATTTATAGCATATGCTGCACTTAAGGGCTTCACTGTCTATCAGATGGACGTAAAGTCTGCTTTCCTTAATGGTGATATAAAGGAAGAAGTGTATGTGGAACAACCTCCAGGTTTCATTGATTCTAACTTTCCTGATCATGTTTACCTTCTGTTTAAAGCATTATATGGCCTGAAACAAGCTCCTCGAGCTTGCTATGAGATGATATCTAACTTTCTTCTTGAGAACAAGTTCACAAGAGGAAAGATAGATATGACATTATTTCTTAGGGAAATAAAAGGCAAGATTTTGCTAATGCAAATCTATGTCGATGATATTATATTTGGCTCTACTGACGACAACCTCTGCAAAAATTTTTCCAAACTTATGCAAGGGAAGTTTGAAATGAGTAGTATGGGAGACCTGAAGTATTTCTTAGGACTTCAAGTGAAACAATCTGAAGATGGAATTTTCATCTCTTAGAGGAAGTTCACAAAGGAGTTGATTAAGAAATTCGGAATGGAGAATGCAACCTCTATGAGGACTCCAATGGGCTTAACTATGTCTCTGGACAAGGATGAGAAAGTAAAACCTTTCGATGAAACCAAGTATAGAAGCATTATTGGATACTTGCTTTACCTTACTGCTAGTTGACCTGATATAATGTTTTCAACATATGTGTGTGCTAGATTTCAAGTGAACTCTAAGGAATCTCACTATGCTGCTGCAAAGCGAATTTTGAGATACCTTAAAGGTACACCAAATCTTGGCTGATGGTACCCAAGAAGTAATGACTGCGAACTAATTGGTTTTTAAGATGCAGACTTTGCAGGTAGTAAAGATGATAGAAAGAGCAATTCCGGGACTTGCCAATTCCTTGGAAGGAGGCTCATTTCTTGGACAAGCAAAAAACAGAATTGTGACGCAATCTCAATGGCCGAGTCAGAATATTTTTCTGTCGGCAATTGTTGTGCACAATTGCTATGGATAAAGAATCAACTGGAAGATTATAATCTCAAAGTCCAAAACATCCCTTTGTTTTGCGACTCCTCCAGTGCAATTGCAATAGCCAATAATCCAGTCTCTCATAGCCGAACAAAGCACATAGAGTTATGATATCATTTTATCCGGGAGCATGTGGAGCATGGGGACATAGATCTTCAGTATGTCCCAATAGATAGGCAAATTGCAGATATTTTCACGAAGCCGCGGGATGAGGCTAAGTTCTCATTTTTCAAAACAGAACTTTGTATGCTCAACAAGGATGAAGGAGAATGAACACAAAAGCATCAGACAAGGACACGATCTGGTTCTAGTTCAAAAATAAAAAAATATATTCAGACTCTGGACTTTATTTCTCGAGTAGAAGTATTTTACTCGATAATAGCAACTTCCTCTCGAGAACTGCTAGAAGACTTATCGAGTACAAGGAAACTAATTCTCTAAAAGACTTCTCGAGGACATGTATTTTACTCGAGTACTATATATTCTACTCGAGATCAACTTATCTCTACTCGATAACACGGAGTATTCATCTCGAGACCAAGGCTTTTTCTACTCGAGACAAAGACTCATTATACTCGAGTGCTCTGGATTTCTTCTCGAGAACAATTCTTCTTCTAGAGAACTGTGGTGTCATTTTCTTCTTCAAGGCCAAATTTTCATATCGGCACCCAAGAACTTAGCCGCCTCTTCCAGGTATTTTTAATCATTATTTATCTACTTAATCATCATAATTAGAGGTAAATCTAAATCGAAATAAATCCAAGAGAATTTTAGTCTTGATTTCAAAACCCCTCTCGAGAAAACTGTTTCGTCTTCTTCATCTTTGTCGTCTACCGCCAGTCCATTTCCTCATTCGTCAGCCAGCACTAGATCTATTTTTCTTCATCAATGGCGTCGTCCTTCAAGCTAGGGATTGGGAGTGAACTATGTTCTTCTGGGATATTCGAGATTTCCGACAATTTCATAAATGTTCTTCTACTGCTCGACACAGCTGGTTTGTCCTTTATTCTTGAAAACTCTTGCATAATTTTCACTTCTGAAGTAAAAGAATTCTTCAAGAATGCCAAGGTTAATAGAAATGGGAAGTTAATCAAGTCTAAGGTTCAGTCTCTCAACGTAAAGATGTCTGCACAATCTATTTCTCAGTTTCTTAAACTTCCAGTTATAGATATAGAAGATGATATAATAGGCAGTGATTATGAGAGAGACTACAGTTTCTGTGGAATAGATCAGTCTTCTAACACCATTAGAAGACAATATATGAATGCAGAAAGCAAGCTTTTGGCTGACATTTTAGGAAAAGTTATGATTTGTAAGACAAGTTCAATCAGTTATATAACTCCAGAGTTCTTTGACCTTATGACTATTGTAATCTGTAGAAGGAAATTCCAACGGGGAATGATGTTATTTGAAAAGATTAAGGGATGCCTTCAGAGCCCCAATTATGGAAGGATTATCTCTATGTATCTCAATCAGATGAATCCCACTATTTTTCCATTGAAAAAGGGTACAGACATCCATCGCATGAAGAAGGTGTCTATACACTCCATCCAGAGATGGGAAGTCAAGTTAAAGAAGACAGACTTACCTCGAAAGGATATAGAAGATGTGGACAGGACCCCATCTCCTCTTCACATAAAATAACTGACCCAGTTATTGAGGGGGAGCCTATATCATCTGTCTCAGCCCTGCCTGCTCAAGATATTCCTGCTGCTACAACTTCAGAAATTCCTATCTCAGTTCCTGCTGCTGCTGCCACAGTATTTCTTCCTTAAGTCACTCCTACTGCTGTCAACAACCCTTCAGACGAAATTCTCCCTACTGCTATAGAATTACTTCCTCCAGATACTACTATTGCTATTTCAGAAATTCTAGCCTCTATTCCCTCTGCTGCTGCTACTTCCTCCTCATTGCTGCACTCTAACACAAACTTTCCTGCTGCTGACTCAGAATTTCCAGATGCTGTAGATCAGACAAATGCCCAGAATCAAGCTGAAATTCTTTCTACTGAAGAATATATCAATATAATGATAGAGGAATTATCTTCCTCATCACCCCTCTTCCCAGCTACTGCAGATCTTGCTCCATCTACAACAACTTCTCCCAAGTCTCCAGCACAACTAGAAAAATCTCCATCTCCTGCACAGTCTCCAGGACATAAAGCTGATCAATCTCCAGCTAACTCTCCTACTCAACCAGAAATATCTATAGAATAATCTCATGTACAAGAAACTGATAAGTCTCCTACTGAAGATATACAAGATGATGATGTTGTCTCAATCCATGACTCAGATGAAGAAATTCCAGTTGAAGTTGTTGAACAAAGACTTCCACGTCTTCATTTTCAGATTCCTACCTTACTTCCAAAACTTAATGAAGATGAAACCAGTATAGTCAACCGAAGAAAAGCCTCCCCTTCCATGGACAGTTCCTGCTCGGCCTCTTCCATCTCCTCAAAAAGAAGTCTTCCCTGAAGGATCAATTCTTCAAAAAATTGAAGCAATGCTTGCTGAACAGAGAAAGTATTTTGATGATCCTCTGAAAGTGATAATAGATAAAGTAAGTGCTTTGGAAAAAGATATGATTCGAGGATTTGCTAAAATCCAAGACAATACTGATGAGTTTAAAAAGCTTCTGCAAATTGGTGGCAAAGCCATAGACCATACTATTACCATTATTGGTACAGTCATGGAGCAATTTGTTACTCTTGCCAACAATCAAATTCTCCTTGACAAGAGAGGTGATGAAAGAAATTTCAAAATTTGTGAAGAAGTGGGCAAGTTCAAAGAAGATGTCATCAACACACTCTCTGTAGAAGTCAGAAAGGGGGAGGACAAAGTGAATGAATTGTTAGAAAAACAAGATGCAACTATGAAAAATCAATGGGATTATCAATTAAAAGAAATTCAAACATCTGTTCTCAAGGAAATCAAGAGTACCAAGTTATACACCTATGATACCTCTGTTTGGATGCACAATCAGCTGTTTCTTGAATTTGCAATAAATCCAAATGCACCTCATCCTGACAATCTAGATGTCAACAGACTTTCTCTCCTCCTCCAGATTATTTTGAAGGACCTACTCCAACACACTTTGAAGGACCTCATCTAAATTATTTTGAAGGACCTCCTCCTGATGTCTATGAACAGGTATGGGAATCTAAGCAGACAGGACTGCCTCCTCATCCTCATGAAATTCATAAAGCAAAGAGAAGAAAGTATTGTGATGGAGCCTCTACAAGCAGATCTACTCCTCATCCAGAAGCTGAAGGGAAGAGAACTCAAGAATATGCTGAAGTTTGGAGTCCAACCTCCAAGTCCCTTATTTTGGAAACCTTGAAGCTAGTGGTTGATTTTAATGAGAACAGAGGCTTGCATTCTAGTTCAGATGAATGGGAAATATATGAGAAGCCCCTCACTAAGAGAAGAATCTATAATATGATACATTGCAGAAACAATCCTAAGGCTCTTCCAAGACCACCCAAGTACTTCCCAAAGCCCTACAGTTATCAGAAGAGACAACAGGACAAGCTTGATAGACAAGGAAAGCAACCTTCTCAAGACCAGTAAACTTATGATGATAGAAGTTCACTTTTGAAATTGTAGAATTTAATTCTCTTGGACAATTTCCTACTTATATGAACTTTTAATTCTGATCTGATTTTACATATTAGTGCATTTCTTCATATTTTCATGCTATTAGTATCTTTATGTGATTTTCTCTTAAAGTAATTCACCTTAGTGTAGAGGGTTCTGACTTCTACAAATAGGGGGAGATTGTTGGGTATTGCATCCACAATAGCCCAGATTTGTATGAAGTCACCCCTAAACTAAGATGAATTTTGTTTGTATTTGATGCTCTGTTTGTTAAGTGTTTACAAGACTTAATTGCTAAGTGTAGACCAATGTAAGTCTACAATGAGTCACCAAACACAGGACCATACAATGTAATCACTCATTGTGTGATCCATGGTGTAGACTCATGTGTAGCTTCTCTATTAGGACACACTTTCCTTTCAAGCACAAAGGGAAAGACAATAGAAGGATGCTGATTTTTATAAAGAATCAAGATTTTAAGTTTTTCAAAAAAAGTTTATGTCTTTTTCTCGAGTACTTTAAGTTGTACTCGATAAAGGACTTTTGGCTATTCTTGAGTAAGTCTTTTCTTCATGTCGAGTAATAGAAGTTGTTCTCAAGAAAGCTTCTTGCTGTTCTCGAGAAGGGCTTTTGTTCTCGAGTAATATATGGCATTTCTTCTCGGGAAATTTGTTTTCCAGATAAAAATTTGTCTAAGTCTTTTTCTCGAGAAGACCAATGTTATTCTCGAGAAGACTATCTTCTTTTCTCGAGTTACAGAGGGTATGTGTCGAGAACCAGACTTTTGTTCTCGAGATGAGTTTTTGTTCTCGAGAACCAAAATATTTTCTCGAGAACAATACATCTTCTTTCTTGAGTGCTTCCTTTCTTTCTCGACACTATAGTTTTCCACCTCCACATATTTTCTAAGTATTCTTTTTCGAGACAGCCTTTTGTTCTCGAGAACCAAAATTATTCTTCTTGAGAACTATAAACAATTTTCTCGAGTAATTTTCTTCGTTCCCGAGTAAGCTGTTTTCTTCCTCCACATCATATTTCTCTAAGTCTTTCTCTCGAGAACTGTGTAACAACCCCCTCCGTTCATATGGTATATTCTAGAAGGTCCGGCCGGGGCCCCACAGGATATATCACAAAATAGGCGGTGAAGGTACAGGATGATACCAGAGTAGCGCATCGCACCTATCACACAGCATTCTAGCGGAAGCCTAGACTACAACTTGAACTCCTCATGAATGTCCAAATATAAACTCCACATTTTATATAATATAGGAATGTCTTACAACAAGTCAACATAGTTGGCCTTATGGCCTTACATGACTATCAAACAGTGGCCTAAACAAATTGGCGCGCAGGCCGGCCACAATAAAAGAAAACACACAACAACACAGATAGCCTTCGAGGGCTAACATCAGTAGCAGCAACACCAGCAGGAACATCAACCTCCATGCGTCCCGCTCGGCTCTCCAGCACCTTTATAGGGACAATCCACCCAACGGTGGCAAACAAAAGCAACGGTCAGCGTTCAGCTGACCAAATTATAATGACCATACCCCTTCTCTCGGGGCAGCGGTATTCTTCCCTACAGGCATATCATATCACAAGTATGGTAATATATCATCATAATGTGCTTTCACACACACAAGCCATCACAACCGTTCGCCACCCGGCCCAACGGTCTGTGCACTCAGGGCACATTCTTGGTGTTCTGGCAAATCTCTTTCCCACCACCGTATCAGGGTCACAATCCAACGGTAAATCTCTTGAGCATTTACTCCATGGCGTGCAGCCGGAGTTAGTCTTCCTCCACCGGGATGGCCCGTAGCCCCCCATTGTGTCATGGCGTGCAGGCCGAAGACTCTTGTTATGTGCTCCAACAGACCGCACCTTTTGGTCTCACATCGGACGGACATAGCGCAGGTCGGATCCTCCACCCCCCCCCCCCCCCCCCCCCCGTTGCTCAAATCGCCTTGTCTTCTCCGAGTACAGCGTACTCATGGCTATATCAAAGGCGCGGGTCGGTCTCACCAATCCTGTTCTTGGCATACAGCCTGGGTATTTCTCGATACACATTTCCTTAGCACAACAGCGGGTCTTTTCTGGGCCTCCCAGTACTTCCTGTGACTCTCTCCACAGGTGGACACCGCACAAGCACAAATGTCAGGGGTCTTTCCTGGCTATCATGCCAGTACTTCCTGTTACTCGCTTCACAGGTGGACACCCTACGACATCAAACATCACAAAGGGCCTTTCCTGGTCACACCAGTACTTACTGTGCCTCATTCATAGGTTGGACCCAAAAACCATCACATGGCTATTTTTCCTGGGCTACCCCACCAGTACTTCCTGCTACTCCTTTTCGCAGGCATAACCTATAGACTCCTTAAACTACACGTTATCACGGAGTCTCTTCCAGTTCGTATGCAACATCACCAATCCAGACCAACCTGTCCAGATGGGCTTCACACAACATGCCTATTCCGTACTCCATTTCCGGATCTATATGCTACCAAAGGCGATTTCAAGCATCCACCCAAAGATTCCCAAAATCAGCCACCTCTTGGTGGGGGAAATCACAAGATATGCCAAAAAGAAGCCTTCACATGGCTAGGAAGAAAAGTCGTTACCCTTGACGACCGCTTCGGTGCCATGACCTCAAAGCTTGCTTGAAAGACTCGCAAGAGCGTTTCCTTCGCAACGCCGACTTCGGATTTCTCGTCAGTAACCTACAGCACCACCAGCAGCAGCCCTTCCCCTTCTTCCTCCTTCTTACTCTCTCTCTCTTTCTCTCCAACCTGAAGAAAGATCAAGGCCAAATAAAATGAGAATCACTTCTCAGATTTCGGCCTTTAAGAAAAAGAGGAAGAAGCTTCAGCCCTTGGATCCCAGCTGAAGGAATGGACGGCCACAAAACTGCCAAAAATGCTAAATTTGACCTGACACGGCCTGTGACACGGCCGTGGCCCAGGCCGTGTGCCTCAAGCGGTGGTCAACCGACCTATCCAAACAAGTGACACGCCCATGGAACACGCCCGTGTCATGGGCCGTGTGCGTGGGTGAAAAAAAATCTCAAAACATCCCGAGACTTCACACGGCCTGTGACACGCCCGTGTCCCAGGCCGTGTGCCCAGACACGGCACAAAGACACGCCATGTCAAAATCCATCGTCGGGCTGAGTTCGTCGACCCGATTTGACACGCCCTGTGACACGCCCGTGTCACAGGCCGTGTTCAACCTCTCGATACTGAACACTCATGTCTCGACACTCGATGATCGTCGAGCAAAAGTCGTCGAGCACACGACACGGCCGTGGACACGCTCGTGTCCTGGGCTGTGTGCCTCCTCTCGACACATCGTCGAGCGAAAAATTGTCGACACAAAGGCCGATCGTCGACACAACCTCGACACGCCCTGCGACACGCCCGTGTCGCATGCCGTGTCCGCTGACACGCCCTGGGACACGCCCGTGTCCCAGGCTTTGTCACCCAAAAATTCCTGTTTCAGAAATTTGGACTGTTACAATCCTCCCCTCCATCAAGAACTTTCGTCCTCGAAATTAAGACACAGGAAGGCAATCAGTAATCAGCAAGAAAAATGTTACAACATGCAAAATTTTATGTTACAACATCCTCTCTCCAGATTACAAAAACAGCTCAGGGAACTCTTCGCGCATGGTTTGCTCTCGCTCCCATGTCAGTTCTTCACGGCCGCAGTTGTCCCACCAGACTTTCACCATGTCGACCGTCTTGTTCCGCAACTGTTTCTCGCCTCGATCTTCGATCTGAATGGGTCTAACTCTCATTGTTAGCCCATACTCCACCGGCACACGATCGTCCGCGATTACTTGAGCTGGATCTTTCACGGCCTTCCGAAGCACCGAGATGCGAAAGACATCATGTAACCCACCCAAGTCTGCCGACAAAGCTAGCTGATAAGTCGCTTCGCCAACTCGCTCAACCACTTCAAAAGGACCCAAATATCTTGGACTCAACTTTTTCAATCGTCGAATCCTGGAGACACCTTTGAATGGCTTGATCTTCAAGTAGACCCAATCGCCAACCGCAAATTCCACTTTCCGGTACTTGGCGTTGTAGTACTTCGCTTGTCAATCTTGAGCAATAAGCAATCTCTCTCGAATCGTCCGTATGGTTGAGTTTGCTTCATCAACCTCATTTGGTTTAAAAACCCGAGCTTCGCCCGCTTCTACCCAAGCCAAGGGAGTACTACACTTCCTTCCATATAGAGCTTCATATGGCGCCATCCCAATGCTCGCCTGGTAGCTGTTATTATATGCAAACTCTACCATATAGAGATGATCTTCCCATCTCTTTCCGAAGTCAAGGCCGTACATTCGGAGCATGTCCTCCATTGTTTTGTTGGTACGTTCAGTTTGGCCATCCGTTTGGGGATGAAAGGCCGTACTGAAAGTCAACTTCGTGCCCAACAGTCGGTGAACTAGCCTCCAATCATTTGACGTGAACCGGCCATCTCGATCACTTACGATGCTCCGAGGAACACCGTGAAGCCGCACAATCTGGTCAACATATAACTTTGCCAAACTTTCAACTGAATCATCCCGTCTGTTCGGGAGAAAATGTGCTACTTTCGTTAGCCGGTCCACAATGACCCAAATGGAATCATTTCCTCGCTGCGATCTTGGCAACCCATTCACAAAATCCATGGAAATATCATCAAATTTCCACTCTGGGATCGGCAATGACTTCAAATAACCGCCTGGCTTTTGGCATTCCGCCTTCACCATCGCACATGTTTGGCATTTGGCTACATAAAGGGCAACATCTTTCTTGAGCCCTGGCCACCAGAAAAGTTTCTTCATATCGTTGAACATCTTTGTGCTCCCGGGGTGAATGGAATACTTTGTATAATGCGCTTCATACATCAGTTCTTCCCTCAAGTTCCACACATTTGGGACGCACAAACGGCCTTCTTTACGGAAAAGACCGTCAGTCCAGGTGAATTTGCCAACTGGCCCTTCATTCACATAGCGTAAGAGATCTTCATTCAACTCTATTGCCCGTCGAACTCGGTCTGCAAGGTCACATTGCACCTCAGTCCAGTTCAAACACGCAGTGGCAGTGGAATTCTTGTCAACACAATAAATCTCCAACGCCTCTAGCTCTCGGATAAGACGTGCATCATGCCTTTGTAACCAATTTGCTCTAGCCGGAACCCGCCGACTCAAGGCATCCGCGACAACATTCCCATTCCCGGGCGAAGAGTAAATCTCGAAAGTGTAGTCCCCAAGGAACTCCAACCACCTTCGTTGTCGCATGTTCAAGTCTTTCTGCTCCAAAAGATACTTTAGACTCTTATGATCGGTATAGATCTCCACCTTCACGCCATAAAGGTAGTGTCGCCACAACTTGAGTGCAAAAATCACCGCCGCTAGTTCCAAATCATGGACGGGATAGTTTCGCTCGTGCACCTTCAGCTGGCGTGAGCCATAAGCAATAACCTTTCCATTCTGCAGAAGAACGCAGCCTAAGCCGCTCCCTGAGGCATCACTATAAATCACAAATCCATCGGTTCCACATGGCGAAGACAACACCGATGCCGTGGTCAACCGACTCTTCAGCTCTTCAAAAGCTCGTGCGCAATCTGGCGTCCAAACCCTCTTCTGATCTTTTCGCGTCAGTGTGGTTAGCGGCAAAGCGATCCACGAGAAGTTTTCCACAAATCTTCTATAGTAGCCCGCAAGTCCAAGGAAACTCCGGACCTCGGCCACGGAAGATAAGATTGGCCACTCCTAGATGGCCCTTATCTTCGTTGGATCCACTGCAATGCCCGCTCCACTCACCACATGGCCCAAAAATGCCATTGACGATAGCCAAAACTCGCACTTCGAGAACTTGGCATAGAGCAGATTTTGCCTCAACGTGTTCAACACCAACATCAAGTGAATCTCATGTTCAGCTTCTGACTTTGAGTACACCAGGATGTCATCAATGAACACAATCACAAACAGATCCAGGTACTCACGAAAAATACGGTGCATCAAATCCATAAACACCGAGGGCGCATTGCACAGTCCAAATGGCATGACTGTGAACTCATAGTGCCCATAACGCGTTCCAAATGCGGTTTTGGGAATGTCACCTTCCCGAATTCATAACTTGTAATAACCAGACTTCAGGTCCAACTTCGAATAGACAGTCGATCCCACCAGCTGATCGAATAACTCATCACTCCGGGGTATCAGATACTTATTCTTCTCGGTCAGCTTATTCATTCCACGGTAATCAATACACAACCGCAACCCACCATCTTTCTTCTTTACAAAAAGCACAGGCGCGCTCCCAGGTGACATACTTGGGAGTATATACCCTTGCTCCAGCATTTCTTGTAGTTGAACCTTCAATTCAGCTATCTCTTTTGTCGCAACGCGATATGGCAAGCGGGCCACAGGTTTCGCACCTGGCACCAACTCAATTGTGAAGTCAAACTCCCGCTGGGGTGGTAGCACAGGTAGATCCGTGGGAAACACATCTGTAAATTCTGCCACAATCGGAACCTCGCACACATTGGCCTTAGGCTCAACAGCCTGAATCAGAGCAAAATATCACTCCGCACCCTTCCGAACAGCCTTGACTACCTGGAGTGCAGATATCAACGTCCCGCCCACTCCTCGCATACCCGCGAACTTTGTCTCCTGTTCGGTATTCTGGCCCAACGTGATTTCTTTGGACTGGCAATCAATCATAGCATGCTGCTCCGCAAGCCAATCCATCCCAAAAATCACATCGAATTCCGATATTGGCAAAACAAATGCAGTCAAACGAAAATTCTGACTTCCCAATTGAACCGCCACATCGCAAGCTTGATCCGCAAGCATCCAACAGCCATTCGGCAACACCACTCTGACGCTATCTGTCTTTGCACGACTGGGTATTCCAAGCCGCATAATAAACTCACTAGACAGAAAAGAATGCGATGCACCTGTATCAAACAGAGCTCGCGCCAGCGTGTCCTGAATCATCACAAAGCCTATGACAAACATGTCACACACAAACCGCAAACATACGGGGTACTAAGCAAAGCATACAAATAATAGCATATGCACAACTAAACTCATACCTGTGACCACGTCACTCTGCTTGATGGCCTCATATAGGCCAAGATTGTAGACCCGGGGTTGCGCCTGCGAGGCAGAGGACTCCACCACCGCCTTTCCTTTTTCCGCATAAGATGCTCCCGCCTTCTTTTCACTCTTTGGCGGCATCCGACAATCTCGCGCAATATGCCCCATTCGGCCATAATAGAAGCAGATACGAGTATCTGGCTTGGAGGTTGTTGGGTACATTGATTAAATGTACCTAATTTGAAGAAGCCTCACCCACCTCAATGATATACATCATAATGTATTTGATGTATGTTGAGTTTACTTGTGCAGGTTAAGTAATTACTGGACTGAAGCAAAAAGTTTCTAAGTCCATGTGTCGACACCCAGAGGGAAAGTGCCGACACTTAAGAAGACTTGTGTCGACACCCAGACAAGCAGTGTCGACACTTGGAGTCATTGTGTCGACACCTGGGATGCAGAGTCGACACCAGACAGAAAGTGTCGACACAAGGAGCTGTGTCGACACTCAGTGAAGAAAAGTGCAGACAAAAAGTGTCGACACAAGGAGCTGTGTGGACACCCAGTGAAGCTATGTCTACACCAGAAAGTGTCGACACTTGGAGCTGTGTCGACACTCAGCAAAAGTCAGCAGAAACTAAGTTAAAGTGTCGACACCAAGAACATTGTGTAGACACACAACAAGAAGAGTCAACACTTGAAGAAAGTGTCGACACCAAGAACAAAGTGTCGACACTCAACAGAAGAGTCAGCACATGAATTAAGTGTTGACACCTAGAACAATGTGTCGACACTCAGCTGAAGACTCTACACTTGAAGAAAGTGTCGACACATGGAGCAGTGTCGACACTTAGCAAAGAACAGCAAGATTGTCAAATTATTCTAAGTACAAGTGTCAACACTAAGGGAATGTGTCGACACTCAGCTGAAGCCTCAACAGAAGAATCAAGTGTCGACACAAGGAGCTGTGTCGACACTCAGCAAGTATCAACATAGAAGACTATGTGTCGACACCAAGAAGCAGTGTCGACACTTAACAGATTCAACACAAGAAGTTGTGTCGACACAAAGGAGATGTGTCGACACTTAGTAGAATTCAGCAAAAGAATGAAGATCAAGTACTTGTGTCGACACTCAATTTCAGTGTCGACACATGCAGAAGAAACTGTGTCGAGACAGAATATCTACAACACAAGGAGTTGTGTCGACACCTTATAGACTTGTGTCGACACTTACACAATTGGTGTCGACACTTGGTCTATAAGTGTCGACACTTAAAGACAGAAAGTCTCGACACTTTCAGACAGTTAGAGATTTTCAAGAATTGACTGGATGACTTGACGGCTGCCGTTCTAGCCGGTCTACAGCAACTGTCAGAAATATCAGAAGTCAGTTATGGACTGGACTAGCTGGTTACCATGAAGAAGGTCTATAAATAGACTCTTACAGTTTACAGAAACTGTTGTTCAGATTATTGTTCAAGTAGTTATTGAAGTGGTACACAGAGTATCAACACAAGAAGATCTAGCCGTCCAAGTGCAGATCTAAGAAGTTGGAGAGAGAGGGCTCCATCCAAGAAATCAGCCTTTGGAACTAGGCTGAGAAGAAGGGTTCAGAGATTTTCTGGATCTTAAGAAGCAGAGATCAAGGATCAACTGCAGGAGGATTCATTCTTATTCAGTTCTACTCAAGAAGCTTTGAAGAAAGCTAAGTCAGATTGAATCCAGCTGAGTTCTTCCAAGAACTCATCAAGAAACTCTCAACTCCCCTCTCTTGTTTCTGAGTTGTAGAGTTAATATTTGTAAAATCATTTTAACTTGTAGGATCCTTTGGATCTGAGTGAATTGTAAGCCTGTATTTATAAAGGATGAGGGTAGGGCTTGAGAGCCTGAGTGTAGGAGATTGAAATCTCTGAGTGTAGGCCTTATTGGCTGAGTGTAGGCCTTGATTGGCTGAGTGTAGGACTTTGTGGCTGAGTGTAGGCTTTGGGATAAAGCTGAGTTGTAGGGTCTTGGGCCTGAGGTGTAGGAACCAATTTGGGTTCTGAGACAGTGGCGGAGTTTGGCCGAATCTAGTACACTGCTAGATATGCGAAGGGGGAAAGTGGATGTACCCAAAGCTTGGGGAACCACTATAAAACTCTGTGTCTGCTGTGCTGTGATTGTTGATGTGTATGCTGTGTGTTTGCTGTGATAAAATAGTTAGAAATCTGTGATATTAATTGTTTGCTGCCATTAAAGTTTAAAAAGGATTAGGTCACCTATTCACCCCCCCCCCTCTAGGTGTTTAGGTACCATATCTTTCAAGTGGTATCAAAGCGAGGTTACTCAAAAAGGACTAACAGTCTGAGGAGATCCTGAGTGACAGATTCAGTCTAAGTCAAAATACAGATTCAAGAAAATCAAAAACCATGGGTTCTGATTGCTTAAAACTCGGAAATTATTTACGGTCACGCGGCGACCCGGCGGTTTTATTTGCGAAAAAAGGCGGAAGTGAATTTATTTAAGAAAACGGGGCGCACGTATTTATTTATTTATTTTGGATATAAAAAAGGTTTAGAAATCGAGTTTTAACGAAAGGAGGCAAGTGCACCTATCGTGAGTAGTACAGGATATTCCGGGTGGACTATCGAGGTCGTATTGTTCTCGGGGTCGGTTCGTTTATTTCTACTCTTCCCTGGAGGGGACTATTATTTTACCGATAATTTTATCTTGTCGGGATATTATTTATATAAAGAAAAGGCAGAAAATAAAAGCATAATAAAGGTGGAGCCGATGAAGAGCTCAGCTCGAGGGCACCGAAAAGACATTGAACTAAAATAAATGTTAAATAAAAAGAGCTCCTAAGTTTCTAATTAATTAGGGCGGAGACTTGGCCGTGGAGGCTCCACTAAAATGAACTCACCTATCTCTAGGACTATCGCTCACCTGAACATTAAGACTATTCGACCGGGCTCTCGTCCGACGAAGGATTCCTCTTAATGCCCGCATTACGCTAAGAACCCCGCTATTGGGTGGGGAACCCAATACGGTAGAGTTGGCGCGCCTCCTCTCTCGAGGGTTAGTGCGGAACTCCATTTACCAAGGGGTGATCGGTCCATATGCACGGCCTTTCGGCTAGCTAGCATATGGACTACGGAAATAGGGCCCACACATCGATTATGTAGTCCTACGCGTCGTAAACCCCGGGCAAACCTTAAGTGATTTTTAATTAAATAGAAAAATGAGACCTTTAATTATTTAAAGGAATTTTTTCTGTCCCAATGCTCTTCGATACTAAGGGCTAAGAACGTTAGCCACTCATCGGAATGGGGACGGCAGCGATTGAAAGCAATAAAATTAAAGCAGAAAAATAAAGCAGGAAAATTAAAGCAGTAAATGGAAAGCAGTAAATTGCAAGTCCTACTCAAACGAGTAGGACTGAAATGAAAGCAATAAAATTGCAAGTCCCAGCGCAAATGCGTGGGTGGGAAAAAGAAAGCAAGTCCTACTCAAATGAGTAGGAGAAAATAAATGCATTTACAAGGGCATTCCAAATTATTACAGTCCAATAAAGACCGACCATTTAACTCAAGTGAGTAGGCGGTAAATAAAAGCTAAAACTCATGCACTCGACATAAAATTAAAACACACCCACTCTACAAGAAGTAAACACACTCTACTGAAATAAAATCCAGCCATTTAACTCAAATGAGTAGGCGGAAAAATAAAAATACACACACTTGCTTGAATAAAATCCAGCCATTTAACTCATGTGAGTAGGCGGAAAATTAAAAACAACACACACACACACACACTCTACAGGAATTGAAATAAAGCTATAAAAACTACTCATACACGCACGCACACGTACAAAATTAAGAAAAACTAAGTGACTGAAAAATTAAAACTACTACATTTCTACCGCTAGAATGCGGTAGAAATGAATAAAAAGGGAAAATAAAATTAAAAGGAGCAAAAGTTTTTGCAAATAAGCGAAAAGAGCAAGTGCTCGAAAAATTGAAATGATTACATTTCTACCGATGGAATGCGGTAGAAATGCGTAAAAAGATGAAATAAAATTTAAACGGGCAAAAAGTTTTTGAAAATAAAAGCAAAATGAAGTGTTTGAAAAATTAAAACGACTATATAAACGTTCCTATAACTCCGCAAAAGTGATTAAAAAGTGAAAATAAAGTGAAAATGAAGAAAAGTTTTACGACCTAAAAGGATAATCTAAGTTAGTGAAAAATCAAAACCACTTTGAAAACGCTTTTACTGGTTTATAGGAATGCATAAAAAGCTATAAAAAAACCTAAGTCTAACCAAAACTAAGTAAGAAATAACTAAGTATAATAACATGAAAATTAATCTCATACACCCACACACGCGTACAAAAAGAAAGCGAAAAAAAACAAAGTAAAAAAAACAAATAAGATTGCTTAGAGATTGCATATAAATGAAGTCCATAACAATGTAAAGGAGAAAATATACAAATTTTATTGAACTAAACAGGAGATTACAAAGCTAAAAATAAAGGAGAGGGGGAGAAAACAACTTTACCTAGCATTTGGAAGCACCTAACAGCAAAGCCCTAAGCAAAATGGATCCAAAAAAAAATGGAACAGCAGCTCAAAACAGAAGGCTTCAATTTATAGAGAAAATTTTTCATCGGACACGCCCTCTGACACGGGCGTGTCAGAGGGCGTGTCGACACTGTACGTATGGCGGCCGTCCGATTTGATTTGAGATTTGACTTGGCGGCTGAAATCACGGCTGTCACGCCCCGGGTCACGGGCGTGACTATGGGCGTGTCGACACTGTTAAGCAGCAGATTTCGGTGACTTGACGGCGAGTTGACATTGCGGCGGAAATCGCGGCGGTCACGCCCCATGTCACGGGCGTGACGGTGGGCGTGTCGTGCGGCGATTAATGGCGTTGTGACTTCGGGAGGTTGCCGGCGGCAGTTTGTCGGGCCAGGTGGAGGAGTCACGCCCGTGTGGCATCTTGACACGGGCGTGTTGGGTGGCTCGACGATCGTTGAGCGCGATTTCGGCGAAAGGAGTGCTCACGGCTTGGGTCACGCCCCGTGTCAGGTGACACGGGCGTGTCGCTGGGCGTGTCAGCTGGGTCGACGATCGTTGAGCGCGATTTCGTCGATCTGGATGGTCACGGGCATGGGTCACGGGCGTGACTCGGGTGACACGGGCGTGTCGATGGGCGTGTCAGCTTGGTCGACGATCGTTGAGCGCGATTTCGTCGATCTGGATGGTCACGGGCATGGGTCACGGGCGTGACTCGGGTGACACGGGCGTGACATGGGCGTGTCACGCTATTTCTTCAATAATATGTCATTTCTCGGGAATTTGACGTATCACGCCCTGGTCACGGGCGTGACCAACAGTACACGGGCGTGTACTTTGAGTTTTTGGCAATTTTTCCTGAAAAATTCAGAAAATAAAAATAAATCTAAGTTAGAAAATATTTACAAAAAGGAAGCAATTTATTAAGGAAAAACAACTAAAAATTAAAAAAAGAAACTAATACATCTTATTTAATGTATATAAAAACACGTATATTTACGACTCATCAAATACCCCCATACTTAAGCTTTTGCTATTCCAGAGCAAAAGTTGGAGATGAACTTATAATGAATTAAAGAAATCCTAAGTTTATCTACCGCTTGACTTAATTGAAAGAAGGATCAAAATGAATATCCGGGGTATACGAGTTAAATCGTAAATTATGCCAAAAATTTAAATAAAGGAAGAGTTTCAGCAAAAGACTTCTCGTTATAAGCAAATAGATAGCAAAAATTTTATTTGTGAGGCTAACAAAAATAGATTGGATTTATGAAACTGTAGCTTGGAAAAAATTAAAGGAAATAATTTAATTTACAAATTATGCTCTCAAAAAGATTTTAAAAATAAATCTAGAATTTTTTTGAATTTGGCGGAGGGAGATATCGTGGGATATGAAGAAGGTTTAGAATTTTTAGAGGCGAGGGTATATTTTTTTCGCTCGAACCTCTAATGATTTTTTTTTCGAATATGGATGTTAGGAAAACGAAATCTTATTTTCCATAACAAAATTTTTTTAACATCTTCATAATCCAATGTATATGTGTAGGAGTAATGAATTTTATCCTCTTACTCCATGACATATAATCTTTTCAAATATTGGATGCCTATGTTTACGGAACGAAATCTTATTCCCATTGACATAGGATCTTTTAAGGAACGAAATCATGTCAAGTATGACATGAAAAAAAGGTGATAGAGTTTTTTCAAAAATAAAACTAGGTCTAATAAAAAACTTTTGAGAGCAACCTTTATAAATGAAACATTCCTAAATTTCAAAAAAAGCTTGGAGTTATCATAACTTGAAATCTAAGATTGTTATTTTTAACAAAATAAATATGCAACTATTTAGATAGATTAGAAGTGGTGCTGAAAACAGGTACTCTATTTAAAATAAAAAGCATACGAAATTTTTTAAAACTTAACCCAAGATATCTAAATCTATCGTTCTCTAATTAATAAACGAATAGTATGCAAAGAATTAAAATAATTCGCTTATAAATTAACTCGCAACTAGATTGTTGGAGAGCGAAAAAGGGTTAAGAATTGAGATATTCGATTTATTTGTTACATAATTAACAATACATTTTTTTAATTTTTAGGGTTTTTCTCTTTTTTTTTTTTGAATTTTTAGTCATTGGCCCGCGAACAGACTCTTTGGGTGGTTGCTTCGATGAGTCGAACTCCGCGGGCATGCTAAAAAGCGAGGTTTACAAATAAGAAGAGGCGGGGAAGAAAGAGATTTATTTACAAAAAATATTTACGATGTAAAAAGATTTTTTGTATTTTTTTGAGTTTTATGAATTTTTTTTTTTTTTTGAAGTTTTATGATAATAAAAACAAGGAAACTTTTTTAGATTTTAAGTTTTGCAAATTTTTTTGTTGTTTTGATGAGTACAGAATAAAATAAAAAAAATGCAGTATAGGAAAACACCCCCATACTTAAACCCAACATTGTCCCCAATGTTGCAGTCTAAGTATGCGGAACGATTAATATACAAAATATAATAAGTACAAAAAGAAAAAGGGAGGGTAGGAGCTTCCCTAAGACGAGCGCGGGAGGCCCAGGTTGAAACCCTACATTATTTAGAAAAGAAAAAAGCAACTAGATAATCATAAAAACAAAAAAAAGATACACTCGGCCAAAGAGTGGGTGTGGGCGGTAGGGGGTGACAAGTGCGTGGGACTCGAAGCTAACGTCTTAGCTTATGAGTGCAATAAAAATGCGCTCCCCTATCGCGCAAAAGAGGGAGAACTGCGCCGAATCAAAATAAAATAAGTTAAATTAAACAAAATATATACTTACGTTTTTTTTTGGGTTTGTTTTTTATTTTTATTTTTAAATCAAATTAGTAATTTTTTGTTTGTTTTTTTTTTTTTTTTCATAAGGAAAATATTTTTTTAAGTTTTTCATTTTTCAATGTTTTGTTTTTTTTTTTGTTGTTTTGTGTTTTTGTTGTTAGTTTTATAGTTTTTTTTAAGTTTTTAAGGTTTTGCAAAAAAAATTTTTTTAGTTTTATAAGTTTTTAAAAATTTTTTTTTTATATAGTTTTTATGATTATTATTATTATTATATTTTTGTTGGCCATTTTTAATTTTTGGTATATATAGATATAGGTAAAATTAATAGATTTCCAGAGTTCGAAATAACGACTCGAAAATTCCCCGGCAACGGCGCCAAAAACTTGATTGCTTAAAACTCGGAAATTATTTACGGTCACGCGGCGACCCGGCGGTTTTATTTGCGAAAAAAGGCGGAAGTGAATTTATTTAAGAAAACGGGGCGCGCGTATTTATTTATTTATTTTGGATATAAAAAAGGTTTAGAAATCGAGTTTTATTGAAAGGAGGCAAGTGCACCTATCGTGAGTAGTACAGGATATTCCGGGTGGACTATCGAGGTCGTATTATTCTCGGGGTCGGTTCGTTTATTTCTACTCTTCCCTGGAGGGGACTATTATTTTACCGATAATTTTATCTTGTCGGGATATTATTTATATAAAGAAAAGGCAGAAAATAAAAGCATAATAAAGGTGGAGCCGATGAAGAGCTCAGCTCGAGGGCACCGAAAAGACATTGAACTAAAATAAATGTTAAATAAAAAGAGCTCCTAAGTTTTTAATTAATTAGGGCGGAGACTTGGCCGTGGAGGCTCCACTAAAATGAACTCACCTATCTCTAGGACTATCGCTCACCTGAACATTAAGACTATTCGACCGGGCTCTCGTCCGACGAAGGATTCCTCTTAATGCCCGCATTACGCTAAGAACCCCGCTATTGGGTGGGAAACCCAATCCGGTAGAGTTGGCGCGCCTCCTATCTCGAGGGTTAGTGCGGAACTCCATTTACCAAGGGGTGATCGGTCCATATGCACGGCCTCTCGGCTAGCTAGCATATGGACTACGGAAATAGGGCCCACACATCGATTATGTGGTCCTACGCGTCGTAAACCCCGGGCAAACCTTAAGTGATTTTTAATTAAATAGAAAAATAAGACCTTTAATTATTTAAAGGAATTTTTTTTTTGTCCCAATGCTCTTCGATACTGAGGGCTAAGAACGTTAGCCACTCATCGGAATGGGGACGGCAGCGATTGAAAGCAATAAAATTAAAGCAGAAAAATAAAGCAGGAAAATTAAAGCAGTAAATGGAAAGCAGTAAATTGCAAGTCCTACTCAAACGAGTAGGACTGAAATGAAAGCAGTAAAATTGCAAGTCCCGGCGCAAATGCGTGGGCGGGAAAAAGAAAGCAAGTCCTACTCAAACGAGTAGGAGAAAATAAATGCATTTACAAGGCCATTCCAAATTATTACAGTAAAGACCGGCCATTTAACTCAAGTGAGTAGGCGGTAAATAAAAGCTAACACTCACGCACTCAACATAAAATTAAAACACACCCACTCTACAAGAAGTAAACACACTCTACTGAAATAAAATCCAGCCATTTAACTCAAGCGAGTAGGCGGAAAAATAAAAATACACACACTTGCTTGAATAAAATCCAGCCATTTAACTCAAATGAGTAGGCGGTAAAATAAAAATAACACACGCACACACTCTACAGGAATTGAAATAAAGCTATAAAAACTACTCATACACGCACGCACACGTACAAAATTAAGAAAAACTAAGTGACTGAAAAATTAAAACTACTACATTTCTGCCGCTAGAATGCGGTAGAAATGAATAAAAAGGGAAAATAAAATTAAAAGGAGCAAAAGTTTTTGCAAATAAGCGAAAAGTGCAAGTGCTCGAAAAATTGAAATGAATACATTTCTACCGATGGAATGCGGTAGAAATGCATAAAATGAAGAAATAAAATTTAAACGGGCAAAAAGTTTTTGAAAATAAAAGCAAAATGAAGTGTTTGAAAAATTAAAACGACTATATAAACGTTCCTATAACTCCGCAAAAGTGATTAAAAAGTGAAAATAAAGTGAAAATGAAGAAAAGTTTTACGACCTAAAAGGATAATCTAAGTTAGTGAAAAATCAAAACCACTTTGAAAACGCTTTTACTGGTTTATAGGAATGCATAAAAAGCTATAAAAAAACCTAAGTCTAACCAAAACTAAGTAAGAAATAACTAAGTATAATAACATGAAAATTAATCTCATACACCCACACACGCGTACAAAAAGAAAGCGAAAAAAAAACAAAGTAAAAAAAACAAATAAGATTGCTTAGAGATTGCATATAAATGAAGTCCATAACAATGTAAAGGAGAAAATATACAAATTTTATTTAACTAAATAGGAGATTACAAAGCTAAAAATAAAGGAGAGGGGGAGAAAACAACTTTACATAGCATTTGGAAGCACCTAACAGCAAAGCCCTAAGCAAAATGGATCCAAAAAAAAATGGAACAGCAGCTCAAAACAGAAGGCTTCAATTTATAGAGAAAATTTTTCATCGGACACGCCCTCTGACACGGGCGTGTCAGAGGGCGTGTCGACACTGTACGTATGGCGGCCGTCCGATTTGATTTGAGATTTGACTTGGCGGCTGAAATCACGGCTGTCACGCCCCGGGTCACGGGCGTGACTATGGGCGTGTCGACACTGTTAAGCAGCAGATTTCGGTGACTTGACGGCGAGTTGACATTGCGGCGGAAATCGCGGCGGTCACGCCCCATGTCACGGGCGTGACGGTGGGCGTGTCGTGCGGCGATTAATGGCGTTGTGACTTCGGGAGGTTGCCGGCGGCAGTTTGTCGGGCCAGGTGGAGGAGTCACGCCCGTGTGGCATCTTGACACGGGCGTGTTGGGTGGCTCGACGATCGTTGAGCGCGATTTCGGCGAAAGGAGTGCTCACGGCTTGGGTCACGCCCCGTGTCAGGTGACACGGGCGTGTCGCTGGGCGTGTCAGCTGGGTCGACGATCGTTGAGCGCGATTTCATCGATTTGGATGGTCACGGGCATGGGTCACGGGCGTGACTCGGGTGACACGGGCGTGTCGATGGGCGTGTCAGCTTGGTCGACGATCGTTGAGCGCGATTTCGTCGATCTGGATGGTCACGGGCATGGGTCACGGGCGTGACTCGGGTGACACGGGCGTGACACGGGCGTGTCACGCTATTTCTTCAATAATATGTCATTTCTCGGGAATTTGACGTATCACGCCCTGGTCACGGGCGTGACCAACAGTACACGGGCGTGTACTTTGAGTTTTTGGCAATTTTTCCTGAAAAATTCAGAAAATAAAAATAAATCTAAGTTAGAAAATATTTACAAAAAGGAAGCAATTTATTAAGGAAAAACAACTAAAAATTAAAAAAAGAAACTAATACATCTTATTTAATGTATATAAAAACACGTATATTTACAACTCATCAGGTTCCTCTGAAAATCACAAGGAATTGGGTTCCATGAAATTGCCCATATGCAGGAAAAAGATCTTTGGGTTCTGGAAGGAAAGGGTAAGGCTGTTTATGGAGGCCTCAGACCCTAGGATCTACATCACAGTAAAGGAAGGGCCTTATGTGCCCATGAAGATATCTGTTCTAGATGCAAATCAGAGAACTCCAAAGGATTTCTCTGAAATGACTAAGGATGAGATTGTCCTAGCCACCATGGACAAGAGGGCACAAAACATTATAGTGAGTGCCATAGATGATGCAACATTTCAGAATCTTATATACTGTAAGACAGCCAAAGAAATGTGGGACACTCTTATTGTGTATATGGAAGGATCTGAAGAAGTTAGACAAGATAGAAAATTCTTGTTAAATCAGGAGTATGAAAGTTTTAGACAAGGAAAGGGTGATAGCATAACTGAATGCTATAAGAAGTTCTACAGAATAGTGAATGAACTCATGTCTTATGGAAGAGAGTTCAGTAACTATGAACTAAATGACAAGTTTCTAAGGTCCCTAACCAAAGATTGGGACACCAAGATATGTGCCATTAGAGAAATGGCTAAGTTGGGAGAAATTCCTCCACCTACACTGTTTGGCAAATTGTTATCATATGAGATGCAGTTGACAGTGAGAAAAGAGGAGGAGAAATCAACAAGAACTGAGCACAAGGAAAGAACAGTACCCTTCAAGACAGAAGCCTCCAGGAAGTGCAGGAATAAGTCACCAACTCCACCTCCAAAGGTATTTGAATCAGAGACAGATGAGTCAGTCAGCACCAAGTCTGAAAGCAGTGAAAGTGATGAAGACTTTGCTGTCTTCACTAGACACTGAAAGATATGGTACCTAAACACCTAGAGGGGGGGGGTGAATAGGTGACCTAAACCTTTTTGAAACTTTGTTGGCAGCACAACAATTATTACAGCTAACAGCAATTACAGAAATCAAACAAGTAATCCACAGCACAGCACAGTAATTTATAGTGGTTCCCCAATCTTTGGGTACATCCACTTTCCCCCTTCGCCTATCTAGCAGTGTACTAGATTCGGCCAAACTTCTCCACTAACTCAGAACCAAACTAGGTTCCTACCTCAGGCCCAAAGCCTTACACTCAGCCAAAAGGCCTACACTCAGCCACTCAGGCCTACACTCAGCCAATTAAGGCCTACACTCAGAGTTCTCCAACTCCTACACTCAGGCAACCAAGCCCTACCCTCAGCCTTTATAAAATAGGCTTACAATTCTCTCAGATCCAATGGATCCTACAGGTTAAAATAGAAAGTACAATAGTTAACTCTACAACTCAGAAAATAGGAGAGGAGTTGAGAGATTCTTGAAGAGTTCTTGGAAGAACTCAGTTAGATCCAAACTGACTTAGCTTCCTTCAAAGCTTCTTGATTAGAACTGAATTAGTCTGAATCTTCTACAGTTGTTCCTTGACCTCTGCTTCTTGAAATCCAGATGACTCTGAATTCTTCTTCTCAGCCTTAGTTCCAAAGACTGAATACTTGGTTGGAGCTCTCTCTCTCTCCAACTTCTTAGATCTGCTGATGCACACCAAGATCTTCTTGTGTTGATACTCAATATACCACTTTTACAAAGATCTGAACTCTCTCTGTAAAAACTTTTTCAACCACTTCTATATTATCTCAACAATCTTTTCAACAACAGTTTCTGTAAACTATAGATGCCTATTTATAGGCTTCCTTTATGGTAACCGGCTGGTCCGGTTCATAACAGACTTCTGATATCACTGACAGTTGATGTAGACCGGCTGGATCGGCAGCTGTCTTGTCAACCAGTCACTTCTTGAAATTCCTCTAACTGTCAGATAGTGTCGAGACTTTCTGTTCTTAAGTGTCGACACTTATAGGCCAAGTGTCGACACATGTTGTGTAAGTGTCGACACAAGTCTACAAGGTGTCGACACAATTCCCTGTATGTCTCGACACAGTTTCTTCTGCATGTGTCGACACTGAAATTGAGTGTCGACACAAGTACTTGTACTTCATTCTTTAACTGTATTCTTCTAAGTGTCGACACATCTCCTTTGTGTCGACACATCTTCATGTGTAGAAACTGTCAAGTGTCGACACTGCTTCTTGGTGTCGACACAAGTCTTCACTTTTGTTTCTTCAGCTGAGTGTCGACACATTCCTTTAGTGTCGACACTTGTACTTAGAATATTTTGTAACTTTTCTGATCTTTGCTAAGTGTCGACACAGCTCCTTGTGTCGACTCTTTCTTCAAGTGTAGAGTCTTCAACTAAGTGTCGACACATTGTGCTGAGTGTCGACACTTTCTTCAAGTGTTGACTCCTCTGGTTGTGTGTCGACACATTGTGCTGAGTGTCGACACTTACTTCAAATACTGAGTCTTTAGCTAAGTGTCGACACATTGTGCTGGGTGTCGACACTTACTTCAAGTGCTGACTCTTCTGCATAGTGTTGACACATTGTGTTGAGTGTCGACACTTGTACTTAGATTTTGCAGACTTTTGCTGAGTGTCGACACTTACTTCAAGTGTCGACACTTTCTGGTGTTGACTCAGCTCTTCTAGGTGTCGACACTTCTGTTAAGTGTCGACACAGCTTTTCTGCATTCTTCTTCACTGAGTGTCGACACAGCTCCAAGTGTCGACACTTTCTGACTGGTGTCGACTCTTCTTCCCAGGTGTCGACACAATGACTCCAAGTGTCGACACTGCTTGTCTGGGTGTCGACACAAGCTTCCTCAAGTGTCGACACTTTCCCTCTGGGTGTCGACACATGGACTTAGAATTTTTAGCTTCAGTCCAGTGTATTCCTAACCTGCACAAGTAACTCAAACACACATCAAATACACTATGATGCATATCATTGAGTTAGGTGAGGCTTCTTCAAATCAGGTACATTTGACCAATGTACCCAACAATCTCCCCCTATTTGGAGAAGTCATAACCCTTAGTCAATGATATACATCACTCATAATTAAAAATTATAAAATGAAGTAAAACAGATATATGACAACAGAGTTAAACTTTAACATGTAATAAAGCACACATGTATACTCATTCAGTATTACAGAACAAACAAGAATTAGACACATTCATCAGAACAATCATGAAATTTGTTTAACAGAAATTGTTCATACATTTAATACATTTTCAATGATTTACACAAAATGTTTGATGTAACAGATTACAACATTCTTCAGTTTAATCTTAATCTAATACTGCTCTGGTTCCTTAATGACTATGCCTTTTCCAGCTTGTACTTTAGCTTTCACAGCAGCAGCAGCAGGCTCAGCTTCAGCAGTCTTCTTCCCTTTGGAGTCCTTCTTCTTCTGTTCTTCAGCCTTGATCTTTTGCCTTTCAAAATAATGATAGGGCTTAGGAAAGTACTTGCTAGGCTCCACAGCTGTAGGAGGTAGCTTTCCTAACTTAGCCTTCCTTCTATATTGGACAATGGCTTCCTGCCTACTTTCATGTTTCCTCCATTCTGCCTCTGAGAACCACTTGTTCCTCTCATGGGCATTGTCCTTGGCCGCTTTCCATGCAGTGAGAATGATGTTCCTAGAAGTAGGGCTCCACTGTTCAAAATCAGGTTTTTGCTCAGCAAGTTCCCTGAACTTCTTCTTTGACAGCCTAGTCTCTTCTTCTTTGTCCAAAGCCTCTTGCATAGCAGCTGTGATAGGTTGAACAACCTTTTCCAGAATAATATTAGGCTTACCAGCAGTTGGACTATACATTGTGCTTACATCAGCATGAACCATTTCAAAATCTGGAGGTGGATAGATTACATCAGCCACTGCCTGTTGCTCACCTCCAAGATATGTTCCTTGAATACCAGATTCAGCTACATTGTCATCATCACAGAGGGGAGGATAGCCCAGTGTAGCCCTGATGGAATTGGATATCCATTTTGCATGGTCAGAACTGGCTTTGACTAACACTCTCTCCCCCTTTATGACTTCTTGGGCTACATGATCTCTCACATCATCTTTCTGGAACCTGATTTGGCTGTCCAAATACCTTATGCCCTCTTTAAAGAAAGGTCTAAGCTTGGTAAGCTGTTCAGAAATGACCTTTTGTGAGTCTGTAATGGCATTCTTTACAGCAGCAAGTTCTGCTTGAAATATTTTATCAAAGTCAGCCTTGGCAGCAGCAGAGGAGGTTGATGGTTCATCAGACTGTTTCTTGAGTTCAGTGACTAGGGCATTGTGAGATGCAGTCAAGTTATCATTCATCCTGAGTTGATTCTCCAGCACATAGCCTTGCTTTAGTGCTATATCTTCTACTTTCTCTTTGATTGTTTCTTGATGTTTAGCCAGGAAGACTACTGCATTTCCACCCTTGTGGAAGCATTCATTCATTTCCTTCTTATTCATGTTCATTTCAAACCTTATGGATTTGATATCTTGAGCTAGATCAAATTGTAGAGATTTTTGGCCCTCATCAATATATTTCTCTATGGCCCTTTGATGGTTAAAACTCCAAAATTATTTACGGTCACGCGGCGACCCGGTGGTTTTATTTGAGAAAAAGGCGGAAGTGAATTTATTTAAGAAAACGGGGCGCGCGTATTTATTTATTTTGGATATTAAAAGGTTTAGATCGAGTTTTAACGAAAGGAGGCAAGTGCACCTATCGTGAGTAGTACAGAATATTCCGGGTGGAATATCGAGGTCGTATTGTTCTCGGGTCCGGTTCGATTATTTCTACTCTTCCCTGGAGGGGACTATTATTTTACCGATAATTATCTTGTCGGGATATTTATATATAATAAAATGCAGAAAATGACAGAAAGAAAATGAAAGCAATAAAAAGAAAGCTTGAAGGTGGTGCCGATGAAGAGCTTAGCTCGATGGCACCGAAAAAACAATTGAACTAAAATAGACTTTAAATAAAAAGAGCTCCTAAATTTCTAATTAATTAAGGCGGAGACTTGGCCGTGGAGGTTCCACTAAAATGAGCTCACCTAGCTATAGGGCTATCGCTCACCTGAACGCTAAGACTATTCGACCGGGCTCTCGTCCGACGAAGGATTCCTCTTAACGCCCGCATTACGCTAAGAACCCCGCTATTGGGTGGAGAACCCAATCCGGTAGAGTTGGCGCGCCTCCTCTCTCGAGGGTTAGTGCGGAACTCTCTTTGTCAAGGGGTGATCTGTCCATACGCACGGCCTCTCGGCGAGCGTATGGAAAACGGAAATAGGGCCCACACATCGATATGTGGTCCTACGCGTCGTTAACCCCGGGCAAACCTTAAGTACTATTAATTAATTAGAAAGATACGACCTTTAATTATTTTAAGCTACTTTATCTGTCTCAATGCTCTTCGATGGCGAGGGCTAAGAACTGTTAGCCACTCATCGGAATGGGGACGGCTTGCGAGGAAAGCAATAAATAAAGCAGGAAAGAAAGCTGAAAATGAAAGCAGTAAAGGAAAGCAGTAAAGGAAAGCTGAAAATTGCAAGTCCTACCCAAACGAGTAGGACTGAAGAAAGCAGTAAATTGCGAGTCCCGGCGCAAATGCGTGGGCGGGAGAAAGAAAACAGTAAAACGCACACACGCAAGTCCTACTCAAATGAGTAGGAGAAAATAAATACGGGTCCTACTCAAACGAGTAGGACAATATAAATGCAACGCACGCACACACTCTCTCGACATAAATGAAAACACACGCACTCTACAAGAAAATAAAACACACTCACACACACGACAGAAATGAAATAAAGCAAAGCGCCATTTAACTCTTAACGAGTAGGCGGAAATAGATGCACAAGTACAAAAGTTGCAAAAAAACTAAGTTAACGAAAAATTAAAACAACTGCATTTCTACCGCTAAAATGCGGTAGAAATGCATAAAAAGCAAAGATAAAAATAAACGGAGCGAAAAAGTTTGCAAATAAACGCAAAATGAAAATGCTCAAAAAATAAAAACGAATACATTTCTACCGCTAGAATGCGGTAGAAATGATTAAAAATAAGACAGAAAAATAAAAGGAGCAAAAGGTTTTGGAAAATAAAGGAAAAATGCAAGTGTTTGGAAAAGTAAAACGATTAGATTTTCATTCTTATAGTTTTATAAAGGAGCTTAAAAAGTGGAAATAAAGCTGAAAAAGGACGAAAAATGGGTTTTACAACTTAAACAAAACTAAGTTAAAGAAAAATCAAAACACTTTTTAAGTTACCTTTATAACCATATAAGCAATGAAATGAGAGGAACTAAAAACTATGTTTATGAAAACTATGAAAATAAACTCATACACTCACACACCCATATTAAAAAGATGAAAACTAAGTTAAAAACAAAAAGGAATAAGATTGCATAAGGTGTGAGTTGCATAGCTACATTCCAAAGGCGATATAAGAGAAGAAAACACATATTTCATTAAATGAAAAGACGAGTTACAAAGACACGAAAATAAAACTAAGGAGGGGGGGAGAAATTATCCCTTACATAAGCCTTGGAAGCATTTCGGCAGCACAACCCTATACAAAATGGTGCCCAAAAGGGGAACAGGAATTCAAAGGAGAACCTCTGAATTTATAGACAAAATTTTCATGAGTCACGCCCTTGGTCACGGGCGTGACAGGGGGCGTGACAGTACTATTTGGAAGGCGGCCGGCGATTTGACGGGAAAGTTGACTTCAGGCTGGACACGTGGCGGTCTCGCAGTGGTCACGCCCTAGGTCACGGGCGTGACATGGGGCGTGTCAAGCAGGTGGATCTGGGCGCGGTGCGTCAAAAAGTCGCCGCGCGAGTCTTGTCGGGCTAGCTGGAAAGGTCACGCCCCAGGTCACGGGCGTGACTCTGGGCGTGTCGGCTGGTGTCGACACTCGACGAATGTCGAGCTGAAAGTGTCGAGTTGAAAATCGTCGAGCGGAAAGAGGTGTCACGCCCTAGGTCACGGGCGTGACTCTAGGCGTGACTGCTAGTGTCGACGATCGTTGAGCTGAAAACGTCGAGCGGGTGGACACGGGCTTGGGTCACGCCCCGTGTCGGGTGACACGGGCGTGACCCCGGGCGTGTCAGGCTTTGCACTTCAAAATTTGATGATTGACTGGAATTTGACGTGTCACGCCCTGGTCACGGGCGTGACCAACATGTCACGGGCGTGACAGGTCAATTTTTGGCAGATTTTCATTTTTTCCTGAAAAATAAAATAAACTAAGTTAGTATAATATTTACAAAAATAGGAGCATTTTATTGAATAAAAATAAGTAAAAACGACAAAAAGAAAGGAAAACGACTAAATTAATGTACAGAAAAATAGGTATATTTACAATTCATCAAATACCCCCATACTTAAGCTTTTGCTATTCCAGAGCAAAAGTTGGAGATGAACTTATAAGGAATAAAAGAAATCCTAAGTTTAGCTACCGCTTGAATTAATTAAAAGTAAGATCAAAATAAACATCCGGGGTTAAAGAATTAAATCCTAATTTATGAAATGTTATGAATAGAGGAATAGTTTCAAAAAGACTTCTACATAAAATAAAATAGAAAGCAAAAATTTATTTTTGTTAGTTTAACAAAGATGGATTGGATTTATATAAAAAACCTTTGCTTAAAAGAAGTTAAAGGAAATAATGCAATTTAAAAGTTATGCTCTCAAAAAAATTTAAACTAATTCTAGAATCATTGAAATGAGATAAGTGGTTTGGTGGTTTATGAAGAAGGCTTGAATATTGAGGTGAGGTAATTTTTTCTCGAACCTCCAATTTTTTTCTTTTTGGATAGTTAGGAAAACGAAATCTTATTTTCCTAACACATAAAAAAAAAATTTTCTTTCTTCATAAGGATAAAATTAACCCAATGCATATTTGTAGGAGTAATGAATTTTATCCTCTTACTCCATATATAATCTTTTTAAATTATTGGGTGCCTATGTTTACGGAACGAAATCTTATTCCCATTGACATAAGATCTTTTAAGGGATAGGGGTAAACATGTCAAGTAAGACATGAAAAAAAAATGGAAGTGGGTTTATTTTTTTCAAAAATAAAACTAGCTTTTAATCAAAAAGTTTTGAGAGCAACCTTTTTAAAATGAACGTTCCAATGTTTTTAAAAGCATGAAGTTGAAATAATTGAAATCCATGGATGTTATTTTCTAACATAAAAAACGAGCTTCTATTTATAAAATTAGAAGTGGTGGTGAAAAACAAGTTCCCTATTATAAGGAAAAGACATAAAAAATTCTTTAAATCTTAACCCCAGACACTTAAATCTATCGAACTTTAATTAATAAACGAATAGTAAGCAAAGAATAACTAAAATTCGCATATAAATTAACTCGAAAACTGGATTTTTGGAAAGCAAAAAGGGTTAAGAAATGGTAGATTCGAATTATTTTGTTACATAATTTAACAAAACATTTTTTTTCTTTGAATTTTTTAGGGATTTTATCATTTTTTTGTGTTTTAATTATTATCTTTTTAGGATTTTTTAGACTTTTTATCTTTTTAGGGTTTTTGGTTTTTCTAATTTTTTGATTTTTAGAGTTATTTTGATAAGTTATTTACAAGAAAGAGGAGAGAAAGAAGTGTTATTTACAAAGAAGATAGGGGGGAAAGAGAGATATTTACAAAAAAAGGCAAAGTAAAAACTCGATTGCGGCCCCGCGAACAGACTCTTATTTGAATGGTTGGTTCGATGAGTCGAACCGTCGCGGGCAGGCAAGATGCGAGTTTTTACAAAAAAGAAGATGTGGGGAAAAATTTTTTTTTTTTTTTTTTTTTGAGTTTTATGAATTTTTTTGAAGTTTTATGATAATAAAAACAAGAAAAAATTTTTAGATTTTAAGTTTTGCAAATTTTTTTTTAGTTTTGATGAGTACAGAATAAAAAATTGCAGTATAGGAAAACACCCACATACTTAAACCCAACATTGTCCCCAATGTTGCAATCTAAGTATGCGGAACAGATAATATACAAAATAAAATAAGTACAAAAAACAAAAACAGAGAGGGTAGAAGCTTCCCTAAGACAAGTCCGGGAGGCCCAAGTTGAAACCCTGCATTATTTAGAAGAAAAAGCAAAAAGATAACAGAAAAAAACAAAAAAGATAAACTCGGCCTAAAGAGCGCGGGCGGTAGGGGGGATGTGCGTGGGGGAGTCGGAGGTAGCTAAGGCCTTAGCGACCATTGTGTGATAAAAATGTGATCCCCTAGCGCGCACAATAATGGAAGCGCGCCGAAGCAAAATGAAAGCAAAAAAATAAAAGAAGTTAAAACATAGATACATTTATTAATAGCAAATTATATATATATATTTTTTGTGTTTTTAAGTAGATTTTTTTTTTTTTTTTTTAGTTGGTTTTTAGTTTTTAGTTTTTTTTTTAGTTTTTTTTTTTTTGAGTTTTTTAAGTGTTAAGTTTTTCTCTTTTCGTTTTTTTTTTATTATGTTTGTTTTTTTTTTTGAAGTTTTTAGATTTTTTTGTGTTTGTTTTTTGTGTTTTTGATTTTTGATTTTTAGTTTTTTTTTTTTTTTGTGTTTGTTTTTATTTTAAGTTAGTTTTTTTTTTGTTGTTTGTAAGTAGTTTATGATTATTATTATATATAGGTTTTTATAATAAGGTAAAATTAATAGATTTCCAGGGTTTAAAATAACGAACCTAAAATTCCCCGGCAACGGCGCCAAAAACTTGATGGTTAAAACTCCAAAATTATTTACGGTCACGCGGCGACCCGGTGGTTTTATTTGAGAAAAAGGCGGAAGTGAATTTATTTAAGAAAACGGGGCGCGCGTATTTATTTATTTTGGATATAAAAAGGTTTAGATCGAGTTTTAACGAAAGGAGGCAAGTGCACCTATCGTGAGTAGTACAGAATATTCCGGGTGGAATATCGAGGTCGTATTGTTCTCGGGTCCGGTTCGATTATTTCTACTCTTCCCTGGAGGGGACTATTATTTTACTGATAATTATCTTGTCGGGATATTTATATATAATAAAATGCAGAAAATGACAGAAAGAAAATGAAAGCAATAAAAAGAAAGCTTGAAGGTGGTGCCGATGAAGAGCTTAGCTCGATGGCACCGAAAAAACAATTGAACTAAAATAGACTTTAAATAAAAAGAGCTCCTAAATTTCTAATTAATTAAGGCGGAGACTTGGCCGTGGAGGTTCCACTAAAATGAGCTCACCTAGCTATAGGGCTATCGCTCACCTGAACGCTAAGACTATTCGACCGGGCTCTCGTCCGACGAAGGATTCCTCTTAACGCCCGCATTACGCTAAGAACCCCGCTATTGGGTGGGGAACCCAATCCGGTAGAGTTGGCGCGCCTCCTCTCTCGAGGGTTAGTGCGGAACTCTCTTTGCCAAGGGGTGATCTGTCCATACGCACGGCCTCTCGGCGAGCGTATGGAAAACGGAAATAGGGCCCACACATCGATATGTGGTCCTACGCGTCGTTAACCCCGGGCAAACCTTAAGTACTATTAATTAATTAGAAAGATACGACCTTTAATTATTTTAAGCTACTTTATCTGTCCCAATGCTCTTCGATGGCGAGGGCTAAGAACTGTTAGCCACTCATCGGAATGGGGACGGCTTGCGAGAAAAGCAATAAATAAAGCAGGAAAGAAAGCTGAAAATGAAAGCAGTAAAGGAAAGCAGTAAAGGAAAGCTGAAAATTGCAAGTCCTACCCAAACGAGTAGGACTGAAGAAAGCAGTAAATTGCGAGTCCCGGCGCAAATGCGTGGGCGGGAGAAAGAAAGCAGTAAAACGCACACACGCAAGTCCTACTCAAATGAGTAGGAGAAAATAAATACGGGTCCTACTCAAACGAGTAGGACAAAATAAATGCAACGCACGCACACACTCTCTCGACATAAATGAAAACACACGCACTCTACAAGAAAATAAAACACACTCACACACACGACAGAAATGAAATAAAGCAAAGCGCCATTTAACTCTTAACGAGTAGGCGGAAATAGATGCACAAGTACAAAAGTTGCAAAAAAACTAAGTTAACGAAAAATTAAAACAACTGCATTTCTACCGCTAAAATGCGGTAGAAATGCATAAAAAGCAAAGATAAAAATAAACGGAGCGAAAAAGTTTGCAAATAAACGCAAAATGAAAATGCTCGAAAAATAAAAACGAATACATTTCTACCGCTAGAATGCGGTAGAAATGATTAAAAATAAGACAGAAAAATAAAAGGAGCAAAAGGTTTTGGAAAATAAAGGAAAAATGCAAGTGTTTGGAAAAGTAAAACGATTAGATTTTCATTCTTATAGTTTTATAAAGGAGCTTAAAAAAGTGGAAATAAAGCTGAAAAAGGACGAAAAATGGGTTTTACAACTTAAACAAAACTAAGTTAAAGAAAAATCAAAACACTTTTTAAGTTACCTTTATAACCATATAAGCAATGAAATGAGAGGAACTAAAAACTATGTTTATGAAAACTATGAAAATAAACTCATACACTCACACACCCATATTAAAAAGATGAAAACTAAGTTAAAAACAAAAAGGAATAAGATTGCATAAGGTGTGAGTTGCATAGCTACATTCCAAAGGCGATATAAGAGAAGAAAACACATATTTCATTAAATGAAAAGACGAGTTACAAAGACACGAAAATAAAACTAAGGAGGGGGGGGGGAGAAATTATCCCTTACATAAGCCTTGGAAGCATTTCGGCAGCACAACCCTATACAAAATGGTGCCCAAAAGGGGAACAGGAATTCAAAGGAGAACCTCTGAATTTATAGACAAAATTTTCATGAGTCACGCCCTTGGTCACGGGCGTGACAGGGGGCGTGACAGTACTATTTGGAAGGCGGCCGGCGATTTGACGGGAAAGTTGACTTCAGGCTGGACACGTGGCGGTCTCGCAGTGGTCACGCCCTAGGTCACGGGCGTGACATGGGGCGTGTCAAGCAGGTGGATCTGGGCGCGGTGCGTCAAAAAGTCGCCGCGTGAGTCTTATCGGGCTAGCTGGAAAGGTCACGCCCCAGGTCACGGGCGTGACTCTGGGCGTGTCGGCTGGTGTCGACACTCGACGAATGTCGAGCTGAAAGTGTCGAGTTGAAAATCGTCGAGCGGAAAAAGGTGTCACGCCCTAGGTCACGAGCGTGACTCTAGGCGTGACTGCTAGTGTCAACGATCGTTGAGCTGAAAACGTCGAGCGGGTGGACACGGGCTTGGGTCACGCCCCGTGTCGGGTGACACGGGCGTGACCCCGGGCGTGTCAGGCTTTGCACTTCAAAATTTGATGATTGACTGGAATTTGACGTGTCACGCCCTGGTCACGGGCGTGACCAACATGTCACGGGCGTGACAGGTCAATTTTTGGCAGATTTTCATTTTTTCCTGAAAAATAAAATAATTAAGTTAGTATAATATTTACAAAAATAGGAGCATTTTATTGAATAAAAATAAGTAAAAACGACAAAAAGAAAGGAAAACGACTAAATTAATGTACAGAAAAATAGGTATATTTACAATTCATCACCCTTCTTTGCTCATCCAGCTTTACTTGCATTGCCACCATTAGGCTACTGTAATCAGTTGATGGAGCTTGGTGGACCAGTGAGTGTTGAGCAACAGTTTGGAGAGCCTTCTTGTAGCTCTGGCTTCTTCTTTTGAAAACAAAAAATTGCTTTTTCTTAGCTTGCTCAGCTTCATCATCTTCAGATTCTGATGTACTGGCTATATCCACCCTATCCTTAGGGCTGGATGGTGTTTCAATGTGCACATCTTGTGCCTTCTCAGTATCTAGCATTATAGGCTCTTCTTGAATATCCAAATTCTCCCCCTCAGCAGCAGCATCCTTCACTGCATCAGCAGCATTCTTTTCCATATCAAAATCATCCTGATCTAAATTCAGAAATAGATCTTCCATTGTGTATTCTGCTGGAGAATGTGCAGGAGATATACTGGTTTCATCAGCTACAACAGATGTGTCTTGGAGAACAACATCTGGTTCTTGAGTTGCTGGCTGATTTTGCTGATGGTCATCAGACAAATCAGAATTTATTATAGAAAAATTCAAAGTATTAAGGTCAACAAGTACCTCTTGAATGAGGAGGGTGGCTTGCTCACTCTCCAGTGTAGATGGTTCTGCTACACCTGGAAGCTCCCCCTGGATGTCAGCTGGCTCCTGAGGAGCAGGTGACTTTTCTGCAGCCTTATCCATTGGACTATCAGGAGTGAAAACCACATGTTCTTCACTGCCTGAGCTGCTGGAGGACTCTTGAGGCACAGTAGCAATCTTCCTCTTCTTCCTGGGAGGAGAGTCTTTCTTAGAAGCTTGCTTTTCTGGGGTGGTCAATTCCTTGGACATCACCCTTTCCCACCTGGAGAAGATTCTCATGTCCATCCTTCTCATGTGGTTGATTTTACTACCTGCACCAGAGCTCATTACCTCTGGAATTGATCCAGCCAGGTAGAGACTTATTATCCTGCCCAGATTGGGCTTCTTCAGACTTTCTTTCACTTTAACAAATACAATCATAGACCAGTCTGTCTTAAGGTTGAAGATGATTCTGGTCATGATACTGAACATAGAGGCTGACACCCTGTCATGCCCTCCTGGTTTGCTTAGAATAACCTTGCCTACAACTTCAGACAGGAATTTGCCTTGATTATTCATCCCCTTCCTGTTGAAAACTGATCCTATTTTCATCTTAGGATCAAGACCGCACCAGTCCAAAGCTTCTTTGGTCTTTGATGTTGTGACTTCCTCTTCTTCTCGAACTTTAGGTAGCAGAAGGACCTTTCTCAGACTTTTGGGCGATACTTTGACCTTGGTGCCATGCACCCTTGACTTAATTCTGTAGCCTGAGTCATCTACAGACGCTCCAGTAAGAAATTCAAGCACTTCTTTCTTCCATATCTTGGTTGGTTCTGAAACCAAGAACTCCAAACCTGAATTGCTGACTAGGGTTATCACTGATTTGATTTCACGATCTCCGTCGTCGAATGCGCCTCGCACGAGCTCATAGCCTTCGTTTACGTTCTCTTCCAGCTTGGGAGCCATTAGGGTGTTGAGAAATAGTCTTTAGAGAAGAGAAATGTCGACACAGGAGTTTAGTCTCGAAACTCTGAAAGCGTGTCGACAAACACAAACAGAACCCTATTTATACCTTTCTTGTTTGAAGACGAACAGGCGGGATGAATTTCTAAAGATGTGTCGACACTGTCAATAAGTGTCGACACTGACTTATAATGTCTCGACACACATGTGTCGACACAAGTTTAGTCAACAGATTTTATGTGTCGACACTTGGTGAAGTGTCGACACCACTATACTCGACATGTAGTCGAGACTTTACTTAGAAAAAATTCTGAGTAAAACTTAAGTGTCGACACTTTATTGGATGTGTCGACACCTACTCGACATGTGTCGACACTAACATTCTGAAGTGTCGACACTAACTTCCTAGATGTGTCGACACCATTTTCCTGAAGTGTCGACACTTACTATTCTGTGTCGACATAGACTTGTCTATATGTCGACACCTTTTTACTTAGCCAATTTTTGTTCTGTATACTTAATCTAAGTTTATCATACCTAGTTCAATTTTGAACCTATTAAACTTAGCTTCATCTAAGGGCTTAGTGAACATATCAGCTATCTGATTATCAGTTCTAACATATTCAAGTGTAATATCATTTCTTTCAACATGCTCCCTAAGAAAGTGATATTTAATCTCAATATGTTTAGTTCTACTATGTGATACAGGGTTGTTAGCTATTGAAATAGCACTAGTAGAATCACAATAAAGTGGAGTTCTACTTACCTGACATCCATAGTCTTCTAGCTGATGTTGAATCCACAGAAGTTGAGCACAGCAACTTCCTGCAGCTACATATTCTGACTCAGCTGTGGAGATGGCCACACTGGTTTGCTTCTTACTACTCCATGAAATGAGTCTTCCACCTAGGAACTGACAGGATCCAGTTGTGCTCTTTCTATCTTCTTTGCATCCTGCAAAGTCTGCATCTGAATAGCCTGTTAGATCAAAATCTCCATTCCTAGGGTACCAGAGGCCTAGATAGGGTGTGCCCTTTAGATATCTTAAGATTCTCTTGACTGCAGTCAAGTGAGATTCTTTGGGGCAGGCTTGATACCTGGCACAAACACATGTAGCATACATAATGTCAGGCCTACTTGCAGTCAAGTATAGTAGAGAGCCAACTATTCCTCTATACAAGGTTTCATCCACAGGTTTCCCTGCATCATCCTTGCTTAGAGACATACTTGACCCCATAGGAGTCTTCATGGTACTGGAGGAATCCATACCATATTTCCTTATGAGTTCTAGGGTGAACTTAGACTGACATATGGATAGACCACTTTCAGTCTGTTTAACTTGGAGACCCAAGAAAAACTTCAGTTCTCCCATACTACTCATTTCAAATTGACTCTGCATAAGCTTTGCAAACTTTTTGCAAAGGCTACTTTCAGTAGACCCAAATATAATGTCATCTACATATATTTGGACAAGTATTACTTTGCCTCTAGATTCCCTAAGGAATAGAGTCTTATCTATTTTCCCCCTTGTGAACTTGTTCTCAATGAGGAAACTAGATAGGGTTTCATACCAAGCTCTAGGAGCTTGCTTTAACCCATACAATGCTTTCCTAAGTCTAAAGACATAATGTGGAAGAGTAGGATCAACAAAACCTGAAGGCTGTTCCACATATACTTCTTCTTTTAAATTACCATTAAGGAATGCTGACTTCACATCCATTTGGTATACTTTGAATCCTTGGTAGGTTGCATAGGCCAAGAACATCCTTATGGCTTCCAGTCTGGCTACTGGAGCAAAGGTTTGATCAAAATCAATACCTTCTTCTTGCCTATATCCTTTTGCAACCAGTCTTGCCTTATTCTTAATGATGACACCTTGTTCATCTAACTTGTTCCTGTAGATCCACTTTGTTCCTATCACATTGTGATCTTTAGGCTTAGGAACCAGATCCCACACCTTGCATCTTTTGAACTGATTAAGCTCCTCCTGTATTGCTTCAGTCCACTGTGGATCTAGTATAGCTTCTTCAAATTTCTTTGGTTCTATTTGAGACAGAAAACTTGAATATGCTACAGCATTCTGATTTCTGCTCCTTGTCTGAACACCTTGTCTTGGATCTCCAATGATCAGCTCTACTGGATGATCTCTTAGATGCCTGTTGGCTGGAGGCATCCTTACTTCTGGTTGAACTTCTTCAGCATCTTCATCAAGCTGAGTTCCTTGTACTTCAACAGCTCCTTGTACATGTAGTTCTCCCCCTGGACATAAGCCATCTTCTTCTACTTGCTGTCTTGCAGCAGGTACATCTTCTATGGTTAGCTTGTCCATCTTCTTAGTAAGACCTGTAGGGCTGCACACACTACTAGACAACTCATTGTTAATTAGTTGTGTTTCATCAAAAACTACATGCACAGACTCCTCTACAACTTGTGTGGTCAAGTTGTAGACTCTATAAGCCTTACTATTATTGCTGTACCCAACAAACACTCCCTCTTGGGACTTGGCAGCAAACTTAGTTAAGTAAGACTTCCCATTGTTAAGTATGAAGCATTTACAACCAAAGATCCTAAAATAGGACAGATTTGGTTTCCTGCCTTTCACTACTTCATAGGGGGTCTTGTTTAACCTTTTAGTGATGGTAGCCATATTTATCACATGGCATGCAGTGTTAACTGCTTCAGCCCAGAAATATTCTGACAGTGATGAATCACTTAATAGGGTTCTACCAGCCTCTATCAAGGTCCTATTTTTCCTTTCAGCAATGCCATTTTGCTGAGGTGTTCTAGGTGAAGAGAATTCTTGAAATATCCCATAGTCTTCACACAGCTTTGTCATGCTTTCAGACTGAAACTCAGTACCATGGTCACTTCTAATTTTGACCACTGTACAGTTCAATTCATTCTGAATTTGCTTAACAAAACTATAGAAGACACTAGGTGTTTCAGATTTCTGCTTTAAGAAGAACACCCAGGAAAACCTTGAGTAGTCATCAACAACTACAAAGGTGTAGACCTTCCTACCTAAGCTGTGAACTGGCATTGGACCAAATAGATCCATATGCAAGAGGTATAAACACCTCACAGCATCTTTGTTGTCTAAGCTTCTAAAGGTGGATTTAGTCTGCTTGCCCTTTTGACAAGCTGAGCAAATGCCATATTTGACACACTTAACTTGAGGACCATTCCTCACTAACTCTTTACTAAAGAGTTTGCCAATAGTCTTGTAATTAAGATGAGCAAGCCTCTTGTGCCATTTGACACATTGAGAGACTGTCTCATCAGCTACAAGACAGACTGGAGAACAATTGTTCTCAACCATAATGTCTAAGCAGTAGACATTTCTCTTTCTATATCCAGTCAAAATGATCTCTTGATCACTTGACCTCTTGATATGACAACCATTTTTAACAAATGAGATGTCATACCCTACATCACTTAATTGACTTATACTAATGAGGTTATGTTTCAAACCTTTAACATAAGCCACTTTAGTAATGGTAACAAGGTTAGAAGAAATGTTACCAAACCCTTTGATGATTCCTTTTTCAGAACCACCAAAGGTCACCTTTGGACCATTTTTGATTGGGATGTAGTCCTTCAGTAGTCCCCTAGTTCCAGTCATGTGTCTGGAACAACCACTATCCAAGTACCATGTAGGGGTATGGTCACTTGGATTCACCTGCAAAACAAATTAATGAACCTTAGAACCCAAAGTAAACTTGGGTCCTTGGTGATTGTTAGTTTGCAATTTGACATAGCTACCTGCTGGCTTTCCAATAGGTAACTTGCTACTCAACTTGGCACTGGCATTGTGCCAACAATCCAAGGCAAAGTGGCCAACCTTGCCACAACACCAGCATTCAAACTTGTTGTACCTTTGCTTAGGTACAACCTTTGCTGTCTTGACCACAGCAGCCTTGTTGAATGTTGGGGCTTTGCCCTTGGACTTGGACTGATCCTGAACAGTCCTCACAGGCATAACAAAACCCAATCCAGCCTTTCCTTTATGATGAACAAATTCATCAATCAAGGGTAGCACTGATTTAGGTTTTGAAAACCTAGCAACTAACTCTTTTTCCTTCTGGAGATTGATCTCCAGCAACTTAATTTGATCATTTTTAAATGTAATAGTACCCATCTGAATCACAGTAATGTGTTTCAGCCTGGCTACTTCATTCAGTTTTTGATCATACTCCTTCTCAAAATTTGTTGCAGCTGCCTTGAGATCAGCAATCTCCTTTGCCTGACTTTTGGCTAGGATCTTGCTTTTCTTATAGGCTTGCAACAGTACTTGGTATTCATCTAAGAGCTGATGAATATCTCCCTCAGATTCAGAATCACTTCCATCACTTGATGAAGATGATTCTGACTCTGAACTAGAACTGGAATCTGAACTTGGAGTTGGACTTTGTACCTGACTAGGTCCTGGCTGCTCCAGGATTTTGGTACTTTCAGTCAATGCCATTAGTCCTTGGCACTGAACCTCTTCTTGATCATAGATTGATTCCATGATCTGCATAAACTCTTCTTCTTCTTCAGCAAATAGCCCTATATAGGCTTCAGCATCTGTCTCAGTGTCTGAAGAAGAAATATCTGAAAGAGTCTTCTCATTCTTTGCAACAAAGGACTTCTCCTTCTTTCCTTTGAAGTGAGTCTTCTTTTTGTCACTGGATTCTTTCCTTCTTTCAGGACAATCTGCAATTACATGACCCTGTCTATTGCAGCAGTAACACACAATCTTAGACCCAGTTGCCTTGCTAGTCTTTGTCCTTTTCTTGTCCTTCTTTGAAGGCTTCTTCTCCTGATACTGAACTTCTTTCCCTTTGGAAAAAGAAGGTCTGGACTTCCACTGTTTCTTCTTCAGGAATTTCTGAAAATGTCTGGTAAATGCAGCAAAGTCTTCATCACTTTCACTGCTTGTAGATTTAGTGCTAACAGACTCATCAGAATCTGATTCAACTACCTCTGGAGGAGGAGTTGATGACTTAGTCCTGTTCTTTCTAGGTACTTCTGACTTAAAGGCAACAGTCCTTTCCCTGTGTTCAGTCCTTGTTGACTTTTCCTCCTCTTTTCTT
Source organism: Platanthera guangdongensis (assembly GCA_039583875.1). Classification (NCBI taxonomy): domain Eukaryota; kingdom Viridiplantae; phylum Streptophyta; class Magnoliopsida; order Asparagales; family Orchidaceae; genus Platanthera; species Platanthera guangdongensis. The sequence continues at coordinate 161,496,325 of CM077158.1, forward strand.
ACTGACAATTGCATCTCATAAGATAACAACTTGCCAAACAGTGTGGGAGGAGGAATTTCTCCCAACTTTGCCATTTCTCTGATGGCACAGATCTTAGTGTCCCAATCTTTGGTTAGGGACCTCAAGAACTTATCATTCAATTCATAGTTTGTGAACTCCCTTCCATAGGACATGAGTTCATTAACAATTCTGTAGAACTTTTTGTAGCATTCAGTGATGCTATCTCCTCTTCCTTGCCTAAAGCTCTCATATTCTTGATTAAGCAAGGATTTCCTATCTTGTCTTACTTCTTCAGAACCTTCCATGTAGACAATGAGGGTATCCCACATTTCTTTTGCTGTTTTACAGTGAATGAGGTTCTGGAAGGTGGCATCATCAATTGCACTAACTATGATGTTCTGTGCCCTTTTGTCCATTGTAGCTAGGACAATCTCATCCTTGGTCATCTCAGAAAAATCCTTTGGAGTTCTCTGTGTAGCATCCAAGACTGAAATCTTCATGGGCACATAAGGCCCTTCCTTGACTGTGATGTAGATCCTAGGGTCAGAGGCCTCCATGAACAGCCTTACCCTTTCTTTCCAGATTCCAAAAATCTCCTTTCTGCAAATGGGCAGTTTCATTGAACCCAATTCCTTGTGATTCTCTGAAGACCCCATGTTTCTTGATTTTCTTGAAACTGTTTCCTGACTTATATTGAATCTGCCAAACTGGATCTCCTCAGACAGTTAGTCCTTTTTGAGGAACCTCGCTTTGATACCACTTGAAAGATATGGTACCTAAACACCTAGAGGGGGGGGGTGAATAGGTGACCTAAACCTTTTTGAGACTTTGTTAGCAGCACAACAATTATTACAGCTAACAGCAATTACAGAAATCAAACAAGTAATCCACAGCACAGCACAGTAATTTATAGTGGTTCCCCAATCTTTGGGTACATCCACTTTCCCCCTTCGCCTATCTAGCAGTGTACTAGATTCGGCCAAACTTCTCCACTAACTCAGAACCAAACTAGGTTCCTACCTCAGGCCCAAAGCCTTACACTCAGCCAAAAGGCCTACACTCAGCCACTCAGGCCTACACTCAGCCAATTAAGGCCTACACTCAGAGTTCTCCAACTCCTACACTCAGGCAACCAAGCCCTACCCTCAGCCTTTATAAAATAGGCTTACAATTCTCTCAGATCCAATGGATCCTACAGGTTAAAATAGAAAGTACAATAGTTAACTCTACAACTCAGAAAATAGGAGAGGAGTTGAGAGATTCTTGAAGAGTTCTTGGAAGAACTCAGTTAGATCCAAACTGACTTAGCTTCCTTCAAAGCTTCTTGATTAGAACTGAATTAGTCTGAATCTTCTGCAGTTGTTCCTTGACCTCTGCTTCTTGAAATCCAGATGACTCTGAATTCTTCTTCTCAGCCTTAGTTCCAAAGACTGAATACTTGGTTGGAGCTCTCTCTCTCTCCAACTTCTTAGATCTGCTGATGCACACCAAGATCTTCTTGTGTTGATACTCAATATACCACTTTTACAAAGATCTGAACTCTCTCTGTAAAAACTTTTTCAACCACTTCTATATTATCTCAACAATCTTTTCAACAACAGTTTCTGTAAACTATAGATGCCTATTTATAGGCTTCCTTTATGGTAACCGGCTGGTCCGGTTCATAACAGACTTCTGATATCACTGACAGTTGATGTAGACCGGCTGGATCGGCAGCTGTCTTGTCAACCAGTCACTTCTTGAAATTCCTCTAACTGTCAGATAGTGTCGAGACTTTCTGTTCTTAAGTGTCGACACTTATAGGCCAAGTGTCGACACATGTTGTGTAAGTGTCGACACAAGTCTACAAGGTGTCGACACAATTCCCTGTATGTCTCGACACAGTTTCTTCTGCATGTGTCGACACTGAAATTGAGTGTCGACACAAGTACTTGTACTTCATTCTTTAACTGTATTCTTCTAAGTGTCGACACATCTCCTTTGTGTCGACACATCTTCATGTGTAGAAACTGTCAAGTGTCGACACTGCTTCTTGGTGTCGACACAAGTCTTCACTTTTGTTTCTTCAGCTGAGTGTCGACACATTCCTTTAGTGTCGACACTTGTACTTAGAATATTTTGTAACTTTTCTGATCTTTGCTAAGTGTCGACACAGCTCCTTGTGTCGACTCCTTCTTCAAGTGTAGAGTCTTCAACTAAGTGTCGACACATTGTGCTGAGTGTCGACACTTTCTTCAAGTGTTGACTCCTCTGGTTGTGTGTCGACACATTGTGCTGAGTGTCGACACTTACTTCAAATACTGAGTCTTTAGCTAAGTGTCGACACATTGTGCTGGGTGTAGACACTTACTTCAAGTGCTGACTCTTCTGCATAGTGTTGACACATTGTGTTGAGTGTCGACACTTGTACTTAGATTTTGCAGACTTTTGCTGAGTGTCGACACTTACTTCAAGTGTCGACACTTTCTGGTGTTGACTCAGCTCTTCTAGGTGTCGACACTTCTGCTAAGTGTCGACACAGCTTTTCTGCATTCTTCTTCACTGAGTGTCGACACAGCTCCAAGTGTCGACACTTTCTGACTGGTGTCGACTCTTCTTCCCAGGTGTCGACACAATGACTCCAAGTGTCGACACTGCTTGTCTGGGTGTCGACACAAGCTTCCTCAAGTGTCGACACTTTCCCTCTGGGTGTCGACACATGGACTTAGAATTTTTAGCTTCAGTCCAGTGTATTCCTAACCTGCACAAGTAACTCAAACACACATCAAATACACTATGATGCATATCATTGAGTTAGGTGAGGCTTCTTCAAATCAGGTACATTTGACCAATGTACCCAACAGACACTTTCAGAAATTCTTGAAGAAGAAACAGTGGAGGACAAAGCCCTCTACTTCAAAAGGAAAAGAAGCTTCTTATCAGGATAAAAAGGATTCAAAGAAGGACAGGAAGAGGACAAAATCTAGCAAGGCAACTAGTTCTAAGATAGTGTGCTATTGCTGCAATAGACAAGGCCATGTTATTGCAGACTGTCCTGAAAAGAGGAAAGAATCTAGTGACAGGAAAAAGACTTATTTCAAAGGCAAGAAAGAAAAGTCTTTTGTTTCCAAGAAGGAGAAGACTCTATCAGATATCTCTTCTTTAGAAACTGAGTCTGATGCTGAGGCATACATAGGGCTGTTTGCTGAAGAAGAAGAAGAATTTATGCAGATAATGGAGTCTATTTATGAACAAGAAGACTGCCAGTGCCAAGGACTGATGGCATTGACTGAGAGTGACAAAATCCTGGAGCAGCCAGGACCCAGTAAGGTACAAAGTTCAACTTTAAATTCAGTTTCTTGTACCAGTACAGAATCAGATTCATCTTCATCAAGTGATGAAAGTGTATCTGAGTCTGGGGATGATATTCATCAGCTTATAGATGAATATAAAGTACTGTTGCAAGCTTACAAGAAAAGCAAGTCCCTAGCCAAAAGTCAGGCAAAGGAAATTGCTGATCTTAGAGCTGCTGCAACAGATTCTGAGAAGCTATTTGATCAAAAGCTTAATGAGATAGCCAGGCTGAAACACATAACAGTGATTCAGATGGGGACTATCACCTTTAAGAATGATCAAATCAAGAGTCTGGAGATCAATCTTCAGAAAGAGAGAGAGCTTGTTGCTAGGTTTTATAAACCTAAGTCAGTGTTACCTTTAATTGATGAATTTGTTCATCATAAAGGCAAGGCTGGACTGGGTTTTATTAGACCTGCAAGGACTGAGCAGTCCAAGCCCATGTCCAAGGGCAAAGCTCCAACATTCAACAAGTCTGCTGTAGATAAGACAGCAAAGACAGTACCTAAGCAAAGGTACAATAAGTTTGAATGCTGGTGCTGTGGCAAAGTTGGCAATTTTGCAGTGGACTGTTGGAACAATGCTAGTGCCAAAGTGAGTACCAAACTACCTGTTGGAAAGCCAGTAGGTAGCTTTGTCAGATTGCAAACTAACAAGTACCAAGGACCCAAGAATTCTTTGGGTTCTAAGGTTCATTAATCTGTTTTGCAGGTGAGTCCAAGTGGCCATACCCCAACATGGTACTTGGACAATGGATGTTCCAAACATATGACTGGAACTAGAGGATTACTAAAGGACTGCATACCAATAAAAGATGGTCCAAAAGTCACCTTTGGTGGTTCTGAAAAAGAAATCATCAAAGGATTTGGTAACATTTCTAGCAACTTGGTTACCATTACTCAAGTGGCTTATGTTAAAGGGTTGAAACACAACCTAATAAGTATAAGTCAATTAAGTGATGTAGGATATGACATCTCATTTGTTAAAAATGGTTGTCATATCAAGAGGTCAAGTGATCAAGAGATCATTTTGACAGGTTATAGGAAGAGGAATGTCTACTGCCTAGACATTATGGTTGAGAACAATGGTTCTCCAGTTTGTCTTGTAGCTGATGAGACAGTCACTCATTGTGTCAAATGGCACAAGAGGCTAGCCCATCTTAACTACAAGACTATTAGCAAACTCTTTAGCAAAGAGTTAGTGAGGAATGGTCCTCAAGTTAAGTGTGTTAAAGATGGTATTTGCTCAGCTTGTCAAAAGGGCAAGCAGACAAAATCCACCTTTAGAAGCATAGAGAAAAAATATGCTGTGAGGTGTTTATACCTCTTGCACTTGGATCTCTTTGGTCCAATGCCAGTTCACAGCTTAGGTAGGAAGGTCTATACCCTTGTAGTTGTAGATGACTACTCAAAGTTTTCCTGGGTGTTCTTCTTGAGACAGAAATCAGAAACACCTAGTGTCTTCCATAGCTTTGTCAAGCAAATTCAGAATGAACTAAACAGTACAGTGGTCAAGATTAGAAGTGACCGTGGTACTGAATTTCAGTCTGATAGCATGACAAAACTATGTGAAGAATTTGGAATATTTCAAGAATTCTCTTCACCTAGAACACCTCAGCAAAATGGCATTGCTGAGAGGAAAAATAGAACCTTGATAGAGGCTGATAGGACCCTACTAAGTGATACATCACTGCCAAAGTATTTCTGGGCTGAAGCAGTCAACACTACATGCCATGTAATAAATAGGGCTACCATCACTAAAAGGCTTAACAAGACCCCCTATGAAGTGGTGAAAGGCAGGAAACCAAACCTATCCTACTTCAGGATCTTTGGTTGCAAATGCTTCATACTTAACAATGGGAAGTCTTACTTAACTAAGTTTGCTGCCAAGTCCCAAGAGGGAATTTTTGTTAGGTACAGCAATAATAGTAAGGCTTATAGAGTCTACAACTTGACTACACAAGTTGTAGAAGAATCTGTGCATGTAGTTTTTGATGAGACTAAACTTATTAACAATGAGTTGTCTAGTAGTGTATGCAGCCCCACAGGTTTAACAAAGAAAATGGACAAGCTTACTATAGAAGAAGTGCCTGCTGCAAGACAGCAAATAGAAGACAGTAGCTGTTGTCCAGGGGGAGAACTACATGTGTCAATGGCTGAAGAAATACAAGGAGTACAGCATGATGGAGATGCTGAAGATGTTCAACCAGAAGTTAGGATGCCTCCAGCCAACAGGAATCTAAGAGATCATCCATTAGAGCAGATTATTGGAGATCCAAGACAAGGAGTACAAACCAGGAGCAGATACATGAATGCAGCAATCTACTCCAGTTTCCTGTCTCAAGTTGAACCTAAGAAGTTTGAAGAAGCAATACAAGATCCACAATGGACTAAAGCAATGCAAGAAGAGCTTAATCAGTTCAAGAGGTGCAAGGTTTGGGAACTTGTTCCTAGACCTAGAGACCACAATATAATTGGAACCAAGTGGATCTACAGGAATAAGATGGATGAACAAGGGGTCATCATTAAGAATAAAGCAAGACTGGTTGCTAAAGGATATAGGCAAGAAGAAGGTATTGATTTTGATCAAACCTTTGCTCTAGTAGCCAGACTGGAAGCCATAAGGATGTTCTTGGCCTATGAAACCTATCAAGGATTCAAGGTTTACCAAATGGATGTCAAGTCAGCATTCCTGAATGGTAATCTTAAGGAAGAAGTCTATGTGGAACAGCCTTCAGGTTTTGTTGATTCAACTCTACCTCATCATGTCTATAAACTTAGGAAAGCTTTATATGGGTTAAAGCAAGCCCCTAGGGCTTTGTATGAAACCCTATCTAGTTTCCTCATTGAGAACAAGTTCTCAAGGGGGAAAATAGATAAGACTCTATTCCTTAGGGAATCTAGAGGCAAAGTTATACTAGTCCAAATATATGTAGATGACATTATATTTGGGTCTACTGAACGCAACCTTTGCAAAAAGTTTGCAAAACTTATGTAAGGTCAGTTTGAGATGAGTAGCATGGGAGAGCTAAAGTTTTTCTTGGGTCTCCAAGTTAAACAGACTGAGAGTGGTTTATCCATTTGTCAGTCCAAGTTCACCCTAGAACTCATAAGGAAATATGGTATGGATTCATCCAGCACCATGAAGACTCCTATGGGGTCAAGTATGTCTCTTAGCAAGGATGATGCAGGGAAACCTGTAGATGAAACCTTGTATAGAGGGATAGTTGGCTCCCTATTATACTTGACTGCTAGTAGACCTGACATCATGTATGCTACATGTGTTTGTGCAAGGTATTAAGTCTGCCCTAAAGAGTCTCATTTGACAGAGTCAAAAGAATATTAAGATATCTAAAGGGCACTCCCTATCTAGGCCTCTGGTACCCTAGGAATGGGGATTTTGAACTAACAGGTTATTCAGATGCAGACTTTGCAGGATGCAAAGAAGATAGAAAAAGCACTACTGGAACCTGTCAATTCCTAGGTGGGAGACTAATTTCATGGAGTAGCAAGAAGCAAACCAGTGTGGCTATCTCCACAGCAGAGTCAGAGTATGTGGCTGCAGGAAGTTGCTGTGCTCAACATCTGTGGATACAACATCAGCTAGAGGACTATGGATTTCAGGTAAGTAGAACTCCACTCTTCTGTGATTCTACTAGTGCTATTTCAAAAGCTAATAATCCTGTATCACATAGTAGAACTAAACATATTAAAATTAAATATCATTTTCTTAGGGAGCATGTAGAAAGAGAAGATATTTTATTAGAATATGTTAAAACTGATAATCAAATAGCCGATATGTATACTAAGCCCCTAGAAGAAGCTAAGTTCAATAGATTTAAAATTGAAATAGGAATGATAAACTTAGAGTAAGTTTACAGTATTGAAAAGGACTAAGTAAATAGGTGTCGACACATAGACAAGTCTATGTCGACACAGAAAAATGGTGTCGACACTTCAGGAAAAAGGTGTCGACACATCTAGGTAGTTGATGTCGACACTTCAGAATGTTAGTGTCGACACATACCAAGTAGGTGTCGACACATCCAAAGTGGTGTCGACACTTAGTATTTACTCAGAATTTTCTAAGTAAAGTCTCGACAATGTGTCGAGTTATGTTGTGTCGACACATAACCAAGTGTCGACACATAAAATCTGTTGACTAAACTTGTGTCGACACATGTGTGTCGAGACATTATAAGTCAGTGTCGACACTTATTACCAGTGTCGACACATTTTAAGTTATCTGTCCCGCCTGTTCATCTTCAAAATCAGAAAGGTATAAATAGGGTTCTGTCTTTGTTTGTCGACGTGCTTTCAAAGTTTCGAGACTCAAACTTCTGTGTCGACACCTCTCTTCTCTCAAGACAAATTCTACAAACCCTAATGGCACCTAAGCTTGAGGAGAACGTTAACGAAGGATATGAGCTAGTGTGCGGCGCTTTCGACGATGCAGATCAAGAAATCAAGTCGGTCGTAACCCTAGTCGCCGATTCTGGACTAGAATACTTAGTTTCAGAACCTACTAAGATATGGAAGAAGGAGGTTCTTGAATTTCTCAATGGAGCCAAGGTGGATGAATCTGGATACAAAATCAAATCCAGATTTCATGGTGCAAGGGCTAAGGTATCTCCTAAAAGTCTGAGGAAGATTCTCCAGCTATCAAGAACTCAAGAAGAAGATGAGGTTATAGCTTCAAAGACCAGGGAAGCTCTAACCTGGTGTGGACTTGATTCCAAGATGAAGATAGGTTCTGTTTTCACCAGGAAGGGAATGAACAATCAAGGAAAGTTTCTTTCTGAGATAGTTGGAAAAGTGTTACTCAGCAAGCCAGGAGGGCATGACAGAGTGTCTGCCTATATGTTTGGAATAATGACAAGGATAATCTTCACTCTGAAAACAGACTGGTCAATAGTAGTCTATGAGAAAATCAAGGAAAGTTTGAAGAAGCCCAATCTGGGCAGAATCTTAAGTCTCTACCTAGCTGGTACCATACCAGAGGTAATGAATACTGCTGCTGGAAGCAAGATAAATCACAAGAGGAAGATGGATCTGAGGATCTTTTCTAGATGGGATAGGGTGTTTTCAAAGGACATGCCAACCCCTGAAAAGACAGTTTCTGAGAAAGATATTCCTCCCAAGAAGAAAAGGAAGACTGCTCCAGTGGCACAAGAGTCCACCAGCAGTTCTGATAGTGAAGAACAGGTTGTCTTCACACCTGATGAGCAAGAGGAAGAGCCTGCTGTGAAGTCTCCTGCTCCTCCAGCTGATGCTGAGATCCAGGGGGAGCTACCACAAGCTAGCCCCATCCACAGGGATCAAAGCAAGGGGGAGCTTCCAGTTGTAGAAGAACCCTCTACACTGGAAAGTGAACAAGCCACCACCATCATACTAGAGGTACTCACTGACCTAAATACTTTAGAATTTCTTATCGAAGATGCTGATTTGTCTGATGTTCATCAGCAAACTCAGCTGAATACTCAAGAACCAGATGTTGTTGGAGATGACACATCTGCTGTACAAGAAGTAATTCCTGATCCAGAGGTTGAAGAACCAAGAACTTCTCCTGTACAGTCTCCACAAGAATACACAATGGAAGACTTGTTCCTAAATCTGGATCAAGCAGATTTTGACAAGGAAACTGATGCTGCTGCTGAGGGGGAGCAAGTGCATATTATGGAAGAGCCTGTCAGGCAGGAAACTGAGAAGGCACTTGAAGTGCAGAAAGAGAGGCCCCCTAGCCCTAAGGAGAGGGTTGATATAGCCAGCTCCTCAGAATCTGAAGATGAGGAGGCTACTAGGGCAAAGAAAAAGAAACTTTATGTCTTCAGGAGAAGAAGCCAGAGTTACAAGAAGGCTCTCCAAACAGTTGCCCCACAGCCTATAATTCAACAAACCCCAGCCATTAATTATAGTGCACTGATGGTGGCAATGCAAATCAAGTTGGATGAGCAAAGGCAGGCCATAGAGAAATATGTAGATGAAGGGCAAAAGTCACTCCAGTTTGATCTAGCCCAGGATATCAAGTCTATAAGGTTTGAAATGAACCTTAACAAGAAGGAGATGACTGAATGTTTTCACAAAGGTGGCAATGCAGTGGTGTTCTTGGCAACCCACCAGGAAAAGATAAAGGCACAAGTGGATGACATAGCATTGAAGCAAGGATATGTTCTTGAAAATCAGTTAAGAATGAATGACAACTTGACTGCTTCTCATAATGTTATAGTCACTGAATTGAAGAACAAGGCTGCTGAACCCTCTACTTCTACTGCTGCTAAAGCTGACTTTGATAAGGTCTTTCAAGAAGAAATCTCTGCTGTTCAGACTGCTATCCAAACATCCTAGAAAGCCATATCTGACCAATTTCAAAATCTCAAACCTTACTTTAAAGATGGAATCAGATACTTGGATAGTCAAATCCGATTTCAGAAGGATGATGTCAGAGATCATATGGCTAGAGAAGTCATAAAGGGGGAGAGAGTTTTAGTCAAAGCTAGCTCTGATCATGCCAAATGGATATCTAATTCCATCAGAGCTACACTGGGCTATCCTCCACTTTGTGATGATGACAATGTTGCTGAATCTGGAATTCAACCTGCATATCTTGGAGGTGAGCAACCAGAGGTAGCTCAAGTAATCTATCCTCCACCAGATTTTGACATGGTGCAAGCTGATATTCATCACATGTATAGCCCAACTGAAGGGAAGTCTAATGTTATTCTGGAGAAAGTGGTTCAGCCTATATCTGAAGCCATGCAAGAGGCATTGCAGAAAGAGGAAGAGACAAGACTGTCTAAAAAGAGGTTTAGGGAACAAGCAGAACAAAGGTCAGACTTTGAACAGTGGAGCCCTACCTCTAGGAATATAATATTAACTGCCTGGAAAGCTACTAAGGATAACACTCATGACAGGAACAAGTGGTTCTCTGAAGCTGAATGGAGAAAGCATGAATCTAGACAAGAGGCCATTGTTCAATACAGAAGGAAGGCAAAGATGGGAAAGCTACCTCCTACAGCTTAGGAGCCTAGCAAGTACTTTCCAAAGCCATATCACTATTTTGAGAGGCAGAAGATCAAAGCTGAAGAGCTCAAAAAGAAAGATCTGAAAGGCAAGAAGCCTGCTAATGCTGAAACTGTTGATGCCCCTGTCAAAGCTCAAGTTCAAGCTGGCAAGGGAATAGTTATCAAGGAACCTGAACAAAAATAGATTTAGAATTTTCTTGAAGTCTATTTTGTAATCTTTTGAATGTAAAATATTTAGTGAACTTCTGAAAATGTATAAGACAAATGTTAGAACAATATATGATTAATATATTTCATGTTTGTTCTGTGAATATGTCTATTTGTTCTGTGTTGATGTTTGTATATACATGTGAAATTGATACATGTTATGTTTACCCTGCTTACATAATCCTGCTTTACATCATTTTGTAATTTTTATTATGAATGGTGTATATCATTGACTAAGGGTTATGACTTCTCCAAATATGGGGAGATTGTTGGGTACATTGATTAAATGTACCTGATTTGAAGAAGCCTCACCCAACTCAATGATATACATCATAATGTATTTGATGTATGTTGAGTTTACTTGTGCAGGTTAAGTAATTACTGGACTGAAGCAAAAAGTTTCTAAGTCCATGTGTCGACACCCAGAGTGAAAGTGTCGACACTTAAGAAGACTTGTGTCGACACCCAGACAAGCAGTGTCGACACTTGGAGTCATTGTGTCGACACCTGGGATGCATAGTCGACACTAGACAGAAAGTGTCGACACAAGGAGCTGTGTCGACACTCAGTGAAGAAAAGTGCAGACAGAAAGTGTCAACACAAGGAGCTGTGTCGACACCCAGTGAAGCTGTGTCTACACAAGAAAGTGTCGACACTTGGAGCTGTGTCGACACTCAGCAAAAGTCAGCAGAAAGTAATTTAAAGTGTCGACACCAAGAACATTGTGTCGACACACAACAAGAAGAGTCAACACTTAAAGAAAGTGTCGACACCAAGAACAAAGTGTCGACACTCAACAGAAGAGTCAGCACATGAAGTAAGTGTCGACACCTAGAATAATGTGTCGACACTCAGCTGAAGACTCTACACTTAAAGAAAGTGTCGACACATGGAGCAGTGTCGACACTTAGCAAAGAACAGCAAGATTGTCAAATTATTCTAAGTACAAGTGTCGACACTAAGGGAATGTGTCGACACTCAGCTGAAGTCTCAACAGAAGAATCAAGTGTCGACACAAGGAGCTGTGTCGACACTCAGCAAGTATCAACATAGAAGAATATGTGTCGACACCAAGAAGCAGTGTCGACACTTAACAGATTCAACACAAGAAGTTGTGTCGACACAAAGGAGATGTGTCGACACTTAGTAGAATTCAGCAAAAGATAGAAGATCAAGTACTTGTGTCGACACTCAATTTCAGTGTCGACACATGCAGAAGAAACTGTGTCGAGACAGAATATCTAAAACACAAGGAGTTGTGTCGACACCTTGTAGACTTGTGTCGACACTTACACAATTGGTGTAGACACTTGGTCTATAAGTGTCGACACTTAAAAACAGGAAGTCTCGACACTTTCAGACAGTTAGAGATTTTCAAGAATTGACTGGATGACTTGACAGCTGCCGTTCCAGCCGGTCTACAGCAACTGTCAGAAATGTCAGAAGTCAGTTATGGACCGGACCAGCCGGTTACCATGAAGAAGGTCTATAAATAGACTCTTACAGTTTACAGAAACTGTTGTTCAGATTATTGTTCAAGTAGTTATTGAAGTGGTACACAGAGTATCAACACAAGAAGATCTAGCCGTCCAAGTGCAGATCTAAGAAGTTGGAGAGAGAGGGCTCCATCCAAGAAATCAGCCTTTGGAACTAGGCTGAGAAGAAGGGTTCAGAGATTTTCTGGATCTTAAGAAGCAGAGATCAAGGATCAACTGCAGGAGGATTCATTCTTATTCAGTTCTACTCAAGAAGCTTTGAAGAAAGCTAAGTCAGATTGAATCCAGTTGAGTTCTTCCCAGAACTCATCAAGAAACTCTCAACTCCCCTCTCTTGTTTCTGAGTTGTAGAGTTAATATTTGTAAAATCATTTTAACTTGTAGGATCCTTTGGATCTGAGTGAATTGTAAGCCTGTATTTATAAAGGCTGAGGGTAGGGCTTGAGAGCCTGAGTGTAGGAGATTGAAATCTCTGAGTGTAGGCCTTGTTGGCTGAGTGTAGGCCTTGATTAGCTGAGTGTAGGCCTTTGTGGCTGAGTGTAGGCTTTGGGATAAAGCTGAGTTGTAGGGCCTTGGGCCTGAGGTGTAGCAACCAATTTGGGTTCTGAGACAGTGGAGGAGTTTGGCCGAATCTAGTACACTGCTAGATAGGCGAAGGGGGAAAGTGGATGTACCCAAGGCTTGGGGAACCACTATAAAACTCTGTGTCTGCTGTGTTGTGATTGTTGTTGTGTATGCTGTGTGTTTGCTGTGATAAAATAGTTAGAAATCTGTGATATTAACTGTTTGCTGCCATTAAAGTTTAAAAAGGATTAGGTCACCTATTCACCCCCCCCCCCTCTAGGTGTTTAGGTACCATATCTTTCAGAGGTAGCCCCTGACGTTGCTCCTGATGCAACTGATGAAGGAGCTTGTCCACTAGGCTTGGACTTTTTGCCCCATCGCTTTTTATAAAATGGTTTTCCCGATCGGGGCGCCTTCCACTCCGGTTGCGACACAGCCAAAGCTCTCTTCCCTTGCACCCTTTTCATATCCTTCTCCAGCGCGCTCGCAGTGTCAACCAATGCTTGGAAACCTTGGTTCACAGAACTTGACACAAGGAACCTCAGCTCATCCCTCAGTCCTTCATAGAACCTGTTGGTCTTCCTCTGTTCATCAGCAAATACAGAACCCGCATACCGCCCCAAGCGAGTAAATTCATGCAAGTATTCGTCAACACTGCCATCACCTTGTGTTAACCTTTGGAATTCATTTTCCATGGCTATTCGTTGAGCCGCAGGAAGGTGCTTCGCTAGGAAGAGCCGGGAGAATTCTTCCATCGATACTTGGGTTAACGGACGACCCATCAAGTGATGCAACTCCATCTCATCCCACCATAATCGAGCTTCTCCTTCAAGCAAAAAGGTAACTAAAGTAACTTTCTGATGCTCCGTCGTTCCAATCGCCGTCATCACTCGCTTGACGCGCGATAGCCAATCCTCAGCCTGCGTCGGAGTTCCCGCTCCCGAGAACGTAGGCGGATGGAAACTCATATACCGCGTTAGCTGCTTCTCAGCCGCTCGAGGAGCCACATCCACGACAGGTTCAGGCCTTGCCGCCACATGTTCTGGCCTCACAGCCGCTTGCTCCTGCCTAAGGGGCTGGCCTTGGATCATGGTAAATAAATCCTCCGCAACTAAACGCATATGTTCCGAAGATGGTGGAGGTGTAGGCACCGCGGCTGGTGCCGTACTTTCATCAAAACGCTGGGACTCAGACGGCCCAGCTCCACTCCGTGTCACCTAAAGGCGGACAAGACACACATATTAGCGATCGTACCCAAGCAATCAACACAAAATCAAAACACACAGGTTCCTCAAACACACCAATTTGCATTCCTATCATGGACATTCAGGAGTTCATTCGTAGACTTTGGTTTGCACAAACACGTGCTCGCCACCCCACAAAAGAAGTCGGCCACGACTTCGAGAGGGAAAGACCAAGACGACCGATACCAAAAAATGTAACAACCCCCTCCGTTCATATGGTATATTCTAGAAGGTCCGGCCGGGGCCCCACAGGATATATCACAAAACAGGCGGTGAAGGTACAGGATGATACCAGAGTAGCGCATCGCACCTATCACACAGCATTCTAGCGGAAGCCTAGACTACAACTTGAACTCCTCATGAATGTCCAAATATAAACTCCACATTTTACATAATATAGGAATGTCTTACAACAAGTCAACATAGTTGGCCTTATGGCCTTACATGGCTATCAAACAGTGGCCTAAACAAATTGGCGCGTAGGCCGGCCATAATAAAAGAAAACACACAACAACACAGATAGCCTTCGAGGGATAACATCAGTAGCAGCAACACCAGCAAGAACATCAACCTCCATGCGTACCGCTCGGCTCTCCAGCACCTGTATAGGGACAATCCACCCAACGGTGTCAAACAAAAGAAACGGTCAGCGTTCAGCTGACCAAATTATAACGACCCTACCCCTTCTCTCGGGGCAGCGGTATTCTTCCCTGCAGGCATATCATATCATAAGTATGGCAATATATCATCACAATGTGCTTTCACGCACACAAGCCATCACAACCGTTCACCACCCGGCCTAACGGTCCGTGCACTCAGGGCACATTCTTGGTGTTCTGGCAAATCTCTTGCCCACCACCGTATCAGGGTCACAACCCAACGGTAAATCTCTTGAGCATTTACTCCATGTCGTGCAGCCGGAGTTAGTCTTCCTCCACCGGGATGGCCCGTAGCCCCCCCATTGTGTCATGGCGCACAGGCCGAAGACTCTTGCTATGTGCTCCAACAGACCGCACCTTTTGGTCTCACGTCGGACGGACATAGCGCAGGTCGGATCCTCCACCCCCCATTGCTCAAATCGCCTTGCCTTCTCCGAGTACAGCGTACTCATGGCTATATCAAATGCGCGGGTCGGTCTCACCAATCCTGTTCTTGGCACACAGCCTGGGTATTTCTCGATACCCATTTCCTTAGCACAACAGCGGGTCTTTCCTGGGCCTCCCAATACTTCCTGTGACTCTCTCCACAGGTGGACACCGCACAAGCACAAATGTCAGGGGTCTTTCTTGGCTATCATGCCAGTACTTCCTGTTACTCGCTTCACAGGTGGACACCCTACAACATCAAACATCACAAAGGGCCTTTCCTGGTCACACCAGTACTTCCTGTGCCTTATTCACAGGTTGGACCCAAAAAACATCACATGGCTATTTTTCCTGGGCTACCACTCCTGTACTTCCTGCTATTCCTTTTCACAGGCATAACCCGTAGACTCCTTAAACTACAAATTATCACGGAGTCTCCTCCGGTTCGTATGCAACATCACCAATCTAGACCAACCTGTCCAGTTGGGCTTCACACAGCATGCCTATTCTGTACTCCATTTCTGGAACTATATGCTACCAAAGGGGATTTCAAGCATCCACCCAAAGATTCCCAAAATCAGCCACCTCTTGGTGCGGGAAATCACAAGATATGCTAAAAAGAAGCCTTCACATGGCTAGGAAGAAAAGTCATTACCATTGACGACCGCTTCGGTGCCATGACCTCAAAGCTTGCTTGAAAGACTCGCAAGAGCGTTTCCTCCGCAACGCCGGCTTCGGATTTCTCGTCGGTAACCTACATCACCACCAGCAGCAGCCCTTCCCCTTCTTCCTCCTTCTTCCTCTCTCTCTTTCTCTCCAACTTGAAGAAAGATCAAGGCCAAATAAAATGAGAATTTCTTCTCAGATTTCGGCCTTTAATAAAAAGAGGAAGAAGCTTCAGCCCTTGGATCCCAGCTGAAGGAATGGACGGCCACAAAACTGCCAAAAATGCTAAATTTGACCTGAAACGGCCGTGGCCCAGGCCGTGTGCCTCAAGCGGTGGTCAGCCGACCTATCCAAACCAGTGACACGCCCATGGAACACGCCCGTGTCATGGGCCGTGTCACCAACACGCCTTCAGACACGCCCGTGTCTGTGGCCGTGTGCCTGGGCGAAAAAAAATCCCAAAACATCCCGAGACTTCACACGGCCTGTGACACGCCCGTGTCCCAGGCCGTGTGCCCAGACACGGCACAAAGACACGCCCTGTCGAAATCCTTCGTCGGGCAGAGTTCGTCGACCCGATTTGACACGCCCTGTGACACGCCCGTGTCACAGGCCGTGTTCAACCTCTCGACACTCAACACTCACGTCTCGACACTCGACGATCGTCGAGCAAAAGTCGTCGAGCATACGACATGGCCTTGGACACGCCCGTGTCCTGGGCCATGTGCCTCCTCTCGACACATCGTCGAGCGAAAAATCGTCGACACAAAGGCCGATCGTCGACACAACCTCGACACGCCCTGCGACACGCCCGTGTCGCAGGCCGTGTCCGCTGACACGCCCTGGGACATGCCCGTGTCCCAGGCCGTGTCACCCAAAATTTCCTGTTTCAGAAATTTGAACTGTTACAAACTGTTTTATTGTTCTCGAGTAACATAACTCTTTTGTTCTCGCGTAAAAGCTTTCTTCTCGAGAACACCCTGGTCTATTTTTCTGAAAATGTCTAAGTCCAGACAGACGATTATTTCAAACATAATTAATGCGTGATTGGTCCACGTGGATGCCATTAATGACGATTATGACTGTTAGGGTAATCCAATAAAAGGTCTTGTCATTTTCGACTAACCCTAAGAAGTTTTCAAGAAGATTTTAAGAAGAATTTTCCAGCAACCGCTGGAAGAATTTTTCAAGTTTCCTGAATACAATTTCTCTTTCAAATCGAGAGCGTATATCATCTTCTTCATCGATAAGGGCTTTCGATTCAGATTGAATAAGAGAAGATTGATTCACAAGATCAAGATTTCTGTCAACGACAAATCCTCTACTTGATTGTGTGAGTCCAGAAGTTTTTAGATCTAGAAATTATCGATTCCTCTTCAACATATTTTGATAAAGCTACACAGTTCAAAAGGAACAAGAACATGCAGATTCATTTCAGATCTGAGAACAATCACTGTTTGTATTTTCTATTCATTTTATTCTTGTAGTAGATATTTCTTCGGGTTGTAGGAGTTGTTTACTCCGAGTTTTTGTAGGAAGTTTTTATCTTCCGAGTGTAGATCCAGATTTGGGATCGAGTTATAGGAACTTTGTTCAGAGGTGTAGGATTGGTTTTAATCTGAGATTAGTGGAGTAGCCGAGTCTAGTGCTTTGCTAGATCGTTGTGAGGAAAGTGGTTGTACCCAAGGTTGGGGAACCACTATAAATCTCTATGTCCTTTGTGATTGCTTAGTTGTTATTCTGTGCATAGCTCGTTATATTTTTTATTCCACAAAAAGACGCATAACTCACCTATTCACCCCCTTCTAGGTGTTTTAGGTAAGACAACTTAAAACATTTTCACAGCTCATTAATTATGAGGCTGAGCCTGTTGTATATGTCTGTAACTGACTCTGACTCTTCCTTCTTAAAGTTCTCATACTGAGAGATCAAGTGTGATATCCTATCCTTCCTTTTATTAGCAGATCCTGCCACCATAGTATTCATAGAGTTCCAAATGGCCTTTACTGAAGTTCATTCTGCAATCTTCTGAAATATCTCACCTGACATGGTTTGAGCCAGAATATTCATTGCTTTGGCATCAGCAATCTTTGCCTTCTTTTGTGCTTCAGTCCACTCAGGTGGTGGAACAACACTTGTGCTTGTAGTTACTACTAGAAGTGGGGGACTAGTCAAAATATAATTGTATATGTCTTCATCAATGGAATTTATATATAACCTAATCCTTGCCTTCCAAAGTGCAAATTTATTAAGATTCCACACTGGAGGTCTGGTGCTTGAATACTCCTTATTTTGTGCCATGATATAAAAGACAACTATAGTATATATGATCAATCAAAGATCTTTTGGTTCAGTTGTTAGCCTGTACAATCAAGTAACCTATCCCTTTGATACCTATTGAAAGTGAGGGATTTATCTAACTAACTCTAGAGGGGGGTGAATAGAGTTTTTTAAAAAACATTAAGTTGTTTTTACAGTAGATTAAAATAGGTGATACATATATATAAATAAGTAAAAGGAAGTATCACAGCACAAAAAATAAAAAGGTAAAGCACAACCAGACGACACAAGGAGTTTATAGTGGTTCCCCAATAAACCTGGATACATCCACTCTTCTACCACCCTGGTAAGAATCCACTACAGGTTTTTGATCAGGTGCCCTGTCACCATAGTTTTTTGTTCAGGTTCCCTGTCACTATAAGATCTATTTTCTAAGGGAGATCTAGCAACCATTTTAGATTTTAATCAGGTGCCCAAAAACTAAACCAAGTCTTTTGATTAGGAGACTTGAGAAACAAAGGGTTTTACTTTTGAAGGGAGTTATAACACTATACACAGTGAAAGAAAATAAAAAGATGTTGCCTTCTCTGTCTCAATTCTCTGAGAAGACTAGTAGATTTGTTGATGTTGTCAATGCTCCCCCTAAGTTATAAAGATCTAATCAGGAGAGAAAACTTTGCTTCAGGGTGTAGGCCTTCAAAGATGAAAACTTCTTCTTCTATTGAATGATTCTGAGAGATTTAACTTTTTGTGTCTCAGATTTAATGTGTGTTGCTGGAAGAAAAGCTTGAAGAAGAAGATGATGAGCAAGAAGTTTTTATCTCTTTTTCTTGTTCTCTGTTTTCAGATTTTCTCTTTCTTCTCATTCCTTAATAACTTGTAATCTTTTGAAAATCTTCTTTATATTGATTGCACATTTAAATTTCAAATTCCTTGAAGTCTTCTGTATATTTTTTGGGAATTGGAACAACTATTTTTTGTCTTGATTGTATTTCTCCAACGGTCAAAGTAAATATGGTGGTGTAATAAGTTTATGAAATCCTTAATTAATGTAGCTAAGAAACGGCTATATTCTTGAGAGTACTGATCATTAATTATTAGAGTATTACTGTCTTAATATTTAAAATCAAACTAATTTAGTTGATCTGAAAAACTGAGAAACTACAGAGAAGATAAGTCGAACAGAACCTGGAAAGAGTTGGTCGAACTCAGTAAAGATTTCATCGACCTGAGCTCCAGGTTCGTCGAACTAATAATTCTCCTTCGTCGAGCTGAGCTCCAAGATCATTGAACAAAAAATATACTTGCCAATCTGAGCTCCAAGTTCATTGAACTGAGAAGGCACTACGTCGAGCTGAGATTCTGATATAAGCTCACAATTCATCGATTTCAGCTGGACATTCATCGAGCTCACCTCAGAGAAGGAACTCTGAGTTCGTCGATCTTAGATCGACGATCGTCGAGAAGAGTTTAGCTATCATTGAACACCTTTTCTGCAATCTTTAAAAACTTCCTTGACTCTAAAGTCTTGTGTCTCTGAAGTCTTCTATAGGTAAGTTTCAACAATCTAATCTTAAATGACTGACCTTAACCCTGGAACTAACTTATGACCATAGACTATACATGTTGGGTCATCAATCCTATTAGTGAACCTAGCCCAAATCACAAGTAGGGTTCCAACATTCTCAAGTATGCTCCTCAAATTCATTGAGTGAACGTATTGACACTCGTCGAATTCGTCGAATATACCAGTCGATACTCATCGAATCCTTCGAGTCTCACTTGTAAAGCCTATGAGTTCTCGAACTTACTTTTCTAGATTTGTCCAAGCTTTATTCGTCGGATTTCGAATCTATTTGTCGAGTATACTCATGATTATTTAACAATACTCGATGAATGGGCTTAGCAAAAATTCTTTCTGTAATTCTGTCTAATGGGTTTTTGTTTCCAGATGTCGTCCATGTATAGTACACGTGGACGTTTCTTTTTGGAAATGAATTTCTAGCCGTTAGAAGGAGTCCTATAAATACCTAGGGTTAATTCGTGTGACCATAATCGCTATTTTCCTACTTTAAAATCGAGAATTCAGCCGTTAGTTTTCATCGGATGCACATCTTTCGGAAATTGAAGAACGTTGACCTTGCTTCTCTCGATCAATGATTCCTTCAAGAAGTGATTCGAGCAATCTTGTTTCAAGTATTTCAAAAGATTTCAGATCTACTCTGATCAAAGTTTTTAGATCAATCTTTCAAGAGAAATTTCTAATCTTCTCCTTCCACAATAACTTCAAGCTTTTCATTCCGAGGAAGAAGAAGATAGAATACTTTCAGATCTAAAGGAGTCGATTGGTTTTCAATCAAAAAACACTGTATAATTTATTTTTGCACTAAATTAGGAAGATTTTTCTTTCGAGGTGTAGATGCTTATGATAGGATCGAGTTATAGGATAGTTTTGTTCTCCGAGTGTAGGAGAGGTTGTTCTCCGAGAAGTAGGAGTGTTTACTCCGAGTTTTAAGATTTTATTAAATCTGAGAAAGGTGAAGTAGCTGAATCTAGCCCTTTGTAGTAGATAGGCGAGGTGGTACAGTGGACGTACCCAAATAGGGGAACCACTATAAACTCATGTGTTGGGCTGTGTTTGTTCTATGTGTTCGCTCGTTATAATTTTCAATCCACTATTAGACACAGAACTCACCTATTACTCCCCTCTAGGTGATTTCCGTAGGAAACTAGACACTTTCAATTGGTATTAGAGGGTGATGCTCGTCATAAGGTTAACACCTTGAACAAGATCCCAGTCTAGTTGTCAGAGCACAAGTTTACTTCAATAGATCAGAGCAATGACATGTCCTCAATCAAGCTTCCAGTGTGCACTAAGGAGAACTTTCCCATGTGGAAAGATGGAGTCTGATTCTCTATGAAAGCAGCTGACCCAAGAATCTTTCAGATTGTAGAAGAAGGACCTCACATTCCTACTCAACCATCTGCTACGAATCCAAACATGACGGTTCCTAAAGAGATGATGGACTTGAATAAAGATGAGATTGCTCTAGTCTCCTTGGACTAGAAAGTTAAAAAAATATAATTGCAAGTATAGTGGATGACTCTATGTTGCAAAATCTTTTCCACTGCAAGTCAGCCAAGGAGATGTGAAATTCTCTAGTTATACTGATGGAAGGTACTGAAGAAGTGAGAGATGATCTAAGTTTTATACTCAACTAGGAGTATGATGCATTCACACAAGACCCAAAGGATACTATTTCTGACAGTTATGAAAAGTTCTTCAAGATTGTGAAAGGTCTGAGGAACTAAGGCCGGGCATTCACTGATGGTGAAATGAATGATAAATTTTTAAGATCCCTGATGAAAGAATGGGACACTAAGGTCATGGCCATTATAGAATTTGGAAAGTTGCCTGAGGCTGATCCTCAAAATATATTTGGGATGCTCTTATAGTATGAACTGCAAATGAATACAAGGAACAAAAAAGAGCAAAATAGTAAGACTTCAAGTAAAGAGAAGTCTATAACACTAAAGGCCGAAGGGTCAAAGAAATACAAAGTTGTCACAGGTAAGGACAAAAGCTTCTAATTCTTAAGAAGATTTTGAGCCAAGCACCTCAGGCTCTGAATTGTCTGATGGAGACTTATCAGTTATCTTCGGGTAATTAAAAAGAATGCTGAGCAAAAGGAGGCAGAGGAAAAGCCAGTCATACTCCTCTGACTATAGAAGATCACATCATGATGGTGATTATTCTAAGAAAAGCTACAACAGAGATGACAAGTATAAATCTAAAACAAACAAACATTCTTCCTCTGACAATATTTGTTATTGTTGCAACAATCAAAGACACAATATCACATAGTGTCCTTACAAAAAGAAGCACGGATCGAAGAAATAAGAGAATAGATCCTTAAAGGGTAAGCAGAAGGAAGAAAAGAGTTTTGTCTCAAAGAAGTAAAAGACTATTAGCGACAATGAATCAAGTGAGTCAAGCTCAGAAGATGAAGAAGCCTACTTCGGGCTCATGGCTCACTCAGATGAGGAAGTAGGCGACTCCCTATATAACTTGAAGGTATACTCGCACACCATGCTATCTGAATCAAAAACATCAACCAGTGGTCATGAAGA
Source organism: Platanthera guangdongensis (assembly GCA_039583875.1). NCBI lineage: Eukaryota > Viridiplantae > Streptophyta > Magnoliopsida > Asparagales > Orchidaceae > Platanthera > Platanthera guangdongensis. The sequence goes on from CM077158.1 coordinate 161,518,352, forward strand.
CTACTCTTCTGGGGAAGATGATTATGACTTGATGGCTCAGCATCAAGTTCTTTTGAAAGCTTTTGACAAATGTTGTAGGGTGGTCGAAAAGCAATCAAAAGATATTGCTTCTCTCAAGGCAGTGGAATCAAGTCTGAGGAAGGAGATTGTAGAATTTACTCCTCTTATAGATGAAGTTCACTCCTTGAAAGAAGAATTAAAATGCCCGACTGAGCTTCTAAGTCAGAAGGATAAATACTAAGATGAACTTGAACAAAAACTTTTAGTTGATAGAAAACTTGTTGAAAGCTACTCCAAGACAAAGACTGTACTTCCACTCATCGATGAATTTTCTGCCCCCAAGAAAGGTAGTGGTCTAGGCCATGTAGCTGAAAATTGTAAGACTGCTAAGAGAGCCGCTAACAAAGGCAAAGGGAAGGCACCTCAAAGTCAACCAACTTTCAAGAACATAATTTTTCCCCCAAATCAATATGACTTTGAGACGTCCTATGGTCACTGTGGTAGGCCTACTTATATGGAACCTAGAAATAACTACCAAGGTTGGACCTGTCCCCGAGACTTTGGTGCAAGTGCTTTCAAGGAACTTTATGAAGAGATAACTCTTAAAGAGTATGGTCCTTACATTCATGGACCATGTATCACGAAAGCACGAAAAGCCAAAACTATTGTTCCTAAAGCTAAGGAGACATTGAAGCCTTGTATTTGCTGTAATCATGAAGCCTCAACTTTAAAGACTATAGCACCTTCTAGAACTCCCATGTAGAAGTTGAAGCAGGAATTTAAAAGAAGGCACAATAGATTTCACTATTGGCATTGCGGCAAGATTGGTCACATTACCGTAGATTGTTGGTTTTATCCAGTCATGTATGAAACTCCACGAGTTAACGTTGCGAGACTAACCACTTGAATGTTAATATTTATAGTGGTGTTAAGCTAACCAGGAACCATGGACCCAATTTTGTTTGGGTTCCTAAGGGTAAATGATTTATGAATGCAGGTATGTCCAAAGGCCAACAAAACTCCTCTTTGGTATTTGGATAGTGATGCTCTCGACATATGACCGGGACAAGAAGCCTTCTTCTAGAGTATACCCCAGTTGAGGATGGCCTAAAAGTCATTTTTGGCGGTTCAGATAAGGGAGTAACTAAAGGCTACAATATGATTTCCAATGACATAGTCTCCTTCACAGACATGGCTTATGTTAAAGGATTACAACATAATCTCATAAGCATAAGTGAATTATATGATAAAGGCTATATCGTTGATTTCTATAAGGACAAGTGTCTAATAAAATCGTGTGCTATTTTGGTGACCATCTTAACAAACACACAAAGTAGAAATATTTTCTATTTAAATTTTCTTTGTTTAGATAATTCTACACCAGTGTATCTTTTAGCGAAAGATAGTGCATCTCTCTATGACCAATGACACAAGAGATTAGCACATATTAATTTTAAAACTATAAATATGTTGTTTTCTCAAAACTTAGTACGTGATGCTCTCCGCATTAAGTGTCTTAAAGAGAGTCCATGTCACACATGCCAAATGAGTAAGCAGACAAGGGATACCCTTAAGGGTATTGTTGAAATAGATTCTTCTAGAAGTTTATATCTACTTCATATGGACTTATTCGGTCCTATGCTAATTAATAGTTTATGAGGTAAAGTCTATACGTTAGTTATTGTTGATGACTACTCTCATTTTACTTAGGTGTTATTTCTGAAACACAAGTCAAACACCTTCCAAGCTTTCACTAATTTTGTAAGGCAATTTCAGAATGAATTGAACTGCTCAGTGGTCAAAATCAGAAGTGACCACAGAACAAACTTTGAGTCTGGGGCCATCACAAAATTTTGTGCAAGTCATGGTATCTTTCTTGATTTTTCCACCCTGCATACTCCACAATAAAATGGAGTTATCGAGAGATGGAACAGAACCCTCGTTGATGCATGTACAACTATGTTGAATGTCTCTTCACTACCAGAGTACTACTAGGCTAAAACAATCAACACAGCTTGCCACATGCAAAACAGAGTGTTAATCAACAAAAGCCATCTTAAGATACCTTATGAACTATTGAATGGAAGAAAATCGACTGTGTCCTACTTTAGAATCTTTGTTAGCAAATGCTTCGTACTTAACAATGAGAATTATTATCGTACTAAGTTAAGTGAAAAATGTTTTGAAGGTTTTTTCGTAGGTTAAAGTAGTCATAGCAAGGCATATAAGATTTTCAATAAGAAAATCGTGGTTGTAGAAGAGTCTATCAATGTTGTATTTGATGAGACAAGTATGCTTCATAGTAGCTCATCTAGTGTTGTTGGTGAAGGTGTAGATGCCAGGATAAAATAACTGAACTTGGAAGAAACAGTTAAGAAAGATTCTCCAAATTCTGTCAAAGTTGTTAATCCCACCATTGTTGAAGAGGAAATTCAAGATGATGATCTCCATCCACTTGTTGAAGGTACACTGGGTGTAGCAGAACTTCCTGGTGGTTCGGGAAGGAATATAGTGTTCAGACACTCAAGAGATCACCATGTAGATCAAATTATTGGAGATCCAAGTGACGACATAAGAACCAAAAGAGGTGTAGCTAACGAAGTTTTGCATCTTAGCTTTCTCTCTCAGGTTGAGCCATAGAAATTTGAATAAGCAAACAAGGATGCTTCTTAGATAATGGCTATGCAAGAGGAGCTCAACCAGTTTGAAAGGTGCAAAGTTAGGGAGCTGGTGCCAAGGGCCAAAGGACAGAACGTGATTCGAATGATGTGGATTTTCAGAAACAATCTAGAAAAAAATGGAGTAATTATAAAGAATAAAGCCAGGCTTGTAGCACTAGGATACAGACAAGAAGAAATGATCAAATTCGATCAAACTTTTTCCCCAGTGGAAAGAATCGAAGTGATAAGGTCATTTCTTGCGTATGTTGCTCACAAAGTTTTCAAGGTCTATCAAATGGACATAAAATCAGCATTCCTCAACGATAATCTAAAACAGGAAGTATATGTAGTTGAACCTCCAGGTTTTGTCAACTCAACTTGTTGGATCCCTAGTTGGATTTGGGCTAGGTTCACTAAGTTAGGATCATCTGACCCAACATGTATAGCCAGGGTCATGGTTATGTCCTAGAGTCTAAGCCATGTCCTTAGAGTCAACACTACATGGACCAGCCATCAACAGACTGCAGAAGACTCAAGACTTAGAGAAATTCCAAACTCAAAAAATGAGTTCGACGTTCGTCGAACGCAGGTCGACGAAAGTCATGCACAGCTTAACTAACTCAGAGACGATTCTCTGAGCTGAGGTCGATGAACTTGGAACTCAGCTCAATGACTTATGGACACACTACTTCAACATTTCAAATCCAGAATTTCTATGAACTCCAGTCAACGAACTTAGTTCTCAGCTCGACGATCTATTGGTATTCTACTTCAACATCTTATTCCAGAAACAACTAAATATTCTAAGTCCAGGATCATACTCCAGTCGACGAATTCACCTTCTCAGCTCGACGAAACTAGTTCTCAGGTCGACGATTTCTGGACACATTACTTAAAACATTCTTGAGTCCAAGAAACATGGAATTCTGAACTCCAGTCGACGAAGTTTCATTCTCAGCTCGACGAAACTAGTTCTCAGGTCGACGATTTCTGGACAAATTACTTAAAACAGTCTTGAGTCCAAGAAACATGGAATTCTGAACCCAGTCGACGAAGTTTCATTCTCAGCTCGACGATCTTGATGCACAGAGTTGACAAGGTTCCATAGAAAGCATTTCTGTCCTCAGCTCGATGATCTTGGATCTCAGGTCGAGGAACAACTATCATCTGGTTGACGAACTTGACTTCTCAGGTCAACGAACTCTGAATCTAGGTCGACGAATTCTGCTCAACGATTTCTATGAAGTTCCAGACTTAGATATTTCCATCCTTCTGTCCTTATTCTATTGAAAGAATTCATGGGTAATCAATGCTAAAATATTCTCTGAATATTACCGTTAGAAGTAAGCATTGACTACGGTCTTCATCAGGATTATTGCTTGCAGTTTTTCAATGGGACAGTTGGGGAAATCAATCAATGCAAAATATTCTTCAGGCCGTCAACAATGGAAAATTTACATGGAAAATATAAAAAGGATTTCTTCATCTCTCTCGACGAGAAGACAAGATACAGAATACAATACACCGTTCTCTGGAATAGCATAGCAATCACACAGCAATACAGAATATATTGATACAGAGAAACAAACCCTAGATCAGAGAAACATCATCAAGCTGAAGAAGAAAGAAGAACATATATTCAAGATCAAGAGTCTTCTTCCCAGGATACTTCAGATGACAACCAATACTCTATCAGTCAAGAAGTTCCTAGATAATTCTGGTCAAGGATACAAGTTTGAAGACTTATCACCCTGCAGCAAGGCTTCACCTTCCTGAACCATTTAATATCTCAGGGGGAGCCTTTGCTAATATCTAAATCCACAAGAATATTCTCAGTTGTTTTGAGAAAGAGAAGACAAAATCATTCTCTCACCTCCACTATATAAAGGGTTCTTAACTCCGTTCAAAAGTTATTCCTGGTTCCAAGTCACCTGATCAAAAGACTTGAGGTTTGGTTTTTGAGCACCTGATCAAAAGCTCATTGGTGGCAGTCACCTAATCAAAAACCTTAGTGGATTCCTACCAGGGTGGTAGAAGAGTGGATGTACCCAGGTAGGGGAACCACTATAAAATTCTTGTGTTGTCTGTGTTGCCCTTTTCTTTTGTTCTTGTTGTGGCTGTGCTAATTAGGTTTGTTGTGTCTGTGATATTTTACATTTGCTATGCTTGTGTTAGATCAGATTACTTTAGGACTAAGTTTTATTTACAGCAAAAGGTTAAAAACCTAAATATACTATATTCACCCCCCCCCCCACTCTAGAGTATACTAGATCTAACCCCTAACTTTCAATTGGTATCAGAGCTTGGATTCCTTTGGTTGTACAAGCTAACCCTTGAACCAAAGATCCTGAGTTAAATCTACTTTATATTTCTATTAAGATTATACATACAACATGGCACAGAATAATGACTATGCAAGCACAAGACCTCCAGTATGCAATCTAAACAAGTTTGTCATCTAAAAGGCAAGAATTAAATTATTATGAACTCTATTGATGAGGATATATAAAATTCCATTTTGACAGGTCCTCCTCAATCAACTGCCTCTACATCCACAGCAACCTCAAGCACACAAGCAGTACCACCACCTGAGTGGACAAAAGCCCAAAAGAAAGCTAGAGTTGCTGATGCTAAAACCATGAATATTCTGGCCCAAACTATGTCTGATGACATATTCCAGAAGGTGGCTGAATGTACATCAGCCAAGGCCATTTGGGAATCCCTTAACCAAATGGTGGTTGGATCTGCAGATGAAAGAAAGGACAGAAGATCCAATCTCATATCCCAATATGAGAATTTCAAGAAGAAGGAAGCAGAATCAGTAGCAGATATGTACAATAGGCTGAGCTCAATCATCAATGAGCTAAAACATTGGATAAGGACATCACCCTCACAGAGGTGAATGACAAAATCCTTATGTGCTTCCCAAGCTCATAGGATTCAAGGATCTGGCCCATCAAGGAGGCCAGAAGATTAAATAAGATTTCCACTGAATCTCTTTTAGGAAAACTAAAGTCCTATGAGCAGCTCATCAAATCCAGAGAAGCAGTTGAGCGGAGAACACCTCCACCAGCAAGGAAGGAGCACAACATTGCATTTAAGGCTGCTGAGGGGACAGAGGCTCCAACAATCAATGAAGACTTGATGAGTCTATTTGCCAGAAGATTCTACAAAATGGCAAAGAAAGACTTCAGAAGAAATTCATCCAGGCAGGATGACAAGACAAGGTATGACAAAACCCCCACTAAATAAGTGGTTTGCTTTGGCTGCAGGAAACCTGGACACTTCCTCTCAGAATGTCCAGAAAATCAGAAGAAGGAGAAGAGAAGAGAGAAGGATTCTAGAAGACAGCAAAGCAACAGGTGTTGGGAACTATGCTCACATTAACCCAGATTTGATGAAGTCACCCTGTAACTAAGATGAATTAGTTTGTATTTGATGCTTCGTTTGAGTTATGTGTTTGCAGGACTCCAATGGGAAGCGTAGACCAATGTCAGTCTACAATGGGTCACCAAACAAAGGGCCATATAGTGTAATCCCTCATTGTGTGTTCCAAAGTGTTGACTCATGTGTAGCCTCTCTATTGAGATACACTTCATATTCAAGTTATAGGACTGTGTAATGACTTGGTGTTGATTCCCTTATAGTAGAAGAAAAATTGCTGACAGAAATTTTTCTAAGTATTTCTCTCGAGTAGGTCCTTAACTACTCGAGTGGATTCCTTGAGATATACTCGAGTAAAACTTATGCATACTCGAGTAAGAAAATTCCTCCTCTCGTGAAGTTAAGTAAAACACTCGAGTAGTTCACTGACATACTCGAGTAGCTTGCTTAACTACTCGAGTAGATCACTCTTCCTACTCGAGTTGCCCAAAACTTAGTTTCCAATTTGTTTTCTAAGTCATTTACTCAAGTAGGTACTTTATATACTCGAGTAGTTCTCGACACTGTGTCGAGTATCTCTCTTCTCTGTGTCGAGTAGTTAAGAAATACTCGAGTAGGCCATTCATATACTCGAGAAGATTTCTTTGCTCTTGAGTAGTTCAATCTGACTACTCGAGCAGCTATTTATCCCGTGTGCAGAATATTTCTAAGTGTGTCTCGAGTAGTTCTTCTAACCACTCGAGTAGTTCAATTCTTCCTACTCGAGTAGTACAACTTGTACTCGAGTAGCTCACCTCCTTCCCGTAAAAATTTTCTATGTACTCGAGTAGATCTTCTAAATACTCGAGTAGTTGATTATATGCACTCGAGTAGTTGTCTTCTACCTACTCGAGTAGCCATGAATTATATACCCGAGTAATATTTCTCTGCTTACTCGAGTAGTCCTTGACCTATCGAGTAGTTTTATATCTACTCATGTATATGACCTCATTTTCTCTGAAATTTCTCCTAAGTCCAGATTTGACAGATTTTCAAATCCCGTGATATGATTGGTCCACGTGTACATCATTAAAACCAATTATGACTGTTATTAGTACTCCTATAAAAGGTCTTGTCTAATCGACAAACCCTAATCAGAAAACAAATCTTTCAAGAAGAAAATTATTCTAAGTTTTGCAGCCGCCGCTTTCCAAAAAGAATCGTTGTGTCCTCTCTCTCTCCACAGAATGAAAGCCGCCGCCGCCTCTGTTCTTCTACGACAAGGGTTTCGATCTTCAGAGGAAATAGACTGAAAAAGCTCTCCAGATCGAGATCGATTTTCACATACTCATCATCTGTCCGATCGTGGAAGCAAGGAGTTCAGATCTACTGTTGCCGAGAATCTTTCTTCAACTTTTCTGATAAAGCCGCACGCCAAGAAGAAGATTCAAGTTCCTGTTTCATTTTCAGATCTGAACCAGACAATATTACTGTTTGTATTTTTCAATACTTGTATTTCATTTCTGTAGGAGAATTTTTCTCTGAGTGTAGGAGTTTTCCACTCCGAGATTGTAGGAAGGTGTTTCTTCCGAGTTGTAGATCCAGTTGATTGGATTGAGATTGTAGGAACTTTGTTCCGCGGGTAGGATTGATTTTCAATCCGAGATAGTGGAGTAGCCGAGACTAGTTCATTGCTAGATCGGTGAGGGAAAGTGTATGTACCCAAGATCGGGGAACCACTATAAATCTTGTCTCGTCTATGATATTTTAGGAGATAGATCTGTGCTGTGTTCTAAGATTTTCTTATTCCACAAAAGACGCACAACTCACCTATTCACCCCCCTCTAAGTGATTTAGGTTGACAACTATTATCTTTCAATTGGTATCAGAGGGAGGTTGATCGTTAAAAGGTTAACACCTTGATCAGTTCCTGTATATAGTTGTCATTTGAGATCTATCTATCATGGACAAGGCAAAGGATTTCGCCAAGCTTCCCCTATGCAACAAGAACAACTTTCCCATGTGGAAAGAAAGGATCAAATTTTTTATGGAAGCTATGGATCCAAGGATCTTCATGATAGTTGAAGAAGGTCCTTATGTCCCTATGACTGTCTCCACTATAGATCCTACCAAGAAGGTTCCAAAGAAGCTGATGGATTTAGACAAGGACGAGATTGCACTTGTCTCACTACACAAGAAAGCTAAAAACATTCTAGCAAGTGGAGTCGATGAGTCAATGCTGCAGAACTTAATCCACTGCCAATCTGCAAAGGAGATGTGGCAGTCCCTGGTTACATTGATGGAAGGGACATAAGAAGTGAGGGATGATCGGAGATCCCTCCTCAATCAGAAGTATGAAGCCTTTCGACAAGGAAGCAAAGAGACCATTGCTGATACATTTGTGAACTTTTTCAAGATAGTGAATGGCCTAAGAGTCTACGGCAGAGTATTCACTAATGGAGAACTGAATGACATGTTCCTAAGATCCCTGACCAAAGAATGGGACAACAAGGTCTGTGTCATCAGGGAGTTTGGGAAGCTGGCTGAGACAGACCCACAAAATCTCTTCGGGAAGCTTATGTCATATGAGCTTCAACTCAACACCAAGAAAGCTGAAGAAGAGAAGAGCAGGTCTGCTCTCAAATAAAAGTCTGTTTCTCTAAAAGCAGACACCTCCAGAAAGACAAAGGCTGCCTCCCCTGCTCCAGCTCCAGAGATTAGTGAAGAAGAAGAAACTTCTAAGCCTAGTACCTCAGGCTCTGAGCTATCAGAAGGAGAGTTCTCACTGCTCTCACGTCAGTTCAAGAAATTCTTGAATAAGAAAAATCAATGGAAAGGCAAGGATGCCTCCTATAGAAGATCACGACACGATGGTGATCGGCAAAGAAAAGGGTCAAGTAGTCATGACAGATATTCCTCTAAACAGAACAAATATGTTTCGACTGACATCATTTGCTATTATTGTAATAATTCAGGTCACGTCATCGCCGACTGCCCTCATAAGAAGAAGGAGGGTTGCAGAAGAGAAGAAAAGAAATCCTCACACAATAAGAAGAGGAAATAGAAGAGACTCATAGCCAAAAAGAGCAAGACTCTTTGTGACTCCGACTCATCTGAGTCAAGTGAAAAAGAAGAAGCTTATTTTAGGCTAATGGCACAAACAGATGATGATCAAGAGCCCCAGTTCACTGGGAAGGTAAACTCTCATACCCCTCTTTAAGATTTTGAAGTCTCTGAGAATGATTGTGAGGATAGCTCCTCTGACAATGAGTCAGAGCTAATAGCCCAGTACAAGGAGTTAATCATGGCTTACGACAAATGTCGTCGATTCGTGAATACTCAGGCTAAAGAGATCAAATCTCTAAAAGCCGAAGAGAGCATCTTGAGAGAGAAAGTTGCAAAGACTGACTCCCTCGAAGAAAACTTCAATAATGCTATTAAAGAATATAACAAGGCTCTTGAGCACCCTGACCTTAAGGTGAAAATCATCAAAGAGTTGGAAGCCCAACTTGCGGCTGAAAAGAAACTTGTTGAGAGTTTCTCGAAGCCCAGAACAGTTCTTCCATTCGTTGTTGAATTCTCAACAAAGGCCAAGGGAGCTGGACTAGGCCATGAAGAAGCTCCTAGTAAATCCTCTAGGAGAAACAAGAATCAACGGAAGAATAAGGCCGCCAAAAAGGCCTTAGCCAAAGAGAAGGGAAAAGCCCCTCAAGATCAAACTACATTCAAGAAAGTCATCTTTCCGTCAAATGAGTTTGATTTTGACTCATCCTACGGTCACTTTGCTAGGCCTACCTATGTAGAGACAAAGTCCCGCTATCAAGGATGGACTCGACCACGAAACTTTGGTGAAAGTGTCTTTAAGGCACCTTATGAAGAAGTTATTCTTCAGAGATATGGCCCTTTCAATCATGGGCATAACTTCAAGAAGGCACCAAAGACAAAGCCCGTTGTCGAAAAGCCTATAAAGGAGAAGAAGCCATGTGATTGCCATCATCATGAGGCATCTTCCTCCAAGAATACTGCTCCTGCTAGACCACAATTCCAAAAGGTCAAGCAGGAGATCTTGAGGCAAAGGTACAACAGATTTTACTGTTGGTGCTGTGAAAAGGTTGGTCACTTCGTGTAACACCCCCTATCCGTCGCAGCATATAGCAGTAGGTCCGGCCGGTGCCCGACGCCATATACTACATACAGACCGGGCGGTTACTCATAGAAACCATCCAACCAATCACAACGTCCTACACAGAGCATTCTAGCGGAAGCAGATTAATAAGGTTGCAAATAAGAACCCAGCACTATAGCATGAATGTCCACTAATCCAAAATAGGAATGTTATACAAAAACCAACACGAGCCTTAAGGCCTTACAAAATGTTTCACTTGATATTACATGATTTACAAACCACGGCACGCAGGCCGGTCATACATGAATAAAACAGTAAACACTTCCAATTAGGCCTTCGAGGGCCGGCTTCGCAAAAAGGGCTTTAGCCCGCTATTGACCGCTTGGTCCAGCAGCACCTGCAAGCAACAAACCACCGCATGGTGTCAAAATAAGGCAACGGTCAGCAATGCTGACCAAAAATAAAGAAATGAACGGCTTCGATTCGGGACTGAAATGCCCAATCTGGACCACACACGACCTGGCACACGCCCTGTGTCCAGGGCCGTGTGCCTCATTCGCCATCAAAATCGGCTTGCCTGGAACAACACACGGGCATCGAACATGCCCGTGTTCGATCTGACACGCTCGTGTTCCACCTGACACGGCGGTGTGGCCGACCGTGTAACCCCATAATTTTTCCCCGAAAACAACCCAAGCACTGCACGGGTTCTAGGACACGCTCGTGTCCTTGCCCGTGTCACCTCAACACACCTGGGCCCCAGGCCGTGTACAGGGTATCGACACTCAACACTTTGTCGAGCGAAGATCGTCGACCTAATGACACGGCCTTGGACATGCCCGTGTCCTCGGCCGTGTGCCTTGTCTCGACACTTCGTCAAGCAAAGTGTCGACTTCCCGGGACGAGTGTCGACACAGGTTGACATGCCCTGAGACACGCCCGTGTCGCAGGCCGTGTTCCATGTCTCGACACTTCGTCGACTGCAGAGTGTCGACTTCGCGGGCTAAGTGTCGACAAGGGTCGACACGCCCTGCGACACGCCCGTGTCGCAGGCCGTGTGCCCAGTCTCGACACAATGTCGAGACCAAAGTGTCGACTTCCCGACTGAGTGTCGACACAAGCTTGACACGCCCTGGGACACGCTCGTGTCCCAGGCCGTGTGCCTGCAGCCAGAACCCAAAACTGGCCCAAAACGTCCCCCGTCGCTCCTTTGAGTTTCAGGGCGTTACAACTCTCCCCCTCTTAAAAGAATTTCGTCCACGAAATTATATAAAGGAAAGACATGTACAAAACCAAAATTTGTACCTGAGCGGAACAACTCCGGATACTCGTCAAGCATAGTCTGCTCTCGCTCCCAAGAGAGTTCCTCACGACCGCAATTGTCCCACCGGACCTTGACCATCCTGATCTCTTTATTGCGTAGCCACTTGACCTCCGAGTCCTCAATCTGCACGGGCTTGACCTTTGTCGTCAGCCCACTATCCACCAACACATGATCAACCGTGATCACTTGCGTAGGCTCTTGCACCGCCTTTCGAAGCACCGAAATATGGAATACATTATGTAAACCACTAAGCTCCACTGAAAGCTTCAACCGATAGGCCGCTTCACCAACTCGCTCCAGAACCTCAAACGGCCCAAGGTACCTCGGGCTTAGCTTTTTCAGTCGCCGCACCCGCGAGACACCCTTGAACGGCTTGATCTTTAAGTATACATAATCGCCCACAGCGAACTCCACGTTCCTGTGCTTGGCATTATAGTACTTTGCTTGCCGGTCCTGAGCGATAAGCAACCTCTCCCGAATGGTCCTCCACTTCCGATCACTTATACAACTTTGACTCACCCGTTTCTAACCAAGACAACGGCGTGCGACATTTTCTACCATATAGGGCCTCTAAAGGCACCATCTGAATACTCGTTTGGTAGCTATTGTTGTATGCGAACTCCACCAAATACAGGTGGTCTTCCCACTGCTTTCCAAAATCCAAGACACACATGTGGAGCATGTCTTCCATGGTTCTATTGACCCTCTCGGTCTGCCCATCCGTTTGCGGATGGAAGGCTGTGCTGAATTTCAGCTTTGTTCCCAACATTTGCTGCACAAGCCTCCAATCATTGGATGTGAACCGCCCATCTCGGTCACTCACGGTGCTGCGGGGCACACCATGAAGCCGTACTATGTTATCCACATAAATCTTTGCCAACTTCTCCACCGGATCATCCTTCCTATGCGGAATAAAATGGGACACCTTCGTTAATCGATCAACAACCACCCAAATGGCGTCGTTCCCCTTTTGCGACCTTGGCAAACCGTGCACAAAGTCCATAGAGATGTCGTCGAATTTCCACTCCGGAATAGGCAAGGACTTAAGAAATCCTCCCGGCTTTTGGCACTCCGCCTTCACCAAGGCGCAAGTTTGGCACTTCGCTACGTATAGCGCCACATCTTTCTTCAAACCCGGCCACCAAAACAGTTTTTTCACATCACGGTACATCTTCGTGCTCCCCGGGTGAATCGAGTACTTGGTATGGCGTGCCTCGTACAACAACTCCACCCGCAAATTACCCACACTTGGGACGCACAGACGACCGTCCTTCCAAAGTAATCCGTCCTCCACGACGAATTGGGAATTTGACCCATCTAGAGCCTCTACCATGAACTGCTTCATATGAGCATCTATATCCAAAGCCTGTCGAATACGATCAGCCAGGTCATATTGGACTTCAGTCCAATTCAGAACAGCTTTAGCACTTGAATGCTTGTCCACGCAAACAATCTCCAACGCCTCCAACTCCCTCACCAACCACTCATCATGCACCGATAGCCAATTGGCTTGAGCTGGGGCTCGGCGACTCAACGCGTCCGCAACCGCATTCCCTTTTCCAGGCACGTAGTGGATCTTGAATGTATAGTCCCCCAGGAAATCCATCCATCTACGCTGCCGCATATTCAGATCTTTCTGATCAATAAGATACTTCAAGCTCTTGTGATCGGTGTAGATATCAATCTTCACACCGTACAAATAGTGCCTCCACAGATTCAAGGCAAAAATCACGGCCGCTAACTCCAAGTCATGGACCGGATAGTTCCTTTCATGCACTTTTAGCTGTCTCAAGCCATAAGCTATTACACTTCTGTGTTGCAGTAGCACGCAACCCAAACCGCTGCCCGAAGCATCACTATAAATCTCATAGCCTTCGGTCCCACATGGCGAACTCAGCATAGGCGCCGTGGTCAACCGACACTTCAACTCCTCAAAAGCTCGCGTGCACTCCGGCATCCAAACGAACTTATGCTCCTTCCTCGTCAAAGTAGTGAGAGGTAATGCTATCCGCGAGAAGTTCTCTACGAAGCGCCCATAATAGCCGGCAAGCCCCAAAAAGCTCCGGACTCCCGCTACCGTAGCAAGCTCAGGCCACTCCCGTATCGCAACAATCTTCGCCGAATCCACGACAATACCCTCTCCACTCACTATATGCCCGAGGAACGACACTGAGGATAGCCAAAACTTGCACTTCGAGAACTTGGCATACAACTGATTTCTCCTTAGCGTCTCCAACACCAGATGAAGATGCTTGAAGTGATCTTCCTCACTTTGCGAGTACACCAAAATATCGTCGATGAAGACGATCACGAAATGGTCCAAGTACTCCCTGAAAGTCCTGTTCATTAAATCCATGAAAACTGACGGCGCATTTGTCAGCCCAAACGGCATGACCGTAAACTCATAATGCCCGTATCTCGTACTAAACACTGTCTTCGGGATATCACTCTCCCTTATTCGCAGCTGATAGTACCCAGCCTTGAGATCCAACTTCGAGTACACCGTCGACCCGACTAACTGTTCAAATAGATCATCAATTCGGGGGATCGGGTACTTGTTCTTCTCCGTCAACTTGTTGAGCTCCCGATAATCAATACATAGCCTCAAGCTTCCATCCTTCTTCTTAACAAAGAGGACCGGTGCGCTCCAAGGCGAAGAACTCGGGCGCACATATCCTTGCTCCAACAACTCTTGTAGTTGAACTTTCAGCTCCGCCATTTCCTTAGGCGCTAGCCGATAAGGAGATCGTGACACGGGATTTGCACCTGGCACTAGCTCAATCGTAAAATCTATCTCCCGTTGAGGCGGGGCTCCAGGAAGATATGTGGGGAACACATCAGGGTATGCCGATACCATTGAAATACAATCCAACGCGGGCTTCGGCTTTGCAACCTCCACTAGTGTAAAGAACAGTTCTGCACCGGCACGAACCGCCTTAACCACCTGAAGAGCAGACATCAACGTATTGCTCGACCCCTTTAAGCCCGTAAAAGTCGTTTCACGACTTGCTCCCAGCTTGACTTCCTTACTACCGCAATCTATATGGGCCTGCTGCTCCGAGAGCCAGTCCATGCCAAATATGACGTCGAACTCCACCAACGGAAGTAAAGATGCCCGCAGGTCGAACTCCTGATTCCCAATACGAATCTTAACATCGCAGATCCTATCCGCTCGCATCGAACACCCATTGGGCAACAACACATCCAACTTATCCTTCGCCATCGAAGAAGGGACTCCGATGCGTGATATAAATCCTTCGGACAAGAAGGAGTGTCAAGCTCCCGTATCGAAGAGTGCTCGTGCCGGATTTTCACAAATCAATACAAATCCTAAACAAGGAGTGGTAAGGTAACATGTGAATAACAAGTATTTAAAGAAATTGACTTGCTATAAATTAAACCATACCTGTCACCACATCAGCCTGTTTAATGGCCTCCTGTTGGCCAAGATTATAAACCCTTGGTTGGGTCGGAGCATAGTGGGACGCGGTCGACTCCACCGCCTTTCCCTTCTCTTCATAAGTAGCTCCCGGCCTTCTCTCGGACCTAGGATGTCCGCTCCAACAGTCACGGGCAAAGTTCCCCGTCTTTCCACAAGTAAAACATGCACCCGGGGTCCGACTCGTAGGCGCCCCAGAAGCACCAGAAGGAGCTGGACCCGAAGTCCTATGCTTCTTGAAAGACCTCCGATAGCCGGACTTTGAAGTAGTCAGCACTTTAAATTCAGATTTCCTGTCACCCAAGCTTTTCTTTGCTTGCACATTCTTCATGTCCTTCTCCAAGGACCGGGCAGTATTGACCAAGGTTAAGAAACCCTGCTTCATCGGCACCGAAACTAGTAATCTCAACTCATCTCTCAAGCCTTCAAAGAAGCGATTAGTCTTGCGCTCCTCGTCCACTATGGTGGAGCTAGCATATCGACTCAAACGAGTGAACTCATGGAGATATTCATCCACGCTCTTCTCACCCTGAACCAACTTCATAAATTCGTTCTCCATCGAAATCCTCTGAGTAGAAGGGAGGTATCTTGCTAAGAACAATCCCGAGAACTATTCCATCGGGACGTCTATAAGTTGTCTACCTCTCAAATGATGCAGCTCCAAACCTTCCCACCATAGACTCGCTTCACCGTCCAGAAGGAACGTAGCGATGGTGGTCATTTGCCACTCCTCTGTCTCCGTTGCTGTCATGACTCTCTTCACCCTGGAGAGCCAGTCTTCCGCCTGAGATGGGGTTCCCAACCCCGAGAATAACGGAGGGTTAAATCTCATTACATGCTTAAGCTGCCTCTCGGTTGCCCTCCTTGGCACCACCGGTTCCACAACCACTTGCTCCACTCTCCTCGGCTCAGCCTCTTGAAGAGGTTCCTGCTCCATCACAGGAGCGGGCTGCTGCGTTTGCCTTGCAGGCTGCGCATTTATCACGGTCAACACCGCTTCAGCCACCAATCGTATGTTCTCAGCCGATAGAGGTGTTGCAGGAGCAACATCCGGTGCACTACTAGCCTCAGAAACTCGGCATTCTGACGGCCCAACACCACTTCTGGTCACCTATAGTGGTACAAAACACCGTTAAGCGACCAAATAAAATTTCAAATAGCAATTATAGGAACACACAGGTTCATCAAACACAAGTATTTTCATTCATAAGTGGACATTCATGGGTTCTTTTGCCATTATAACGATGACGCACACAATGTGCTCACCACCCCTTAAAAAGAATTCGCCCACGAATTCATTTTAAGCCTGACCAAAACTAGTAGTCTGATACCAAATTGTAACACCCCCTATCCGTCACATAGCATATAGCAGTAGGTCTAGCTGGGGCCCGACGCCATATACTACAGACAGAGCGGGCGGTTACTCATGGAAACCATCCAACCAATCACAACGTCGTACACAGAGGATTCTAGCGGAAGCAGATTAATAAGGTTGCAAATAAGAACCCAGCACTATAGCATGAATGTCCACTAATCCAAAATAGGAATGTTATACAAAAACTAACATGAGCATTAAGGCCTTACAAAATGTTTCACTTGATATTACATGATTTACAAACCACAGCACGCAGGCCGGTCATATATGAATAAAATAGTAAACACTTCCAATTAGGCCTTCGAGGGCCGGCTTCGCAAAAAGGGCTTTAGCCCGCTATTGACCGCTTGGTCCAGCAGCACCTGCAAGCAACAAACCACCGCACGGTGGCAAAACAAGGCAACGGTCAACAATGCTGACCAAATTATAACGATCCCGCCCCCAACTCGGGGCGGCGATGCTCCTTCCCTGCATTTCATTAGCATAAGCGAGCAATATATAACAATATTCATTTCATCACAGACGTTGGCTCGCACGGCCACACGCCCCGTGCTCTCAGGGCACATTCTCGGTGAACCGGTCGATGTCACGTCAATTAAAGCCATAGGCATTCCAGACTCACCACCGCCACTTTGACGGCCAAACCTATGAGCATTTTGTCTTCTTGGCCTGGGTCACGACAATTTAAGCCATTGACCGCCGAAGACCCTAATCTATGCCAACGGCAAGTGCCATGTACACTTAGGTCTCTTTAACCGAACGACATAGAACGGGTACGGTTCCATCTAACCCGTGCTCACATCGCAATGACAATTTAAGCCATTTGCGCGTGTCAAACTTCCACCGAGTCCCATTTCCATCACAATTCACATAACCTGGTTATGTTCAAGTTGGCTCTCAGGCCACCAAGTTGGCAAGATCACGTAACCGCCCAGTTTTCTGGGTGCACCTTTGGGTTAATCACCATGGCTCCTTGTTGTAGTCTACCGTGTAGAAAACCCGAAAAATAACAAATAGCACGGAGTCTTTTACGGCATTTATGCAATGCAACATCACCTATCCAGACCAACATGTCCGGGTAGGCTTCACACATCATGCCTATGTACGTTCTCGCTTACGGACTCTAAACAACGGGGACTTCACATATTTACCCGAAGGGACGCCTCCAACTCTCCGCAAACTCGCGAGAGCGGGCTTCCTATGCAAAGAAGGAGAGCTACTCATGCTCAAGAAGAGAATCGTTACCCTAGTGTTCCTCTTTGGCGCCATGGAAAAGTAAGCGGATGAAAAGCACCGCACTAGCTTTGCCTCCGTGGATCCGGAGTCGGCTCGCGATTTGGAGCTTCGAAGCTCCTCCAATGGCCGGATCTAGCTCCTTATTCCTTCCTTGGCTCTCCTCTCTCTCTAAGCTTTTAGAAAGATAATAACTTATGAAAAGTCCGGGTTTCTAAGTCCAATCTCGGGTATATCCCTTCAGGAACAACCCCCAGCCGTTGGATCATCAATTAAAGAAATGAACGGCTTCGATTCGGGACTAAAATGCCCAATCTGGACCGCACACGGCCTGGCACACGCCCGTGTCCAGGGCCGTGTGCCTCATTCGCCGTCAAAATCGGCTCGCCTGGAACAACACACGGGCATCGAACACGCCCGTGTTCGATCTGACACGCCCGTGTTACACCTGACACGGTCGTATGGCCGGCCGTGTAGCCCCATCATTTTTCCCCGAAAACAACCCGAGCACTTCACGGGTTCTAGGACACGCCCGTGTCCTTGCCCGTGTCACCTCAACACGCCTGGGCCCCAGGCCGTGTACAGTGTCTCGACACTCGACACTTCGTCGAGCGAAGATCATCGACCTAATGACACGGCCTTGGACACGCCCGTGTCCTAGGCCGTGTGCCTTGTCTCGACACTTCGTCGAGCAAAGTGTCGACTTCCCGGGACGAGTGTCGACACGGGTTGACATGCCCTGCGAAACGCCCGTGTCGTAGGTCGTGTGCCATGTCTCGACACTTCGTCGACCGCAGAGTATCGACTTCGCGGGCTAAGTGTCGACACGGGTCGACACGCCCTGCGACATGCCCGTGTCGCATGCCGTGTGCCCAGTCTCGACACAATGTCGAGACCAAAGTGTCGACTTCCCGGCTGAGTGTCGACACAAGCTTGACACGCCCTGGGACACGCCCATGTCCCAGGCCGTGTGCCTGCAGCCAGAACCCAAAACTGGCCCAAAACGTCACCCGCCGCTCCTTTGAGTTTCAGGGCGTTACACTTCGCCATAGATTGCTGATTCAATTCCAGAAATGCTGCAACCCCTCATGTCAGCAATATAAGAAAGACCGATCATAATGCTAACACTCGTAGGGGGAGTACTCTAACCCGAGACCAAGGACCCAAACGAGTCTAGGTTCCTAATGCAAATTGATTATGATTGCAGGTATGTCCAAAGGCCAACAAAACGCCAATCAGGTATTTGGACTGCGGATGCTCTCGACATATGACCGGGACTAGAAGCCTCATTCAAAACTTTACTTCAGCCGTGAACGGACCAAAGGTCATCTTTGGAGGTTTAGACAGTAGAATTACTAGAGGCTATAGTATGATTACTAACGGCAATGTATCCTTCTCGAATTTGGCTTATGTCGAAGGATTGGAACACAATCTCATTAGCATAAGCCAACTCTGCGATAAAGGATACATAGTTGAATTCCATGCTGATAAGTGCTTGATAAAATTCGTTGACAATATGGAAACGATTCTATCCGACACTCGAAGCAGGAATATTTTCTGTTTAAATTTTATCTGTATAGATTCCTCTACACCAATGTGTCTTTTAGCAAAAGATAGTGCGTCTCTTGGTGACCAATCACACAAGAGACTAGCACATATTAATTTCAAAACTATTAATAAATTATTTTCAATGAACTTAGTACGTGATGCACCAAATGTCAAATGCATCAAAGATAGACCTTGTCATGCATGCGTAAAAGGCAAGCAAACAAGGGCTACCTTTAAAAGCATTATTGGCAAAGACTCTAACAGATGTCTCCATCTATTGCACATGGACTTGTTTGGTCCACTGCAAATTAGAAGTTTGGGTGGTAAGGATTATACGTTGGGAATTGTTGATGATTACTCGCGCTTTGCATGGGTGTTCTTTCTGAAACACAAGTCAGATACCTTCGATATCTTTTCTAATCTTGTCAGGCAAGTACAGAATGAATACAACTGCTCCATAGTCAAAATCAGAAGTGACAACAGAACAGAGTTCAAATCTGGGGCCATGATAGAATTCTGTGAAAGCTTAGTTATCTTTCATGAGTTTTCCTCTCCTCGTACTCCACAGCAGAATAGAGTGGCTGAGAGAAGGAACAGAACACTCATAGAGGCCTGCAGGACCATGTTGAGTGATGCTTCACTACCGGAGTACTTCTGGGCTGAAGTCGTCAACACTGCATGCCACGTGCAAAATCGAGCACTCATAAACAAAGACCATGATAAGACACCTTACGAGCTTCTGAAAGGCAGAAAACCAACAGTCTCATAATTTAGAATCTTTAGCTGTAAATACTTCGTACTTAACAATGTTAAGTATCATACTACCAAGTTCAGCGAAAAGAGTTTTGAAGGTATTTTTGTAGGTTTTAGTAGTCATAGTAAGGCATATAGAATATTTAATAGAAAAACCCTGGTGGTACAAGAATCGATACATGTTGTATTTGATGAGACGAGCTTGCTGCAAAGCAATCCATCTAGTGTGCTCATTGAAGATGCGGGTGAAAAGCTGAAAGAAACTAGCTTGGATGAACCGTCCGAAGACAAAGGCGAAAAACTCATTAAGATCACCACTCCAACTCCTATTGGAGAGGCTGATGATCAAAATGAAGAAGTCATCCAAGATGAAGAAACCACTCCAGTGATTGAAGATAATCCAGATGCAAGAACGTTAGTGTTGATGCACGAAAACACAAGGGGGGTCGAGCACAACCAGCTAACTGTTCGAACACAGGGGAATAGGGAGACTGCGAGTAGCGATCTACTAAGCGGATGAGAGCTGGAAGAAGAGCAGGGCCGTGAACCACGGCAACAACAGACTTCGCCCGTCATGGCCTGAATGCCTCTCTTGCGACGGGCTTTCCCTTGATTAAAGAAGGATCTAGTTACAAGTGAAAGGAAAAGACTGAGGGAAGTAGAGCAAGGGGGAGTCCGCAAGGCACAGGATTCGAGTCCGGAGCCTGTAACAAGTAGGCTCCTGGGTCCGAGTCAGCGTGCCTTGAGTGCACCACCTCCCCCCTATTTATAGGATAAGGGGGACTGCCCAAACGGGCAGGGCTAAAATAACCGGCTGCCCGGGGTACAGGAGAACCGGGCAGCGGTGACGGGAAGCAAAAAGAAAGAACACGCCAGTCCGCACAGAAGTGGCGGACTGGGCTCGCGAGCTGGAGCTTCCACTGCTGCTGGGCGCGCCTACTGGAGGGCGGCGGCCTGGGCGGACGAGATACTGCGTCCGCCGCTGGAGAACCTGACCCAAAGCGCCGGCGGACTGAGCGGACTGGTCCTTGCGTCCGCTGCTGGAGTATCACCCTTGGCGCCCGACTGGTGACAGTGCCGGACTGGGCGGACGGACAAATCCTGTCCGCGCCTGCTGAATGGGGGGCTTTGGAATCATGCAGTATGTTGCGGACTGAGGGGTTAACATAATCCCCGCACATTTTTAAGTTTCCAGAAAACTTCGAAAATGTTCTCTTAACCGCCGAGTCCGCAAACCTCGAAAACGCCGCCAACGCTATAAATATCGCTGGAGGGTCTGGATCTGGTGAGAATCTCGATCGACACGGGGCGCTATTCACCACTTGCGGTCTCCACCTTCCAGTCCGGCATGGCTAGGCTTGGAGCTTTCTTATCTAGCGTTACTGCAAAAGGCGACCTGGAGCATACAACGCCTATGAAGACCAAAAAGATTGTAAAGAGGTCAACAAGAAAAGATCCTGCCCGCTCCACAGGAGAGAGTTCCCAGAGCCAGAAGCCTGTGGAGGAAGCAGTCCGTCATGTCGATGTGTCTGCTCGCAAGGATGCCGTAGTCGACGCCGAACCATTGAGGAGTGAGAAGATGGCAACCTTGTCGGACTCCGCCCCTTCTCAGAAAACCGCAACCTCGGCGGACACTGCTGGCGAACACATGGAGACTGACATATCTTCCCCCAATGCCTCGGTGCAAATCGTTGACTTGGATGAAGAAGACCGGCGGACTGAGGTAGAGGACGACGTGCCCTCAAAGGCATTGTCTGCTGTGAATCCTGAACCTGTCCGCGCTGACCAGCCCGATTTAGGGGGGTCCGTCGCGGATGCTGCTGAGAAGACCGCCAAGAAGAAGAAGAGGAAGAGAGACGGAGCGACCGTCGCCGAGCGGGTTGAGAAGAAGCTTCGCGCAATGAAGGAGAAGAACGTCTCTAAGCGGACTGGGGCAGCGGACTTACAACACAGGCCGCGCGAAAAAGAAGTTCTAGACGGCGATCTGGTTACTCCGGAGGCCCAAATCCAGGGAGAGAATTCCCTCTCAACGGTCAGTCTTTCCACGGATGAGATATTTGATTCCATAGACGTCGATCAACTTGACTTAATCCAGGACTCCTTGCTGGTTGTACTACAGCAGAACGAGGCGGAGACTACTGGAGACAAGGGTGACGAACTCCCTTCCTTGTCCGCTGCGGAGGAAGAGGAGAGGGAGAGGCTGAAGGAGAAGATAGAGGAGCAAAAGAAGCAAATCGTCGCTCATGTGGCTGCGGTTGGGGCGGCCTCGAAGCAGGCCGCGGCGGACAAAGCCGCTGAGGACCTGCGGGTTGCCGCAGAGCTGCTGCGGTCAGGTAAACTTCAGCCTGCGCCTAAATATTTTCAGCACAAGTGGATTTACAGGTCGCCGCCGCGGAAATCGAAGCCAGTCAAGATTATCACGGAGACGGACGATATTGTAGTGTCGACGAGCTCTACTGCTGAGAAAAGGGCCAAGGTCCACCGCGAATGGAAAAAGCGGTTAAGCACCTTTGACCCGGAGCGGGCAAGGCGGCCAATCATCTTCGATAGTCGGAAACTCGCTGTCGCTATATCTAAAAGTGATCTTTTATCCTTTCTTTTAGTCCGCCGCGAACTGTCTTTGAATGCGAAGTTGACTTTATTTGTTGCAGGTAGAAAGTCGCTGCCGGGCTCCATCGAGAGTGGCGAGATCGTGGTCACACCCAACACTGGTGCCGACGCGGTCTCACACGTGGAGTCCGCGGAAGATGAGCCGCCCAGCCTGAGCACGATAAAAGAGTTAGAGAAGAAATTTGAAGCTGAAATACAATGTGTCAAAGCAGAGTTAGAGAAAGCGGCGGAGCGCGAGAGGGCGTCCGCGGCGCGCGAGAAAGCGTCCGCGGAACGCGAGAAGGCCCTCAAAGACCAGGTCGCCAGCATCTCGCGGGCGCTGGAGAGGTCTGAAAGGGAAAAGAAAAGGCTCGCGGATGACGTCCGATACTATAGAGGCAAGCACTTGGCGTCGGCTCGTGAAGGAAAGGAGAAGCGGACTGCTGGAGTCGCTGAGCAGAGGCCGCGGGCGTCAGATCGCATTCCTCCTGAGATCGCGGCACCGGCAGGTGGTGTCCCACATGCTGCGGATGAGGAGCCGAGGCCGGCAGCGGAGCCAATGGTGCCTCTCAGCCGGGTAGACCGGGAAGCCGCCCACATGCACCGGACCATCAATGTCATCCACCACCACCTCTGTCGTGTGTATAGTGAAATTCTTTAGATAAGCGATCAGGCGGCTCATCTATGCCGGGATAGGACGGAGAAGCGAACTGAAAACAGGGATCGCTGAGTCCGCGATGCTTATTTTTTATGTTGAATTTGTATAATTCTGTATAATTGCGCTGCGAACAATGCTGTGTGATGTGTGTGATTGAACTTTTATTGCGATCTTATGCGGACTCAAATTATAAATCCGCAATTTTATGGTGCTATCCTTGGCTTGATCTGTGGCGGACTGTGCGGACTAGCGCTGTGCCCGCTTCTTGTTAACCTGCAGGTGGAAAAATACGCGACGTGGGCGGATAGGAAACTGCACCGGCCACAACTTGTTTCTGAATTTCCCTTGGAATGTTAATTTGCCTTTGTATCCGCGTTATTTGTTTGGCTGCTTTTTTAATTCTTTGCGGACTGTGCGGATTGAATATGCGACCTTCGCGGACTGGTCAAAAAGCTGTCAGAATATTTATCTATAAATACTGCCTTCTGCTTTCTCTATGTTATAAATTACTGAAGTAAACGGAATCCTGCGGCCTGCAACATGGTGTCCGCGCGCACTGATGCTGCAGTCGCCTTCCACTCTGCCGATCACCGAAAATGTACTTTGACAGAGGCTGACCTGGCTGCCTTCGTTGAAAAGAAGATGGCGGATTCAAACATACTTGTCCGCCTACCCGCCCATCAGGAGAGGTTGAATTTCTCGACGGCGACCCAGATCGCCATTCCCGTTGATCATTTCGATAGCGGATTCGGGTTCCCGCTCCTATGGGAGCTTGCTGCAATCTTTGAGCACTACGGGATGGTCCCTGGCCAGCTCGCGCCGAATACCCTTGCCGCGATCTGCAGCTACATCTCTTATTTGCGATCTGAAAAGATCGCTTTCTCGATGAACATCTTCCGCAAAATATTCTCCGTGCGCTCCATAACTGCCTCCGGAGGCCGCCCCTACAAGGGAGTAATCTACTTCTACTGTAGGGGGATGAAGGTAGTGGGTCTTCCAAACAAGATCCACAACTGGACCTCAAGGTTCCTAATTTTTGAGGGCGACCTTGGGTTCGCGCACACGTATCCGCAGGTGCGCGCGGACTCCGTCTTTAAAAATGTGCAGTTGGACGACCTGGAGTCCGCAATCGTCGAATTCTTAGCGAACGCCAGGCTTGATATCGAATACTACCTTCCGCTGCTGGCAAACTTGGCGGATGTTATGCCTGAGGACAGTAAGTAGTTTAGCGGACTCAGCTTTTGTATCCGCCGCGACCATGTCGTTAACTTTGGTTCTCTTTTTGCAGCGACCTTGGCGGTGCCCGCCAACTTGCCGCAGACGCCCAGCGGCTTCACTCCTACACAAAGGGAGAAGAAGGAAGCAGTCGCAAAAAAGAGGAAAGAGGAAGGGGATCCCGCAGCGGACTACTCTTCCTCCGAAAGTTTCTCCATGACCGGCTTCGGTATCAGCCAGAGGGACCTTAGGGGGAACCCTATGGTCCACTGGCACAGCAAGAAAAAGCATGTCCGCCTATCCACCGCGCTTCCTTCGTGGAGGAGTCCGCGGATAACACGCCACGCTCATATTGCGCTCTCCACTCTTTACGGAAAGCGCAACTTGAGCGACCTCAAGAAGGTGTCCGCCGCCGACCTCCCTCTGCTGGCCTCCCAGGCTTCTGCGAACAGTGCAGTGACAAATCATTATGTTGCCACTCTGGCCAGAGACCTGTTGAGGCAGAATGAACAGCTTCAGAAGGATAACAAAGTGCTAAAGGAAAGGAACGCGCAGATGGGAGAAAGGAATGCTCGGCAAAGAGAGGAGCTGGCGGTGAGTTGCATTTGCCGCGGTCTAGATTTTCTATCCGCCGCGATCTGTCTGATATTTGTAATTGTCTTTCACAGGTCGCCTACGACTTGGAGAACAATAAATTCCAGGCCGCCACGCTCCCTTTTGTGATGGAGACTGTCGAGGTCGCTGTTGAGCGACTTGCCCGCGATGGCCTCATGAAGGAGGGAGTGGTCGGCGTCCCTTTTCTGGAGATCTTCCCTGAGCTGGCCCCTCAGGTCGCAGCGATGGAGAGAGCTAGAAAAGGAAAGGATGTCATTGAGGAAGGTGAAGATGAGGAAGAAGAAGACGACGAAGAAGAAGAAGAAGAGAAAGAAGACGGAGGCTCGCAGGGCGAAGAGCAGGGCGCCGGGGAAAATGCGGACGATGCTGCATCGAGCCGACGAGGAGAGGAGCTGTCCGCCGAGTCCGACACCTCTGCATCTTCCTCTGCTACTGGGAGCTCGCATAGCAGGTCCGCCACTAGTACAGGATCAGGTAGCAGCGGGAGCAGCTCGGGGGGCTATTCTCCAGATGTCGACATTATCGGTGACAGCCCTGCACCTCCTGAGAAGAGACAGCGGACTGATTGATCAATGCATATGTACATATTTTGTTTTTTGTAAAAGTGGCGGACGCAAGATTACAGTCCGCCGAACATACAGAACGATGTAAACAATTTTTTGATGAAATAGAAAAGGATATTTTATTTTTGGCATGTGTGCTTCCTGCAATGCTCTTTTTTCCACGCTCACCGCACCGATACTTAGCAGTCCGCACGATGCGTTGATTAATCACAGCATAAAGAAGAATTTTGTCAGGCGGACCCTGTTGAGTTTAAGTTACGGTCCGCTCATCACATCATTTAATGAATCTTGCTGATTTAAGAATTAGACAGGTACTCATTTAGTATCCGCCTCAGAGAACAGCCAGTTGATAATAATGCCAGGGGTACTTGAGTTATAGTTGTAGTCCGCAAGCCAGACCGCACATAATATAAAAGCACATTGATTATTAACTTATCAAATAATGCGAGAATCATTCTGCGGACTGAGCGGATACAAAAAACCAATCCACTCATAATAGTGATCAAACTTATATAACATGAAAATCATTCTGCGAACTGAGCGGATATAAAAGACCAATCCGCTTATAACAGGAATACAAACTTGAATATGTACCCTGCGGACTGAGCGGATACAGAAAACCAATCCGCTCATAATAGAAATGATCTATAGCTTGCAACCAGGTGGGCAGGTGAGCCTGAGCGGCATACTTTCCTCACCGGGCTACAAGCTATAAGATCAACCCAAGTCGGCGGACTGACCGGATAGAGAAAATCAGTCCGCTAAAGAAAACCAGCTTGCAATCCCAAGGAAACTTCCAAACTGTGCGGATAACGAATCCAGTCCGCCAAAGATAGAAATGATCTATAGCTTGCGACCAGGTGGGCAGGTGAGCCGGAGCGGCATACTTTCCTCACCGGGCTACAAGCTATAAGATCAACCCAAGCAGGCGGACTCTGCGGATAGAGAAAATCAGTCCGCCAAAGATATAGAAATGACCTATAACTCGCGACCAGGTGGGCAGGTGAGCCTGAGCGGCATACTTTCCTCACCGGGCTACAAGCTATAAGATCAACCCAAACCGGCGGACTGAGCGGACGCTGAAGACCAGTCCGCAGATAATTCCCTGCGAAGTGCAAGATGCTCACTTGGCGGAACGGTTCCCTGCCCTCTTGCCTGGAGTACAGTCTAAGCTGTGAGTCTCCTGCAGGCACTGCTTGAGGGTACCATGGAGTGTTCGAGAGTTACAAGCTAAGATGACCCGCGGGCAGGTGAGCCGGAACGGCATACTTTCCTCATGTGATCATCGAAGTTGTAACAATATCCCTAAAGTGGCATGGTAGAGCTTTACACCCACCTTGCCCTCCATAATGCAAAGGTGGGGTCAGGTACCTGCCGGGATCCGAAGTCCAGAATCCAACCGCGCTAGAGCCTGCAAGCTTCCACTACACGGTGCGAAATCTCCTCGCAACACGTGGTCTTCGTGGTGTTATGCTAATGACAACGGCTCTAGGGGAGGTCTAACTGAACTCGGCGATGTCTCCTGGTGTCAGGGAACCGTTATAGGTCTTTGGGAGAGAGAGAAAACACTAGAAAAAATGTCAGTATGGATTCTTTGATTAAGAAAATGCATTTGCAAAGGAAGCATAAGAAAGAAAAAGGGAGTTCGGGTGTAGAACCGTTTTTGAAATCTCTCTTAGCGCCTTATCTGTTATGATTACAACAAAAACACTCGAAGAAGTGTTAGCAAGCAGTTTCTATTCATAATAGTTCTTGAAGAGGATACACAAAGTAGAAAAAGGAGGTTTTAAGAATAGAACCGCTTGAGATCATCCCCGTTCCTGGTGTGCGGTATATCCTCTCCTTCGTGAGTCTGCAAGCGGTAAGCGCCGCTTTTTAACGCTTCTTTGACGACAAAAGGGCCGGCCCAATTTGGATTAAGCTTTCCAACTGAACCAGCTCTTGCAGCAGCATCAACCTTCTTTAGAACTAGATCTCCCACTTGGAAGTGTTTGATCCTTATATTCTGATCGAAGTAACGGGCCATCCTCCTTTTGACCTCTTCCTGCCTTATGGCTGCTTGATCTCTGACCTCCTCGATGTGTTCCAAGCTGAACCTCATCTCCTCATTATTCAACTCAGCCCAATCATCCACACCTTCTCTTGCAAGCAGCACTCTGGGTGACGGGACTTCAAACTCAATCGGGATGAGTGCCTCTGAGCCATGAGAGAGTTTGAAAGGAGTCTCCCCGGTTGCGGATGATGGCGTTGTCCTAAGGGACCAGAGGACTGATGGGAGCTGATCAGCCCAACTGCCCTTGAGATTCTGCACTTTCTTTTTGAGCAAGTTGAGGATCTGCTTGTTGGCAGCTTCCACCTGGCCATTGCTTCGGGGATGATGAACTGATGCAAAACGCAGCTCTGTTCCGATCTGCCTGCAAAAATCGATCATCTCTGAGTTGTTGAACTGTGGCCCATTGTCAGTGATTATTGTCATTGGTATCCCGTGCCGGCATACAATTTCTCCCCAAACGAAGCTCTTGACGATCTGAGTCGTTGTCTTAGCCAATGCCTTGGCTTCGATCCACTTGCTGAAGTAGTCGATCATTACGATGATAAAACGCCGTTGCCCGCTTGCCAAGGGAAAAGGACCAATGAGATCCATTCCCCAAACCGCAAAGGGCCAAGGAGTTGCAATCGACCTGAGGGACTGAGCTGCTTGGTGCTGAAGCGGAGCAAACTTCTGGCATTGAACACACCTTCTGGCGTAGATCTCTGAGTCTTTCTTCATTGTGGGCCAAAAATACCCTTGCCGCAGGACTCGTCTTTCAAGAGTTCTTGCTCCAGAATGACTTCCACACTCTCCTGAATGAACTTCTTGCAAAATGGTGTGAGCTTCTTCTTCTGAAACACATCGGGCCATGGTTGAGAGGAAGGTCTTTCTATAAAGGATTCCCGCCACTAGAAAGTAGTGAGCTGCTTTTATTCTGAACTTTTTCTTGTCTCTAACTGTATGATGATAATTTCCTGTTGACAGATATAGGATGAATGGGTCCATCCAAGAGGCGCGTTGATCTACTTGCATCAAATCTCCTTCCACCACTGCCGGGCGGAAGAGCTCGGAAGTTGTGCCTCCTGAAGGCATCCCATGCTTAGAGAGAAAATCGGCCTCCTCATTCTCTGTTCTGGGGATATGTTCGATAGTGAAGCTTTTAAACCTGCCGACCTCTATTTTCACAAGAGCTAGGTATTTTTTCAAGACTGGCTCCCTTGCTTCGAAGTTGCCGAGGTCTTGCGACGCCATTACCAGAGAATCGGTTTTGATGCGAACATGATCTATCCCTAATTCCCTTGCGAGCCTCAAGCCTGCTAGCAGAGATTCATATTCAGCCTGGTTGTTGGTTACTGGAAAGTAAAACTTGATGGCCTGCTCCAATTTGACTCCGTTTGGATTGATGAGAACCACTCCTGCTCCAGAAGAACTTCTGCCTGAGGAACCATCAACATAGATGGTCCAAGCCAAAGGTGACCTTTCTGCTTGATCAGAACTGGACTCTGGCATGTCGATCAGAAAATCTGCTAGGACTTGAGCTTTGATGGTTGTCTTGGGCACATAAGAAATTTCAAATTCACTTAGCTCTATTGCCCACTTAGCTAGTCTGCCGGAATGCTCGGGCTTTTCCAACACACCCTTCAAAGGTTGATCGGTGATGACTTGAATTGAATGTGCTTGGAAGTATGGGCGAAGCCTGCGAGCTGACATGACCAGTGCCAAGGCTACCTTCTCCGGGATCGGATACCGCATCTCTGTACTCTTCAGAATATGGCTGACATAGTAGATTGGGAATTGCTTTCTGCCTTCTTCCCGAAGAAGAACGGAGCTGACGGCCTCAGGGCCAACCCCTAGGTACAAGAAAAGAACCTCTCCTAGGCAGGGACTCTGAAGCAGAGGCGATGAGGTAAGCTGCATCTTTAACTGTTCAAAAGCCTGGGAGCACTCTTCTGTCCACTCAAACTTGGAAGCACGTCGGAGGGTCTTAAAGAAGGGGGCACTCCTATCTCCAACCCGAGAAAGAAATCTTGCAAGACCTGCTAGCCTTCCCCCTAACTGCTGAACTTCCTTCGGTGAACGAGGGGTAGGCATTTCAAGAATAGCTTTCACCTTGTCAGGATTGGGGGCAAGTCCCTCCGGAGTAAGGAGATGACCAAGAAACTTCCCCTTACTCGCTCCAAAAGTACACTTCAAAGGATTGAGCTTCATCTTGTATCTACGCAGAGTAGCGAACGTCTCTGCTAGATCTAGCAAGTGCAGCGAAAATGATTTACTCTTAATCAAGAGATCGTCTACATACACTTCTAGGTTTCTTCCTTTTTGATGGTTAAACACACGGTCCATCATCCGTTGATAGGTCGCGCCAGCATTCTTAAGCCCAAAGGGCATGACAAGATAGCAATAACATCCATCGTTAGTTATGAACGACGTTTGAGGAACGTCGGGCTTATGCATTCTTATCTGGTGATAACCAGAAAACGCATCTAAAAAACTCATGTAAGAGTATCCTACCGCGGAATCAACTAAAGAATCTATCCGAGGCAGGGGGTAGCAATCTTTAGGACATGCTTTATTAAGTTTTGTAAAGTCTACACACATTCGCCACTTTCCCCCTGGTTTTTTAACCATTACAACATTTGAAATCCAGGTGGGATATTGCACTTCTTTAATAAAATTCACCTTGAGGAGTTTCGCAACCTCCTCCCTTATTGGTTATGCAAGCTTTGTTGCCACGTCCCTCTTCTTCTGTTGGATGGGCTTGCAGCTGGGATCAACATTCAGATGGTGGCAAGCTACATCAGGATCCACCCCCGGCATGTCTTCTGCTGACCAGGCAAAGACATCCAGGTTCTTTAGCAGGCAGGAAATCAACTCAGCCTTTTGATGTTCAGGTAGCTCCGAGTTGATGGAGAGTTTCCTCTCCTCCCCTTCAGCAATGGGGACTCCTTGCATCACCTGGGCAGGTTCCAGGTGAGCACCTTCATCAGCAGCAACTTTCGAACTGGAAGAGGCTTCTGCAGCTTCTGCTGGAGCAAGGGAAGCTTCAACCATGTTGACAGTGCGGACGTAGCACTCCCTTGCTCTCCTTGGGTCGCTCCTGACCCGGCACATCCTCCCATCGGCAAAGAACTTGATGGCGAGGTGATAAGTGGAAATCACTGCTTGGTACTTGTTCAGCAGGGGCCTGCCGAAGATGGCATGGTAGCTGCTGGGGGCGTCGACCACTATGAACTGTATCTGTTTTGTTGCCCCTCCAAGCTTCACTGGCAATGTGACATTGCCCTCCACCACTTTCCTCTCTCCTGAGAATCCATAGAGCGGCCCCTCAGTGGAAAGCAGAGGCTTTCCGGTCCTCAGGGCCTCAAAAGTAGACTTGAAGAGGAGGTTCACTGAACTGCCCGTATCAACAAGAATTCTGTCCACTGTGAAGTCTCCAAGCACAGCCTTGATCACAACAACATCGTCAAATGGATTGGCTGTTTGAGGCAGATCTTCCGGACCAAAAGTGACGACTTCTCTTGGGGGAGCAACGGAAGAAGAGGCCACCTCCACCTGGGTGACCCTTGAAATTGAAGATTTCCGAGTGGACTCGATCCCTGCTCCACCATGGATGAAGAAGAGGCGTCCCAGAACTCCCTCATCATCTGCATCAAAGCATTCCACTGGGACGTTGATCGGCCCCAGACGGCCTTCGTCCTCCACATCTACACACTCCTGGTAAGCCTCAGCTACCTCTTTGCCCTTCGAGGTGGATGGCTTCGACGAGGAAGGAGAATCCTTCTTGGTCAGGTCAATCTTGCCCTCGGCAAGCAACTTATCAATCAGCGCACGAAGGGCCTTGCATTCCTCAGTCAGATGACCCTTTTCCTTGTGGAACTGGCAGTATTGCAAATTATTCCTCGGCTTCCACAGCTTCTGAGGCTCTTGCCTCTTTTCTTCTGATCTCCTTTGCAGGATCTGGATGACTTCGTCAAGGTCCAAATCTGCAGGGTCCTCCATGGGACTTTCTTCATATTGGCACGGGGCTGGCAAGGCTGCCTGCTGGAGGATGGGAAGAGCTTGCAAAGGAACGGCGGGAGTGGCGGCCAACGGCAGTCTCTGCTCATGAAACTGTTGATGGCCTTGGAAAGGTTTTTTGTTGCGGAAGTTCCTGCCTCTTTGAGACGGAGGCTGGAAGTCTGGACGAGGGGGCCTGCCACGAGAGGAAGAAGCGGAGGCATCCCTTCCTTCAGCCTTGCTGTCAGGGATGAAACATAGGTCGGATTGGCATTTTCCCTTCTATGAAACGGTTGACCATGGCGATCAACTCCTGATAAGTCTCGGGAGCCTTGGTCGTTGCTTTAAACTTCAGAGGGCCTTCCCGGAGGCCGTGGATCAAGGCAACTTTATAATAGTCGGGGTTCACATTCCTCACCCCCTGAATTTCTCTTTGAAAGCGATCAACGAATCGTGCCACCGATTCGTTATCCCTCTGCTTGATCTCAAATAGGGCAGCTGGCCCATTCTTCCTCTTTCTTGAGGTAGCAAACCTCAGCAGTAACTGGCTACGAAGCTCGGCAAAAGAAGAGATAGTGCCCGAAGGCAGCTCATAGAACCATTCTCTCGCTTGCCCTTCGAGAGTGGTAACCAGCAATTTACACTTAATCGCATCTGAGAGGCATCTTAAAGCAACTGCCCCCTCAAATGCCTGGAGGTGAGAAACGGGATCTGTCGCTCCTGTATAGAACGGGATGCGCGGCTCCCTGAAGTTGCTCGGGGCCGATTCCCATCGAATTCGGTCAACAAAGGGAGACGGGGTGTCAAACTCTACAGGATAGAAAGGGCGGACTAGAGCCGAGGAGTCCACGGGCTCGGCGGACTGGCGATCAGCAAAGTGAAGTTGGCGGGCAGGAGTGCCCCTAGCAGCTTCTCTGAAGAACTCTCTGAAAGCAAACTCTTCCTCTTGAGGGCGCAGAGGGGCTGCGGTCTGAGCAGGGTTCCGAGGAGTTTTTGGCGACTGCCGAAGCGGAGTTCGGCGAGCTGGGGTCTGGCGGACTGGCGAGTTCGCTGGGTCCGCTGCGGCCTGAGGAGCAAGCCGCTGGGCCAAAGCAAGTAGAGCTTGGCTGATTGTGTCAAGACGCTGGTCGGTCTGCCGGCGAGACTGCTCGGCCTCAAGGCGAGCTTGCTCAATCGCGTCCCAAAGGGAGTCTTCTGAAGAGCTAGAGCGATCTGAAGAGCGGGCTCTGCGGTCTGACATCTTTCGTCCGCTGATTTCAAAACACTACTCGGATCTGAAGGTCGCGTGTTAACTGTTGATGCACGAAAACACAAGGGGGGTCGAGCACAACCAGCTAACTTGTTCGATCACAGGGGGAATAGGGAGACTGCGAGTAGCGATCTACTAAGCGGATGAGAGCTGGAAGAAGAGCAGGGTCGTGAACCATGACAACAACAGACTTCGCCCGTCGCGGCCTGAATGCCTCTCTTGCGATGGGCTTTCCCTTGATTGAAGAAGGATCTAGTTACAAGTGAAAGGAAAAGACTGAGGGAAGTAGAGCAAGGGGGAGTCCGCAAGGCACAGGATTCGAGTCCGCAGCCTGTAACAAGTAGGCTCCTGGGTCCGAGTCAGCGTGCCTTGAGTGCACCACTTCCCCCCTATTTATAGGATAGGGGGGCCTGCCCAAACGGGCAGGGCTAAAATAACCGGCTACCCGGGGTACAGGAGAACCGGGCAGCGGTGACGGGAAGCAAAAAGAAAGAACACGCCAGTCCGCACAGAAGTGGCGGACTGGGCTCGCGAGCTGGAGCTTCCACTGCTGCTGGGCGCGCCCACTGGAGGGCGGCGGCCTGGGCGGACGAGATACTGCGTCCGCCGTTGGAGAACCTGACCCAAAGCGTCGGCGGACTGAGCGGACTGGTCCTTGCGTCCACTGCTAGAGTATCACCCTTGGCGCCCGACTGGTGACAGTGCCGGACTGGGCGGACGGACAAATCCTGTCCGCGCCTGCTGAATGGGGGGCTTTGGAATCTTGCAGTATGTTGTGGACTGAGGGGTTAACAGTTAGAGCTCAGACATCTAAAGGATCACTCCATGGACCAGATCATAGGAGATCGCCGGGACGGTGTGAGAACTCGAAGAGGTACAACTAACGAGAATCTTTTTTTTAAGTTTTCTCTCGTAGGTTCAACCAAAAAAGTTTGAGGATGCAAAATCTGATGCATCATGGGTATTGGAAATGGAAGAAGAGCTAAATCAGTTCAAGCGCTGCAATGTATGGAAGCTTGTTTCAAGACCCAAAGGAAAGAACGTCATTGGAACAAAATGGGTCTACAGGAACAAGATGGACGAAGAAGGGACTATCATAAAGAACAAGGCTAGACTCGTCGCTAAAGGCTATCGTCAAGAAGAAGGAATCGACTTCGACCAGACATATGCTCCAGTGGCAAAGCTGGAGGAAATAGGGTTGTTCCTAGCATATGTTGCATTCAAAGGCTTCACCGTCTATCAGATGGACGTGAAGTCTGCCTTCCTAAATGGTAACATAAAGGAGGAAGTGTATGTGGAACAACCTCCAGGTTTCGTTGATCCCAACTTTCCTGATTACGTCTATTTACTGCACAAGGCCCTATATGGTCTGAAACAAGCTCCTAGAACATGGTATGAGACGTTGTCTAGCTTTCTACTTGAGAACAAGTTCACAAGGGGAAAGATAGACAAGATATTATTTCTTAGGGAAATTAAAGGCAAGATTTTGCTAGTGCAAATATATGTCGACGACATTATTTTTGTCTCTACATATGACGACCTCTGCAAAAAGTTCTCAAAACTTATGCAAGGGAAGTTCGAAATGAGCAGTATGGGCGAGTTGAAGTATTTCTTAGGGCTTCAGGTGAAATAATCTGAAGATGGAATTTTCATCTCGCAAACCAAGTTCACCAAAGAGATAATTAAGAAATTCAGAATGGAGAACGCAACCTCTATGAGGACTCCAATGGGCTTAACTATGTCTCTAGACAAGGATGAAAAAGGAAAACCTTTTGATGAAACAAAGTATAGAAGCATAATTGGATTCCTGCTCTACCTTACTGCCAGTAGACCTGACATAATGTTTTCAATATGTGTTTGTGCTAGATTTCAGGTGAACTCTAAGGAATCTCACTACGCTGCTGCAAAGTGGATTTTGAGATACCTTAAAGGTACACCAAATCTTGGCTTATGGTACCCAAGAAGTAATGACAGCGAACTAACTAGGTTTTCAGATGCGGATTTTGCAGGTAGCAAAGACGACCGGAAAAGCACTTCAGGGACTTGCCAATTCATTAGAAGAAGGCTAATCTCCTGGAGTAGTAAGAAGCAGAACTATGTCGCAATCTCAACGGCCGAGTCAGAGTACATCTCTGCAAGCATTTGCTGTGCACAGTTACTTTGGAAAAAGAACCAGTTCGATGACTACAACATGAAGTTCAAGGATATCCCTTTGTTTTGTGACTCTTCCAGCGCAATTGCAATAACCAAGAATCGAGTCTCGCACAGCCGGACAAAGCATATCGAGCTAAGGTATCATTTCATCCGGGAGCATATAGAGCATGGGGACATAGATCTCCAATATGTCTCCACAGACAGGCAAGTTGCAGATATTTTCACGAAGCCGCTGGACGAGACCAAGTTCTCATTCTTCAAAACTGAACTTGGGATGCTCAACAAAGAAGATTAGAGAAGTTTGGATTTCATGAAAGCAAAGGAAATTAAAAGGTTCATCAAAATCTTGCTTTTCAAAGTTTTCTTCCTTCTATGACTCATGTAAAACATGACCTACTTGAGTACTCAAAGTACCTACTCGAGTACTCAACAGACCTACTCGAGTAGTCCTTTAACTTACTCGAGTAAGGGAATTAATGTACTCGTGTAGTACACTTTATCTACTCGAGTGAGTCAATTCTTCTACTCGAGTCATTGCAGATTCTATATACCTACTCGAGTACCTTATACAGACCTACTCGAGTAACTCCCTATATACTCGAGTACCTCTTTTACCTCTCGTGTATATGCCTCGTGGCTTTCAAATTTTCCCGTGCCGTCTTTCCTTTTAAATTATTTTCTTCTCGATGATTAGACATAAACCTAGGGTTTATAAATTTGAAATTCCACATTACTTCTACACGAAATCATTTCCAAGCACTCGAGTACCCGTCCGGCACTTCATCTTCATTCGAGAAATTGCAGAGCCGCGATTCTTCCTCTTCCCCGCGACAGAATTTTTTTCCAATTTCTGGATCATGGCCGCTGTCTCCAAGATTGGTGTATGATAGGAACTTGTTTCTGCCGGGATTGTCGATCTTTCAGACGACTTTCACAATTTGCTGATCCTTCTAGACACCGCAGGTTTATCCTTCATCCTGCAGGAACCCCGCCGGATTCTCTTCCCGGAAGTAGCCTAATTCTTCTCAAATCTGAAGGTCAAGCGTCATGGACATGTCCTAAAATCAAAAGTGGAAGGTTGGAAAATTAAACTCAACAATACCTCTGTCTCTCAGCTTCTTTGATTGCCGCTAGTAGACGAAGAAGATGACTTAGATGATGAAGACTCTAACAGAACAGCCCTATTCTGTGGCATTTCGGCTGATGCTCAGTACATCAAAAGGTCAGACATGAACGTAGAAGGAAAATTCCTGGTTGATGTTATTGGAAAGATTTTACTGTGCAAGACCAACTCCATCAGAAACATTCCATTGTATTTCTTTGACATCATGCAAGCCATTGTCTGCCGCAAGAAATATCAGTTTGGGATGCTAATTTTGGACAAAATCAAGGATAGTTTGAAATCCCCCAACTTCGCCAGAATTATCTCTCTGCTCCTCCATGAAACAAATCCTCAGGTATTCGACCTCTCCAAAGGGACCCCTCTTCACCACTTGAAGAAAGTCTCCATTTCTTCTATTCAGAGATGTGATCTCAAGCTGAAGAATCTTGCCCAAGCTGCAAAGTTCTCCGAAGTTCCAGCAGACCCAGTTTTAGAAGATAGGACTCCATCTCCCTCTCCTCATCATGTGGCCAGTTCCTCTAGTGCACCAAGTGAGGGGGAGCATGCTCCTTCTGTCTCAGTCAGGAAGCCCTCTCCTCAGCCAGCAACTTTTTCCCTACCTCATACTCCTCTAACTCCAGCAACTCCCTCAGATCAGATACCTCAAGAATCTCATCTCTCAACAGTTGCTGCCATAGATGCTATGATTGCAGAGCTCTCTGAAGAAGTAATGCCTATTCCTCCTCTATCTCCTCCAGCTCCATCCTCTGAAGGTCACAAGGACTCAACTGCAGCACAGTCTCCTGAACATTCTCCAGCCAGGACTCTAGAACAATCTCCTGCTACCCTCAAAGACCAGCAAGACACAATTCTTATTTCTGATGAGCCCTCTCCAGAGCTAGCAGAAGCTCCTCTCAGAAACCTAGATTTCTCTCTCCCTCAGGTTATAGAAGAAGGGGGTGTTATCATTCCTACCCCCAGAGCTCACAGCTCTGTGATCATTGAAGAAATAGCTCCATGGGTAACTCCTCCCCTTCCTTCTGCTGCTGCCTCTCCCTATCCAGATTTGTTGTTCCAAATCT
Source organism: Platanthera guangdongensis (assembly GCA_039583875.1). Taxonomy (NCBI): domain Eukaryota; kingdom Viridiplantae; phylum Streptophyta; class Magnoliopsida; order Asparagales; family Orchidaceae; genus Platanthera; species Platanthera guangdongensis. The sequence continues at coordinate 161,555,428 of CM077158.1, forward strand.
CTTTCCTGCTGCAAGAATAAAGAAATTATTTTAATACTTCTCTAAAAACTGTAACTGACAAGGTAACTGCTCTCGAGATTGAGATGAGCAGAGGCTTTGCTGAAATTCAGAATAATACTGACAAGATCAAGTACTTATTTCAACTTGATGGCAAAGCCCTTGACCACACTATCACTAGTGTTGGAGATGTTATGGAACAAGGTGTCACCCTTACAAATAATAAAATTGAACTAGACAAGAGAACTGAAGCCAACAAAGTGAAAATATGTGAAGAAGTTGGTCTTTTCAAAGAAGATGCTATAGAGAAGTTATCTGTTGAAACCAGAAAGTGGGAGGGATTGATCAAAGAACTCAAAGAACAAGTAGAAAAATCAGCTGCTCAGAAGTCAGATGTATGGGAAGCTCATGTGAAGACAATTCATGATGATGTGCTAGCCCAGATACAGAGTGTTAAATTTCATACCTATGACACTGCTGTCTGGATGCACAATCAGATTCTGTGAGACCTTGCTGTTGACCCCAACATCATTCCCCATCATTTAAACCCTCTAGCTACAGATGCATCTACTTCATCTGCTTCAGCTGCTCCTCTGCAACCTACCTTATCTCCCAGGCCTGGAGACACAGTTGCTCCTCCAGACTCCTATGCTCCAAGCTGGGAAGAAGATCCTGCTGACAATTTCCTTCAGGCTCCTCCAGAGATCAAAACTTACAAGAAAAGAAGTATGGTGAAGGCCCCTCTACTAGCAAGTCTGCTCCCTCTAAAGCTACTGAACATGCTGAAGTTTGGTCTCCAACCTCCAAATCCTTGATTCTGTAAACTCTCAGATTAGTTATGGAATTCCACGAGAGCAGGAATATTCATTATAGCTCATATGAATGGGAACTTTATGAAAAATCCATGACCAAGAGAAGAATCTATGACAGAGAATATGGGAGGAACAACCCTGCAGCCCCTCCTAGACCTCCCAAGTATTATCCAGAACCCTACTACTACCAGAGGAGACAACAAGAGAAACTGGACAAACAACAGAATTAAGGCTGACTTTCAAGGATTTTTGAGAGTGTGGAATGATTGACTGTAGAATTGATAATGTTGGATATTCTTATTTATATAATTCTAAGTTTTTTCTCTTATTATCCTTTCTCATAGTCTATTTTTTGCTTGTATATTTTCTACTTAGCTTCTTTTTATGTCTATAATTCACCTTAGTGTAAAGGGTTCTGACTTCAACAAATAGGGGGAGATTGTTGGAAACTATGCCCACATTAACCCAGATTTGATGAAGTCACCCTGGAAGTAAGATGAATTAGTTTGTATTTGATGCTTCGTTTGAGTTATGTGTTTGGAGGACTCCAATGGGAAGTGTAGACCAATGTCATTCTACAATGGGTCACCAAACACAGGGCCATACAGTGTAATCCCTCATTGTGTATTCCAAAGTGTTGACTCATGTGTAGCCTCTCTATTGGGATACACTTCATATTCAAGTTATAGGACTGTGTAATGACTTGGTGCTGATTCCCTTCTAGTACAAGAAAAATTGCTAACAGAATCTTTTATAAGTATTTCTCACGAGTAGGTCCTTAACTGCTCGAGTAGATTCCTTGAGATATACTCGAGTAAAACTTATGCATACTCGAGTAAAAAATTCCTCCTCTCGTGAAGTTAATTAAAACACTCGAGTAGTTCACTGACATACTCGAGTAGCTTACTTAACTACTCGAGTAGATCACTCTTCCTACTCGAGTTGCCCAAAACTTAGTTTCCAATTTGTTTTCTAAGTCATTTACTCGAGTAGGTACTTTATATACTCGAGTAGTTCTCGACACTGTGTCGAGTATCTCTCTTCTCTGTGTCGAGTAGTTAAGAAATACTCGATTAGGCCATTCATATACTCGAGAAGATTTCTTTCCTCTCAAGTAGTTCAATCTGACTACTCGAGTAGCTATTTCTCCCGTGTGCAGAATATTTCTAACTGTGTCACGAGTAGTTCTTCTAACCACTCGAGTAGTTCAGTCCTGCCTACTCGAGTAGCTCAACTCCTTCCCGTGAAAATTTTATGTGTACTCGAGTAGATCTTCTAAATACTCGAGTAGTTGATTATATGCACTCGAGTAGTTGTCTTCTACCTACTCGAGTAGCCATGAATTATATACCCGAGTAATATTTCTCTGCTTACTCGAGTAGTCCTTGACCTACTCGAGTAGTTTTATATTTACTCGTGTATATGACCTCATTTTCTCTGAAATTTCTCCTAAGTGCAAATTTGACATATTTTCAAATCCCGTGATATGATTGGTCCACGTGTACGTCATTAAAACCAATTATGATGGTTATTAGTACTCCTATAAAAGGTCTTGTCTAATCGACAAACCCTAATCAGAAAACAAATCTTTCAAGAAGAAAATTATTCTAAGTTTTGCAGCCGCCGCTTTCCAAAAAGAATCGTTGTTTCCTCTCTCTCTCTTCACGGAACGAAAGCCGCCGCCGCCTCTGTTCTTCTCCGGCAAGGGTTTCGATCTTCAGAGGAAATAGACTGAAAAAGCTCTCCAGATCGAGATCGATTTTCACATACTCATCATCTGTCCGATCGTGGAAGCAAGGAGTTCAGATTTACTGTTGTCGAGAATCTATCTTCAACTTTTCTGATAAAGCCGCACGACAAGAAGAATATTACAGTTCCTGTTTCATTTTCAGATCTGAACCAGACAATATTACTGTTTGTATTTTTCAATACTTGTATTTCATTTCTGTCGGAGAATTTTTCTCCGAGTGTAGGAGTTTTCCACTCCGAGTTTGTAGGAAGGTGTTTCTTCCGAGTTGTAGATCCAGTTGATTGGATTGAGATTGTAGGAACTATGTTCCGAGGGTAGGATTGATTGTCAATCCGAGATAGTGGAGTTGCCGAGTCTAGTTCATTGCTAGATCAGTGAGGGAAAGTGGATGTACCCAAGATCGGGGAACCACTATAAATCTTATCTCGTCTGTGATATTTTAGAAGATAGTTCTGTGCTGTGTTCTAAGATTTTTTATTCCGCAAAAGGCACACAACTCACCTATTCACCCCCCCCCCCCCTCTAGGTGATTTAGGTTGACAACTATTATCTTTCAACAGGCCTTCCTCCAGCAAATATGAAAAGAAGGTGAAAGGCTTTGTAGCTGAAAGGTGGAGTGAAACAGAAGATGAATCATCATCTTCCAGCTCCAGTGAAGAAGAAGAAGAGGCAAGGGCCAAAGAAGTGTGCCTCATGGCCATTGATGCCTCCAAAAGCCAGTCAGATGAAGATGCATCTGACAGTGAAGAAGCTTTAGAATCTGAAGCTGACCAGGTACTTTCTACTTTTGATTGTAGTTCTGATTCATTCAAATCTAAATTTAAAACCATGTGCATTGATCTGATAAATTCAAAAAAAGAAATTAAGACACTTAGGGAAAGACTAGGAAACCAAGAAAATGTTATTTCTGAAAACAATGGGATAATAGATGAACTCACATTAGCTAATGAATAAATTATTGCTTTAAAAACTGAGCTATGTGAGGCCAAATAACTTGAAGAATCTCTCAATGGGAGAAGGCTGAAGCTGATGGAAATTACAAGCACTATTAATGACAGACTAAATGGCAAGCTGGGCTTGGGTGCATCATCAAGTTTGCCCCCCATTCTCAAGAAGAATATTTTATCCACACCCATTAAATTTGTTTCTGCTTAAGGGAAAGAAATAATAACCAACAAACAAACCATAGAACCAATGCCTAACTCAAAAAGTCAAAATAACAGAAATCAGAAAACATTAGGTAAAAACAAAGTTCAGCAGATTTCGTCGAACTCAGATCGACGAAATGTGGCCAGTTCGTCGAACTCTAGTCGACGAACTCTGAACGCAGAGTTTAACTATAATTATTATCTTACTGCGATCGACAAACTTTGTATGGTTCGTCGAGCAGAGATCGACGAACGTGGGGCACAAAAAATGAGTATGTTCATTCTCTGGGCAGAGATCGACGATCTCATCTCAATTCTTCAAACTCTGATCGACGAACTCACAACATTTCGTCGAACCCAGAAAGACTTACCAAAAATTATAACCATAACAGCCACTCTATTAAATCTAGAAAACCATTTAATCCATTAGCTGATTGGATAATTCCACCCAGAAGATATCATCCATTAGGATACAAATCTCAACCAGAATTTTATGTGATATTTAGTTTTTAATATCAGCAATATAAAGGACCCAAGGTAACCTGGTTCATGAACAACTAACTGATTTCATTGCAGGAAAAGGGCTGTCTAGTAGTTAATCAACTATGGTACCTGGACAGTGGATGCTCCAACATATAACTGGCAGCAAGGACAATTTAATCAATTACAAGTCCAAGCTATGACCAAAGGTAATCTTTGGTGATTCAAAGTGTACAACACCGTAGCCGGGCGAGTGGGACCCTCCCCAAATATTAGCCTAGGGGTGTGTTATGTGCGACGAGTTGGTGCGACCCCATTCGAAGACGTGCGGGTCCTCGTGCGTGCGTGTGTGCGGAGTTTTCATGCGCATAGGTGTGGCATATATATATGTATGTTATATATATATATATATATATATATATATATATATATATATATATATATATATATATATATATATATATATGTATATATATGTTATATAATATATAGAGGATGGGATAGAGAGGTGATAAAAAAAGAAGAAAAAGAAGGGGATAAGAGCAAGGGGGGTCGGGTACAGAAAAGGGAGGAGGTGAAATTAAAAAAGGAAAAAAAGGAGAAAGGGGCAGGTTTAGAGAGAGACAGCGGGATGGGGGAAAAAAGGAGAGGGGGATTCTCATGGTGGACCGGGGGGGTTAGGTTTGGAGCGAGCAAGCAGCCCGAGGCCACCCCGGCCTTTCTCTCCCGTCGGCCTGAAGCAGGGCACAGCCGCCCCCTCCCTCTCTCTCTCTCTCTCTCTCCCGCCAGCGACGGTACCGACCTCCCCGCCGTTCTACGAACCCTCTGCGCCAAGATGGACTCCGACGCCTTCTTCGACCTTATTGTCTCCAGTAGAAAGGAGTTCGATCTCCTTCGGAAAGAGATACCTCTCGCTCTGAAAGAGTCGATAGACCCCGCTAACTTCGTGATGGACGCGATTGCTAGGGTTTTTCCTGTGGATCGATGGGCAGTGAAGTCCCCGCCGGGAGATTTGGGATGGGTCTGTGTTCTGCTGCTAGAGAGCTTGGTTTCTGTGTTGGCCGATCCTAAACTTGGCGATGAGAGGCCGCTGGTGACGAGGATTGTGAAGGAGAGAGCTAAGAAGATAGCAGAATCCTGGAAGCTTGGGATGGAATAGCGAGGAGGGGTAGAGAATGCCAAGGCTCAGGATGTGCATGCTTTCCTGCAGCACCTTGTGACTTTTGGGATTGGGGTGGAGGAAGAAGGAGAGTTTTATAGGAAGTTGGTGGTGAACTTCTCCAGGAGAAAGCAAATTCCAAAACTTGCTACCTCCCTGGGATTGGAAGATAAGATGAGCGTCGCCTGGATCACCTCGGCCGATCCACTATTTTTCCCGACCTGGAGCAGCACACCTCGACCTCCCCCTCTCCCGACAGCAAGCTCGGCCTGGAGCGAGGCTCGGCCTGGAGCGAGGCTCGGCCTGGAGCGAGGCTCGGCCTGGAGCGAGGCTCGGCCTGGAGCGAGGCTCGGCCTGGAGCGAGGCTCGGCCTGGAGCAAGGCTCGACCTAGAGCGAGGCTCAGCCTAGAGTGGAGATCGACCACCGACGCGGCCGCATGCAGTAGGATCGACCCGGAGCTCCTCTCCCGGCCCTGCCACAAAGTACGCGACAAGGGTAACGATGTTTCTACTTGGCCAGGTGAAGCCCTCAGTTTACATGTTTGCATGGAAGCCCCTCTCCACCAATGGGTGGGGGAAGGGAGCTTTCCGACGGGTTGACGTGTACGTCCCCGCAGTTAGTTGCATTAGTGCCCGGAAGCGTGAGTACGGGTTTAGGCATGTTGTGTGAAGCCCATCCGGACGTGTGAGCCGGATTGGTGATGTTCTGGGGTTCCCGGAGAAGACTCCGAGGAAGTTGTGTATTTAGCCGCTTGCCGGGAATGCGCTCCGTAGCCCCCAAAAAGGGGGTGTGCACAATATGTTTGGCCCGCTTATATTAGCCGACCGATGACTAGTTGGCCGCCGCTCATCGAGACGTTGGCGTACAGGTGTTGCAGTACCAGGCGGGGAGTAGCGGGCTTAAGCCCAAACTTGTGCCGGCCATCAAAGGCCATTTTATTTATATTTCCGGCCTGCGTGCCGAGTATGGAATTTATATTCCTGGAAAAATCTTTTATATCTGTGATGCTCTGAGAATGTAGCTTACTCCTCCTGTCTTGGGCGAGCGGCGTATTCGTGAACCGCTCCCCCTGTGCGGTCCTCGAGGTATAGATGCCGGGAATCCCCTGATGGCCCATTGCCATCCTTTCAGAGTAGCGGAGTTCCGCTATTAGCGGCCCAATTGGGGCTGCGTAGAGTAGGGCTGCTGGGCGGTTTTGTGTCAATAGTAAGGCGGGCGGGGAACATTTTACATAGACCCGAGGTGGCACCTTTAGTTAAGGAGTGGATCTCGAGATCCTCCTTGGATGTTCCAGTCGGCCAAGAGAGCCCTCCTAAGGTGCCTTAGCTCAGCCCTTGGCTTGGGAGGGGAAGAGTTAGTTAGTCTTCCGGGTATGCGGCGGGTCCTCCACGCTGAGACCTTGGGTCTGTCCCTCGTGTTCCTAGTCTTGTGCCTAGATCGTTCGCTTGAGGGTAGTAGGTGCGCGGTCACCCCTTCCCCAAGGGTCGAACTCCATGGGAGACCGGATTTCCGGTTTCAACATTTTGGTGCGGTGAGCGTGGAGAGTGACCAGCACAGAAGAACTCTAGCGAGCGTCATGGCTATAGAAGTGGAACCAGGTGACGACCAGGGTCGTGTGTTGATACTTTATATGTAAGGTCCTCATACTCAGAGTTGTCCCCTCCCATAGCTGTTGTTTGAATCTCATAGCATTTGGAGTAGGATTTGCACCTATTTGAAGCACTTCTACCTGTGAAAACCCATGTGTCCCCACTTGTTACATCAATGAGAAATCTGGAGGTTATTATCCTCAAGGTCAAGTGAGAGAGCAGCTGAGGGGTATTAGGAGCCGGGGTGACCTGAAAGGATTCCCTCCCTAGCGGTAATATGTTGTCTCTTCCTTGCAATTCAGTAGCAGTCAAGTTTTCTCTTTATTACCGATTCGCCTCGAGCTTCTAAGGGCTTCAAGGGTTAGCCTCGCGATCGACTCCGGAAGCCAAACGTCCAACCCGTTCCTTTAAAATATCCTAGTTCGGACGATGGGACGGTGCTGCGGGACTTTAACAGCTATTGTAAGACCGAGCCTCTGCACTGACGGCCGAGATCAGCTCCCCCCTTGCACGCCGGCCTATGTCCTCCCGATCGCACCTCTCCTCCGACTAGAGGAATTATCAGGAACGAGCCTAGACGCTAACCTCCCAGATTTGATAAAGGGCCGATCTCTCCAAGCAATCGCAAGTGATGTGGCGGAAAGTGATCTTTGTCATTGGATCAGGATACGGAACGTCCAACCCGTTCCTTTTAAATAGCCCAGTTCGGATGATGGGACGATGCCTTGGGACTCTAAGCGCTATTATAAGATCGAGCCTCTGCACTGACGGCCGAGATCAGCTCCCCCCTTGCACGTCGGCCTATGTCCCCCTGATTGCATCTCTCTTCCGATTGGAGGAATTATTAGGAACAGACTCGGACGCCAGCTTCCCGATCTGACGACTTCCAGATCACCGCTCTTACGAAAAGAATGCGTCCTCCATTTGCAAAAGCATCGGTGCAATTAACTCTTCAGCACCTCTTAAGTAAATAAGATGTCTCCATCTCGAGCAGATCCCGCTGTCAGGCTCTCACCTAGCTGGCAGGGCCGGAAGTCACTCGATGGCGGTAGTTGTGGACCCCGAGCAGATCCCGCTGTCAGGCTCTCATCTAGCTGGCAGGGCCGGAAGTCACTCGGTGTCATCCGTGGGCCTCGAGCAGATCCCGCTGTCAGGCTCTCACCTAGCTGGCAGGGCGAGAAGTCACTCGATGGCGGTAGTTGTGGACCTCGAGCAGATCCCGCTGTCAGGCTCTCATCTAGCTGGCAGGGCCGGAATGCACTCGGTGTCATCCGTGGGCCTCGAGCAGATCCCGCTGTCAGGCTCGCACCTAGCTGGCAGGGCCGGAAGTCACTCGATGGCGGTAGTTGTGGACCCCGAGCAGATCCCGCTGTCAGGCTCTCATCCAGCTGGCAGGGCCGGAAGTCACTCGGTGTCATCCGTGGGCCTCGAGCAGATCCCGCTGTCAAGCTCTCACCTAGCTGGCAGGGCCGGAAGTCACTCGATGGCGGTAGTTGTGGACCCCGAGCAGATCCCGCTGTCAGGCTCTCATCTAGCTGGCAGGGCCGGAAGTCACTCGGTGTCATCCGTGGGCCTCGAGCAGATCCCGCTGTCGGGCTCTCACCTAGCTGGCAGGGCAGGAAGTCACTCGATGGCGGTAGTTTTGGACCCCGAGCAGATCACGCTGCCAGGCTCTCATCTAGGTGGCAGGGCCGTAAGTCACTCGGTGTCATCCGTGGGCCTCGAGCAGATCCCGCTGTCAGGCTCTCACCTAGCTGGCAGGGCCGGAAGTCACTCGTTGGCGGTACTAGTGGACCCTGAGCAGATCCCGCTGTCAGGCTCTCATCTAGCTGGCAGGGCCGGAAGTCACTCGGTCTCATCCGTGGGCCTCGAGCAGATCCCACTGTCAGGCTCTCACCTAGCTGGCAGGGCCAGAAGTCACTCGATGGTGGTAGTAGTGGACCCCAGGTAGACTCGTTGTCAGGCTCTCATTAGCTGGCAGGGCTGTAGGCACATATGAGGGGAAAGGATTGGTTCTTGGAGGTTTTTGCAGGACCCCGAGTGATGCTCGGCCCCGGGTAGACTCGCTGTCAGGCTCCCACTAGCTAGCGGGGCTGTAGGCACACCTGAGGGGAAAGGATTGGTTCTTGGAGGTTTTTGCAGGACCCCGAGTGATGCTCGGCCCCGGGTAGACTCGCTGTCAGTCTCCCACTACCTGGCGGGGCTGTAGGCACACCTGGGGGGGGGGGTAAGGGAGAGAGTTTGGAGTTTGGAGAGAGAGTTGGATATTTTGCAGGACCCCGAGTGATGCTCGGCCCGGGTAGACTCGTTGTCAGGCTCTCACAAGCTGGCAGGGCTGTAGGCACACCTGGGGGGTAAGGGAGAGAGTTTGGAGTTTGGAGAGAGAGTTTGGATATTTTGCAGGACCCCGAGTGATGCTCGGCCCCGGGTAGACTCGCTGTCAGGCTCCCACTAGCTGGCAGGGCTGTAGGCACACCTGGGGGGTAAGGGAGAGAGTTTGGAGTTTGGAGAGAGAGTTTGGATATTTTGCAGGACCCCGAGTGATGCTCGGCCCCGGGTAGACTCGCTGTCAGGCTCCCACTAGCCGGCAGGTTCGTAGGCTCGCCTGGGGGGTTAGGGACCCCGAGTGCTACTCGGCCCCGGGTAGACTCACTGTCAGGCTCCCATTAGCTGGCAGGGCTGTAGGCACACCTGGGGGGAAAGGATTAGCTCCGCGTGTACAAGAAGATACAAAAGATACGGCTTTGTTGTTTTACGATATCGCGAGAAATGGTATACTTGTTGTAAGTATTGGTATAAGGGCAATTCGATAGCAGTGAGTCAAAGGGTATCGAGTGATTCAAAAGTTTCAGAAAGGTCATGGAGAGATTGATGCTCCAAGCGCAGATCTCAGTTTCTCTCAAACTTTTTTTTGGGTCGGCTCCCACTCGCCGGATACGTTGGGTTGGATGATTCTTTCCGATCTTGTGCCGAGCTCGCAAAGAGTGGGGATTGTGTACAACCCCGTAGCCGGGCGAGTGGGACCCTCCCCAAATATCAGCCTAGGGGTGTGTTATGGGCGACGAGTTGGTGCGACCCCGTTCGAAGACGTGCGGGTCCTCGTGCGTGCGTGTGTGCGGAGTTTTCATGCGCATAGGTGTGGCATATATATATATGTATGTTATATATATATATGATATTATATCATGTATATATATGATGTTATATAATATATAGAGGAGGGGATAGAGAGGTGATAAAAAAAAAAAAAAAGAAGGGATAAGAGCAAGGGGGGTCGGGTACAGAAAAGGGAGGAGGGGAAATTAAAAAAGGAAAAAAAAAGGAGAAAGGGGCAGGTTTAGAGAGAGACAGCGGGATGGCGGAAAAAAGGAGAGGGGATTCTCATGGTGGACCGGGGGGGGTTAGGTTTGGAGCGAGCAAGCTTCCCGAGGCCACCCCGGCCTTTCTCTCCCGTCGGCCTGAAGCAGGGCACAGCCGCCCCCTCCCTCTCTCTCTCTCTCCCGCCGGCGACGGTACCGACCTCCCCGCCGTTCTACGAACCCTCTGCGCCAAGATGGACTCCGACGCCTTCTTCGACCTATTGTCTCCAGTAGAAAGGAGTCTGATCTACTTCGGAAAGAGATACCTCTCGCTCTGAAAGAGTCGATAGACCCCGCTAACTTCGTGATGGACGCGATTGCTAGGGTTTTTCCTGTGGATCGGCGGGCAGTGAAGTCCCCGCCGGGAGATTTGGGATGGGTCTGTGTTCTGCTGCTGGAGAGCTTGGTTTCTGTGTTGGCCGATCCTGAACTAGGTGCTGAGAGGCCGCTGGTGACGAGGATTGTGAAGGAGAGAGCTAAGAAGATAGCAGAATCCTGGAAGCTTGGGATGGAACAGCGAGGAGGGGTAGAGAATGCCAAGGCTCAGGATGTGCATGCTTTCCTGCAGCACCTTGTGACTTTTGGGATTGGGGTGGAGGAAGAAAGAGAGTTTTATATGAAGTTGGTGGTGAACTTCTCCAGGAGAAAGCAAATGCCAAAACTTGCTACCTCCCTGGGATTGGAAGATAAGATGAGCGCCGCCTGGAGCACCCCGGCCGATCCACTATTTTTCCCGACCTGGAGCAGCACACCTCGACCTCCCCCTCTCCCGGCAGCAAGCTCGACCTGGAGCGAGGCTCGGCCTGGAGCGAGGCTCGGCCTGGAGCGAGGCTCGGCCTGGAGCGAGGCTCGGCCTGGAGCAAGGCTCGACCTGGAGCGAGGCTCGGCCTAGAGTGGAGATCGACCACCGACGCGGCCGCATGCAGTAGGATCGACCCGGAGCTCCTCTCCTGGTCCCGCCGCCAAGAACGCGACAAGGGTAACGATGTTTCTACTTGGGCAGGTGAAGCCCTCAGTTTACATGTTTGCATGGAAGCCCCTCTCCACCAATGGGTGGGGGAAGGGAGCTTTCCGACAGGTTGACGTGTACGTCCCCGTAGTTAGTTGCATTAGTGCCCGGAAGCATGAGTACGGGTTTAGGCATGCTGTGTGAATCTCATCCGGACGTGTGAGTCGGATTGGTGATGTTCTGGGGTTCCCGGAGAAGACTCCGAGGAAGTTGTTTATTTAGCTGCTTGCAGGGAATGCGCTCCGTAGCCCCCAAAAATGGGGTGTGCACAATATGTTTGGCCCGCAAATATTAGCCGACCGATGACTAGTTGGCCGCCGCTCGTCGAGACGTTGGCGTACAGGTGTTGCATTACCAGGCGGGGAGTAGCGGGCTTAAGCCCAAACTTGTGCCGTCCCTCGAAGACCATTTTGTTTATATTTCTGGCCTACGTGCCGAGTATGGAATTTATATTCCTGTAATATTCTTTTATATCTGTGATGCTCTGAGAATGTAGCTTACTCCTCCTATCTTGGGCGAGCGGCATGTTCGTGAACCGCTCCCCCCGTGCGGGCCCCGAGGTATACATGCCGGGATGCCCCTAAAGGCCCGTTGCCATCCTTTCAGAGTAGCGGAGTTCCGCTATTAGCGGCCCAATTGGGGCTGCATAGAGTAGGGCTGCTGGGCAGTTTTGTGCCAATAGTAAGGCGGGCGGGGAACATTTTACATAGACCTGATGTGGCACCTTTAGTTAAGGAGTGGATCTCGAGATCCTCCTTGGATGTTCCGATCGGCAAAGAGAGCCCTCCGAAGTTGCCTTAGCTCAGCCCTTGTCTTGGGAGGGGAAGAGTTAGTTAGCCTTCCGGGTATGCGGCGGGTCCTCCACGCTGAGACCTTGGGTCTGTTCCTCGTGTTCCTACTCTTGTGCCTAGATCGTTCGCTTGAGGGTAGTAGGTGCGCGGTCACCCCTTCCCCAAGGGTCGAACTCCACGGGAGACCGGATTTTCGGTTTCAACACAAAGTGTTGCCAGTCAGAAGGCTATGGAGAAGTGAAAATTGGAGCGGTCACCTTCAAGAAAGTGACTTATGTAAGAGGAATCAAACATAATCTCATCTCCATAAGCCAATTATGTGATGAAGGTTATCAGGTACACTTTAACTCAACATCTTGTATTATTTCTAGTAAAGAAAAACAAAATGTTTTAATTGGGAATAGGCAAGGAAATATATACTTAGTTGATTTTCATTCTGCCAATTCAGATATCTGCTTACTTAACATAATTAGTAATCAGAATGAATTATGGCATAAAAGGCTAGGACATGTAAATATGAAAAACATTGCTAGGCAATCTAAATACAACCTTCTGAGAGGTTTACCTTCTGGTCCCTACAAGAAGGAAGGCCTTTGCAGCACTTGTCAACAAGGCAAGCAAACTAAATCTGGCTTTAAATTAGTAAATAAAAGTGATTCATCTAGGATCTTGTACCTGCTACACATGGATCTCTTTGGACTCATTACTGTACAAATCCTAGGAGGGAAATCCTACACTTTAGTTATTGTAGATGACGTCTCTAGGTTTACTTGGGTCTTCTTTCTGAGATATAAGTCAGATACCTTTAAAGTTCTTACATATTTTCTCAGGAACATACAGATTGAGTACTCTACTCATGTTGTATTGATCAGAAGTGATCATGGTACAGAGTTTGAGTCTCTTCTTATGCATGAGTTCTGTGAGAAGGAAGGTATCAGGCACTGCTTCTCAGCTCCTAGAACTCCCCAACAAAATGTGGTAGCTGAAAGGAAAAAAAATAGGACCCTAATTGAAGCTACAAGCACATTACTTGCAGATGCTTACATGCCCCTATCCATTTGGACAGAGGTTGTAAGCAAAACAAATTATGTGCTGAATAGAAGTTTGATACACAAACTTAAGAATAGGACTCCCTATGAATTACTTAAAGGGAACAAACCTAAAATCACTTATTTTAAAGTATTTGGATGTGTATGCTATATACATAATAACAACAAGAAATACATTAGAAAGTTTGAAGCTAAGGCTGAAGAGGAAATTTTTCTAGGATATTCCCAAGTAAGCAAAGCTTATAGGGTATTTAATAAATCATCTTTAAAAATTGAAGAATCAATTCATGTCACTTTTTATGAGTCTAACATGTCTTGCAAGGAGAAAGAGATTTCTACCAGTAATCCTTTGCAGGTACCTCACTTGTGTGAGAATTTGGACTGACTAAGCCTCGCCCAAGAGGCCCCAACATATCCTTCTCCACAAGTTGATGAAGACAGTGAAGAAGAACAGTTGGAAGAAGTTCAACCTCATCCAACAGCAAACTCTATTCCATAAGAGGAATTAATTCAAAATGATGTTGCTGAACCAACTCCACCAACTGACTTTATCACACTTAGGGATCACCCTAGAACTCAAGTGATTATAGACATGTCAGCAGGTGTACAGACAATGCATCAACTCAACCAAGACTTGATGCATACCTGTTTTCTCTCTCAAGTTGATCCTCAATCCATACATGATGCTGAGCAGGATCCCCACTGGATAATTGCTATGCAAGAGGAACTCAACCAGTTTTAGAGATGTAGAGTTTGGGATTTGGTTCCAAGACCTAAAGACTACCCAGTCATTGGAACCAAATGGGTACATAGAAACAAACTAGATGCCCATGGTGTAATTGTGAGGAACAAGGCTAGGCTTGTTGCTCAAGTCTATATGCAGGAAGAAGGTATAGACTATGATCAGACCTTTGCACCAGTTGCAAGGTTAGAGGTAATCAGAATTTTTCTTGCCTATGCTGCCTACAAGAAGTTCAAGGTGTATCAGATGGATGTAAAGAGTGCTTTTTTGAATGAAGTACTAAAAGAAGAAGTCTATGTTGAACAACCTTCAGGTTTTATCTCTCCAACCCATCCTTATCATGTATTTAAATTGCATAGAGTCCTCTATTGTCTAAAGCAAGCTCCAAGAGCTTGGTAAGAGACCTTAGCTAGCTTTCTAATAGAGCATAAATTCATTATAGGCATGGTAGATAAAACCTTGTTCACTAGACACCATAAGGACCAAACATTGTTACTACAAATATATGTGGATGACATTATATTTAGGTCTACAGATTCAAAACTATGCAAGAGGTTCTCTGACCTCATGCATTCAAAGTTTGAGATGAGTAGCATGGGTGAGCTCTCCTACTTCCATGGTCTCCAAGTGAAGCAGCTACCTGATAGAATCTTCATCTCCCATGCTAAATATGCTAAGGAGCATATTAAGAAGTTTGGGATGGCTGATGCCTAAGCAAAGAAAACACCCATGGCAACTAATGTTGTAATAGATTCTGATCCATATGGGAAACCTGTTGACTAGAAGTTATATAGGGGCATTGTTGGGTCCCTACTATATCTTACAGCCAGCAGACCTGATATCATGTTTGCCACATTCCTTTGTGCTGGGTTCAAAGTGAACCCTAAATTATCTCACCTAATTTTCTTTAAAATAATTTTGAGATATATAAAGAGTTGTCCTAGTCTAGGCCTTTGGTATCCTACTGAGTCAGAATTTGAGTTAACTGGATACTCAGATGCTGACTTTGCTGGATTCATGGTTGATAGGAAAAGTACCTCAAGAACTTGTCAGTTTCTTGGTATGAGATTAGTCTCTTGGTTTTGTAAGAAGCAGTCATCAGTGTCCACATCAACTGCTGAAGCAGAATATATAGTAGCTGGCAGTTGCTGTTCCCAAATGATGTGGATCCAAAACCAAGTCCTGGACTATGGCTTCAACTTAAATAATTCAACTCTCTTATGTGATAACACAAGTGTTATAGCCATAGCACAAAATCCAGTCCATCATAGTAGGACTAAACATATAGACATTAGTCATTATTTCATTAGAGAGTGTATAGACAAAAACAAAATTAGACTTGTCTATATCTACACTGATTTACAAAGAGCTGATATTTTCACAAAACCCTTGGATGAAAGAAATCACTTGTTCTTTATAAATCAGCTTGGAATGATCAATGGAGAAGCTCTAACTTAAGTTCTGTCTGTGCTCGACGAATTCTTCAAGGATCGTCGAACGGAGTTCGACAAACTGTGGAAAGTTCTTGAGATATTCGTCGAACGGAGATCGATGAACTCTCTGTGAGTGAAGTTGTGTTCGTCAACCGGAGATCGACGAATCTACTTCAAAAAACTTTCGTCAAACGGAGCTCGACGAAATGTCTTCAAATCTTCAGACTGAGCTCGACGAATTATTTAACTGCAAATTATTTCGTCACTTCAGCTCGTAGAATTATTTTATTTTTTGTGGAATGAAGTTTGTCAATTCATATTCTGGAAAACCTTATATCTAGGTTTTCTTCGACCTCCATCCCACGCTTTCAGTTCCTTTGCACTTGATGGTTGTTTTTCTCTTGCAGGTGCTTTAATGGCGATTTCAGCAGGAAATCTTACGGTAATGGAATTCGACACCGGCTTTGATGTCGATTTTGATTCCTTCCACCATTCCGACCCAATCATCCTGGAAATACTACAACTGCTTGAAGACCAGCAACTGAAAAATCTGATGTCCACTAGCATAAAGATATCTGCCACTGAGATTAGAGAGTGGGTGTATACTTCTTCTACAACAGATGACAACACCATAACTGGAACTATAACCGATAATACTGTTTCCCTCACCCCTGCCGTTTTAACAGAAATTTTTGGATTAATTAATGGTGAAGAAGAATTGGAAATGGATACTGAGGAGTTTTATATGATGCTAAGCATGATGTGTTATTCTGGACTAACCCCTAACAAACTTCTTAAGAAACACCTCTCTACTGAATTTAAATTCCTAGCAGATATTGTGGGAATGGTGTTGTTGGGCAAGCACACTACCCATGACTACATAACCAGGCACCAATTCCTGGTAATGTGTGTTGTTGTCAACAAGAAGAAGGTCAACTGGGCTCAGATCATGTTTGATCTGATTAAGAAAAAGAATACAAAGAAAGAGGTTTGTTTTGGGAGAATATTAGGGATCTTCCTGAAGGAAAAGGCTGCTGAATCCCTGGTCTCCCGGACCATATTCATAAATGCCTCTAAGAGGCTCACCTATAATCTTTTTGGCAGGTGGGAGAGGATAATCACCAAGCCCTCCAAGGCTTCCTCCTCTTCCTCCAGGGATTCTGAGAGTACTAGGGCTGTTCCAGCCACTTCCCACACTACTGATGAGATCCCTCCTCCACCTCCATCACCTCCAGCCATCCAACCTCATCCTCAAATGGCACACCAATCTCTATCCTCTTACACCATTCCTTCTCTTCAACAACCACTTCAACAACCATAACAACAACCACAACAACAACCACAACAACCTGTTCATATTCCTACTCCAGCTTCCTCTCCTGCACCTTCTCCACAAATTGATATCACTGACATCCCCTCTTCCCCTCTTCAGGAATCTCAACAACCTTCTCCATCTCAATCACCACAACCAACCCCACATCAATCCCCCCATGGTACACCCATTTCATCACCAACTTCATCTCCCTTACCACACCATCTGGACAACATCCCATTCTTTACTCTGCCTACTTCCCCTCCTCATACTTCCTCTCTTCCAGATTTCCACATGCAAGATGCTCTCCCTCCTACTCCCCCAACTACTACCATCCCCACTTTTGTCTCCATTCCAACACCCTCTGCCACACCCTCTACCACTCCACTATTGGATCCATCCACTATTCCATCTCTCATTGCACTGCTTACTCCCCTCCTCAAAATAATTATAGCAGAGCTATTTCACCTCTTGCTACTTCCATATCTTCTCTTGCTGCACAGATATCTGCTCTCTCTGCTCCTTCCTCTTCAGTTAGGTTCCTGGCTTCAGTAGCCACTGAAACCAGGCAGGGAGATACTCCATGAAGAAAAAGCAGCAGCAGCATCAGAAGAAGCAGCAGTAACAGCAGCAACAGTACAAACAGAAATAGAAATAGTAGACAGGATAGCAGCAGAAGCTGATAAAGAAGTACTTGATAAAGAAGCAGCAGTAGATGTTGATCAAGAATTACTTGATTTAATTGATTTTATTGAGTCTGATATGGACTTGGATGAGCCTGTCTTGGCTGAGGAAATAATTGTTGGTGATTTTATTATAAATCTCACAGTAGATTTGTTAATTTATTGAGAACTTTTGATATAGTTCATTTGAACCTTCTTCCAGAATACAACATTAAGCCATCTTTGGCTATAATTCCATATACCTCGCCTTTAAGCCCCAAAGTTGTCAAGCAACTTAAGGCCATTTTTGCTACTCTAGAGATTCCAGCCATTCCATCCCCACCCAGAGCTGTTTCCCCCATTTCATCCGCTCCAGCAGCCATTTCTGTTCTAGTTTTTGTTATGGATGATTCACCTATGCCTGATCTTGATGTACTGATCATGGCAGATATAGAAGAGGAAAATAAGTCAGTTGCTGAAAGCACTAAAGTGTACAGTTCTCTAGTTCCAGCTCCTGCTCTAGTTCTAGTTCCAGCTCCTCCTCCAGCTCCTACTCAGGCTGAAAAGCCAATTGATAAATAAGTACTAAAGGTCATTGATGCCTTATATGATGCTTCTCAAGATTTTGATGATGAGGATGATGATGATGATGATGAATTAGATGATGAGGCAAATAAAAAGAAAGTATCTAAGAAGAGGAAAGCTCCTCCACCTCCTGCACCAAAATTAAATCCAGAAATGACACACCATACTATATACTTCAAAAGATCACACCTTATAAGGGCATACCAGCATGGATGTGGCTGTCCAAGAATGAACAGAAAGAAAGGAAGAGAAGCAGAAGATATTCTCCTCCTCCACAAAGATTCAGAAAGGACCCTCCTCCTCCTCCAACTGCTGGTGCTTCTAGTTCTTCAAGTCCAACGACTACCCAGTTTCAAACTTATCAAAGACAGCAGGGTAGATCCTCATCTTCAGGAAGCAGCCAGCAAAGGCATTATTCATCTAGCAAGCGGAACCAACAATAACAGCAGCAGCATCAACAACAACAACAGCAAAAATTCCCTGAACATCAAAAGGCTGAAATACCCAAAAGACCTGCTTCCCCTCCTGTACCATTTGAAGATCCAGAGTCAGCTACAACTGCTAGGATGGCCAGATTCCAAGAACTGGCTAGTATGTCCATGATTAACAAAGCTAAAGCTGAAGGGAAGGATCCCTCTCAATTCTCAACTGTCTAAATACAGGAAGGAAGAGCTTAGGTTTGCTAAGGCCAATAAATTTTCAATGTTGATGATTTATATGAAGTTGCATCCAGAAGTAGTAGTGCCCAGGGCTACCTCTCTAAATATCATTGGGGATGCTGACATGATAATGACAAAGGTTCAAGCTGCAGACCCTAACAGGGAAATCAAGTTTACAAAGCTTGGTGAAAAGGCTAAAGAGGAGAAGCACAAGGAGCGGAAGAAAAGGAAATGATACTTAAACTAATTAGTTTTTGTGGTATTTTAAAAACTGCTTTGTTATTTTCTGATACAAATTCTTCTATACATATATATTTGCTGCATTTGTTTAAAATTTCCTGCCAGATATATGTTTTATTGCTTTGTATATTTGGTATGTCTGTAATTACTGGCATTACCCAATTAGGGGGAGATTGTTGGATCCCTAGTTGGATTTGGGCTAAGTTCACTAAGTTAGGATCATCTGACCCAACATGTATAGCCAGGGTCATGGTTATGTCCTAGAGTGTAGGCCATGTCCTTAGAGTCAACACTACATGGACCAGCCATCAACAGACTGCAGAAGACTCAAGACTTAGAGAAATTCCAAACTTAAAAAAAGAGTTCGACATTCGTCGAACTCAGGTAGACAAAAGTCGTGCTCAGCTCGACGAACTCACAAATGATTCTCTGAGCTGAGCTCGACGAACTTGGTACTAGGTCGACGACTTATGGACACACTACTTCAATATTTCAAATCCAGAATTTCTCTGAACTCCAGTCGACAAACATAGTTCTCAGCTCGATGATCTATGGGTATTATACTTCAACATCTTATTCCAGAAACAACTAAGTACTCTAAGTACAGGATGATACTCCAGTCGATGAATTCACCTTCTCAGCTCGACGAACTTAGACCACATTCCTGGAAAGACTCATCTAGCGGTTAGATGTTCTCAGCTCGACGAAACTAGTTCTCAGGTCGACGATTTCTGGACACATTACATAAAACATTCTTGAGTCCAAGAAACATGGAATTCTGAACTCCAGTTGACGAAGTTTCATTCTCAGCTCGACAAAACTTGTTCTCTGGTCGACAATTTCTGGACACATTACTTAAAACATTCTTGAGTCCAAGAAACATGGAATTCTGAACTCCAATCGATGAAGTTTCATTCTCAGCTCAACGATCTTGATGCACAGAGTTGAAAAGGTTCCAGAGAAAGTATTTCTGTACTCAGATCAACGATCTTGGATCTCAGGTCGACAAACAACTACCATCTGGTCGATGAACTTGACTTCTCAGGTCGACGAACTTTGAATCCAGGTCGATGAATTCTGCTCAACAAATTCTATGAAGTTCCATACTTAGATATTTCCATCCTTCTATCCTTATTCTATTGCAAGAATTCCTGAGTAATCAATGCTAAAATATTCTCTGAATATTACCGTTAGAAGCAAGCATTGATTACGGTATTCATCAGGATTATTACTTGCTATTTTTCAATGGGACAGTTGGGGAAATCAATCAATGCAAAATATTCTCCAGGCCGTCAGCAATGAATGCAGAAGAAATTCAAATTTCAAATGGAAAATTTACATGAAAAATATAAAAAGGATTTCTTCATCTCTCTCGATGAGAAGACAGGATACAGAAGACAATACACAGTTCTCTGGAATAGCATATCAATCACACAGCAATACAGAATACAGTGATACAGAGAAACAAGCCCTAGATCAGAGAAACATCAGCAAGCTGAAGAAGAAAGAAGAACATATATTCAAGATCAAGAGTCTTCTTCCCTCTTCTTCCCACGATACTTCAGAGGATAACCAATACTCTATAAGTCAAGAAGTTCCTGGATACTTTCTGGTCAAGGCTACAAGTTTGAAGACCTATCACACTGCAGCAAGGCTTCACCTTCCTGACCCAATCAATATCTCAGGGGGAGCCTTTTCTAACATCTAAATACATAAGAGTCTTCTCAGTTATTTTGAGAAAGAGAAGACAAAATAATTCTCTCATCCCCACTGTATAAAGGGTTCTTAACTCCCTTCAAAAGTTATTCCTGGTTGCAAGTCACCTGATCAAAAGACTTGAGGTTTGGTTTTTGAGCACCTGATCAAAATCTCATTGGTGGCAGTCACCTGATCAAAAGCCTGAGTGGATTCCTACTAGGGTGGTAGAAGAGTGGATGTTCCCAGGTTGGGGAACCACTATAAAATTCTTGTGTTGTCTATGTTTCCCATTTCTTTTGTTCTTGTTGTGGCTGTGCTAATTAGGTTTGCTGTGTCTGTGATATTTTACGTTTGTTATTCCTGTGTTAGATCAGATTACTTTAGGACTAAGTTTTATTTACAGGAAAAGGTTAAAAACCTAAATATACTCTATTCACCCCCCCCCCCCTCTAAAGTATACCAGATCTAACCCCAAACTTTCACAACTCTTCTTGAACATGTTTATTTTTTGAATAATGCTTTATATGATTTAAAACAAGCTCCCTGAGCTTGGTATGAGACGCTATCTAACTTTCTTCTAGAGAACAAGTTCACAAAAGGAAAGATAGATAAGATATTATTTCTTAGTGAAGTTAATAACATGATTTTACTAGTGCAAATATATATCGAGATTGACCTCCTTTGAAAGAAGTTTTCTAAACTTATGCAGGTGAAGTTTAAAATGAATAGTATAGTTGAGCTGAAGTATTTCTTAGGACTTCAGGTGAAACAATCTGATGATGGAATTTTAATCTCTCAGACAAAGTTCACCAATGATTTACTTAAGAAATTCAGAATGGAGAGTGCAACCTCTATGAGGACTCTAATGGGTTAAGTTATGTCCCTAAACAATAATGAGAAAGGGAAACCTTTTGATAAAACCAAGTACAAAAGCATAATTAAATCATTGCTATATCATACTACTAGTAGGCCAGATATAATGTTTTCAACATGCGTATATGCTAGATATTAGGTGAACACTGAGGAATCTTATTACGCCACTACAAAGAGGACTTTGAGATACCTTAAGGGTACACCGAATCTTGGCTTATGGTACCCAAAATGTTATGACTGTGAGCTAATAGGCTTTTCAGATGCTGATTATGCAGGTAGCAGGGATGATAGAAAAAGCACTTCTGAAAGCTTTCAGTTCCTAGGAAGAAGGTTGATTTCTTTAAAAAGCAGAAACAAAATTGTGTAGCAATCTCAACGGCTGAGTCAGAGTACATCTCTCTAGGCAGTTATTGCGCACAACTTCTGTAGATAAGGAATCAACTTGAAAATTACAACATGAAGCCAAAAGAGATTCCTATGTTTTGTGACTCCTCCAGCATTATTGTTATTGATAATAATCCAATCTCTCACAGCCGGACAAAACACATTGAGATAAGATATCACTTCATCCAGGAGCATGTGGAGAATAGGAACATTAACCTCTATTATGTCCCGACAGATATACAAGTCGCAGATATATTCACGAAGCCGCTAGATGAGGCCAAGTTCTATTTTTTTCAAAATGGAACATGGTATGCTCAACAAGGACTCGTGAAGATGGTCAAGAATTTATCTTAAGTCAGATTGGCCAAGGAATTCTCTCAGAAGGCAGGAATTCCTCTCCACAGAAAGTTCGGAATTGTCTAAGGCAAATTTGTAGTACATTCTCGCGGAATCTCGATGAATTTGTCGAGATAGGCTAAGTAATATCGCCAAATTTCTACGAATGGGACTCTTCACTCGTGTTATTTCGACGAATCACCGAGTTTACTCAAGGAATTTTGATGAATTTGACTCAAGGTTATTTTTTTTATTTCTCTTTATTGGATATGAAGAGTCACTTACGGCGCAAGCACGCAAGTTCTCTCTCTTCAAAATTTTAAATCTTATATAAATAGGACTTAATCGGGCAAATAAAATTCACAATCATCGAGAACTGTTCGGAATTCCATCGAGAAGACTTCGACGCACTGTACATCTTCCGCAAACTGTCCATGTAGTCGTTTCGTCTTCCTCGGTTCTCCTTCGATTTCTAAAAGTCTTGTTTTCAAGGTCGGATAAACACCTAGAGGGGGTGAATAGGTTTTAGGTCTATTTTTAGTTATCTAAACCTATACCTTAATAGATGTGCTTGGTAATTTGTTAATTTTAGCTTTCAAGAAGTTCAACCAGACGACATAGTTATTTTATAGTAGTTCCCCAAACTTGGGTATGTCCACTGTCCCTCTACGCCCTTCTAACATTGTGTTAGACAAGGCTATTCCCACAAAACTCGGCTCCAAGGAGCTTACAACACGATCCCGCAGGACCACTCATTCTTCTCCAAGACTTAGCACTCGGGCACTAAGCCCTACCACTCAGATAAAAAGAATCCTACAACTCAGGACTAAGACCTACACTCAGATTCAAATTGGATACTAACTCAGCCTTTATAACACATGCCTACAACTCAGATTCTCATAGGAATCCTACACTCTCAACTTTTATAGATTAGTCCTACAACTCAGATCCTGAAGGATCCTACAGAGAATAGAAAAGATTTGAAATAATTACACACCAAAGATAAATCACTGTGTCTGTCTTCCTGAGATGAGCAGATTTTAGCTCTATCTTCTTCACAACAATAAGTTGACAAGGTATTCAGTTGATTCACGACTTTTGCTGGAAGTTCCTTGCATAAGTCTCCATCTCTTCTCTTTCAGGAATAAATCGTGACCTTGGTGTCACAGATGAATATTGCAGCAGCTAACACTTTTTTATTTTATGCTAACTGAACTGAATAGGTCCTTTTGGCTCGGCACCAATGGAGATGAAGAAGACATTGCTCAGCCGCAATTGTGTATTCAGAAAACCAAAATTTCTAGTTGTCGACTCAGCCAAAGTTTCACTTTTTTGCTCATCGATCAACGACTCTTTGTGTTGTGGAGCCTAGCCTAATTACCGATTTACCGCCTTCCATTTGCAGAAGATAACAAAAGCTGGCCGCCAGCGCCATCAATGGCTTATTCCATCTTTCCCGCAATGAATTTGAATTGCATTGGCTTTGTTGACTTTTGTTGACTCAAGATGACATCATCTATCTGTGGACTTAGCCAAAATCAAACTTTAGTATAGGCGTTGAGTGAGTATCACTCAACGCCAAAACACTTAGACAGATTTTCTATCATTAGGCATTGAGTGAGCAACCTTCACTCAACTCCAAAACACTTAGACAGAATTCTGTGACTAGGCGTTACGTGAGCAACCTTCACTCAATGCTAAAACACTTAGACAATCTTTCTGTCATAAGGCATTGAGTGAGCAACCTTCACTCAACGCCAAAACACTTAGAATGTTTTTCAGTCTCTAGACATTGAGAGTGTTGAGTCCACTCAATGCCTTTTGCCTTGGCGTTGAGAGCGTTGAGGGTCTTCATCACTCAACACTTTCTGCCTTTGCCAACTTTCTGTTACTTAGCGTTGAGAGCATTGAGTGTGTCTTCATCACTGAATTTCATATTACTCAGACAGATTTTGTCACATGGCATTGAGTGAGTAAGCTTCACTCAACGCCAAACTACTTTATAGATATTCTTCTATTATATGGCATTGAGTTAGTAAGTCACACTCCACGCCTTTGGACTTAGGTAATTTTCTGTGTCTGAAAACACTGGCTGATGATAATCAGTCAATGATTTTTATTCACATGGCGTTGAGTGAGTGAGCTTCAATCAATGCATGTGGACTTAGTCAAATATTTATACAAAAGTTTTGTGGCTTTGACTGACTGAGCAATACTCAATGATTTTGATGTTATGGCGTTGAATGAGTGGACTTCACAAAATTCCTGTGGACATAACCACTTCGTAGCCAGTTTCTCTTAAGGCATTGACTGTAGCAGCATGTATCACAACTCTTTGTTTTATGGCATTGAGTGAGTAGACTGCACTCAATGCCTGTGGCCTTAGCCACTTTCTGTCCAGCCAATTGTTAAGCTTAGACTAACCTAGCTATATTCAATGATTTTACTCACCTGGCATTGAGTGAATAGACTTCACTCAACTCCTATGGACTTAGCTACCTTTCAGATCTTCACTGTGTCGAGACAGTTAATTTGTCTCGAGACTACAGTCTGTTGGGTGCCGACATCTCTACATCTGCACTCAGTTATTCATTATGTTGAGACAGTTATATTGTCTCGACACAACTGTCTTGAGCTGTCTCGACACTTCTATTTAAATTGTCTCGACACTTCTCCACATTTTCTGCATGTTTGGTGAGCATCTTCTGCATGCATAAACTCAAACACACATCAAATTCAACTTGTGTGTTTGACATTGACATGTTTGACTTCTTACAAATCTAAGCCATGTGGATCAATGGACCCAACAATCTCCCCCTATTTGAAGAAGTCAAAACCCTTATTCAAATTGTTCACATTTCTTAGTCAATGATACACACATCATATGCAACAATAAAATGTATTATTATAACATAGCAAATCTTGGAAAGTTACCACATTTTCTGCCTGTTTGGTGAGCATCACCTGCTCCCCTATTTTGCTGCAAGTTGTGTGATACCACTTTAATGTTGCATGGGAGCATTTCTTTCTCCCCTAATCGATACCAATTGATCAGAGCAGCATTTCTTTCTCCCCTGGCTTTGATACCACTTGATCCAGCTCTGATGCCACACTTGATGATGCTACTCTTGATCAATCTTTAAAGCCCTTTGATACCACCTGAATTTCTTCTTTTTGATAGAACTTGAATTTCTTCTTTCTCTCCCCCTTTTAACTTCTAAAGAATAGTCAGGGAAGAGCTGGCTTGTTTTGATGTTCTTCTCCCCCTATCTGATTGCAGTTAATACCCTTGGTATAGCTACTAGCTGCCTCTTTATATGAGGCTGATTCTGCTCTTGTAGCTGCTTGACTTGCTCCCCCTCAATAGGAGCCACTTTTTCATCAATTTTACTGATGGACACTTTGATCTTCTTACAACTTAAGGTCTTCATTTCCTGCAAAAAAACACATCCCGCACCAAAACTAAATCTATAGGGAGTGACTGAAGCTAGACTAAGTTCAACATACCCAACTCAAACTTTAAGGTTTTCAACTTTGCTTCATCTAGTGGCTTAGTGAAGATGTCAGCCACTTACTTGTCTGTGGGGACAAACTCAAGGTTGATATCTTCCTTTTCCACATGCTCCCTAATAAAATGATATCTAATTTCTATATATTCTATCTGCTGTATGAGACAAGATTCCTAGCAATAGAAATAGCACTTGTAGAATCACAATAAATAGGGGTTCTACTTACCTATCGGTCATAATCCTGGAACTGATGCTGAATCCACAACAACTGAGCACATCAGCTACCTGCTGAAATATACTATGACTCTGCAGTTTATATAATAATACTTGTTTTCTTCTTGCTGCTCCAAGACACTAGTGTTATTCCTAAAAACTGACAGGTCCCTATAATTTTTTTCCTGTCTTCTTTGCATCATGCAAAATCTGCATCTAAATACTCAGTTAGTTCAAAATCCTTATTTCTAGGGTACCATAGTCCAAGATCTGGTGTGCCCTTAAGATATCTCAAGATCCTCTTTACAGCAGAGTAGTGAGATTCTTTAGGGCAGGCCTAATACCTAGCACAGACACATATAGCATACATGATGTCGGGCCTACTAGCTGTGAGGTATAGAATGGAGTCAATTATCCCTCTATACAAAGTTTCATCAACAGGTTTCCCTGCTTCATCTTTGGTTAAAGGCATACTTATCCCCACGGGAGTTTTCATGGTGGAGGCATCCTCCATTCCATATTTCTTAAACAACTCCCTGGTGAACTTGGGCTGGGGTATGGAAAAGTCATCATCAGTGTGTCTAACTTAGAGACTCAAGAAGAACTTGAGCTCACCCACACTACTCATCTCAAACTTCCCTTGCATAAGTTTAGCAAACTTCCTACACAGGTTGTCATCAGTAGATCCAAATATAATTGTTAACCCCTCAGTCCGCAACATACTCCAAGATTCCAAAGCCCCCATTCAGCAGGCGCGGACAGGATTTGTCCGTCCGCCCAGTCCGGCACTGTCACCAGTCGGGCGCCAAGGGTGATACTCCAGCAGCGGACGCAAGGACCAGTTCGCTCAGTCCGCCGGCGCTTTGGGCAACAGGTTCTACAGCGGCGGACGAAGTATCTCGTCCGCCCAGGCCGCCGCCCTCCAGTTGGCGCGCCCAGCAGCAGTGGAAGCTCCAGCTCGCGAGCCCAGTCCGTCACTTCTGTGCGGACTGGCGTGTTCTTTCTTTTTTGCTTCCCGTCACCGCTGCCCGGTTCTCCTGTACCCCGGGCAGCCGGTTATTTTAGCCCTGCCCGTTTGGGCAGGCCCCCTATCCTATAAATAGGGGGGAGGTGGTGCACTCAAGGCACGCTGACTCGGACCCAGGAGCCTACTTGTTACAGGCTGCGGACTCGAATCCTGTGCCTTGCGGACTCCCCCTTGCTCTACTTCCCTCAGTCTTTTCCTTTCACTTGTAACTAGATCCTTCTTCAATCAAGGGAAAGCCCGTCGCAAGAGAGGCATTCAGGCCGCGACGGGCGAAGTCTGTTGTTGCCGTGGTTCTCGGCCCTGCTCTTCTTCCAGCTCTCATCCGCTTAGTAGATCGCTACTCGCAGTCTCCCTATTCCCCCTGTGATCGAACAAGTTAGCTGGTTGTGCTCGACCCCCTTGTGTTTTCGTGCATCAACAGTTAACACGCGACCTTCAGATCCGAGTAGTGTTTTGAAATCAGCGGACGAAAGATGTCAGACCGCAGAGCCCGCTCTTCAGATCGCTCTAGCTCTTCAGAAGACTCCCTTTGGGATGCAATAGAACAAGCTCGCCTTGAGGCCGAGCAGTCTCGCAGGCAGACCGACCAGCGTCTTGACACAATCAGCCAAGCTCTGCTTGTTTTGGCCTAGCGGCTTGCTCCTCAGGCCGCAGCGAACCCAGCGGACTCGCCAGTCCGCCAGACCCCAGCTCGCCGAACTCCGCTTCGGCAGTCGCCAGAAACTCCTCGGAACCCTGTTCAGTCCGCTGCTCCTCTGCGCCCTCAGGAGGAAGAGTTCGCTTTCAGAGATTTCTTCAGAGAAGCTGCCAGGGGCACTCCAGCCCGCCAGCTTCACTTTGCTGACCGCCAGTCCGCCGAGCCCGCGGGCTCCTCGGCTCCAGTCCGCCATTTCTCCCCTCCAGAGTTTGACACCCCTTCTCCCTTTGTTGACCGAATTCGATGGGAATCAGCCCCGAGCAACTTCAGGGAGCCTCGCATCCCATTCTATTCAGGATCGACAGATCCCGTCTCTCATCTCCAGGCATTTGAGGGGGCAGTTGCTTTGAGATGCCTCTCAGATGTAATTAAGTGCAAATTGTTGGTTACCACTCTCGAAGGGCAAGCGAGAGAGTGGTTCTACGAGCTGCCTTCGGGCACGATCTCTTCTTTTGCCGAGCTTCGTAACCAGTTGATGTTGAGGTTTGCCACCTCGAGGAAGAGAAAGAATGGGCCAGCTGCCCTATTTGAGATCAAGCAGAGGGATAACGAATCGGTGGCACGATTCGTTGATCGTTTTCAAAGAGAAATTCAGGGGGTGAGGAATGTGAACCCCGACTATTACAAAGTTGCCTTGATCCACGGCCTCCGGGAAGGCCCTCTGAAGTTCAAAGCAACAACCAAGGCTCCAGAGACCTATCAAGAGTTGATCGTCATGGTCAACCGCTTCATAGAAGGGGAAAATGCTAATCCGACCTACGTCTCATCCCTGACAGCCAAGGCTGAAGGAAGGGATGCCTCCGCTTCTTCTTCCCGTGGCAAGCCCCCTCGCCCAGACTTCCAGCCTCCGTCTCAAAGAGGCAGGAACTTCCGCAACAAAAAACCATTCCAAGGCCATCAACAGTTTCACGAGCAGAGACTGCCGTTGGCCGCCACTCCCGCCGTTCCTTTGCAGGCTCTTCCCATCCTTCAGCAGGCAGCCTTGCCTGCCCCGTGCCAATATGAAGAAAGTCCCATGGAGGACCCTGCAGATCTGGACCTTGACGAAGTCATCCAGATCCTGCAAAGGAGATCAGAAGAAAGGAGGCAAGAGCCTCAGAAGCTGTGGAAGCCGAGGAACAATTCGCAATTTTGCCAGTTCCACAAGGAAAAGTGCCATTTGACTGAGGAATGCAAGGCCCTTCGTGCGCTGATTGATAAGTTGCTTGCCGAGGGCAAGATTGACCTGACCAAGAAGGATTCTCCTTCCTCGTCGAAGCCATCCACCTCGAAGGGCAAGGAGGTAGCTGAGGCTTACCAAGAATGTGTGGATGTGGAGGACGAAGGCCGTCTGGGGCCGATCAACGTCCCGGTGGAGTGCTTTGATGCTGATGATGAAGGAATTCTGGGGCGCCTCTTCTTCATCCATGGTGGAGCCGGGACCGAGTCCACTCGAAAATCTTCAATTTCAAGGGTCACCCAGGCGGAGGTGGCCTCTTCTTCCGTTGCTCCCCCAAGAGAAGTCGTCACCTTTGGTCCAGAAGATCTTCCTCAAACAGCCAATCCATTTGACGATGCTGTTGTGATCAAGGCTGTGCTTGGCGACTTCACAGTGGACAGAATTCTTGTTGATACGGGCAGTTCAGTCAACCTCCTCTTCAAGTCTACTTTTGAGGCCCTGAGGACCGGAAAGCCTCTGCTTTCCACTGAGGGGCCGCTCTATGGATTCTCAAGAGAGAGGAAAGAGGTGGAGGTCAGCATCACCTTGTCAGTGAAGCTTGGAGGGGCAACAAAGCAGATACAGTTCATAGTGGTCGACGCCCCCAGCAGCTACCATGCCATCTTCGGCAGGCCCCTGCTGAACAAGTACCAGGCAGTGGTTTCCACTTACCACCTCGCCATCAAGTTCTTTGCCGATGGGAGGATGTGCCGGGTCAGGAGCGACCCAAGGAGAGCAAGGGAGTGCTACGTCCGCACTGTCAACATGGTTGAAGCTTCCCTTGCTCCAGCAGAGGCTGCAGAAGCCTCTTCCAGTTCGAAAGTTGCTGCTGATGAAGGTGCTCACCTGGAACCTGACCAGGTGACGCAAGGAGTCCCCATTGCTGAAGGGGAGGAGAGGAAACTCTCCATCAACTCGGAGCTACCTGAAGATCAAAAGGCTGAGTTGATTTCCTGCCTGCTAAAGAACCTGGATGTCTTTGCCTGGTCAGCAGAAGACATGCCGGGGGTGGATCTTGATGTAGCTTGCCACCATCTGAATATTGATCCCAGATGCAAGCCCATCCAACAGAAGAAGAGGGACGTGGCAACAAAGCTTGCAGAGCCAATAAGGGAGGAGGTTGCAAAACTCCTCAAGGCAAATTTTGTTAAAGAAGTGCAATATCCCACCTGGATTTCAAATGTTGTAATGGTTAAAAAACCAGGGGGAAAGTGGCGAATGTGTGTAGACTTTACAAAACTTAATAAAGCATGTCCTAAAGATTGCTACCCCCTGCCTCAGATAGATTCTTTAGTTGATTCCGCGGTAGGATACTCTTACATGAGTTTTTTAGATGCGTTTTCTGGTTATCACCAGATAAGAATGCATAAGCCCGATGTTCCTCACACGTCGTTCATAACTAACGATGGATGTTATTGCTATCTTGTCATGCCCTTCGGGCTTAAGAATGCTGGCGCGACCTATCAACGGATGATGGACCGTGTGTTTAACCATCAAAAAGGAAGAAACCTAGAAGTGTATGTAGACGATCTCTTGATTAAGAGTAAATCGTTTTCGCTGCACTTGCTAGATCTAGCAGAGACGTTCGCTACTCTGCGTAGATATAAGATGAAACTCAATCCTTTGAAGTGTACTTTTGGAGCAAGTAAGGGGAAGTTTCTTGGTCATCTCCTTACTCCGGAGGGACTTGCCCCCAATCCCGACAAGGTAAAAGCTATTCTTGAAATGCCTACCCCACGTTCACCGAAGGAAGTTCAGCAGTTAGGGGGAAGGCTGGCAGGTCTTGCAAGATTCCTCTCTCGGGTTGGAGATAGGAGTGCCCCCTTCTTCAAAACTCTCCGCGGTGCATCCAAGTTTGAGTGGACAGAAGAGTGCTCCAAATCCTTTGAACAGTTAAAGATACAGCTTACCTCGTCGCCTCTGCTTTAGAGCCCCAGGCCAGGAGAGGTTCTTTTCTTGTATCTAGGGGTTGGCCCTGAGGCCGTCAGCTCCGTTCTCCTTCGGGAAGAAGGCAGAAAGCAGTTTCCAATCTACTATGTCAGCCATATCTTGAAGAGTGCTGAAACGCGGTATCCGATCTTGGAAAAGTTAGCCTTGGCACTGGTCATGTCAGCTCGCAGGCTCCGTCCATACTTCCAAGCACATTCAGTCCAAGTCATCACCGATCAACCTTTGAAGGGTGTGTTGGAAAAGCCCGAGCATTCCGGCAGGCTAGCTAAGTGGGCAATAGAGCTAAGTGAATTTGAAATTTCTTATGTGCCCAAGACAGCCATCAAAGCTCAAGTCCTAGCAGATTTTCTGATTGACATGCCAGAGTCCAGTTCTGATCAGGCAGAAAGGTCACCTTTGGCTTGGACCATCTATGTTGATGGTGCCTCAGGCAGAAGTTCTTCTGGAGCAGGAGTGGTTCTCATCAATCCAAATGGAATCAAGCTGGAGCAGGCCATCAAGTTTTACTTTCCAGTAACCAACAACCAGGCTGAATATGAATCTCTGCTAGCAGGCTTGAGGCTCGCAAGGGAATTAGGGATCGATCATGTTCGCATCAGAACCGATTCTCTGGTAATGGCGTCGCAAGTCCTCGGCAACTTCGAAGCGAGGGAGCCAGTCTTGAAAAAATATCTAGCTCTTGTGAAAATAGAAATCGGCAGGTTTAAAAGCTTCACCATCGAACATATCCCTAGAACAGAGAATGAGGAGGCCGATTTTCTCTCTAAGCATGGGATGCCTTCAGGAGGCACAACTTCCGAGCTCTTCTGCCCGGCAGTGGTGGAAGGAGATCTGATGCAAGTCGACCAGCGTGCCTCTTGGATGGACCCGTTCATCCTATATCTATCAACAGGAAATTATCATCATACAGTTAGAGACAAGAAAAAGTTCAGAATAAAAGCAGCTCACTACTTACTAGTGGCGGGAATCCTTTATAGAAAGACCTTCCTCTCAACCATGGCCCGATGTGTTTCAGAAGAAGAAGCTCACACCATTTTGCAAGAAGTTCATTCAGGAGAGTGTGGAAGTCACTCTGGAGCAAGAACTCTTGAAAGACGAGTCCTGCGGCAAGGGTATTTCTGGCCCACAATGAAGAAAGACTCAGAGATTTACGCCAGAAGGTGTGTTCAATGCCAGAAGTTTGCTCCGCTTCAGCACCAAGCAGCTCAGTACCTCAGGTCGATTGCAACTCCTTGGCCCTTTGCGGTTTGGGGAATGGATCTCATTGGTCCTTTTCCCTTGGCAAGCGGGCAACGGCGTTTTATCATCGTAATGATCGACTACTTCAGCAAGTGGATCGAAGCCAAGGCATTGGCTAAGACAACGACTCAGATCGTCAAGAACTTCATTTGGGGGGAAATTGTCTGCCGGCACGGGATACCAATGGCAATAATCACTGACAATGGGCCGCAGTTCAACAACTCAGAGATGATAGATTTTTGCAGGCAGATCGGAACAGAGTGCGTTTTGCATCAGTTCATCATCCCAGAAGCAATGGCCAGGTGGAAGCTGCCAACAAGCAGATCCTCAACTTGCTCAAGAAGAAAGTGCAGAATCTCAAGGGCAGTTGGGCTGATCAGCTTCCACCAGTCCTCTGATCCCTTAGGACAACGCCATCATCCGCAACCGGGGAGACTCCTTTCAAACTCTCTCATGGCTCAGAGGCACTCATCCCGATTGAGTTTGAAGTCCCATCACCCAGAGTGCTGCTTGCAAGAGAAGGTGTCGATGATTGGGCTGAGTTGAATAATGAGGCGATGAGGTTCAGCTTGGAACACATCGAGGAGGTCAGAGATCAAGCAGCCATAAGGCAGGAAGAGGTCAAAAGGAGGATGGCCCGTTACTTCGATCAGAATGTAAGGATCAAACACTTCCAAGTGGGAGATCTAGTTCTAAAGAAGGTTGATGCTGCTGCAAGAGCTGGTTCAGTTGGAAAGCTTAATCCGAATTGGGTCGGCCCTTTTGTCGTTAAGGAAGCATTAAAAAGCGGCGCTTACCGCTTGCAGACTCACGAAGGAGAGGATATACCGCACACCTGGAACGGAGATGATCTCAAGCGGTTCTATTCTTAAAACCTCCTTTTTCTACTTTGTATATCCTCTTCAAGAACTATTATGAATAGAAATTGCTTGCTAACACTTCTTCGAGTGTTTTTGTTGTAATCATAACAGATAAAGTGCTAAGAGAGATTTCAAAAACGGTTCTACACTCAAACTCTCTTTCTTCTTTCTTATGTTTGCTTTGCAAATATGTTTTATAATCCATACTGACACCTTTTTCTAGTGTTTTCTCTCTCTCCCAAAGACCTATAACGGTTCCCTGATACCAGGAGACATCGCCGAGTTCAGCTAGACCTCCCCTAGTGCCGTTGTCATTAGCGTAACACCACGAAGACCACGTGTTGCGAGGAGATTTTGCACCGTGTAGTGGGAGCTTGCAGGCTCTAGCGCGGTTGGATTCTGGACTTCGGATCCCGGCAGGTACCTGACCCCACCTTTGCATTATGGAGGGCAAGGTGGGTGTAAAGCTCTACCATGCCGCTTTAGGGATATTGTTACAACTTCGATGATCACATGAGGAAAGTATGCCGTTCCGGCTCACCTGCCCGCGGGTCATCTTAGCTTGTAACTCTCGAACACTCCATGGTACCCTCAAGCAGTGCCTGCAGGAGACCCACAGTTTAGACTGTACTCCAGGCAAGAGGGCAGGGAACCGTTCTGCCAAATGAGGGTTTTGCTTTTTGCAGGGAATGTTATGCGGACTGGTTTTCTCTATCCGCGCAGTCCGCCTATTTGGGTTGATTTTATAGCTTGTAGCCCGGTGAGGAAAGTATGCCGTTCAGGCTCACCTGCCCACTTGGTCGCAAGCTATAGATCATTTCTATCGTTGGCGAACTGATTTTCTCTGTCCGCAGAGTCCGCCTGCTTGGGTTGATCTTATAGCTTGTAGCCCGGTGAGGAAAGTATGCCGCTCAGGCTCACCTGCCCATCTGGTCGCCAGCTATAGATCATTTCTATCGTTGGCGGACTCGATTCGTTATCCGCATAATTCGAAGCTTTGGGATTGCAAGCTGGTTATCTTTAGCGGATTGGTTTTCTATATCCCCTCAGTCCGCAGGGTAGTTTATAGATCATATCTACAATGAGCGGATTGGTTGACTGTATCTGCTCAGTTCGCAGAATGATTTTCATGTTATACAAGTTTGATTTATTATAAGCGGATTAGTTTTCTGTATCTGCTCAGTCCGCGGAATGGTTTTCGCATTATTTATCAACAATCAATGTGCTTTTATATTATGTGTGGTCTGGCTTGCAGACTACAACTATAACTCTAAGTACCCCTGGCATTATCAGCTGGCTGTTCTCTGAGGCGGATACCGAATAAGTTGATGTCTAAATACTTTAATCAACAAGGTTCACTATAAATAATATATCATGCGGACTGCAAGAGAAACTCGACAGAGTCCGCCTGAGTTTCTTGGTCCAAAGTGGAACAATATTCACTAATCAGCAAAGGCTCTCTCTTGCTCTTGGCACACTTATATTGTGACAACAATCTATAGTATAGTGGCCCACTTTGTCAAAGCACCAGCACTCATAAATATTGTACCTTCTTTTAAGAGCTGGTCTAGTGGCCGTGTTGATAGCAATTCTTAGTCTAAAAGGTGCAGCAACAATCTTATTCTTCTGTTTCCCAGCCCCAGTCTGACTAGTGGTGGGTCTGGCAGTATAAGTGCTTTGTATATCTTGAGTCCTACCAACAGCTGCTTTATTTTTAGAGAGCGCACTCTTGATGGCCTCAGAGATGCCCAAGTATATACTACTGACGGACTTTCCCTTAGTCTTAGAGTGGGTTGGAATGTTATAATAACAGTCTGTGGCTTTACCCTTGATTGAAGGGTTGATACCCCAAACACAAGTGGTGCAGGATGGGCCATTTGTATTTCCTCATGGGCTATCATGAAGGCTGTAACAGCCCAAATTTCAGAATTAGAAAAAAATTGGGTGACATAGCCTGGGACACAGGCATGTCCCAGAGCATGTCCCGCTCGGGTTGAGCAGTTGGGCGGGTGGTCGACGAAATTCGGTCGACGAAGTTTTCGAGAGGTCACGACCTGTGACACGGTCGTGACAGTGGGCGTGACCTAGGACGTGTCCCCTCTGGTCGACGAACTATGCTCGACGATCGTCGAGTGGCAAGTAAGGGGTACACGGCCTGTGACACGGGCGTGTCACAGGGCGTGTCCCGCTATGTCGAGAGGTCGACGATTTTCTCTCGAGTAGGTGTCGAGTGGGTTACACGCCCTGTGTCACGGGTGTGACTGGGCTGACACGGGCTTGTACCATGGCCGTGTTCTAGTTTGGATAAGTTAGAATGTGTCGGTTCGTATGCCGCTTAAGGTACACGCCCTATGACACCGGCGTGTCACAGGGCGTGTCAGGCCCTAATAGTGATTTTGTAAGAGTTTTCTGGCCGTTCATTTCGCTATTATGGATCTAATGGTCCAGGCTTATTCCTCGTGGATAAAAGGGCTGAGAATGAGGTTTATTCCCTTATTTTCATTCTTCTTCTCAAAGAGAGAGAGAAGAGAGGTCAAAGGAAGGAGGGAAGTGAAGTGAAAGCCAGCTGTTGGAGGAGCTGCGGAGTGCAGAATTTAGATCCGAGTTCGGATTTGTGAAGGCAAAGCCGAGGCGGTGATTTCCATCCAGCTGATTCATGGCGCCAAAGCGATCTTCAAGGGTAACGATCTCCTTCTTGGACATCGAAGTCCTTCTTTATGCATGTGTGTGGGATCCTCCAACAAAAGGTGGATTTTGTAAGCGATTCCATGGTTAAGTTTGCATCTAGCACCGGAAGTGTGGAGTACGACATAGGCATACTGTGTGAAGCCCATCTGGATGGGTAGTCTGGATTGGTGATGATCATGGGTAAACCGGAGAAGACTCCGTGGATTTGATGTGATGAAAGGTTTATGTGTTGTGGAATGAATGTATGATTAGATATGGATTATGGATGGAAGGAGACTTTGTATAAGCTTATGGTTATGTTACGAGATCAATTGGTAGCACGCATGGGGAGAGCGAGATAAACCCAGCCTACTACACCACTAGGGTGTGTTGATCTAGATAGAGAAGGGATCAATTGGTGGCATGCCCGGGAAGCGAACACCTGGCTTGCTGCACCACAAGGGTGGGTCGATCAGGAAATTAGTAAGGGGTCGATTGGTGGTAATGCCTGGGGAGCAGCGATAAACCCGACTTGCTACAACACATGGGTGGGTCGATCTGCTCTGGTTATTTTTGTGGATGCTGGGAGGTTAGTACCTATGAGTGGTATGGACGGGATGTTGCCAGCCTGCGCGATGGTGGACTAGGATTGAACTGGCCAGCCAACAAGTTAAAAACCTCTGATTGGCAGTGAACGACTGGTATGTTCAGTTCACCAAAAAGGTGCCCTGAGAGCACGGAGCGTCTGGTGGATACCGTCGTTTGTAATATGGTTGTGATTGGTCGATTGATATGGAATATGATGGCAATGCATACAGGGAAGGTATCACTACCCCGGGTAAGGAGTAGGGTTGTTATAATGGGTCAGCTAATGCTGACCGGTACTTTGGATGGCTAATTACAGGTGTTGTGCTTGAAATGAAATGAGCGGAATGGAAGGATTGCTGCTTAGGCCATTGAAGGCCATGCGAAGCATGTTTGGATTTCATGTATGTTCGGCCTGCGTTGTAACAACCCGGCCCACGGCACGCTCACCGACCCTAAGAGAAGTTACAGGGCTGCAGCCCATGACACCCCAACCCATCTCCGGCATGTTTATCAGTACAGTAGGTTGTTGAGGCGGGGCTTCGATCCCACGACCTCCTTGATAAGGTGCCTCAACAACCTACCGTGCTGATAAATAGGCCGGAGATGGGTTAGGGTGTCATGGGCTGCAACCCTGTAACTTCGCTTGGGGTCGGCGAGCGTGCCGTGGGTAGGGTCGTTACATAAAAAGTGCACTTGGGAGTCTTTTAAGGAGATGCTATTGGGAAAGTTTCTACCCTCGGTCGAGTGGGACAACCTGATGAATAATTTCTTACATTTGAAGCAAAGGCAGCTCACAGATAGTGACTATGAGATCGAGTGAAAGAGCAACTAGATCTGATATACTCTAGAGGGGGGGTGAATAGAGTATATGGTGCTTTAAAACTTTTGCAAACTTTTACAACAATTGTTGTAGTAAGTGTAAGCAGGGAAGCAATAAAGACTCTAACAACAATACTAAGGTAAACAAAAACTAATCACAGACAAATCAAGGCCAGAAACAAAAAGTAAACAAGCAGAACCAGAAGACACAAGGAAATATAGTGGTTCCCCAAACTTGGGTACATCCACTCTTCTACCACCCTAGGTAGGAATCCACTGCAGGTTGAGTTGATCAGGTGTCCTGGGCACCAATGAGCTTTTGATAAGGTGCTCAAAAACCAAAGCAGATTTTTTGATCAGGTGTCTTGCCACCAATGAGCTTTTGACAAGGTGCTCAAAAACCAGATTCAAACTTTTGAAGGGAGTTTGAGAAACCCTTTACAGAGTGGGGGTGAGAGAGTTATGGCAGTCTTCTCTTTCTCAACCAACTGATAAGACTAAGTGGATTGATGTCAAACCTCCCCCTGAGTCCTTGAGATCTTCAGGAAGAAGAGCTTTGCTGAGGGTGATAGGCATTCAAAGATAGAACTCCAGCAATAAATGATTTCAGCAAGCTGAAATGTTGAGTGTCTGGAGTCTTGGAATGATGTTGGCCTTGAACACTCTGAGAGCTGAAGAGATCTGAAGATTTTTGAAAGCTTGATCTCTTTGATGAGTGTTCTTCAGAATTCTTTTTGACAGAAACTTTTTTGTATCTTTCTGTATTCTGTATATTGTGTCTTCTTTCTTCTGGTTGATGTAGATTCAAAAAAAACATCCTATCTTTTATTCTCTATTGCAGAATAGAATGTCATTCTCTGTCAAGGATAGCCGTTGGTCTGCATTGATTGCATCCTTAATTGCAAAAATTCTTCTGGAGGAAAGTCCACAGAATTATTCCTTGAAAGGTCCCTTGAAACTTGGTCCAGAAGTAAATGAAAACGGCTAGCAAATCTCTGAATTAATTGCAGAATAACTCCTGACTGATTTGAATTTGAATTCTGGAAGTTATCTGAAATCGTCGAACTGAGCTCTGCTATCGTCGAGCTGAGCTCAACGAACTGGAAAACTCAAGCAGCAAAATAATCGTCGATCTGAGCTCAAAGATCGTCGAACTGAGCTCAGAGATAAAGATCCAATGCAGAGTCAAAATCGTCGACCTGAGCTCACCGATCGTCGAATGGAGTTCGACGATATTATGAAGTTGAGCTCAGCGATCGTCGAGTGGAGCTCGACGATCCGTCGGAGTTGAGCTAGACGATCGTCGATCGGAGTTCGACGAATCGTCGTGCTGAGCTCGAAGATCAGACTTAGTCTCTAGACAGAAAAACTTGGTCTTCAGGGCAGCTTCCAATCCTAAACTTCTAACCCTTAGACTCAATTCTAATTGACCTATTAAGCTATACAGAAGGTCAAGTAAAGGTTCCTAGAGACATAGTGATCCTGACCCAAATTAGTAATAGGGTGTTCCAACAATCTCCCCCTATTTGGGTTAGGATGACTATTTACAGACTTTGGAAAAATTCAAACAACAACATACAATCAGAGAAGCATAAAAACAGCAGCTAGACATTGCAGAAACATCACAGAGATATATATATATATGTATATATGTCATCCAGATAGCAGTCAGAATTCACAGAAATTGTCACCTTACACTGTCACTTCTTCTCTTTGCCTTTGACAAGTTTGATTTCTCTGTTTGGATTTAGAGCTTCCTTGGTGGACCTGGTGTCATCTGCTGCACCCAAATAAGTTTTCTTTGAAGATCTGGGGACCACAGCAGCAGGATGCAACTCCATATATCTCTCAGCATCAAAGAATTTGCTGGAAGCATATTTGTCTAGTTCCTTTTGTCTTTGCTCTAACATTGTAGAAATATTTGAAGTGTCTAAACCTTGCTCTCTGGCCTTCTTGATCTGATCTAGTGCAGCCAGTTCCTTCATCCTAGCAGTCCAAGCAGATGGATTATTCTCAGGGTCCTCAAAAGGTACAGGTGGTTCATACCTGTTGGAAGGATTATCTTGAGGAGGCCTGGCAGACACAGTTTCTTTGAGCTTGTATGGGAAAGGACCTGATGATGTATCAGAAGAACCATGTCCTCCCCTGGAGTATGGGTGCTGCCTGGAATACCCTTTGGAATAAACTTGAAAATCTCTTTGATTACCCCTGTATCCTCCTCTCCTGGAATAAGAACCCCTAGACTGGCTTTCCCTTTGGTAGGATCTGGCATGGGGTTGATAGGGAGCCTGGCTTCTAGCTGGGGCTTGACTTGCAGAGCTGCCACCTACACCTGCATCAGGAGGAGGTGGTGGAGGAGGATGAGGGTGCTGGAACTGGGAGGAGCCCTTTTCATACTTTCTCTTCTTCTTCATGGCCTTGAGCTGATTTTTAGAATATTGCATCCAATGTTCTGTGATGGGGCAGTTATGCAGAATGTAATAAGGAATATCATTATCATCCTTGACTTTTACAGGAGGGACCCTTTTCATATCCTTGCTCCTAGCTTTCCTTTTCCTTGCAATAGTGGCAGAAGAGTCATCAGAGTCTGTCTTGAACTCATCAGATTCAGAACTCTGGGCATCATATAGAGCATCAATTCTCTTCATCAAATCTTTCTTCAGTTGAATAGCAGCATATGAGGCAGAAGCAGAAGTAACAGCAGCAGGGACAGCAGCAGATGGAGCAACAGATGCAGAGGGTGCAACAGGAGCAAATACAGTAGATGCAACAGATACTGGAGTAGTGACAGCAGAAGTAACAGCAGTAACATCATCAGAATCTGCAGCAGGCTCAAAAACAGTGGCCTCTGTCATCAGAAGATCCTTGGAAATTGGCTCATCAGAAGCAATTAGGATTTCAGCAGCAGTGTGAGCAATCTCAGTAGTATCAACAATTTCAGAAGCAAAGTCAGTGTTTTCTTTAACAGCAGCAGCAGCAGCAACATCTTCAGAAGCAGCAATCACTGAGTGTACAAATGCAGAGATAATGCTAGGGTCACAGCAAGAGACAGGCACCAGTGCCTTGGACAAATCTTCTGGGGGCTGGACAGCATTAACCTCTAGGAGATAGCTGAAGAAGGCAGGATCAAAGGTAGAAAGCAAAGAACTTAGGTCTATTGCAAGAACTGCAGTAGGAGCCTGACATTCTGGAGGCACAGCAATAGTAGCAGAAGGGGCAGCAGGCACAGAAACATCAGCAGCAGCAGCAGCATGAAGGCTTGCTTCATATGGCATCTCCCCCTGCCTAGATGCAGATACATCTGTATCAAGGCAAACTGCTGGTGGTGCTGCCTGAGGAAGGAGGGAGGAAAGCCTGGCAGAGAGGGCTGCCACTGACAAGTGTAGAGGAGCCAATGAGGTCTCCAAGAGTAGAGAGAGCCTGGGGGCAATTAGCTCATACAACTTGTCAGCTAGGGCTGAGAGGTCTACTGGCTCAATAATAGGAGCAGAGGTAGATGGAATGGGGATAGCTGAGGATGCTGGAAGTGGAGGGCTGGAGAGTGGAATGGATGGCTCAGGTGTTGGGATGGTGGAAATGGAGGACAAGGGGATGGATATGGATGGGGTGAAAGTGGTTTGGTCAATGATATGGTGGAGGAGATCTTGGAATGAAGTTGAGGAGGAGGGTAATTCTAGAGGAGAGGATGGGGAATCATCCATATAGGAGTCATCCAGGAGGGTGAAGGATGGAATGGATGGAGAAGAGGTGACATCTGGTGGAGGGTATGAGAACAGAGGGTGGAAGTGGTCTACTGGTGGATGCAGAATGTGTTCTGGAGATGGAATTGTTGTTGGAGATGGGCTAGAGATGGTAATGGTGGATGGAGCTGGAATGGTGGATGGAAGGGGTAGGGTTGGAATTGGAGGAGGAGGAGAGGCAGCAACAACAACAGTCAGGTCTTCTGCAGGAGCAGAGACCTGTGGGAGAGTGACTCTTGGAGTCCTTGTGCCTGAAGGAGCACTTGAAGAGGGCCAGCTAGGCTTGCTGATTTGCCTATCCCACTTGCCAAAGAGGGCACAGGTGAGTCTCTTGGAGGCATTTATGTGAACTACAGAGGAGACCAGCAAGGCAGGGCACTTGTTCTGCAGGAAGACTCCAAGAATCCTTCCAAAGTTAACAAAACCTTTGTTGATTTTCTTCTTGATTAGGTCAAAGAAGACCTCTCCCCAGTTCAAACTTCTCTTATCCACCAGAGCTCCCATGAGGCAGAGCTGGTATCTGGATATGGTATCATGTGCAGAGTGCTTTGCCAGCAGCACTTTCCCTACCACATCTGCTAGGAACCTGTATTCAACAGACAGGTTCCTCTTGAATAACTTGCTAGGGTTTCCCTCTGGATGACCCATCCTGGCAAGCATGTCAGAAAACTCCTCTCCAGATAACTCAGCAGTATCATCTCCATTTCTTAGTCCAAAAACCTCTGTTAAAATGGTGGGGGTCAGAGGTACCTGAGTTCCAGCAATGGACCCAACTATTGTGAAGTTGTCTTGATTATGAGCAGTATAGACCCACTCCTTTATCTCATCTGAAGCAAGATTGATTCTAGTGGTCATGAGGGCAGACAGATTATGATCCTTGAATAAATCCAGTATATCTTGGAAGATTTGATCAGTGGTGTTGAAAGATTCCATATCAATGTCGAATCCAGCATCGAACTTCATTGCGGCTAGAACTGCAACGGACACAGCCATTGTACCGGCAAAAATTCAACAAACAAAACGACCAAGAGTAGAATTATTTGGAGGGAAAGAAAATCCTTGCAGAGAAATCGAAAGCGCAAGAGAGAACGACGGCGAAAAATGAGTTTTATATTAGGGTTCGACGCAGAATTGGAAAGATCGTTGAACTCAGTTCGACGATCGAGGCTTCTAAAGGAATCTGAAGAGACTCCAACATCGTCGATCTCCGTTCGACGATCTTGGAGAGCGTCGAGCTCCGTTCGACGATCGTTCAGTGAACAAAATCGTCGAGCGCCGTTCGACGATCGTTGATCGGAAGAGATAGTTCATACTATCTGAGAGGCGCTGAACTCAGTTCGACGATTCTGGAAATCGTCGATCTCCGTTCGACGATCTTAGGGGAAATCGTCGAGCGCAGTTCAGAGATCAGAAAGATTCTAGACACCAAGGAAAATCAGAGTGTTTTGCCTAGTCTTGGTCAATTTTTAAGCTTTCAAAATCTTGGATATTATTTAAGACTTCCTCCATCTAACATTCCTAACTGATTTAGGAAGAAGGTGTGTTTCTTTTCATCCAAAGGCTTGGTGAAAATATCTCCCCTTTGTAAATCAGTTGGGATATATTGTAATTCAATTTTGTGTTTTTCAACATTATCTCTTAAGAAATGATGCCTAATCTCTATGTGTTTTGTCCTACTATGGAGGACTGGATTTTGAGCTATGGAAATAGCACTTGTGTTATCACAAAAGATTTTAGACTTCTCTAAGTTGTATCCATAGTCTAGGAGTTGGTTTTGGATCCACAAAATTTGTGAACAACAACTGCCTGCAGCCATATATTCAGCTTCAGTAGTTGAGGTTGACACAGATGTTTGTTTCTTACAAAACCAATAGACAAGTCTATCACCAAGGAACTGACAAGTTCCACTGGTGCTTTTCTTGTCAATTCTGCATCCAGCATAATCAGCATCAGAGAATCCAGTTAACTCAAATGCTGAATCTTTTTGATACCAGAGGCCTAGATTTGGACAACTTTTAACATACCTGAGAATCCTCTTCACTAATATTAGGTGTGACTCTCTAGGGCTTACTTGGAACCTAGCACATATACATGTAGCAAACATTATATCTGGTCTACTAGCTATAAGATACAGTAAAGAGCCAATCATTGCTCTATATGTTGTCTGATCAACAGGTTTCCCATGTTCATCAGCATCCAATACAGCATTGGTAGGCATGGGTGTTTTCATACAAGATGCCTCAGACATACCAAATTTCTTAACCAGTTCATTAGCATATTTGGTTTGAGAAATAAAGATGCCTTCAGCATGTTGTTTGACTTGCAATCCTAGGAAGAAGGACAGCTCACCCATGCTACTCATCTCAAATTTAGAATGCATCAGGTTAGAAAACCTTCTGCACAATTTTGAGTCAGTAGAGCCAAAAATGATATCGTCTACATAAATTTGTACTAGTAGGGTATGGGACTTATGGGTTCTAATAAAAAGAGTTTGGTCTACTCTACCCCTTATAAAACTATTTTCCAAGAGAAAGCATGCTAGGGTCTCATAGCATGCTCTAGGAGCTTGCTTGAGACCATATAATGCTTTGTTCAGTCTAAAAACATAATCAGGAAGAGTTGGAGAGATAAAACCTGGAGGTTGTCTGACATAGACTTCCTCTTTGATGTCTCCATTTAAGAAAGCACTTTTGACATCCATCTGATAAACCTTGAAGCCTTTGTGAGCTGCATAAGCTAGAAATATCCTGATGGCTTCCAATCTTGCAACAGGTGCAAAAGTCTGGTTGTAGTCAATTCCTTCTTCTTGAGAATATCCTTGAGCAACTAGCCTTGCCTTGTTCCTTATAATTACTCCTTGATCATCCAGTTTGTTTCTGAATACCCATTTTGTTCCAACAATGGAATGATCCTTAGGCTTTGGCACTAGTTCCCATACTTTGTTCCTCTCAAATTGATGCAATTCCTCTTGCATTGCAATGATCCAATGTGCATCTTGCTCTGCATCTTAAATGGACTGAGGTTCAATTTGAGATAGGAAGCAGGTGTGCAACAGGTTTTGGTTGACCTGATTTCTGGTTTGCACACCAGCTGAGATTTCTCCAATTATTTGGGAAATTGGATGGTCTCTTGATGTTACTAAATCAACAGGGGGTGTTGATT
Source organism: Platanthera guangdongensis (assembly GCA_039583875.1). Classification (NCBI taxonomy): domain Eukaryota; kingdom Viridiplantae; phylum Streptophyta; class Magnoliopsida; order Asparagales; family Orchidaceae; genus Platanthera; species Platanthera guangdongensis. The sequence continues at coordinate 161,599,165 of CM077158.1, forward strand.
GTTCACCAACCTGTGTTGTTGTTTCCTCTTGTGGTACAACAACTGGCTCTTTAGATTGTGTTTCAATATGTGAGGCATTCCCTTCATATTCACTGCTTTCTTCTTCTTGAGCAACCTGTAACTTGTTCATATCTTCAACTAGAGAGAGTTCCTGCAAAGGTTCTATGGTAGAAGAAATCTTCTCCTTGAAAGACATGTTAGTTTCATCAAAAGAAATATGAACAGATTCCTCAATTTTCAAAGATGATTTATTATATACCCTATAGGCCTTGCTGATCATGGAGTATCCCAGAAACACTCCTTCATCAGCTTTGGCTTGAAATTTTGCTAGATATTTCTTGTCATTATTGTGAATGTAGCAAATACAACCAAAAATTCTGAAATAGTAAACTTTAGGTTTCTTCCCTTTGAGTAATTCATAGGGAGTCTTTCCCTTTAGTTTATGCATCAGACTTCTGTTCAGCACATAGTTGGAGGTGTTCACTGCCTCTGCCCAAAAGGATAGAGGTAGATGAGCATCTGACAATAATGTAGTGGCAGATTCAATAAGGGTTCTATTTTTCCTTTCAGCTACCCCATTTTGTTGAGGAGTTCTATGAGCTGAGAAAGTATGCCTGATCCCTTCACTCTGACAGAACTCTTACATAAGAAGAGAATCAAACTCGGTCTCATGATCACTTCTGATCAGGGCAATGTGAGTATTGAACTCAATCTATATACATTTGAGAAACTCTGTCAGACACTTAAAGTTATCAGACTTCTTCCTTAGAAAGAACACCCAAGTGAATCTAGAGAAGTCATCTACAACTACTAAAGTGTAGGATTTCCCTCCTAGGCTTTGTACTGTGATGGGTCCAAATAGATCCATGTGTAACAGATACAATATCCTAGGTGAATCACTCTTATTAAGTGACTTAAAACTGTTTTTAGTTTGCTTGCCTAATTGACAAGCCCTGCAGAGTCCTTCCTTCTTGAAGGGGCCAGAAGGTAGTCCTCTAACAAGGTTGTCTTTGGAGAGCCTAGCAATAGTTCTAAGGTTTAGGTGTCCTAGTCTCTTATGCCATAAAACATTTGGTCTACAGACAGAGTTAAACAGGCAAATATCTATATTAGTTGAAAGAAAATCTACTAGATAGATGTTACCTTTCCTTTTACCTGTCAACACAGTTGTGTTGTCCTCTGACTTGATTCTGCATAAGGTTTTGCTGAAGGTCACCTGGTAGCCTTCATCACATAGCTGACTGATGCCGATTAGGTTGTGCTTCAGTCCTTCCACATAGGCTACCTTCTTGAAGGTTACTGAACCAATCTGGACTGCACCATATCCTTTAGTTTGTCCAAAGTTGGAATCACCAAAGATAACTTTGGGTCCAAGCTTGACTCTAAAGGAAGTGAGGTTGTCCTTGTTCCCTGTCATGTGCTTAGAGCACCCACTATCCAAATACCATTGCTGGTAAGATGTTGGATAGGTCTTTACCTGCACATAAAGCAATTCATTTGTTTTTGACCCAGTTTACCCAGGTTGACTCTTATATCCTTCAGGATGATATCTCCTTGGAGGTATAATCCATTCAGTATAAGGGTTAAAGGTTTGGGATGAAGAACCCTTAGGATTCAATTTTAATTTGCCTTTGACAAAGTTTCCAGAGTTCTGACCTCTGTTCGACGATATTGGAGCTGAGTTCGACGATCTTGGGTCAGATCGTCGAGCTCCGTTCGACGGTCGACTATGGGTGAGGTCAGGTATATGTGATCGTCGACCTGCGTTCGACGACTCTGGCTGAGATCGTCGATCAGCGTTCGACGATTTTTCCTGAGATCGTCGAGCTGCGTTCGGCGATCGTCGATCTTCATTCGGCGATCGTCGATCTCCGTTCGACAATTTTTGCTGGGACTTAGTTTTCTGAGGCAGATCAGAATTTTCCTGGCAACCTCTACAACTCCCTTTCCCTTGTTAGAAATAAACTTGATGGGAGTTGTTAGGACTATAGGTTGGCTGGATGAAGCACCCAAGCCCAGTGTACTATTGAATCTAGAGTTCACTGTGCTTGTGATGTCCATCAGCTTGATGCTTCTCCCATTAAGGGATTCTTCAAGCTTCTTGGCCTCAGAGAGCTCACTTTTCAGTGTAGCTATCTGTTCCCTACAGTTCTCCAACTCCTGAGAGAGTTTGAGGTTTTCTGACTTTAAACCATTGTGTTCAGATAATTGATTTCTGAGAGAGATAATCTCTTTCTCAGACTTTAGCAGGTCTAAACACAGTGCTTTAAATTTAGATTTAAAATCTTCTGAAGTAAAATCAAAAGAACTAATTACCTGATCTTCTTCAGGTTGAGTCTCTGAGTCTGACTCTGACTCCTCTTCCTCTGAGTTGTGCTGTGAGGCATTGATTGCCATCATGCAGAACTCCTTTTCTTCTGCATCATCCTCATCATCACTTGAGCTAAAAGAGGCTTCTGACTCCTCTTCTGTCTCACTCCAGGATTCAGCAACAAACCCTTTTCTTGTATGCTTATTTTTGCTTGAAGAAGGTTTGCCACTTCCATTCCTTTTGGAGTCTTTCTCCTTTCTTCTTTCTTTTCTGTCCCTTCTGTCCTTGATCTTGTTCTCTGGACAGTCAGGAACTATGTGCCCTGATTTCCTGCAACCAAAGTAGATAATATCTTTATTGTTGCTAATGGACTTGTCATACCTTGGCTTGTCCTGCTCCTTGTATGATCTTCTTCTGAAGTCCTTTCTGGCCATCTTGTAGAATCTTTTGGCCAACAAGCTGAGTAGTTCATCATTGCCTGTGCTCTTATCTTCAGGCAGATCCTCAGTTGCCTTAAAGGCTATGGTCATCTCTTTCCTTGTGGCTGGTGAAGCAGCCTTCTGTTCTTCCTCTCTATTCTTGATGAGCAGCTCATAAGATTTGAGCTTACCCAACAAGGCTTCAGTGGTGATCTCATTCAGACTTCTGGCATCTTTAATTGGCCAGATTCTTGAATCCCAAGTGCTGGGGAAGCACATTAGGATCTTGTCATTAAGTTCTGTTAGAGAGATCTCTTTCTCTAATGTCCTCAGTTCACTAACAATTAGACTCAGTCTATTGTACATGTCTCCCACTGACTCAGTCTCTCCCTTCTTGAAGTTCTCATATTAAGTGATGAGATGGGATCTTCTGTCCTTTCTCTCATCAGCTGAGCCTGAGACTATTTCTGAGAGTCTATCCCAAATTTCCTTGGCTGAATTACATTCAGCTACCTTTTGAAAAATGTCATCTGACATTGTCTGAGCTAGAATGTTCATAGCCTTGGCATCAGCTACTTTCCATTTTTGATGTCAGCATCTGTTCCTGATGGAGGTGGAACAACATTTGTACTTGTGCTCTCTGCGGGTCTTGGACACACTGTCAAAACAGAATTAAATATATCTTCATCAATAGAATTCATGTAGAGTCTAATCCTTGCTTTCCAAAGTGCAAACTTTGACAGATTGCACACTGGAGGTCTGGTGCTAGCATAATCTTTGTTTTGGGCCATGATTTGTGCAAATAGAGTCTAATAATAAAATACAAAAAAAAGATCTAGTTTGGGATCTTGAGGTTCAGGTGTTAGCCCGTACAACCAATCAAATATGGTATGTTTAACCAACCTCGCTCTGATACCAATTGAAAGAGCAACTAGATCTGATATACTCTAGAGGGGGGTGAATAGAGTATATGGTGTTTTAAAACTTTTGCAAACTTTTACAACAATTGTTGTAGTAAGTGTAAGCAGGGAAGCAATAAAGACTCTAACCACAATACTAAGGTAAACAAAAACTAATCACAGACAAATCAAGGCTAGAAACAAAAAGTAAACAAGCAGAACTAGAAGACACAAGGAAATATTGTGGTTCCCCAAACTTGGGTACATCCACTCTTCTACCACCCTAGGTAGGAATCCACTGCAGGATGAGTTGATCAGGTGTCCTGGGCACCAATGAGCTTTTGATAAGGTGCTCAAAAACCAAAGCAGATTTTTTGATCAGGTGTCTTGCCACCAATGAGCTTTTGACAAGGTGCTCAAAAACCAGATTCAAACTTTTGAAGGGAGTTTGAGAAACCCTTTACAGAGTGGGGGTGAGAGAGTTATGGCAGTCTTCTCTTTCTCAACCAACTGAGAAGACTAAGTGGATTGATGTCAAAGCTCCTCCTGAGTCCTTGAGATCTTCAGGAAGAAGAGCTTTGCTGAGGGTGATAGGCCTTCAAAGATAGAACTCCAGCAATAAATGATTTCAGCAAGCTGAAATGTTGAGTGTCTGTAGTCTTGGAATGATGTTGGCCTTGAACACTTTGAGAGCTGAAGAGATCTGAAGATTTTTGTAAGCTTGATCTCTTTGATGAGTGTTCTTCAGAATTCTTTTTGACAGAAACTTTTTTGTATCTTTCTGTATTTTGTATATTGTGTCTTCTTTCTTCTGGTTGATGTAGATTCAAAAAAAACATCCTATCTTTTATTCTCTGTTCCAGAATAGAATGTCATTCTCTGTCAAGGATAGCCGTTGGTCTGCATTGATTGCATCCTTAATTGCAAAAACTCTTCTGGAGGAAAGTCCACAGAATTATTCCTTGAAAGGTCCCTTGAAACTTGGTCCAGAAGTAAATGAAAACGGCTAGCAAATCTCTGAATTAATTGCAGAATAACTCCTGACTGATTTGAATTTGAATTATGGAAGTTATCTGAAATCATCGAACTGAGCTCTGCTATCGTCGAGCTGAGCTCAGCGAACTGGAAAACTCAAGCAGCAAAATAATCGTCGATCTGAGCTCAAAGATCGTCGAACTGAGCTCAGAGATAAAGATCCAATGCAGAGTCAAAATCGTCGACCTGAGCTCACCGATCGTCGAATGGAGTTCGACGATATTATGAAGTTGAGCTCAGCGATCGTCGAGTGGAGCTCGACGATCCGTCGGAGTTGAGCTAGACAATCGTCGATCAGAGTTCGACGAATCGTCGTGCTGAGCTCGACGATCAGACTTAGTCTCCAGACAGAAAAACTTGGTCTTCAAGGCAGCTTCCAATCCTAGACTTCTAACCCTTAGACTCAATTCTAATTGACCTATTAAGCTATACAGAAGGTCAAGTAAAGGTTCCTAGAGACATAGTGATCCAGACCCAAATTAGTAATAGGGTGTTCCAACATCGAGTTCGGAAAGCTGAGTCGGTTTGCCCCAGCTTGGTAAGCTCCGAGGCGGATCGAGTTAAAAGATTTCTGGGTGGTCTAAGATGTGACATTCAGCAGCTAGCTGGTGCTGATGGAGCAGTGAGTTATACCAGTATGGTAGAAGCTGCCTTGAAGGTCGAGGCAATCGATAATGCTAAGAACAGAGGCCAACAAATGAGAAAGGATAAGAGGAAATTGGTTGAAGGAAAGAGCCCTAAGGTGCCTTATGCTGCTTCAAGGAAGAAGAGCGAAGAGGTTTGTAGCTTCTGTGGCCGGTCAGGCCACCCCTTTGAGAGATGTTTCAAGAGGATAAGATCTCAGAAGAAGGAGCAGGTTCATGCGATTCAGGGTGCTCCTAAGACGGACTTGGAATGTACCTTGTGCAAGAAGAAGAGGCATGATGTTTCCCGTTGTTGGTTAAAGGATAAGGTTTGTTATCAGTGTAACATCCCATTTCCAACTAGACCCTAAGAGTGGTTTTGTCCATGAGTAGGTCATAACAAAACCCTAGGAAACTAAAAAGGGCCAAGTGATAGAAGGCCCAGGGTGAGAATCACCTTGGTCTGCCTATGGCACAACCTCATCACAAAACCTAGGGTTTGACCTTAGGGCTTCACCAAGAGTCCAAGACCCCGCCATGGTCTCATCAACCCATTGTAGGGTCCAGTAGATCCCTAAGGCTCCATTGAAGTCAACCCAGGGTGCCCATGTTGACCTAGAACCACCATAGGCATAAATTGGGCAAGGTGCCCTAACTAAGGGCAGTGTGCCTTGATAAAGCCCAACTAACCCTACCAAGGACTTTCTAGACCTAAAGTGGGATCAATGGGTCACTAAGGACCCATGGAGGGCAGTCCAAAGGGTTTAGTTGACCAACGTCAACTCTAACCCTAAAGGGGTCAAACTAACCTGCACAAGGGCCAATTGAAGTTCCCTTAGCCAAGTGGACCCCACACATACCTTCATAACCCTAGAGCGAGGCCAATGGGTCACCACGGACCCATTGGGGCCAACCAAAAAGGCTAAGTTGTCCAAAGTCAACCCTAGCCCTAAAGTGGTCAAAGTGCCCTGCCTAAGGGTCACGTGACCTCCAAAGGGCCAAGACAACCCTACCTAGGCCTTAGGGGAGGCCAATGGGTCACCAAGGACCCATTAGGGCCAACCTCAAGACCAAATTGACCAAGGTCAACCATGGTCAAAGTTTAAGTCAAGTTAGCCCAAATGGGCTAACTCAAGCTCAAGCCCAATTCACTTGGGCTAACCTTGCCTTGATGGGTGAAATAAACATGTGGGCAGCCATTGGATTAGGTAGGAGTCAATTTCAGCTTGATAGGTAGGAGAGAGAGAGAGGAAATCCAAATGAAGGAGAGAGAAAGAGAAGGAGTAATGGAGGAAGAACTTAGGCTCCTCCCTCCCTTTCCCCCAACCTTCCCCATTCAATTACCTAAGACCATAGGAGTGCAACCAGCTGATCATTGACTGGTTGGAGCCAAGCTTCCCACCCCTACCTACCATGGCCGCAAACCTTGACTAAATGCCAATAATGGCAAAGCAGCTTAGAGCCACCTACCACCCCATTTCTCCTTTTTAAAACTTTCACTAGACTCCAAGGAGTCATTTCCACCACTTACCTGAAGGAGCCAAGCAGTTCCACTGTGCAGTTGCAGAAATCCGACTACCACCACCACCAAAATGGCTTCCCGGCGATCGGCAAGGCTACAGTCGCCCAGCAAGGTCCTCCTCCTCTCCTTACTTCATGGGTAGATCATAGAATCCTTTAGGGACAAGGTTCGGGCTCAATTGAGCCCGATCAAAGTTCAAATTTTCCTGGTTTTTCCATGGAATTTCACTTCTCGGCATCGCCAGAAAAGGGGCTTCCGGCGGACAAGCCGCCGCCTAGCGACAGCCACCACCTCAACGGAGGTGGTGGTGGCGGTGGCCGGCCGGGGAGGTGGTCGGATCGCCGGCGGCAGCCGCAAGAATAAGCTCCAGGAAAATCCAATCAGGACCGTTGGCTGAACGGGGAAGATGAAGGGATGCCGTCCAAGGCTCGCCAAGATTCGTGCTGTATTAGATATTACACTATAGCTTTATAAATTTCATTTTAATGATTTCTGTCACACAGAATGCATTTAATGTTTTTAATTTTTAAAAATATATAAAGGCTATTTCATAAAAAGTCATCAACATGAAAAGTGTAGCCTGGAGAGTCTACTTTATAGCAAAATTGATGTGATCCAATATGGATGCCTGGTTTGACCAGGGCACTCATTTTGGTGGGACCTATACCTAGGGCTAGGCAGACATTAACCTGAGTGGCCACACTTCATCCTTGGTCCAAATTAATTGAACTTTTGACATGGAGTCCCCCTAGACCATATCTAGGGCTGCCCAAAGATGCGAATTTTTGGGGACAATGTTTCTATAGTTTTGGAAAATATTTAATTTATCTAGGTTTAATTAATTTAAGGGCAAAAGGACCTCCAAACTCACCCAAAGTTTGGTGAAAAGTGCTTGGGGTCCATATAAATATATGGTTAAAATTTCATCACATTTGGAGGTGGTTTGAATAGAAATTATGCAAACCCTAGCTTTGCCCTAAAAGGGGTATTTTGGTCAAAATGTGTATTTTGGGTTTTGAGTGGCCAAATCACCTCAACAAAGGTTGGGATTGGGACCACTGGCTTGATATGGCTTATTTCACCTTATCATTAAAGATGGGATAGATTGGAATTGGTTTTCTCTAAGATCTAAGGCCATACCCTAAGGAATGGTTTTTGTGCCGTGTGAAGGGTATGAGGTCAAAACACCTTGAATGATCTTGGAATTTTGTAGGGAGGGTGCTAGGATAGATAAAACCCTCTGATAAAAATAATAAGAGATTTTGGGAAGGGTAGGGCCCACAAAACCTTAACCCTAGCCTAGGGCACAAATATTATGGAGCTAGAATAGGTTAGCAAGATTCTTAAAACAATTATGAAAATTTGGCAGAGGACGTTTTAGACCATACTAATCATATGTGAATTCTAATGGAATTTTTGGATACATAATAGGGTACCTACTTCACAACCTCAAATATTTGAGAAGTTGCCGAATAATTTTTACAGAGCTCAATACTTGTTAAAAAATTATTATACTTGAGAATTAGTGTTCATAGTTTAAGTATGCTCATATGGGAATTTATTTGGAATTTGTAGATGGATAATTGTTATACTTTGTTCATTAACCCCTTAACTTGGAATATTATGAGAGAAATCAAATATAGACTTTATTATTCAATGATAAATTGTGAAACTTGATCTAGAGTACTTATATGCCCTTACAATCATCCATGAATTTTCTCTGAATTTTGGGAATTATTAATGTTGTAAATTCTCTTAAAATTAATTATTATTGGATATATTTGAAATTAAAATTAAGGGGTTAAACCTTACTGAAAAATTTTGAGGTTTGGATTTTGAGTTATATATTCATATTGTATTTACCGAAAATTTGGCGGAATATTAACTTATATGAAATTGGTACTTCATGTTCAAACATAGGATTTTTGACTACTAAATTAATTAAATAAATTATCAGATAAATAAGAAAATTGTGAAATTCTGGATTTAGTCCACAAAGCTCATAATGGCCCTCCAATAATTATTATAGGAGTACTGGATGATTATTTGTTGTACCTCCCATTTTACGGGTCATATAGCTTAAGTGGTCTGCATATAGTAAAAAATTGCAGAAATTATGTTGGAGTATAATTTGATGCATGACTTGGGATTAGTAGTCTGCTGGTTTGGATAGATAAAAATAAGTTCATTATTGGTAGTAGGATGAGTAGAGGGATGGATTGGCTAGAGTTAGGCGGTACCCAGGATCGACGATAGATCGTCTTTCCCGTAGGGAGGAAGTGTCAATTGCACTAGGGTTAGATCCAACACAATATTTAAGGGTAGCTAGTAAGTCTAGGGTTTCACTTTCTCACACCTCGATGACTCAGGGAGATAGGTTGGGTCACTCGGGCAGTAAGCCCAGTGGTTTGGTAAAAGGGTAGGTTAGCACGACGAACTTTGGCTCGGTAATGGTTTGTGATGGGCAAGTTGGCCCAGTGAACTTTGGCTCGGTTGTTGTTTGTGAAGGGCAGTGTTGGAACACCCTATTACTGATTTGGGCAAGGATCACTATGTCCATAGGAAAAGTGTGTTGACCTCCTTGTATAGTTTTTAAGGTCAATTAGATTGAGTCTAAGGGTTAGAATTTAGGTTTGAAAGCTGCCCCCAAGATCCTCAGATCAGATATTCCAGACTCAGGAGACTAAGTCATTTTCGTCGAGCTCAGGTCGACGAACCGTCTAACTCAGTTCGACAATCTCTGAGGTCAGTTCAACGAGTCGTCGAACTCCGTTCGACGATCTTCGAGCTCAGATCGACGTTTCTGTCTCTAGCTGTTTCTCCAATCTCTGAGCTCAGGTCGACGATAGTTGAGCTCAGATCGACGATTTATGTTTCCAGTCTAGTTCCAGTCTCTGAGCTCAGGTCGACGATAGTTGAGCTCAGGTCGACGATTTTCTAGAGAGATCGACGATTCTCAAGATTCAAATTCAGACAGTTATGGAATTCTATCTTATTTATTCCCAGCATTTATTTCAAGGATCTTGTAGCCGTTTCAATTAATCTGGAACAAGTTTCAAGGGAATTTTAAAGGAATGTTTTCTATGACTTTCCTCCAGAGACAAAATTCATTTAAGTAAGTCATTAATGAGTAGATAAAGGCTATCTTGGAGACAGAGAATCAATTCATTCTTTTCAAATCTAAGGAATAAAAGAGGATTTTTTTCATCCTGCTACTCCTAACAATTTTTACAAACAGTTACAAACAGTCATACACAGGAAGAGAACAGACACAGACACACACAGACAGAATTCATTCAGAACACTCATCACTGAAGGAGATTAACATACAGAAAAGAAGATTTTCTAGATCTCTTTTGACTCAAGTGTTCAGAGGCTTCATCCATCAAGACTCCAGACTCTACACATTTCAGCAACTGCTGGAATCATCCTTTGCTGGAGATCTCATCTACTGAAGGCCTATCACCCTAGTGCAAAGTTTCTTTTCCTGAACCATTTCCAGATCTCAGGGGGAGCTTTGACAACATCATCCACTAGTCTTCTCTCTGATTGTTGACAGAGAAGAACATCTCACCTCTTTTTTTTCCGCTGTAAAAGGGTTTCTCAAAACTATCTTCAAAAGTTTTGTGCTGGTTTCTGAGAACTTGTCAAAACTCAGTGGTGGCAAGACACCTGATCAAAAAATCTGGTTTGGTTTTTGAGCACCTTATCAAAAGCTCATTGGTGCCCAGGATACCTGATCAACTCATCCTGCAGTGGATTCCTATCTAGGGTGGTAGAAGAGTAAATGTACCCAGATTGATTGGGGAACCACTATAGCTCCTTGTGTCTTCTGGTTGCTTTATTTTGTTTGCTGTGTGCTGTGTTTTTACTTCTTGCTTTCATTATTTGTATTTACTGCAAGCACCTTACACATATATTTAAATTAAGTCTTCCACTGCAAAATAATTTTTAACTTGAATATTATTTTAATATACTCTATTCACCCCACCCCCCACCTCCCTCTAGAGTTAAGGTAGATCTTATCCCCACTTTCAATTGGTATTAGAGGCAGGTTGGTTAAAATACCAGACCTTAGAGGTTGGTTAAATTACCTTGTTCCTACAGGCTAACACATGAACCTAAAGATCTCTGATATGATCAATCTTTTATAGATGGTTTTCATTTTTATTATTTATATTATATTTATCTTTATATAAAACGATGGCACAGAATAAAGATTATGCTAGCACCAGACCTCAAGTGTGCAATCTATCTAAGTTTGCACTTTGGAAGGCAATGATAAGATTGTACATGAACTCTATTGATGAAGATATCTTTAATTCTGTTTTGACAGTGTGTCCAAGACCCCCAGCAAATACAAGTACAAGTGTTATTCCACCTCCTTCAAGAACAGATGCAGAAATCAAAAAATGAAAAGTTGCAGATGCCAAAGCAATGAACATTTTAGCACAAACCATGTATGATGAAATCTTTCAAAAAGTAGCTGAATGCAACTTAGCAAAAGAGATATGTGACAAACTATCTGAAATAGTGTCAGGATCTATAGATGAAAGGAAAGATAGAAGATCCCACCTCATTACTCAGTATGAGAACTTCAAGGAAGGAGAAACTGAGTCAGTCGCTGATATGTATAACAGACTCAGTCTTATAGTCAATGAACTGAAAACCTTGAACAAGGAGATCTTATTGACTAGAATCAATGACAAAATCCTAATGTGCTTCCCCAGCACTTGGGACTCAAGGATCTGGCCAATCAAGGATTCCAGAAGCCTAAATGAGATCACCACTGAGGCTCTTTTGGGCAAGCTCAAGTCTTATGAGCTGCTCATCAAGAACATAGAAGAAGAGTAGAAGGCTGCTTCACCAGCAATCAGAAAGGAGAAATCAATAGCATTCAAAGCTATTGAAGATCAGCCTGAAGACAAGGTCACGGGCAATGAAGAGCTGTTAAGCTTAATGGCCAAAAGATTTTATAAAATGGCCAGGAAGGACTTCAGGAAAAAGTCATTCAGAGGGCATGAAAAGCCAAGGTATGATAAGTCCAATAACAAAGAAGATATTTATTTTGGATGCAGGAAACCAGGCCACATTGTGCCTGACTGTCCAGAAAATCAGAATAAGGAAAAGAAGGACAGGAAAGAAAGGGGAAGAGACAAAGACTTCAGGAGGAACAACAATGACAAACCCTCCTCCAGCAAGAACAAACATACCAGGAAGGGGTTTGTAGCAAAAACCTGGAGTGAAACAGAAGAAGAATCAGAAGCTTCATCCTGCTCAAGTGATGATGAAGATGATGCTGAAGAAAAGGAGTTCTGCATGATGGCTATCAATGCCTCTCAACACAATACTAATGCAGAACAAGAGTCAGAGTCTGAATCAGAAACTCAATCTGAAGAGGATCAGGTAATAGTCTCATTTGATTTTAATTCAGAGGACTTCAAATGTGAATTTAAGGCACTTTGTTTAGATCTATTAAAATCTGAGAAAGAAATTATTTCTCTCAGAAATCATCTGTCTTAACAAAGCACCTTAAAATCAGATAACCTCAAACTCTCTGAGGAGTTGGAATGCTGTAGGGAGCAGATAGCCTCACTGAAAAGTGAACTATCAGAGGCCAAGAAGTTTGAAGAGTCCCTCAATGGGAGAAGTATCAAACTAATGGACATCACAAGCACAGTGAACTCAAGATTCAATAGTACACTGGGCTTGGGTGCTTTTGTAACGCCCCAAAACTCAAAAGAGCGACGGGGGACGTTTTGGGCCAGTTTTGGGTTCTGGCAGGAGACACACGGCCTGGGACACAGGAGTGTACCAGGGCGTGTCAGGCTTGTGTCGACACTCATTCGGCGAAGTCCACATTTTGCGATCGACATTATGTCGAGATAGGGCACACGGCCTGAGACACGGGCGTGTCGAGCCCGTGTCAACACTCAGCCCGCGAAGTCGACATTTTGCGCTCGACAAAGTATCGAGACAGGGCACACGGCCTGAGACACGGGCGTGTCTCAGGGCGTGTTGAGCCCGTGTCGACACTCGTCCCGGGGAGTCGACGAATTTTGCTCGACGAAGTGTCGAGACAAGGCACACGGCCTAGGACACGGGCGTGTCCAAGGCCGTGTCGTGTGCTCGACGAACTTCACTCGATGAAGTGTCGAGACCGTGAACACAGCCTGGAGCCCATGCGTGTTGATGTAGATACGAGCAAGGACAAGGGCGTGTCCAGTACCCGTGTAGTTCTCGGGTTATTTTTGAGATAAATCGATGGGGGCACAAGGCCGACCACACGGACATGTCAGTTGGAACACGGGCGTGTCAGGTCAAACACGGGTGTGTCGAATGCACATGTGTTGTTCCAGGCGCATCGATTTTGACGTCGAATGGGGGACACGGCCCTGGACACGGGCGTGTGCCAGGCTGTGTTCGGTCCAGATTCTGCATTTTAGATCTGGATCGTGGTCGTTCGTTTCTTTAATTCAGGATCCGATGGCTGGGGGCTGTTACTACTTGGATATACACGGGATTGGACCCTAGAAACCCTCACTTTTACTTGTGTGGTTATCTTTCTAAGTCAAGAGAGAGAGGAGAGCCAAAGGAGGAAGAAGAAGCTAGATCCGGCCATTGGAGGAGCTTCAAAGCTCCGAATTGCGAGCCGACTTTGGATCTACGGAGGCGAAGAGAGTGCGTTGCTTTTCATCCGCTTACTTTTCCATGGCGCCAATGACAAATGCTAGGGTAACGATTCTCTTCTTGAGCATGTGTAGCTCTCCTTCTTTGCATAGGAAGCCCGCTCTCGCGAGTTTGCGGTGAGTTGGAGGCGTTCCTTCGGGTAGATATGTAAAGTCCCCGTTGTTTAGGGTCCGTAAGCGAGAACGTACATAGACATGATGTGTGAAGCCTACCCGTACATGTTGGTCTGGATCAGTGATGTTGCATTGCATAAATGTCGGAGAAGACTCCGTGCGATTGTTTGTTTTTCGGGTTTTCTACGTGGTAGATTGCAACATTGAGCCTTGGGGATTAACCCTAAGGTGCACCCAAAAAAACTGGGCGGATGCGTGATCCTGCCAACTTGGTGGCCTGAGAGCCAACTTGAACATAACCGGGTTATGTGAAATGTGATGGATACGGGACTCGGGAGAGGTTTGACCTGCGCATATGGTTTGAATTACCATTGCGGGCGCATATGGTTTAAATTACCGTTGCATTATGAGCACGAGTTAGATAGAACCGTACCCGTTCTATGTCATTCGGATTAGAGCCGTTGGCATAGATGAGGGTCTTCGGCGGTCTATGGTTTCAATTACCGTGACCCATGCCGGGAAGACAAACTGCTCATTATTTTTCCATCCAGAGGGACGGTGGTGAGTCGACAGACTTAGACTGTGTTCACCGAGAATGTGCCCTGAGTGCACGGGGTTTGTGGCCGTGTGAGCCTACGCCTGTGATGAAATGAATATATATACTCTGCTCGCTTATGATAATAAAATGCAGGGAAGGAGCATCGCCGCCCCGAGTTGGGGGCGGGATCGTTATAATTTGGTCAGCATTACTGACCGTTACTTTGTTTGCCACCGCGCGCTGCTTTTGTTGCTTGCAGGTGCTGCTGGACCAAGCGGTCAATAGTGTGCTAAAGCCCAAATTGCGAAGCCGGCCCTCGAAGGCCTAACTGGATTGTTTACTGCTTTTATTCATGTATGACCGGCCTGCGTGCCGTGGTTTGAAAATCATGTAATATTAAGTAAACAATTTTGTAAGGCCTTAAGGCCAGTACTGGTGTATGTACTACATTCCTATTTGGTATATTAGTGGACATTCGTGCTCTTTGTGTTGGGTTCTTAATTGCAACTCTTATAAACTGCTTCCGCTAGAATGCTGTGTAGGATGTTGGATTGGTTGAATGTTTTCATTGAGTAACCACCCGGTCTGTCTGTAGTATATGGCGTCGGGCCCCGGCCGGACCTACTGCTATATGCTATGCGACGGATAGGGGGTGTTACAATTTGGTATCAATCTCCTGGTTTCGGTCAGACTTAAAATGAATTCGTGGCCGAATTCTCTTTAAGGGTTGGTGAGCACATGTGTGTTCTTCATCGTTATAACAATAAAAGAACCCATGAATGTCCACTTAGGAATGAAAATACACGTGTTTGGGGAACCTGCGTGTTCCTATAATTGTTGTTTGCAATTTCATTTGGTCGCTTAACGGTGTTTTGTACCACTATAGGTGAACGGAAGCAGTGCTGGACCGCCAGAATGTCTAGTTTCTGAGGAGCATTGTGCACCCGGTGAGGTGTTTGAGACCCCTCCTTCATATGAAACCGTTAGAAGGATCGTAGAAGCGGTGTTCGCTGTGATGGGTGCACAGCTTGGAAGAAATGTACAAGCCTGCGCCCCTGTTGTGGCTTCAACGCCGGTTGGCGTGATGGAGCAGATGACCTTTGGAGGACCATCGGGGCAGCTGAATATGCATTTAGTGCAGGGAGCGCACATAGTTGAGGAATATTTGCAAGAATTTCTTATGATAAGCCGCTACCCATGCTTCGAGTTGGATACTGAGCAAGCTACAGTCGATAGGTTTTATAATGGTCTGCGCGCCGAGTTACGAGTTCTACTGCTAGGACCAAAGTTATTGGGATTCCGAGCCTTGGTGGAATCAGCTAGATCTTTGGAGGCAGATTTGAGGAAGACTCTCTCGATGCCAGAAACCATGGTATCGAACTATGCAAGCCCCATAAGAGCTGCATCCGGCAGAATGCTGGAGAAAGGAGCTATGGCATCGACTAGCAAAGCTACTTACACATGTTTTACTTGTGAAAAGAAAGGGCATGTTGCCCAAGAATGTTGGAATGGTGCTCAGAAGACTAAGAAAGCTATGTCAGGAGCAGTTGAGGACGTCAGTGCAAAGGACACGGCATTCAAAATGTCGAACACCTCAAAGTCTGGTTACCGTAGGTGGTATAAGAAGGCTAGGACTGCGGGTCCAGCCCCCTCAACTGGTGCTTCTGGGGTGACTACGGGTCGAACCCCGAGCGCATGTTTCACTTGTGGAAAACTGGGGCACTTTGCCCTAGACTGCTGGAGCAGACGTCCCAAGTCTGAGAGAAAGCATGCCGTCGTGAGGACAAGTATGGTTTAAAGATAATTTTGCCTTGAATACTTGTCGCCCTTGTGCATGTTAGCTTAGAACTACTTGTGCTAAGCTTTGTTCTGATTTTCGTTTATTCGGTGAGATCACCGTTCGTGTAAACGAAGCTTCGCATACCTTTATTTAGGAATTATTTTACGCGTCAGAGTACCTCCTTTGTTGGTAAAAGACAAATTGGATGTGCTATGATCCAATGGCGCTCAATGCGTGCGGGTAGTATCTGTTGCATTTAGGTGTGGTCAGGGAGCCAAGACTTTGACTTAAAAGTATCGTTACTACCGCTAGGGGAGTTCGACGTAATATTTGGCATGGACTGGCTCTCGGAGCAGCAAGCCTATATTGATTGCGGTAGCAAGGAATTCAAGCTAGGAGCTAGTCATAAGACTACCTTTACGGGCTCGAAGGGGTCGAGCAAGACGTTGGTGTCTGCTCTTCAGGTGGTGAAGGCAGTTCGTGTCGGCGTAGAACTGTTCTTTACACTAGTGGAGGTTGTAAAGCCTAAGCCCGCATTGGACAGTATTTCAGTGGTATCAGAATACCCTGATGTGTCCCCAAGAGATCTTCCTGGAGCCCCGCCTCAACGGGAGATATATTTCCTTATTGAGCTAGTACCAGGTGCAAATCTTGTGTCACGCTCTCCATATCGGCTAGCGCCTAAGGAAATGGCGGAGCTGAAGGTGCAACTTCAAAAAGTTGTTGGAGCAAGGGTATGTGCGTCCAAGTTCTTCGCCCTGGAGTGCACCGGTCCTCTTTATTAAGAAAAAGGACGGAAGCTTGAAGCTATGTACTGATTATCGGGAGCTCAACAAGTTGACGGAAAAGAACAAGTACCCAATCCAAAGGATCGATGATCTTTGTGATCAGTTGGTCGGGTCGACGGAGTACTCTCAATATGGTAAGGGAGAGTGATATCCTTAATACAACGTTCAGTACAAGATACGGGCATTACAAGTTTACGGTCATGTCGTTTGGGCTGACCAATGCGCCGTCAGTGTTCATGGATTTGATGAACAGGACCTTCAGTGAGTACTTGGACTATTTTGTGATCGTCTTCATCAACGACATTTTGGTGTACTTGTAGAGTGAGAAAGATCACTTCAAGCATCTTCATTTGGTTTTGGAGACGCTAAGGAGGAATCAGTTGTATGCCAAGTTCTCGAAGTGCGAGTTTTGGTCATCCTCAGTGGCGTTCCTCGGTCATATAGTGAGTGGGGAAGGTATTGCAGTGGATCCGGCGAAGATTGTTGTGATACGGGAGTGGCCTGAGCTTTCTACGGTAGCGAAAGTCCGGAGCTTTCTGGGGCTTGCCGGCTATTATAGGCGCTTCGTAGACAACTTCTCGTGGATAGCATTACCTCTCACTACTTTGACGAGGAAGGAGCAGAAGTTTATTTGGACGCCAGAGTGCGCGCGAGCTTTTGAGGAGTGAAATGTTGGTTTACCATGGCGCCTGTGCTGAGTTCGCCGAGTGGGACCGAAGGCTATGCGATTTTTTGCGTTACTCCGGGTAGCGGTTTGGGTTGCGTGCTACTGCAACACGGAAGTGTAATAGCTTATGGCTCGAGACAGCTAAAAGTGCACGAGAGGAACTATCCGATCCATGACTTGGTGTTAGCGGCCGTGATTTTTTCCTTGAAGCTATGGAGATATTATTTGTACGGTGTGAAGATGGATATCTACACCGGTCACAAGAGTGTGAAGTATGTGATTGATCAGAAAGATCTGCCTATGCGGCAACATAGATGGATGGAATTCCTGATGAACTATACATTCAAGATCCAATATGACCTGGCTGATCGGATTCGACAGGCTTTGGATTTGGATGTCCATATGAAGCAGTTCGTGGTAGAAGCTCTGGACGGGTCAAATTCCCAAATTTGTTGTGGAGGATGGATTACTTTGGAAAGACGGTCGTCTGTGCGTCCCAAGTGTGGGCAATTTACGGGTGGAGTTGTTGTAAGAGGCACACCATACTGAGTACTCGATTCAACAAGGGTGCACAAAGATGTACCGCGATGTAAAGAAACAGTTTTGGTGGCCGGGATTGAAGAAAGATGTGGCGCTCTACGTGGCGAAGTGCCAAACTTGCGCCTTGGTGAAGGAGGAATGCCAAAAGCCGGGAGGATTTCTGAAGTCCTTGCCTATTCCGGAGTGGAAATTCGACGACATCTCTATGAACTTTGTGCACGGTTTGCCAAGGTCGCAAAAGGGGAACGATGCCATTTGTGTGGTCGTAGATCGGCTAACGAAGGTGTCGCATTTCATTCCGCATAGGAAGGATGATCCGGTGGAGAAGTTGGAAAAACTGTATGTGGATAATATAGTACGGCTTCACAGTGTGCCCCGCAGTATCGTGAGTGACCGAGATGGGAGGTTCACGTCCAATGATTGGAGGCTAGTATAGTAAATGTTGGGAACAAGATTAAAATTCAGCACAGCCTTTCATCCGCAAACGGATGGGCAGTCCGAGAGGGTCAATAGGACTATGGAAGACATGCTCCGCATGTGTGTCTTGGACTTTGGAAAGCAATGCGAAGACCATCATTTTATGGTAGAAGATGTCGCACGCCGTTGTCCTGGCTGGAAACAGGTGAGTCAAAGTTGTATCAGCAATTAGAAGTGGACGATGCTACTTCGTTGGTGCGAACCATTCGGGAGAGGTTTCTTATCGTTCAGGACCGCCAAGTGAAGTACTATAATGTCAAGCACAGGAACGTAGAGTTTGCTGTGGGCGACTATGTGTACTTAAAGATCAAGCCGTTCAAGGGTGTCTCGCGGGTGAGGCATTTGAAAAATCTAAGCCCAAGGTACCTTGGGCCGTTTGATGTTCTGGAGCGGGTTGGTGAAGCATCCTATCGGTTGAAGCTTTCGGTGGAGCTTAGTGGCCTACAAGATATATTCCGTATTTCGGTGCTATGGAAGGCGGTGCAAGAGCCTACGCAAGAGATCGCGGTCGATCAGGTGACGATTGATAGTGGGTTGACGACAAAGGTCAAGCCCGTACGTATTAAAGACTCGGAAGTCAAGCAGCTACGCAATAAAGAGATCAGGATGGTCAAGGTCCGATGGGACAATTGCGGTCGAGAGGAGCTCTCTTGGGAGCGAGAGCAGATTATGCTTGTCGTGCATCCGGAGTTCTGCTCAGGAACAATTTAATTTTGGTACTTGTCTTTCCTTCATATAATTTCGTGGATGAAATTCTTTTAAGTGGGGGAGAGTTGTAACGCCCCGAAACTCAAAAGAGCGACGGGGGACGTTTTGGGCCAGTTTTGGGTTCTGGAAGGAGGCACACGGCCTGGGACACGGGCGTATCCCAGGGCGTGTCAGGCTTGTGTCGAAACTTAGTCGGCGAAGTCGACATTTTGCGCTCGACATTGTGTCGAGACAGGACACACGGCCTGAGACACGGGCGTGTCTCAGGGCGTGTCGAGCCCGTATCGACACTCAGCCCGTGAAGTCGACATTTTGTTCTCGACGAAGTTTCGAGACAGGGCACACGGCCTGAGACATGGGCGTGTCTTAGGGCGTGTCGAGCCCGTGTCGACACTCATCCGAGGAGTCGACGAATTTTGCTCGATGAAGTGTCGAGACAAGGCACACGGCCTAGGACACGGGCGTATCCAAGGCCGTGTCGTGTGCTCGACGAACTTCACTCGATGAAGTGTTGAGACCGTGAACACGGCCTGGAACCCAGGCGAGTTGATGTAGACACGGGCAAGGACACGGGCGTGTCCAGTACCCGTGTAGTTCTCGGGTTATTTTCGGGATAAATCGATGGGGGCACACGGCCGACCACACGGCCGTGTCAGTTGGAACACGGGAATGTCAGGTCGAACACGGGCGTGTCGAATGCCCGTGTGTTGTTCCAGGCGCGTCGATTTTGACGGCGAATGGGGGACACGGCCCTGGACACGGGCGTGTGCCAGGCCGTGTTCGGTCCAGATTCTACATTTTAGATATGGATCGTGGCCGTTCGTTTCTTTAATTCGGGATCCGACGGCTGGGGGCTGTTAGTACTTGGATATACACGGGATTGGACCCTAGAAACCCTCACTTTTACTTGTGTGGTTCTCTTTCTAAGTCAAGAGAGAGAGGAGAGCCAAAGGAGGAAGAAGAAGCTAGATCCGGCCATTGGAGGAGCTTCGAAGCTCAAAATCGCGAGCCGACTTCGGATCTACGGAGGCGAAAAGAGTGCGGTGCTTTTCATCAGCTTACTTTTCCATGGCGCCAACGAAGAACGCTAGGGTAACGATTCTCTTCTTGAGCATGTGTAGCTCTCCTTCTTTGCATAGGAAGCCCGCTCTCGCGAGTTTGCGGTGAGTTGGAGGCGCTTCTTCGGGTAGATATGTAAAGTCCCCGTTGTTTAGAGTCCGTAAGCGAGAACGGACATAGGCATGATGTGTGAAGCCTAACCGGACATGTTGGTCTGGATCGGTGATGTTGCATTGCATAAATGTCGGAGATGACTCTGTGCGATTGTTTGTTTTTCGGGTTTTCTACGTGGTAGATTGCAACAGGGAGCCTTGGGGATTAACCCTAAGGTGCACCCGAAAACACTGGGCGGATGCGTGATCCTGCCACCTTGGTGGCCTGAGAGCCAACTTGAACATAACCGGGTTATGTGAAATGTGATGGAAACGGGACTCGGGAGAAGTTTGACTTGCGCATATGGTTTGAATTACTATTGCGGGCGCATATGGTTTAAATTACCGTTGCGTTGTGAACACGGGTTAGATGGAACCGTACCCGTTCTATGTCATTCGGATTAGAGCCGTTGGCATAAATGAGGGTCTTCGACGGTCTATTGTTTCAATTACCGTGACCCATGCCGGGAAGACAAACTGCTCATTATTTTGCCGTCCTAAGGGACGGTGGTGATTCGACAGACTTACACTGTGTTCACCGAGAATGTGCCCTGAGTGCACAGGGTGTGTGGCCGTGTGAGCCTACGTCTGTGATGAAATGAATATATATACTCTACTCGCTTATGATAATAAAATACATGGAAGGAGCATCGCCGCCCCGAGTTGGGGGCGGGATCGTTATAATTTGGTCAGCATTGCTGACCGTTACTTTGTTTGCCACTGCGCGGTGGTTTTGTTGCTTGCAGGTGCTGCTGGACCAAGCGATCAATAGCGGGCTAAAGCCCAAATTGCGAAGCCGGCCCTCGATGGCCTAACTGGAGTGTTTACTGCTTTTATTCATGTATGACCGGCCTGCGTGCCGTGGTTTGCAAATCATGTAATATTAAGTAAACAATTTTGAAAGGCCTTAAGGCCAGTACTGGTGTATGTACTATATTCCTATATGGTATATTAGTGGACATTCGTGCTCTTTGTGCTGGGTTCTTAATTGCAACTCTTATAAACTGCTTCGCTAGAATGCTCTGTGTAGGACGTTGGATTGGTTGGATGGTTTCCATTGAGTAACCACCCGGTCTGTCTGTAGTATATGACATCGGGCCCTGGCCGGACCTACTGCTATATGCTATGCGACAGATAGGGGGTGTTACAGCTTCATCCAGCCAACCTATAGTATTAATAACCCCAATCAAGTTTATCTCAGATAAAGGTAAGAGAGTTGTAGAGGTGGCTAGGAAGAATTCTGATTTACCTAAGAAAACAAAAGTTCAACAGAAAACGTCGAACAGAGCTCGACGATCGCCGAATGGAACTCAACGATCTCAGGCTGAATCGTCGAACTCAGGTCGACGATCTCTGAACCCTGAACTCTGGCATAGTCGATCTTCGAACGGAGCTCGACAATCTGACACAAGATCGTCGAACTCAGCTCAGAGATCGTCGAACAGAGCTCAGAGTTTTGAAAAATCTTTCAAAGGTAAATCAAACTTCAATCCTCGAGGTCCTACATCTCAGAGGTTTAACCCTTATACTGAATGGATAATACCTCCTAGGAGATATCATCCTGAAGGCTATAAGAGTCAACCAGGGATGTCTTTTATTTCAGAATTTAAAGGTTATCAACCTAGGCCCAAGGTAAACTGGGTCAAAAACAAATAAATTGTTTTATGTGCCGGAGAAGACCTATCCAACATCAAACCAGCAATGGTATCTGGATAGTGGGTGCTCAAAGCATATGACAGGAAACAAGGAGAATTTCACATCCTTCAAAGCCAAACTTGGACCCAAAGTAATATTTGTTAATTCAAACTTTGGACTAACAAAAGGATATGGTGCAGTCCAGATTGGCTCAGTCACATTCAAGAAAGTAGCTTATGTGGAAGGACTGAAGCACAACTTAATCAGTATCAGTCAATTGTGTGATGAAGGCTACCAAGTGACTTTCAACAAATCCTCATGCAAAATCAAATCAGAGGACAACACAACTGTGTTGATAGTTAAAAGGAAAGGTAACATTTATCTTGTAGATTTTCTTTCAACTAAGGTAAATATATGCTTGTTAAATTCCATTTGTAGACCTAATGAACTATGGCATAAAAGATTAGGACATTTAAACCTTAGAACCATTGCTAGGCTATCCAAGGACAACCTTGTTAGAGGACTACCTTCTGACCCCTACAAGAAGGAAGGACTATGCATGGCTTATTAATTAGGCAAGCAAACCAAAAATAGTTTCAAGTCACTTAATAAGAGTGATTCACCTAGGATTTTGTATCTATTACACATGGATCTCTTTGGACCCATTACAGTACAAAGCTTAGGAGGGAAATCTTATACTTTAGTAGTTGTAGATGACTTCTCTAGATTCACATGGGTGTTATTTCTGAGGAAGAAGTCTGATAACTTTAAGTGTTTGACAGAGTTTCTCAAATGCATACAGAGTGAATTCAATACTCACATTGCCCTGATCAGAAGTGATCACGGGACAGAGTTTAATTCTCTTCTTATGCAAGAGTTCTGTCAGAGTGAAGGGATCAGGCACACTTTCGCAACTCCTAGAACTCCTCAACAAAATGGGGTAGCTGAAAGGGAAAATAGAAGCCTTATTGAATCTGCTACTACATTGTTGTCAGATGCTCACCTTCCTCTATTCTTTTGGGCAGAGGCAGTGAACACCTCCAACTATGTGTTGAATAGAAGTTTGATACATAAGCTGAAGGGCAAGACTCTCTATGAATTACTCAAAGGGAAGAAACCTAAAGTAGATTATTTTAAAAATATTTGTTTACATTTGTTACATTCACAATAATGACAAGAAATACATAACAAAATTTCAAGCTAAAGCTGATGAAGGAGTGTTTCTGGGATACTCCATGATCAGTAATGCTTATAGGGTGTATAACAAATCTACTCTTAAAATTGAAGAATCTGTTCATGTATCTTTTGATGAATCTAACATGTCTTTTAAGGAGAAGAATGCTTCTACCATAGAATCTTTGCAGGTACACTCTCTTGTAGAAAATTTGGACAGGTTACATATTATACAAAAGGATGAAAGCAGTGAAGATGAAGAAGATATTCAACATCTTGGAGAGAATCTTCTTGAAGAGCCAGTTGTTGTTCCACAAGAGGAAACAACAACACAAGTTGGTGAACAATGAACACCCCCTGTTGATTTAGTAACATCAAGAGACCACCCAATCTCCCAAGTGATTGGAGACATCTCAGCTGGTGTGCAAACCAGAAATCAGGTCAACCAAAACCTGATGCACACCTGTTTTCTTTCTCAAATTGAGCCTCAATCCATTCAAGATGCAGAATAAGATCCACACTAGATCATTGCAATGCAAGAGGAATTACATCAATTTGAAAGGAACAAAGTTTGGGAACTAGTGCCAAGGCCAAAGGATCACTCCATTGTTGGAACAAAATGGGTGTTTAGAAATAAATTGGATGATCAAGGAGTCATTGTAAGGAACAAGGCAAGGCTAGTTGCTCAAGGATACTCTCAAGAAGAATGCATAGACTATGACCAGACCTTTGCACCAGTTGCAAGGTTAGAGGCCATAAGAATCTTCTTGGCTTATGCAGCACACAAAGGATTCAAAGTATATCAAATGGATGTAAAGAGTGCTTTTCTCAATGGAGACATCAAAGAAGAAGTCTATGTTAGACAACCCCCGGGTTTTATTTCTCCAACTCATCCTGATTATGTTTTCAAATTGCATAAAGCATTATATGGTCTAAAGCAAGCTCCTAGAGCATGGTATGAGACCCTAGCATGCTTTCTTCTAAAAAATGATTTTATAAGGGGTAGAATAGACCAAACTCTTTTTATTAGAACTCATAAGTCCAATACCATACTAGTACAAATCTATGTAGTTGACATTATCTTTGGTTCTGCTGATTCAAATCTATGCAAAAGGTTTTCCAACATAATGCATTCTAAATTTGAAATGAGTAGCATGGGTGAGCTTTCCTTCTTTCTAGGATTGCAAGTCAAACAACATAATGAAGGCATATTCATCTCTCAAACCAAGTATGCAAAAGAGCTGGTTAAGAAATTTGGTATGTCTAAAGCATCTTGTATGAAAACACCTATGCCTACTAATGTTGTATTAGATGCTGATGAACATGGGAAATCGGTTGATCAGACAACATATAGAGCAATGATTGGCTCTTTATTATACCTTACAGCTAGTAGACCTGACATAATGTTTGCTACATGCATATGTGCTAGATTCCAAGTGAGCCCTAGAGAGTCATACTTAACCTTAGTAAAAAGGATTCTTAGGTATGTGAAAAGTTGTCCAAATCTTGGTCTCTGGTATCCAAAAGTCTCAGCATTTGACTTAACTGGATTTTCAGATGTTGATTATGCTGGATGTAGAATAGACAGGAAAAGTACCAGTGTAACTTGCCAGTTTCTTGGTGACAGACTTGTCTCATAGTTTTACAAGAAACAAACATCTGTGTCCACATCAACTGCTGAAGTTGAATATATGGCAGCAGGTAGTTGTTGCTCACAGATGTTGTGGATTCAAAATCAACTACTAGACTATGGCTACAACTTAGAGAAGTCAAAAATTTTATGTGATAACACTAGTGCTATTTCTATAGCACAAAATCCAGTCCTCCATAGTAGGACAAAACATATCGAAATCAGGCATCACTTTTTAAGGGACAATGTTGAGAAAAATAAAATTGAACTTCAATATATCTCAACTGACTTGCAAAGGGGAGATATTTTCACCCAACCATTGGATGAAAAGAAGCATACATTCTTCATGAATCAGTTAGGAATGTTAGATGAAGGAAGTTTAAAATAAGATCCAAGATTTTAAAACTTTTAAATTGACCAAGACTAGGCAAATAATTTGATTTTTCTAGTGTCTATAGGTTGTTTCTGGTCTCTGAACTATGCTCGATGTTTTTCCCAAAGATCGTCGAACGGAGATCGACGTTCTTAGAAATCGTCGACCGGAGAAAAAGCGCTTTCCAGACAGTGCAAAGCTATCTTCTTCCGGTCAGGATCATCGAACGGAGCTCGACGTTCTCCAATATCGTTGAACGGAGATCGATGATGTTGAAGACCTTTCAGATTCCTGTAGAAGCCCAGATCGTCGAACGGAGTTCAACGATCTTTCCTTTTCTGCGTCGAACCCTAATATAAAATTCATTTTTCGGCCGTCGTTCTCCCTTTGCGCTTTCATACTCTCTGCAGAATTTCCCTTTCCCTCCAAACTTTTCTACACTTGGTCTTTTGTTTGTTCATTTTTGCAGGTAAAAATGGCGGTTTCTGTTGCAGTTTTGGCAGCAATGAAATTCGACACTGGCTTCGATATCGATATGGACTTGTTTGAGAATAGTGATCAGATTTTCAAGGATATTCTGGATTTATTCAAAGATCAACAGCTAGTACACATCATGACCACAAGGATAAAACTTCCTGCAGATGAAATCAAAGAATGGTTGTATACTGCTCATAATCAAGATCAAAGTACAGTGATTGGAACTATATCAGGAAATTAGGTATCTCTTACTCCTGCTATATTAACAGAAGTTTTACACTTAAGTACTGGTCAAGATTCTCTTGAGTTGTCTGGAGAAGTGTTTGCAAGTATGCTTGATAGGATGGGTCATTCAGCAGCAAACCCTAACAAGCTGCTTAAGAAACATCTATTAGTGGAATACAGGTTTCTAGCAGATGTTGTTGGAAAGGTCCTGTTAGCAAAACATTCTGCCCATGATACCATATCCAGGTATCAATTCTGTTTAATGGGTGCTTTGGTGGATAAGAAACAGCTGAATTGGGGAGAAATTTTCTTTGACCTAATTAAGAAGAAAGTGAATAAGAACTTTATCAATTTTGGAAGGATTCTAGGGCTATTTCTTCATAGCAGATGCCCTGAGCTGCTTGTTTCTAATGGGATGCACATCAATGCCTCTAAGAGGTTAACCTGTGCCCTTTTTGGCAAATGGGACAGGCAAATTGCAAAGCCAAGCAGAACCTCTATAGTCATCTCATCTTCAGGCACCAGGACTGATCCAGTCACTTCCCCTCAGGCACCTGCCCCATCAGAAGAACTGCCTGCCTCCTCATCTCCACCTTCTCCACCTACTATTCCCTCAACAATTATCACATCCACCATAACCATCTCAATTTCATCCCCCATATACCTTCCATCCTTCACTCTCTTAGATTATTCCTATATGGATGACTCTCCCTCCTCACCTCTTGAGCTACCATCCTCTTATACATCATATCAACAACTGCTACAAGAAATCCTTGCTTAACCATCCTTCACTCCATCTATCTCCATTTCATTAACTTCCATCTCCACCATTCCTATTTCTCAACCATCAATTCTACCATCCACATTAACACTTTCTCCAACCACATATACAGCTCCTCCTACATCCATCTCTGCCTCACTCATCTATACCTCTACTCAGGCACCACTTGAGCAAGTAGATCTCTCAGCCATAGCAGATATGCTCTATGAGTTGTTAGCTCCAAGGCTATCACTCCTGCTGGAGACCTCCCTAACTCCACTTCTGAAATTAGTTCATGAGTTATCTAACAGGCTTTCTTCCTTATATCCTCCTCATGCAATCCCTTCTGTTGGGTGCCTTGATCCAGTTTATACTAAATCTAGGTAGGGGGAGATGTCATATGAAGTAGAGAGATTGCCTGCTTCAGAGTTTCCAGTTCCAGCTCCAGTTACAGTTATAACAGTTGACCTCAGGTCACTGCTGTTAGAATTTGATTCTAGTTACCTCAGATGTCTTCCAGTTCAAAAAAATGAAGATCTTACTAAGGCCATTGTGCCTATTTCTAGCTGTGAGCCCAGCATAATATCTGCTTATATCAATTCTTTCAAGGCTATGGACAGTGCTCCTTCAGTTTCTGTTGTTCCTGCTGCTGCTGTTGATGCTGTCTTAGCTTCTGATGATGTGCTTATGACAGAGGTTAATGTCTCTGAATCTGTTGTTACACATATTAGTGTTGTTGTTGTTATTATTGCTGCTGCTGCTGTTTTTTCTTCTGTTCAACCCCAACAATAAAGAGATCACATCAAAAGGATTGATGAACTATATGACAATCCTCAGAGCTTAGATAGTGATCAATTTAGAACTGATTCTGATGATTCCTCTACAACCATTGCAAGGAAGAGTAAAGCTAGAAGCAAGGCCCTAAAGAGAGTTCCCCAGGAGAAAATTAAAGATGTAAATGATATTCCATATTATATTTTGCATGATTGTCCAATTACAAAACCATGGATGCAGTTTTCCAGAAATCAACTAAAGACAATGAAGAAAAAGAGGAAATATGATAAAGGATCATCTCACTTCAATACTCCTCCTCCTCCTCCTTCACCAGATGCAAGTACTGGTGGAAGTTCTGCTTATCAGGCATCTGTTGCTAAAAGTCAAAGCACCTCTCAGTTTCAAGGAAGATCTCAATCAAGAGGATCTCAATAAAGAGGCTACCAGTCTAGAAGAGGACAATATAGGGGAAATCAAAGAGAATTCAATGTTTATTCCAAAGGTTATTCTAAGCAGCATATTTATCATAAGGAAGTACAAGGTCCCATTGACACTACATCTGGTCCTTTCCCTTAAGTTAAGAGATCCAGTTTCTTCCAGAGCTACTCCTGATGATTCTTCAAATAGATATGAACCTCCTATTCCATTTGAAGACCCAGAGAATAATCCTAATTCTTGGACAGCAAGAATGAAAGAGTTGGCTGCACTAGATCAAATTAAAAAGGCAAGAGAACAAGGAAGAGATACATCAAGTTTCACCACTCTATCAGAACAGAGAAAGAAAGAACTTGAAAGATATTCTTCCAGCAAATTCTTTGACTCAGAAAGCTATATCAAGCTGCACACAGTAGTTGTAGTCCCCAGGATAAAACTTCAAACTTTTCTAGGTGCAGATGATGAAAGAAGATCCAAGAAAGAAGCTCTTATCCCTAACAGAGAAATAGTTCTCAAAAAGAGCAAGGAAAAGGAATGATTATGTAAGCTGACAGTATTATCTATTCTGACTTTCTGTTGTGATTTTATTTGTGTTTCTGCAATGTTGTTTTTGATTTTATATTTGCATTGTATGCTTTTATTTCCTATGTCATGTAAATAGTAATCCTAACCCAAATAGGGGGAGATTGTTGGAACACCCTATTACTGATTTGGGCAAGGATCACTATGTCCTTAGGAAAAGTGTGTTGACCTCCTTGTATAGTTTTTAAGGTCGATTAGATTGAGTCTAAGGGTTATAATTTAGGCCTGAAAGCTGCCCCCAAGACCCACAGATCAGATATTCAAGACTCAGGAGAGTAAGTCATTTTCGTCGAGCTCAGATCGACGAACCGTCGAACTCAGTTCGACTATCTCTGAGCTCAGTTCAACGAGTCGTCAAACTCCGCTCGACGATCTTCGAGCTTAGGTCGGCGTTTCTGTCTCTAGTTGTTTCTCCAATCTCTGAGCTCAGGTCGACGATAGTTGAGCTTAGATCGATGATTTCTGTTTCCAATCTAGTTCCAGTCTCTGAGCTCAGGTCGACGATAGTTGAGCTCAGGTCGACGATTTTCTGGAGAGATTGACGATTCTCAAGATTCAAATTCAGACAGTTATGGAATTCTATCTCATTTATTCTCAGCATTTATTTCAAGGGTCTTGTAGCCGTTTCAATTAATTTGGAGCAAGTTTCCAGGGAATTTTAAAGGAATGTTTTCTAGGACTTTCCTCCAAAGACAAAATTCATTTAAGGAAGTCATTAATGAGTGGCTAACGACTATCTTGGAGACAGAGAATCAATTCATTCTTTTTAGATCTAAGGAATAAAAGAGGATTTTTTTCATCCTGCTACTCCTAACAATGTTTACAAATAGTTACAAACAGTCATACACAGGAAGAGAACAGACACAGACACACACATATAGAATTCATTCAGAACACTCATCCCTGAAGGAGATCAGCATACAGAAAAGAAGATTTTCTAGATCTCTTTTGACTCAAGTGTTCGGAGGCTTCATCCATCAAGACTCCAGACTCTACACATTTCAGCAACTGCTGGAATCATCCTTTGCTGGAGATCTCATCTACTGAAGGCTTATCACCCTAGTGCAAAGTTTCTTTTCCTGAACCATTTCCAGATCTCAGGGGGAGCTTTGACAACATCATCCACTAGTCTTCTCTCTGATTGTTGACAGAGAAGAACATCTCACCTCTTTTTTTTCTGCTGTAAAAGGGTTTCTCAAAACTCCCTTCAAAAGTTTTGTGCTGGTTTCTGAGACCTTGTCAAAACTCAGTGGTGGCAAGACACCTGATCAAAAAATCTGGTTTGGTTTTTGAGCACCTTATCAAAAGCTCATTGGTGAAAGGACACCTGATCAACTCATCCTGCAGTGGATTCCTACCTAGGGTGGTAGAAGAGTGGATGTACCAAGAGTGATTGGGGAACCACTATAGCTCCTTGTGTCTTCTGGTTGCTTTATTTTGTTTGCTGTGTGCTGTGTTTTTACTTCTTGCTTTCATTATTTGTATTTACTGCAAGCACCTTATACATATATTTAAATTAAGTCTTCTACTTCAAAATAATTTTTAACTTGAAAATTATTTTAATATACTCTATTCACCCTCCGCCCCCTCTAGAGTTAAGGTAGATCTTATCCCCACTTTCAGGTAGGTTAGCCCGGAGTGCTTTGGCTCGGTAAAGGTTTGTGATGGGCAGGTTGGCCCGACGAGCTGTGGCTTGGTTGTTGTTTATGATGGACGGGATGGTCCGGGGAGCTTTGGCTCGGTAGCTGATGCATAAGGTTGCATGTGCATAAAGGAAAAGGTGGTGGGTCTTCGGTGTTGGAGGGTTGATGCACCGACGCCAACACATTGACTCAGCGAGTGTGGTTTAGCACTTGGCCAAATAAAGTCTGGTGCGCCACCTGGCAAGAGTATGTAGGCGCTCCGATCTGTGCACCAGCGTTGAGGAGTACGATAGGTCTGACTGGTAGTGCAATTACTGGTTTAGAGGTGGGCGAGGCCCAACCCACCGCTTCCGTTTGCCACTACGGAGGTATCCCGGGAGGTTTGAATCTAGAAAGGGCGAACTAAATGTAACGTCCCGATTCGCGCTAGGCCCCCGTGTGAGTTTTGAGTCAGGAGGGCAGGCTTGAGTTCAGGAAAGTGGAGGAAAAAGGGCGGCACTTGTGGTTTGGAGAAGTTAGTCCAGAGCAGGTTACACGCCCTGAGTTACGGGCATGACCCGGGGCGTGACTGAAGGTACTCGAGTAGTTGCCGAGGTTACTCGAGTAGTTTTCAAAATACTCGAGTAAATTGGGTTACACGCCCTGGGTCACGGGAATGACACAGGGGCGTGACTGAAGGTACTCGAGTAGCTGACGAGGTTACTCGAGTAGTTTTCAAAATACTCATGTAAATTGGTTTACAGGCCCTGGGTCACGGGCGTGACCCAGGGGCGTGACTTAAGGTACTCGAGTAGGTGGGTGGTTCTCGAGAGGGAGGGTTACATGCCCTATGTCACGGGCGTGACCATGGGCGTGACCATGGGCGTGACCGTGGGCGTGACCATGGGCTGACCATGGGCGTGACCATGGGCGTGACCATGGGCGTGACCATGGGCGTGACCATGGGCGTGACCTCCGTTCGATGATTTTAAGTGAGTTCGACGAATTCTCGATAGTTGAGTTCGACGATTTATGTGTCACGCCCCATGTTACGGGCGTGACTTGACTGACACGTGCGTGTACATCCTTTCCGCCATTATAGATCGAACCGACAACGTAACCGCCTGTAATTCTTCGCCCGAGCGGGACACGGGTAAGGACACGGGCGTGTCCCTACCTGTGTCATATTATATATATAAGGAACAGTGGAAAAACCCTAGCCATTTCACTCTTCTTTCCAGCCGTAGTTTTCTGAGAGAAGTCCTGTGGAGAAGGAGAGTTTACTGGAGGAAGATCTAGGCAAGGAGATCCGCCATCGCCGTAGAGGAGAGGATGTCGCCGCGAAGAATCACAAGATCTATGGCCGGAAATGGAACCGCTAGAAATGAGGTGAGTTTCCTACCCTCTCCCTTGGTGCTAGATCTATAGTTATTTTCTTAGGTGAGACATCGACTAAAGAGAGTCTTGATAGGGAGGAGGAGTTTTCTAGGAAAGGCCATGCTAGGACTTGTGTCCTAGGTTTTAGATCTCTTCAACCACTCCCTTCTTCTAAGTGATGATAGGGGATGGTTTCGTGAAGGGTATTGGCCTCTTGAGGTTGAATAAGGGAGGAGGTTTTCTGGAATGACTTGGGAAGATCGCCTTGAGGAGGAAGATGAACCGATGTCGTTCATTCCGCCTTAAGATGCATGCAGAATCTGTATTCTGCGTGCAGCGAACTTCGTGGCCATTTTTAGGTGTGATATGGCCAGATTTGAGCTTTCGGCTAAACATGAAAGTTGAAGTCCTTGAAAATACCTTTCCTACGAATGGTTGCACGACCTCAGGTGAAGTATGTTGCCACAGGAAATCCTGGACGAAATGACATCTGATAAATCCTGCATGCAGAATTGTGTTCTGTGCGCAGCGGACTTTGAAGCCAAATTCAAATAGGATACATTCAAATCTGGGTTGTGGGCTGAATATGAAAGTTGTAACCCATGAAAAGGCCTTTCCATCAAGGGGTTATACATCTCATAGGATTCTTGTAGCCTCGGGAATCTCCGGTTGAAGTTGCTGCACAGATTCAATCTGCACTTAAAATTCTGGGTTTTATATAACAGGGATTTGGGTTCGGTGGAATCGATGTTGCAAATTAGCTTGAAGTTTTTGATGAAATAATTCATAATTAACTACCGTAATGCTATGAATGATGAATCTTGTGAATTAGATATCATACAACTAATTGTGAAGCAACTTTATTGAATGAATTGACTTGATAGAATTTGGTGAGTTGTTATAGATGCTTATCTTGTTATATCATGTTGGAAGCAGATTTCTTACAATCGAATTGTGATGCAAGATTACTTGAACAAAATGACTTGATAGAAATTGGTAGATTATCATATGCGCGTCATATATGTATTATGTTGGGATCACTTAGGATGTCATATGGGATGATAAGTTATGGCCAGGTGTATGTTTGATTGATGAATGAAACTTAGTAGTCCAATACTTAGAGCATCGGCTCCCTACGTGTAGTATTAGGAAGGGATGTAAGTGCGGTGTTGACCGTCGCAAGCTTGGATAGCTTGAGATCAGACAAACGAACGGTTGGGCTTGTTCCTCGGTGTTCACGTCCCGGGGCTCCTTCCGTGCCAGGTGGATGGTTGGGCTTGGTCATCGTGCCTCTTCCGAGGCTCCATCCACGCCACGATTATGTGTAATTTGCATGTGGTGTGAGTCGACACGCGGTGTCGTAATCCTGTGTTAAGGATAGTTTGGCAGGTCTACGGGCTCGCCAGTCCTCACACTGACGGGAGTCAACAGTTAAACTTTGGGCGGTTGGGCTTGGTCCTCGGTGTTCACTTCCCGGGGCTCCTTCCGTGCCAGGTGAACGGTTGGTCTTGGTCCTCGTGCTCACTCTTAGGCTCCTTCTGGGTCACACAAGGTCATTTCGGGGCTTGTTCCTTGGTGCACATCTACCCGAGGCTCCCGCTGGGCCATAGTACGCATGGGCTCCGCTGTTGTGTTCTTAGTGTTGAGGCGTACGGAGGCCTAGGTGAAGTAGTATGGATACCCGCCTAGTAGTAGAAGTGCCCGTTCTACTGTCACCGCATGGCCACGGCAACTGATGCCTGAGAGGTTAGCTACCTGCTCGAAAAGTGGGAACTATAGTCTGTGTCGACATAGCAATTGCATGTGTGTGATCATGGGTGAGTCATTGCATAGCATACATAGCATTTCATAACATTGCACAACAAGATCCTCATTGTATAAGTTTGTATGGGCACTCTTATACGATGAGTTACTTTATGCAAATCGACCCTTAACTTATAAGCCTGTATGGGCATCCTTATAAGTTAAGTTACTTGCCTGCTGTAGTTTTCTTACACTTGATGTTATACTAGCACTTGTAGAATTGTTAGTTTATACATTGATAGCTCTTGTAGAACTTCTAGTTTATACATTGATACTTATAAACCTTACCACCTGCTTGCACCTTTTATACTTATATATATTGTATTATTGATCCTTTTTTCCCGCCCTGTGCCGAGGAGTCGTCGGGGGAGCGGATGTGAAACCACTTATTTGTTTCGACTAACGGTTGCTACGTCTTCTTTTTTTAGGAGGCCACCCCGCAGGTAGAGCAGCCGCAGACTACGCAGCAGGACAGCCAGGCCAGGACGACAGGGCCTGAAGTGACGGTGCTGTCGATACCGTCGGTTACTGATGTTAGTATTTTGATACTCTGATGTAGCCCGTTTGGGCAGTGTTTAGCTGTACTCTGATATACTGTAGAAGCATGTTTTAGCTTCTCCTTTATTGATGTATTTGGACTATATGCTTAATGTGGATTTGACTTCTCTTACTTCTTATACTTGGTTGGGTTGGCATGTATTATTGATATTGTTGGAGCCGGCGGAATAGGCGATTTGTGGTACAGGTTAGCCGTGTGCTAATGCTACTGCAAGGCAGCTCTTTCGGGCAAAAGACCCCCCTTTGTGCGTGTTTTGGGATCCGGGAGGGGGGATCTTACAAATGGTATCAGTTTGTCATGATCCTCAACTAAGAAGTCATTCAACAATGGTGCCACCCCCGTTCGATTAGTCAGCTTGGGGACAAACTGACTTAGCGGAAGCAGTGGTGTGCCCATATGTAATTCACATTAAGTTTGTCCAACTTTGACCTTAAGTTTAGCCAACCTGATCACAAATTTGTCGTGTACGTGTAGGTTCCACTGCATGTTGAGCCGATGGGGGGTACTCCTACCCCTCTCATACCCACTCAGTTCCAACAGTCTGAGTTGGGTCAGACGCTCACTGCCATTCTTGATGCTTTTAAGGCGCAACAGCCTCCGGTGCAACAACAGGCCCCGGGCACTAACTGGCTGAGCACCTTCCGGGCTCTCTCCCCTCCCATCTATCATGGGACGGAGTCAGCCGTATGTATGGAGGAATGGCTCGACACAGTAGAAGAGCTATTGGCTGGTATCCGTTGCCCAGCCAACATGGCTGTGTCATTGGCAGTGTCCATCTTGGAGTTACATGCTAAGAGGTGGTGGAAGTCCCTTATGGGCTCTACCTTCCATGGTCGAGTCTATACAGAGATAAGTTGGAGCGAATTTTCGGGTGTTTTCTTGGAGCACTTCATTCCTCCTTCGGCCCGAGATGAGCTTGAGCAGAGGTTTCTACTACTGAAGCATGGATCAAACTCAGTTACGGAATACCAGTGGGAATTCCAGCATCTCGCAAGGTTTGCGAACTCTTATGAGCTGGACGATAGAGGTTATGCCAAACGTTTCTACAAAGGGCTGCGAGATCCCCTAAGGCAGTCCCTTTTGTTTATAGCGGATGGAAGTTTGACGGAGATTATTGACATGGCGAAGAGGTTGGAAGCGGATCACTTGAGTAGTGGCAAGAGGCCTGTAGAAGGCATTATGGAGAACGGTCCGAGCAATAGGAGGAGACAGGATCGTAGAGGAGGAGGGGGATATCAGAGGGGTGGAGGGCGTTTACACCGAAACTATAGAGAGGAGCACCCAGCCCAGCAGCCGGCCGCGCTGCCTCCACCACCACAGGCTCAGCAATTTCGGCAACCAGAGGGGCGTCGTGGGTTGGTGTGTTTCGAGTGCAATCAACCGGGACACATTATACGCTATGACCCACAGTTGTATGGGAACGTCCCTCCTGCTCTCCCTCCTGCTCTCCCTCCCGCTCTACCTCCAGAAGCCCCATGAGGGCGGGGATATTTGCATGGTCGAGGACGAGGACCACCAAGAGGAAACCCTGGCCCGATCCGGGATCAGGTGTATGCGCTGGACATGGCGCAAGAGCAGAATCCCCAGGATGTTATAGCTGGTATGTGCAGTTAACCATCTCAAATTCTGTCATTTAATTTAAACTGTTTAAGACATACTAGATACCTAGTGGTTGAGTTTGGTTATTGGTACTTAGGCACCGTGGTAATCGGTGGGAAGACGGCCTATGCGCTGTTCGATACCGGTGCCTCACACTCTTTCATGTCCGAAGATTTCATTAAAGGTATGGAGGGCATACAATACTTTTCTGGAATAGCCCGACGAGTGCGCCTCCTAGACGGCTCGGAGATGATCGCTACCGCCAAGTGCGAGTTTGAGATATTTATTGAAGGAAGGGCTTTTGATACGCCTGCTACGGTCCTGAAGATGCCGGAGTTCGACATCATTTTGGGCACGATATGGTTGAATTGACACTTTGCGAGGATCGACTGCGTGGAGAAGAAGATCTATATGAGGCATGGGTACACCGAGGTTATCTTCCAATGTATTAATTTCGCACCCCGTATGCTCTTATCTTCAGTTCGGGCTATAAAGGCCCATATGAAATGGGATGAGGTCTTCATGATCTGGTTTGAGTTGAAGGAGGTAGCATTGGAGGTAAAAGATGTTCGGGTAGTGCGGGACTTCCCCGAGGGGTACCCAGAGAAACTACCAGGGTTACCCCCTCATAGATAAGTCGATTTCCGGATTAACATAGTACCGGGTGCAAACCTGTGTAACACCCCAAAATTTGTAGAGTGACGACCAGCATTTCTAGCCAAGTTTGGGTCTTAGCTGAGAAGGAAAATTGGTTTCTATAGGGGGCACACGGCCTGGGACACGGGCGTGTCCCAGGGCGTGTCAGGCTCCAGTCGATGTTTTGGTCGAGAGGTCGACGATTTTGGAGTCGACGATCGTCGAGCAGAGAACACGGCCTGAGACACGGGCGTGTCTCAGGGCGTGTCGAGCCCGTGTCGATGATCGGCCCGGGGAGTCGACGAATTTCGCTCAATGATGTGTCGAGACAAGGCACACGGTCTAGGACACGGGCATGTCCAAGGTCGTGTCAGGCAGTCGATGAACTTCGCTCGACAAAGTGTCGAGATAGTGAACACAGCCTGGAGCCCAGGCGTGTTGAGTTAGACACGGGCAAGGACACGGGCGTGTCTAGTACCCGTGTGAGTCTCGGGTTGTTTTCGGGGCTGTGTCTATTGAGGCTCACGGCCGACCACACGGCCGTGTCAGTCGGAACACGGGCGTCTCGGGTCGAACACGGGCGTGTCGGATGCCCGTGTGTTGTTCCAGGAGCGTTGATTTTTGACGGTGAATAGGGGACACGGCCCTGGACACGGGCGTGTCGCAGGCCGTGTTCGGCCCAGTTTTAGCATTTCATGCCCGATTCAAGGCCGTTCGTTTCTTTAATTTGGGATCCAACGGCTGGGGGTTGTTCCTGATGGGTTATACACGGGATTGGACCCTTAGAAACCCTCATTTCTTTTGAGTGGTTCTCTTTCTAATGTTCTAGAGAGAGGGGAGAGCAAGGAAGAAGAAGAAGCCTAGATCCGGTCACCGGCGGAGCATCGGAGCTCCAAATCGCGAGCCGAGTCCAGATCCGTGGAGGCTACATCATTGCGAAGGTTTTCATCCAGCTAATTTTCCATGGCTAGGAAGAGGAGTCGGAAGGTAACGACACTTCTCCACTTGGTTTTAGGATGCATGTCTTAGCATCTTTTCTTTTCTAGTTTTTGGGCACCAAACACTCAAATGAGAGGGGTTTGGGTCGCCAAGGTTCAAGAGGAACCTCCGGGTCGATTGAGTCCGTCCCCGGCATTTTTTTGCATTAGAGATCCGCTCCGTTAGTGGATTAGGCATGGTGTGTGAAGCCGTAGTCGCGACCGTTAGTCCGACTCGGTGATGTTGCATACGAGCTTTAAGGATTCGTAGATATCCGTTGCGACAAGATGTCATTTGTGATGTGGTGATGTTTTCCCCTTTTTCTCGAGTGAGGACGTGTTGTCAGAACCGGACAAGGTTTGCTCCTCAATGGCGGTAGATGGTTTCCTTGGTGGACAAGGTTAGCTCCGCATGAGTGGTAGATGGTTTCCTTGGTGCGAGGGAACGCTGCAGTACAAATGAGAGACTAAGGTGGAATTGTCATGGTTTGTGATGTGCCAAGGCGTGTCTATGTCTCCGTGGTCGGCTCGTTGTCCCGTGACAAGCAAGTCATGTGTGTAAAGTGTCCCGGCGAGACTAGTCGCCTTCTGTGAGACTGACGAGAATGTCAAGCATGGGGTCAAGCCCGGGCAATGAGGCCATGAGCGGGTGGGGTCCAGCAAGGCTCCTTAGAATCGGTCAGTTGTGTTTGTTGGAATCCTGACATGAGACGTCAGACCTTGCAGGCAAGCCCGGGTCTAAGACCTTGAGCGGGTGGGGCCTTGGCAAGAGTTCCATGTGGCGGCTTGTGTGCCGTTGGGGGGAATTGTGTTTCCCTTTTTGTTTGCGGCTTTATGCCAATGGGGAAACGATGAATACCCCATTGATGTGATGTTGTGCTAGATGCATACGCTATATGGTGCCTTGGGAGAAACCCGGGTGTTGCATTCATGTTGCATAGTAGACCCTAATATTATATGCTCAATAGTAGAGAACATGTATGATGTTTGAGACATCCAAGCCTCTTTCTATATTTGCTTTTCTTGCTTATGAATATTGCATATGAAGTGCTAACTTGCAGGTTGGAGGAGTACCTCGGGGTCCATTAGGGGCGGCCGGGAAGAGATGTGTTTGTTACACAGTTTGAGGTCAGCCTTTGCTGACCCACGTTACTAATAATTTTTACAGGGCAAGGATCGCAAGCAGGAGCTAGCTCGCCGGCCAGAAAGGCCTAAGCCTCATGAATTGTTACCCTTTTGCTCTAGCTTTACGTTTATGGCATTGTATGTTTTATGCTCATTTTTACCGGCTTGCACGCCGAGGTAGACTAGGTGTGCTTATGCACTTTCAGGACTGATGTATTGTTTGAGTTTGGATTTACTCATGTTGTAAGGCCTTAAGGCCATTTTGTTACTCTTGTAGGCGTGGATAACTTCTAGTCTTTTTGGTTATTTCCGCTGTGTTGTGTTTTGAGTTTTGAGTTTGGGTAGCTATATCATTTTATTATAATGAAGCTGTGGCGTCTGTATGTTGTGGGGCCCCGGCCGGACCCATATTATACGGTCATTACAGGGGAGGTGTTACAATTTGGTATTAGAGCCAGGTTAGGTTCAAGGTCAGTGCGTAGGGAAGTTATCCACATAAGAGTTACGCGGGACCATGAGTGTACTTATGTTTAAGTCTTGAGATTAGTGACTGATCCCTTGTTTCTTGTTTTCTTGAAGAGTGCAAGCAATGATGCAGGTACGTCGAGAGCAAGAGAAGAACTCTCGGCGAGCAGTGCCACTGCTCTAGGTCCTTTGGGCACGGGTGTAAACCCGGCCGACTTCTGCCGCATGCTTGCAGAAGCGATGGTGGCATCCCAAGCTGCAGCGGCAGCTCAGGTAGCAACCCCTGCTACACCGGACACGACGACGGTCGTGCCAGGCGGAGAAGCCAGGCGAGTGGAGCCTTTGGCGGAAAGGGTGGTTGTCGGACATGGAGACCGGAACATGAAGTATTTCCTGAGCTTTCATCCCCCTTCAGTCAAGGGAGTTGGTATGCCAACGGATGCGGAGGATTGGTGGGTTCGAATTCAAGACCTTTTGAGGGCGGCAGAGACGCCAGAAGAAAAGAAATCTGAGTATGCGGCGTTCATGTTGGAAGGAAACGCCAAGTTGTGGTCGGTGAGCCATAGCGGCCGCTAGTTCCCTGGACGCACCCCGTCGATGGAGGAATTTGGGGATGCTTTTCTAAAGAGGTACATTCCCGTTTCTACACGGTTGGCCCTTCAGAGGCAGTATCTGCACTTAATGCAGCGAGACAAGACGGTGGACGAGTATGTGCAGGAGTTCACCCGTTTGGGTCGTTACGCGGGAACGACGATGGCAGATGATGTAGAGAGGGATAACCTCTTCTACTAGGGGCTGAGGGAGAATCTGAGGCAACCCCTCATTTCCATGAAGGGAGCTGGTTTTAATGAGCTAGTTGAGGCTGCCAGAATATTGGAAAGTGATCTGGAGCGAACCCAACATCGTAAGGGTTTCACTCCCAAGCAAGGGAAAGGGAAGCCTCCCCAATCCTAGGGAAAGTCTGAAGGGATTAGGTGGAGGAAAAAGCCTCACACTTCCAGGTCTGGTGAGAAGAGCAAGGGGACGCCTGGAGGTTCTCACTCTAGGGGACCGCCGACGTGCTACAACTGCGGTAAGGTGGGGCACATAGCTCGTGTTTGTCCTCAAGGAGGAGCAGAGCAAGAGGCAAGGCTGGAGTAGACGGTACGCTCCGGCCCCAGTGCTGCAAAGAAAGGGAAGATGGCGGAGTCAAGCGCTTCTCGGTTCCAACCCGTGCAACCAAGGGCCTACAACCTTGGACAGCAGGAAGCGATCCGCCAAACCGATGTGGTGACAGGTATGAGCCAATTTAAGTTTAATTTTGTGCTTCATACTTTTTGACTTTTATGTGTAATGTCTATGTTGTAGGCTTCGTATTAGTTTCCGGGTACACCGCTAGGGTATTGTTCGATACGGGAGCATCGCACTCCTTTCTTGCGGAGAGCTTCATCCGGAGAATAGGAGTTGAGTCTTTCTCGGCGGACACGGATCTGAAAGTGCGCATGCCTAATGGGTCATCCATGACCACCGGGGCCAAAGGGCGCATCTGTTGGGAGCTGGACGGAGTTGACTTCGTTTTGGTAGCAGCGGTTTTACCATTGGTTGAGTTCGATGTCATTTTGGGCATGGACTAGCTTGCAGAGCAGCGCACTAGTATTGATTGTCTATCTAAGGTAGTGACCCTAAGGAGCAAAGGGCAAGCGGAAGTCAAATTTGAGGGCCTTTGTGGAGTGGCCTGTTCCCTGATTTCGGCCATGCAATTGATGCAGGCTGTTAACCAGGGTTGTGTAGCGCTGGTAGCGTTATTGGAGGTTCGCCTCTCCTAGTTGTCTTTGAGGAAGTTCCCGTAGTGGCAGAGTTCAAGGATGTGTTTCCGTATGAACTTCTTGGAGCGCCTCCTCGGCGGGAGATCGACTTCTCGATCAAGTTAGTGCCGGAGGCTAGGCCGGTGTCACGTCCACCGTTTAGGATGGCACCAAAGGAGGTGGCTGAACTCAAAGTACAGTTACGGGAACTGTTGGAGCAAGGGTATATCAAACCCAGTTCTTCGTCGTGGAGCGCGTCGGTGTTGTTTGTAAAGAATAAAGACGGTAGTATGCGTCTGTGCATAGACTACCGAGAGCTGAATAAACTGACCGTTAAGAATAAGTATCTGATTACTTGGATAGACGACTTGTTCGACCAGTTGGTGGGGTCGGTGGTGTACTCAAAATTGGACTTGAAGTCGGGCTATTATCAGTTGCGAATTCAGGACGAGGACATACCCAAGACTATATTTAGGACAAGGTATGGACACTTTGAGTTTACGGTGATGCCGTTCGGGCTGACAAACGTGCCATCTGTGTTCATGGATCTTATGAATCGAGTATTTCGGGAATACTTGGATTCTTTTGTGGTTGTCTTCATTGATGACATCTTGGTGTATTCCAAATCGGAAGTGGAGCATGAGACCCACTTGTGAGTGGTCTTGCAAGTGTTGAGGGAGAATCAGTTGTATGCAAAGTTCTCAAAGTGCGAGTTCTTGTTAGCAAAGGTGGCATTTTTGGGCCACATGATAAGTGGGGATGGGGTGGCAGTGGATCCAACAAAAGTGGAAGCCATCAGATATTGGCCGGTTTTGAGGACCGTGGCGGAAGTCTAAAGTTTTCTTGGACTAGCCGGGTATTATAGGAGATTCGTGGAGAATTTTTCGTGGATAGCTCTACCCCTCACCTCACTCACTCGTAAAAATCATAAGTTTGTGTGGACTTAAGAGTGCAGTCAAGCATTTGAGGCACTGAAGGAGAGACTGATGATGGCTCCAATCCTAAGTCTACCGTATGGGACCGAGGGATTTCAGATCTTCAGTGACGCATCGGGATGCGATTTGGGTTGCGTTTTGGTGCAACATGGCAAGGTGATAACTTTTGGGTCTAGACAACTGAAGCCACATGAGAGGAATTACCCCGTCCATGACTTGGAGTTGGCGGAGGTAATTTTTGCATTGAAAATATGGCGACATTATGTGTATGGTGCAAAGGTGGAGATCTTAACGGATCATAAAAGCCTGAAGTATCTCTTATATCAAAAGGACTTGAACATGCGGCAAGGCAGGTGGGTTGAGTTTCTTGGAGACTACGAGGTGGCGATTCAGTATACGCCAGGTAATGCCAATGTAGTGGTAGATGCCTTGAGTAGAAAGTACTCGGGGCTAGGGAATTGGATCGAAGCTCATGATGAGCGGTTGGTACGGTAATGGGAGTCCCTTGGTTTAGAATGTGTGGTGAGAGGCGAGTCCAGCGTGGCTCGGTTGAACTGGATTGAAATGCGGAACGACTTGTCCGATCGCATTCGGGAAGCGACTCGGTTGGATGTGGAGTTTCAAGCATTTGTGTTGGAGGCTCAAAAGGGCGAGAGCGGCGCCTGGGAGATGATTGATGGGATTTTGAGGAAAGGACGGAAGGGTTTGTATACCGCAGTTCGGCAAACTCCGTGAGGAGTTGATGTTTGAGGCTCACTTCACAAAGTACTCCATTCACCCGGGCAGTACAAAGATGTACTTGGATATGAAGAAATCCTTTTGGTGGCCGGGACTGAAGCGGGACGTAGCTTTGTATGTGAATCGTTGCCAAACTTACGCCGTGGTGAAGGCCGAATGTTAGAAGCCAGGCGGGTTCCTGAAGCCCCTTCCAATCCCTGAGTGGAAATTTGATGACATCTCCATGGATTTTGTACATGGTTTGTCTAGATCGCAGCAGGGTAATGATGCTATTTGGGTGATCGTGGATCGCTTAACCAAGGTGGCCCACTTCATCCCAAATCGGAAGGAGGACAGCGTGGAGAAGCTGGTGGAGTTTCAAGCATTTGTGTTGGAGCCTCACAAGCATCCTTAATTGGCCAGATTCTTGAATCCCAAGTGCTGGGGAAGCACATTAGGATCTTGTCATTAAGTTCTGTTAGAGAGATCTCTTTGTCTAATGTCCTGAGTTCACTGACAATTAGACTTAGTCTGTTGTACATATCTCCCACTGACTTAGTTTCTCACTTTTTGAAATTCTCATATTGAGAGATGAGGTGGGATCTTCTATCCTTTCTCTCATCAGCTGAGCCTGAGACTTTTTCTGAGAGCCTGTCCCAAATTTCCTTGGCTGAATTACATTCAGCTACCTTTTAAAATATGTCATCTGACATTGTCTGGGCTAGGATGTTCATAGCCTTAGCATCAGCTACCTTCCACTTCTTGATATCAGCATCTGTTCCTGATGGAGGTGGAACAACATTTGTACTGGAATTCTCTGGGGGTCTTGGACACACTGTCAACACAGAATTAAAAATATCTTTGTCAATAGAATTCATGTAAAGCCTAATCCTTGCCTTCCAAAGTGCAAACTTGGAAAGATTGCACACTGGAGGTCTGGTGCTAGCATAATCTTTGTTTTGGGCCATGATTTGTGAAAACAAAATCTAATAATAAA
Organism: Platanthera guangdongensis; assembly: GCA_039583875.1. NCBI lineage: Eukaryota > Viridiplantae > Streptophyta > Magnoliopsida > Asparagales > Orchidaceae > Platanthera > Platanthera guangdongensis. Next base: position 161,642,146 of record CM077158.1, read on the forward strand.
ATACCAAAGAAAAACAGATCTAGTTTGGGATCTTTGGGTTCAGGTGTTAGTCTGTACAACCAATCAAGTATGGTATGTTTAACCAACCTGGCTCTCATACCAATTGAAAGTGCAACTAGATCTGATATACTCTAAAGGGGGGTGAATAGAGTATATGGTGCTTTAAAAACTTTTACAACTATTGTTGTAATATGTGTGAGCAGGGAAGCAATAATAAATCTAATCACAGCACTAAGTTAAACAAAAAAACTAAGCACAAAAAAATCAAGGCCAGAAACAAACATAAAAGCAAGCAAAACCAGAAGACACAAGGAAATATAGTGGTTCCCCAAACTTGGGTACATCCACTCTTCTACCACCCTAGGTAGGAATCCACTGCATGATGAGTTGATCAGGTGTCCTGGGCACCAATGAGCTTTTGATAAGGTGCTCAAAAACCAAAGCAGATTTTTTGATCAGGTGTCTTGCCACCAATGAGCTTTTGACAAGGTGCTCAAAAACCAGGTTCAAACTTTTGAAGGGAGTTTGAAAAACCCTTTACAGAGTCGGGGTGAGAGAGTGATGGAAGTCTTCTCTTTCTCAAACAACTGAGAAGACTATGTGGATTGATGTCAAAGCTCCCCCTGAATCCTTGAGATCTTCAGGAAGAAAAGCTTTGCTGAGGGTGATAGGCCTTCAAAGGTTGAACTCCAGCAATAGATGATTTCAGCAATTGTTGAAATGTTGAGTGTTTGGAGTCTGGAAATATGTTGGCCTTGAACACTTTGAAAACTACAGAGATCTGAAGATTTTGAGAAAGCTTGATCTCGTTGGATGAGTGTTCTTGAGAATTCTTTGTGACAGAAGATTTTTGAATGTTTCTCTGTAATCAGTATTCTCTCTCTGTATTGTGTGTTCTATTGAGAGATTCAAAAATCCTGTCTCTTATTCTCTGGTATAGAATGGAATATCATTCTCTGTCAAGAATAGCCGTTGGCCTGCATTAATTGCATCCTTAATTGCATAATCTCTTCTGGAGGAAAGTCCACAGATATATTACTTGAAAAATCCCTTGAAACTTGGTCCAGAATTGAATGAGAACGGCTAGCAAATCTCTGAATTAATTGCAGAATAACTCCTAACTGATTTGAATTTGAATGTAGAAACATCCGGGAAGTTATCTAAAATCGTTGAACTGAGCTCTGCTATCGTCGAGCTGAGCTCAGCAATCCGGAAACATACAGCAGCAAAATATCGCCGATCTGAGCTCAAAGATCGTCGAACTGAGCTCAGAGATAAAGATCCAAAGCAGAGTCAAAATCGTCGACCTGAGCTCACCGATCGTCGAATGGAGTTCGACGATATTATGGAGTTGAGCTCAGCGATCGTCGAATGGAGTTCGACGATCTGTCGAAGTTGAGCTAGACGATCGTCGATCGGAGTTCGACGAATCGTCGTGCTGAGCTCGACGATCAGACTTAGTCTCCAGACAGAACATCTTGGTCTTTAGGGCAGCTTCCAAACCTAGACTTCTAACCCTTAGACTCAACTCTAATTGACCTATTAAGCTATACAGGAGGTCAAGCAAAGGTTCCTAGAGACATAGTGATCCTGACCCAAATTAGTAATAGGGTGTTCCAACAATCTCCCCCTATTTGTGGTAGGATTACTATTTACAGACTTTGGAAAAACTTAAATAACAACATACAAGTATTAAAGCAGAAAAACAATAGCTAGACAAGCAGAATCACAGAGATATATATATATCATCCAGATAGCAATCAGAATTCACAGAAACTGTCACCTTACAATGTCATTTCTTCTCTTTGCCTTTGACAAGTTTAATTTCTCTGTTTGGATTGAGGGCTTCTTTGTTGGACCTGCTGTCATCTGCTGCACCCAAATAAGTTTGCTTTGTAGGCCTGGGAACCACAGCTGCAGGATGTAATTCCATGTATCTCTCAGCATCAAAGAATTTATTGGAAGCATATTTCTCTAATTCTTTCTGTCTTTGCTCAGACATTATAGAAATGTTGGAAGAATCTATTCCTTGTTCTCTGGCCTTCTTAATCTGATCCAGTGCAGCCAATTCCTTCATCCTGGCAGTCCAAGCAGATGGATTATTTTCAGGGTCCTCAAAAGGTACAGGTGGCTCATACCTGTTGGAAGGATTATCTTGAGGAGGCCTGGCAAACACAGTCTCTTTCAGCTTGTAAGGGAAAGGACCTGAAGATGTATCAGATGAAATATGTCCTCCCCTAGAATATGGGTGCTGCCTGGAGTACCCTTTAGAATATACTTGAATATCTCTCTGATTGCCCCTATATCCTCCTCTCCTAGAATGTGAACCCCTGGATTGGCTTTCCATGTGATAAGATCTGGCATGAGGTTGATAGGGAGCCTGACTTCTGGCTGGGGGTTGACTTGCAGAGCTTCCACCTGCACCTGCATCAGGAGGAGGTGGTGGAGGAGGATGAGAGTGCTGGAATGGGGATGAACCCTTCTCATATTTTCTCTTTTTCTTCATGGCTTTCAGCTGATTCTTGGAATACTGCATCCAGTGTCCAGTGATTGGGCAATCATGTAGAATATAATAAGGGATATCATTGTTATCTTTGACTTTAGCAGGAGGTACCCTCTTCATAGCCTTGCTCCTTGCCTTCCTTTTCCTGGCAATGGTAGCAGAAGAATCATCAGAGTCTATTTTAAATTCATCAGATTCAGAACTCTGGTCCTCATAGAGAGCATCTATTCTCTTCATTAAATCTTTCTTTAGCTGAACAGAGGCAGATGAGGCAGAAGCTGAAACAGCAGCAGCAGTAGGTGTTGAGATGGTAACAGCAGGGACAACATCAGATAGAGAGGGTGAAGCAGAAGCAACAACAGCAGCAGCAGGCTCTGGACAGGTGACAACAGCAGAAACAGCTTCACTAACAACAGTAAAAACAGCAGATACAGCATCAAAGTCTGCAGAAGGCTCAAATTCAGTGGCCTCTGACATCAGAATGTCCTTGGATATTGGCTCATCAGAAGCAGTAGGAACTTCAGCAGTAGTATCAGTAATCTCAGAAGCAAAATCAGTCCTTTCTTCAGAAGCAGCAGCAATGACTGAATTTACAAAGGAGGAGATCATGCTAGGGTCACAGCAAGAAAAAGGCACAAGTGCCTTGGATAAGTCTTCTGGAGGCTGGACAGCATGGACCTCTGGCAGACAGCTAAAGTAGGCAGAATCAAAAACAGATAGCAAAGACCTGAGGTCTATTGCAAAAACTGTAGTAGGAGGCACAGCAGCAGCAGCAGGAGAAGCAGAACTATCAGCAACAGCAGACAGAGGGCTTGCAAAAATAGCAGCAGCAGCATCATGAAGATTCTCTTCATATGGCATCTCCCCCTGCCTAGATGCAGATACATCTGGATCAAGGCACACTGCTGTAGGTGCTGCCTGAGGAAGGAGGGAAGAGAGCCTGGCAGAAAGAGCTGCCACAGACAGGTGTAGAGGAGCCAAGGAGGTCTCCAACAGCAGAGTTAGCCTGGGGGAAAGTAACTCATACAGCCTGTCAGCTAGGGCTAAGAGGTCTACTTGCTCAAGAGCTGGAGCAGAGGTAGAAGGTATGGAAGCAGCTGAGGTTTCTGGAAGGGGAGAGCTGGAGAATGGTGGAAGGGAGGGCTCAGGTGTTGGTAGGGTGGATATGGAGGATAGGGGAATGGATATGGATGGGGTGAATGTTGGTTGGTCTATGATGTGGTGTAGGAGATCTTGGAATGAAGTGGAGGAGGTAGGTAAGTCAGGAGGGGATGATGGGGAATCATCCATAAAGGAGTCATCCAGTAGGGTGAAGGATAGAATAGAGGGTGAGGAGGTGACATCAGGTGGAGGGTAGGAGAACAGTGGGTGGAATTGTTCTTCTGGTGTAGAAAGAACAGGGACTGGAGATGGTGTGGATGTTGGAGATGTGCTGGAGATGATGATGGTGGATGGAGCTGGAATGGTGGATGGAAGGGGAAGGGATGGAATTGGAGGAGGAGGAGAGGCAGCAATAGCAGCCAGGTCATCTGCAGGGGCAGAGAGCTGTGGAGGATTGACTCTTGGAGTCCTTGTGCCTGAAGGAGCACTGGAGGAGGGCCTGCTAGGCTTGCTTATTTGCCTGTCCCACTTTCCAAAGAGGGCACAGGTTAGTCTCTTGGAGGCATTGATATGAACTCCAGAGGAGACCTACAAGGCAGGACACCTATGCTGCAGAAATACTCCAAGAATTCTCCGAAAATTAACAAAACTTTTGTTTATTTTCTTTTTGATGAGGTCAAAGAAAACCTCTTCCCAGTTCAGATTTTTCTTATCCACCAGAGCTCCCATGAGACAGAGCTGATGTCTGGATATTGTATCATGTGCTGAGTGCTTTGCCAGAAGCACTTTTCCCACTACATCTGCCATGAACCTGTATTCAACAGACAGGTTCCTTTTGAATAGCTTGCTAGGGTTTCCCTCTGGATGACCCATCCTGGCAAGCAGTTCAGAAAACTCATCTCCAGATAATTCAGCAGAGTCTTCTCCATTTCTCAATCCAAAAACTTCTGTTAAAATTGTGGGGGTCAAGGGTACCTGAGTTCCAGCTATTGACCCAACTATGGTGCTGTTATCTTGATTATGGGCAGTATAAACCCATTCCTTGATCTCATCTGAAGCCAGATTTATTCTGGTGGTCATTATAGCAGTCAGATTCTGATCCTTGAATAGACCCAGTATATCTTGAAAAATCTGATCGGTCGTGCTGAAAGATTCCATATCAATGTCAAAACCGACGTCAAACTTCATTGCAGCTAGGACAGCAACTGACACAGCCATTATACCTGCAAAAACTCAACAAACAAAACGACCAAGCGTAGAACTGTTTGGAGGGAAAGAAGATTCTTGCAGAGAAATCGAAAGCGCAAATGAGAACGACGGCGAAAAAAGAGTTTTATATTAGGGTTCGACGCAGAAATGGAAAGATCGTTGAACTCAGTTCGACGATCGAGGCTTCTAAAGGAATCTGAAGAGTTTTCAACATCGTCGATCTCCGTTCGACGATATTGGAGAGCGTCGAGCTCCGTTCGACGATCGTTCAGAGAACAAAGTCGTTGAGCGCCGTTCGACGATCGTTGACCGGAAGAGATAGTTCATACTATCTGATAGGCGCTGAACTCAGTTTGACGATTTTTGTAAATCATCGATCTCCATTCGACGATCTTGGGGCAAATCGTCGAGCGCAGTTCAGAGATCAGAGAAATTCTAGACACTAAGAAAAATCAGAATGTTTTCCTGGTCTTGGTCAATTTTTAAGCTTTCAAAATCTTGGATATTATTTAAGGCTTCCTCCATCTAACATTCCTAACTGATTTAGGAAGAAGGTGTGTTTCTTTTCATCCAAGGGCTTGGTGAAAATATCTCCCCTTTGTAAATCAGTTGGGATATAATGTAATTCAATTTTATTCTTTTCAACATTATCCCTTAAGAAATGATGCCTAATCTCTATATGTTTTGTCCTACTATGGAGGACAGGATTTTGAGCTATGAAGATAGCACTAGTATTGTCACAAAAGATTTTAGACTTCTCTAAGTTGTAACCATAGTCTAGGAGTTGGTTTTGAATCCATAAGATTTGTGAACAACAACTGCCTGCAGCCATATATTCAGCTTCAGCAGTTGAAGTTGACACAGATGTTTGTTTCTTACAAAACCAAGAGACAAGTCTGTCACCAAGGAACTGACAAGTTCCACTGGTGCTTTTCCTTTCAATTCTGCATCCAGTATAATCAGCATCAGAGAATCCAGTTAACTCAAATGCTGAATCTTTTGGATACCAGAGACCTAGATTTGGACAACTTTTAACATACCTGAGAATCCTCTTTACTAAAGTGATGTGTGACTCTCTAGGGCTTACTTGGAACCTAGCACATATACATGTAGCAAACATTATATCAGGTCTACTAGCTGTAAGATACAGTAAAGAGCCAATCATTGCTCTATATGTTGTCTGATCAACAGGTTTCCCATGTTCATCAGCATCCAATACAGCATTAGTAGGCATGGGTGTTTTCATACAAGATGCCTCAGACATACCAAATTTCTTAACAAATTCATTTGCATATTTGGTTTGAGAAATAAAGATGCCTTCAGCATGTTGCTTGACTTGCAATCCTAGGAAGAAGGATAGCTCACCCATGCTACTCATCTCAAATTTAGAATGCATCAGGTTAGAAAACCTTCTGCATAATTTTGAGTCAGTAGAACCAAAAATAATATCATCTACATAAATTTGTACTAGTAGGGTATGGGACTTATGGGTTCTAATGAAAAACGTTTGGTCTACTCTACCCCTTATAAAACCATTTTCCAAGAGAAAGCATGCTAGGGTCTCATATTATGCTCTAGGAGCTTGCTTGAGACCATATAGTGCTTTGTTCAGTCTAAAAACATAATCAGGATAAGTTGGAGAGATAAAACCTGGAGGTTGTCTGACATAAACTTCCTCTTTGATGTCTCCATTTAAGAAAGCACTTTTGACATCCATCTGATATACTTTGAAGTCTTTGTGAGCTGCATAAGCTAGAAATATCCTGATGGCTTCTAATCTTGCAACAGTTGCAAAAGTCTGGTCGTAGTCGATTCCTTCTTCTTGAGAGTATCCCTGAGCAACTAGCCTTGCCTTGTTCCTTATAATTACTCCTTGATCATCCAGTTTGTTTCTGAATACCCATTTTGTTCCAACAATGAAATGATCCTTAGGCTTCGGCACTAGTTCCCATACTTTGTCCCTCTCAAATTGATGCAACTCCTCTTGCATTGCAATGATCCAGTGTGGATCTTGCTCTGCATCTTGAATGGACTGAGGCTCAATTTGAGATAGGAAGCAGGTGTGCAACAGGTTTTGGTTGACCTGATTCCTGGTTTGCACACCAGCTGAGATTTCTCCAATTATTTGGGAAATTGGATGGTCTCTTGATGTTACTAAATCAACAGGGGGTGTTGATTGTTCACCAGCCTGTGTTGTTGTTTCCTCTTGTGGTACAACAAATGGCTCTTCAAGTTGTGCTTCAATATGTTGAGCATTCCCTTCATCTTCACTGCTTTCATTCTCTTGAGTAACTTGTAACCTGTTCAAGTCTTCAACTAGAGAATGTTCCTGCAAAGGTTCTATGGTAGAAGAAATCTTCTCCTTAAAAGACATGTTAGATTCATCAAAAGAAATGTGAACAGATTCCTCAATTTTCAAAGATGATTTATTATAGACCCTATAGGCCTTGCTGATCATGAAGTATCCCAGAAACACTCCTTCATCAGCTTTGGCTTGAAATTTTGCTAAATATTTCTTGTCATTATTGTGAATGTAGCAAATACAACCAAAGTCTCTAAAATAGTCAACTTTAGGTTTCTTCCCTTTGAGTAATTCATAGGGAGTCTTTCCCTTTAGTTTATGTATCAGACTTCTATTCAACATATAGTTGGAGGTGTTCACTGCCTCTGCCCAGAAGGATAGAGGTAGATGAGCATCTGACAACAATGTAGTGGTAGATTCAATAAGGGTTCTATTTTTCCTTTCAGCTACCCCATTTTGTTGAGGAGTTCTAGGAGCTGAGAAAGTATGTCTGATCCCTTCACTCTGACAGAACTCTTGCATAAGAAGAGAATCAAACTCTGTCCCATGATCACTTCTGATCAGGGCAATGTGAGTATTGAACTCGATCTGTATGCATTTGAGAAACTCTGTCAGACACTTAAAGTTATCAGACTTCTTCCTTAGAAAGAACACCCAAGTGAATCTAGAGAAGTCATCTATAACTAATAAAGTGTAGGATTTCCCTCCTAGGCTTTGTACTGTGATGGGTCCAAAAAGATCCATGTGTAACAGATACAGTATCCTAGGTGAATCACTCTTATTAAGTGATTTAAAGCTGTTTTTAGTTTGCTTGCCTAATTGACAAGCCCTGCAGAGTCCTTCCTTCTTGTAGGGGCCAGAAGGTAGTCCTCTAACAAGGTTGTCCTTGGATAGCCTAGCAATAGTTCTAAGGTTTAGGTGTCCTAATCTCTTATGCCATAAAATATTTGGTCTACAGACAGTGTTAAACAAGCAGATATCTACATCAGTTGAAAGAAAATCTACTAGATAGATGTTACCTTTCCTTTTACCTGTCAACACAGTTGTGTTATCCTCTGACTTGATTTTGCATAAGGCTTTGCTGAAGGTCACCTGGTAGCCTTCATCACATAGCTGACTGATGCTGATTAGGTTGTGCTTCAGTCCTTCCACATAAGCTACCTTCTTGAAGGTTACTGAACTAATCTGGACTGCACCATATCCTTTAGTTTGTCCAAAGTTTGAATCACCAAAGATAACTTTGGGTCCAAGCTTGGCTCTAAAGGAAGTGAGGTTGTCCTTGTTCCCTGTCATGTGCTTAGAGCACCCACTATCCAAATATCATTGCTGATTAGATGTTGGATAGGTCTTCACCTGCACATGAGATAATTTATTTCTTTTTGACCCAGTTTACCTTGGGCCTAGGTTGATAACCTTTAAATTCAGAAATGAAAGACATCCCAGGTTGACTCTTATATCCTTCAGGATGATATCTCCTTGGAGGTAAAATCCATTCAGTATAAGGGTTAAAGATTTGGGATGTAGGATCCTTAGGATTCAATTTTGACTTGCCTTTGAAAAATTTACCAGAGCTCTGACCTTTGTTCGACGATCTGTGAGCTGCGTTCGACGATCTTGGGTCAGATCGTCGAGCTCGGTTCGACGGTCGACTATGGGTGAGGTCGGGTATATGAGATCGTTGACCTGCGTTCAACGACTTTGGCTGAGATCGTCGATCTGCGTTCGACGATTGTGCCTGAGATTGTCGAGCTGCGTTCGGAGATCGTCAATCTTCATTCGGCGATCGTCGATCTCCGTTCGACGATTTCTGCTGGGACTTGGTTTTCTGAGGCAGATCAGAATTTTTCCTAACAACCTCTACAACTCCCTTTCCTTTGTCAGAAATGAATTTGATGGGAGTTTTTAGGAATATAGGTTGGCAAGATGAAGCACCCAAGCCCAATGTACTGTTAAATCTAGAGTTCACTGTGCTTGTGATGTCCATCAGCTTGATGCTTCTCCCATTAAGGGATTCTTCAAGCTTCTTGGCCTCAGAGAGCTCACTTTTCAGTGAAGCTATATGTTCCCTACAGCACTTCAACTCCTGAGAGAGTTTGAGGTTTTCTGACTTTAGAGTATTGTGTTCAGATAATTGATTTCTGAGAGAGATAATCTCTTTCTCAGACTTTAGCAGGTCTAAACATAGTGCTTTAAATTCAGATTTAAAATCTTCTGAACTAAAATCAAAAGAGCCAATTACCTGATCTTCTTCAGGTTGAGTCTTTGAGTCTGACTCTGACTCCTCTTCCTCTGAATTATGCTGTGAGGCATTGATTACCATCATGCAGAACTCCTTTTCTTCTGCATCATCCTCATCATCATTGGAGCTGGATGAGGCTTCTGACTCTTCTTCAGTCTCACTCCAGGATTCAGCAACAAACCCTTTTCTTGTATGCTTGTTTTTGCTTGAAGAAGGTTTGCCATTGCCATTCCTTCTGGAGTCTTTCTCCTTTCTTCTTTCTTTCCTGTCCCTTCTGTCCTTGTTCTTGTTCTCTGGACAGTCAGGAACTATGTGCCCTGATTTCCTGCAACCAAAGCAAATAATGTCTTTGTTATTACTAATGGACTTGTCATACCTTGGCTTGTCCTGCTCCTTGTATGATCTTCTTCTGAAGTCCTTTCTGGCCATTTTGTAGAATCTTTTGGCTAGCAGACTGAGTAGTTCATCATTGCCTGTGGCTTTGTCTTCAGGTAGATCCTCAGTTGCCTTGAAGGCTATGGTCTTCTCTTTTCTTGTGGCTGGTGAGACAGCCTTCTGTTCTTCCTCTCTATTTTTGATGAGCAGCTCATAGGATTTGAGATTACCCAATAGAGCTTCAGTGGTGATCTCATTCAGACTTCTGGCATCCTCAATTGGCCAGATTCTTGAATCCCAAGTGCTGGGGAAGCACATTAGGATCTTGTCATTAAGTTATGTTAGAGAGATCTCTTTGTCTAATGTCCTGAGTTCACTGACAATTAGACTTAGTCTGTTGTACATATCTCCCACTGACTCAGTTTCTCCCTTTTTGAAATTCTCATATTGAGAGATGAGGTGGGATCTTCTATCCTTTCTCTCATCAGCTGAGACTGAGACTATTTCTGAGAGCCTGTCCCAAATTTCCTTGGCTGAATTACATTCAGCTACCTTTTAAAATATGTCATCTGACATTGTCTGGGCTAGGATGTTCATAGCCTTAGCATAAGCTACCTTCCACTTCTTGATATCAGCATTGTTCCTGATGGAGGTAGAACAACATTTGTACTGGAATTCTCTGGGGGTCTTGGACACACTGTCAACACAGAATTAAAAATATCTTTGTCAATAGAATTCATGTAAAGCCTAATCCTTGCCTTCCAAAGTGAAACTTGGAAAGATTGCACACTGGAGGTCTGGTGCTAGCATAATCTTTGTTTTGGGCCATGATTTGTGAAAACAAAATGTAATAATAAAATACCAAAGAAAAACAGATCTAGTTTGGGATCTTTGGGTTCAGATGTTAGCCTGTACAACCAATCAGGTTTGGTATGTTTAACCAACCTGGCTCTGATACCAATTGAAAGTGCAACTAGGTCTGATATACTCTAGAGGGGGGTGAATAGAGTATATGGTGCTTTAAAAACTTTTACAACTATTGTTGTAATATGTGTGAGCAGGGAAGCAATAATAAATCTAATCACAGCACTAAGTTAAACAAAAAAACTAAGCACAGAAAAATCAAGGCCAGAAACAAACATAAAAGCAAGCAAAACCAGAAGACACAAGGAAATATAGTGGTTCCCCAAACTTGGGTACATCCACTCTTCTACCACCCTAGGTAGGAATCCACTGCAGGATGAGTTGATCAGGTGTCCTGGGCACCAATGAGCTTTTGATAAGGTGCTCAAAAACCAAAGCAGATTTTTTGATCATGTGTCTTGCCACCAATGAGCTTTTGACAAGGTGCTCAAAAACCAGGTTCAAACTTTTGAAGGGAGTTTGAAAAACCCTTTACAGAGTGGGGGTGAGAGAGTGATGGAAGTCTTCTCTTTCTCAAACAACTGAGAAGACTATGTGGATTGATGTCAAAGCTCCCCCTGAATCCTTGAGATCTTCGGGAAAAAAAGCTTTGCTGAGGGTGATAGGCCTTCAAAGGTTGAACTACAGCAATAGATGATTTCAGGAATTTTTGAAATGTTGAGTGTTTGGAGTCTGGAAATATGTTGGCCTTGAACACTTTGAAAACTACAGAGATTTGAAGATTTTGAGAAAGCTTGATCTCCTTGGATGAGTGTTCTTGAGAATTCTTTGTGACAGAAGATTTTTGAATGTCTCTCTGTAATCAGTATTCTCTCTCTGTATTGTGTGTTCTATTGAGAGATTTAAAAATCTTGTCTCTTATTCTCTGGTATAGAATGGAATATAATTCTCTGTCAAGAATAGCCGTTGGCCTGCATTAATTGCATCCTTAATTGCATAATCTCTTCTGGAGGAAAGTCCACAGATATATTCCTTGAAAAATCTCTTGAAACTTGGTCCAGAATTGAATGAGAACGGCTAGAAAATCTCTGAATTAATTGCAGAATAACTCCTAACTGATTTGAATTTGAATGTAGAAACATCCGGGAAGTTATCTGAAATCGTTGAACTGAGCTCTGCTATCGTCGAGCTGAGCTCAGCGATCCGGAAACATACAGCAGCAAAATATCGTCGATCTGAGCTCAAAGATCGTCGAACTGAGCTCAGAGATAAAGATCCAAAGCAGAGTCAAAATCGTCGACCTGAGCTCACCGATCGTCGAATGGAGTTCGACGATATTATGGAGTTGAGCTCAGCGATCGTCGAATGGAGTTCGACGATCTGTCGAAGTTGAGCTAGACGATCGTCGATCGGAGTTCGACGAATCGTCGTGCTGAGCTCGACGATCAGACTTAGTCTCCAGACAGAACATCTTGGTCTTCTGGGCAGCTTCCAAACCTAGACTTCTAACCCTTATACTCAACTCTAATTGACCTATTAAGCTATACAGGAGGTCAAGCAAAGGTTCCTAGAGACATAGTGATCCTGACCCAAATTAGTAATAGGGTGTTCCAACATACGGTCGTGAGGAGCACTCTTGGGAGCGAGAACAAGCCATGTTAGAAGAGTATCCAGAGCTCTTCAAATCAGGTACCATTTAAGTTGTGTTCCCTTTTTCTTTGTAATTTCGGGACGAAATTCTTTTAAGTGGGAGAGAGTTGTAACACCCCAAAATTTGTAGAGTGACAGCAAGCGTTTCTGGCCAAGTTTGGGTCTTAGCTGAGAAGGAAAATTGGTTTTTGCAGGGGGCACACGGCCTTGGACACGGGCGTGTCCCAGGGCGTGTCAGGCTCCAGTCAACGTTTTGGTCGAGAGGTCGATGATTTTGGAGTCGATGATCATCGAGCAGAGAACACGGCCAGAGACACGGGCGTGTCTCAGGGCGTGTCGAGCCGGTGTCGACGATCGGCCCGAGGAGTCGATGAATTTCGATCGACGATGTGTCGAGACAAGGCACACGGCCTAGGACACGGGCGTGTACAAGGCTGTGTCAGGAAGTCGATGAACTTCGCTCGACGAAGTGTCGAGACAGTGAACACGGCCTGTAGCCCAGGCGTGTTGAGTTAGACACGGGCAAGGAAACTCGCATGTCCAGTACCCGTGTGAGTCTCGGGTTATTTTCGGGGCTGTGTCGATGGAGGCACACGGCCAACCACATGTCCGTGTTAGTTGGAACACGGTCGTGTCAGGTCGAACACGGGCATGTCGGATGCCTGTGTGTTGTTCTAGGCACGTCGATTTTTGACGGTGAATAGGGGACACGGCCCTGGACACGAGCATGTCGTAGGCCATGTTCGGCCCAGTTTTAGCATTTCAGGCCCGAATCAAGGCCGTTCGTTTCTTTAATTTGGGATCCAACGGCTAGGGGTTGTTCCTGATGGGTTATACACGGGATTGGACCCTTAGAAACCCTCATTTCTTTTGAGTGGCTCTCTTTTTAAAGTTCTAGAGAGAGGGGAGAGTAAGGAAGAAGAAGAAGCCTAGATCCGGTGACCGGCGGAGCGTTGGAGCTCCAAATCGTGAGTCGAGTCCAGATCCGTGGAGGCTAGATCGTTGCGAAGGTTTTCATCCGGCTATTTTTCCATGGCTAGGAAGAGGAGTCGGAAGGTAACGACACTTCTCCTCTTGGTTTTAGGATGCATGTCTTAGCATCTTTTTTTTTCTAGTTTTTGGGCACCAAACACTCAAATGAGAGGGGTTTGGGTCGCAAAGGTTCAAGAGGAACATCCGAGTCGATTGAGTCCATCCCAGACATGTTCTTGCATAAGATATCCGCTCCGTTAGTGGATTAGGCATGGTGTGTGAAGTCGTAGTCGCGACCGTTAGTCCGACTCGGGGATGTTGCATACAAGCTTTAAGGATTCGTAGATATCCGTTGCGGTAAGATGTCGTTTGTGATGTTGTGATGTTTTCCCCTTTTTCTCGAGTGAGTACGTGTAGTCGGAACCGGACAAGGTTAGCTCCTCAATGGCGGTAGATGGTTTCCTTGGTGGACAAGGTTAGCTCCGCATGAGTGGTAGATGGTTTCCTTGGTGCGCGGGAACGCTGCAGTACAAATGAGAGACTAGGGTGGAATTATCTTAGTTTGTGATGTGCCAAGGCGTGGATGTGTCTCCGTGGTTGGCTAGCTATCCCGTGACGTGCAAGTCATGTGTGGAAAGTGTCCCGGCGAGACTAGTCCCCTTTTGTGAGACTGACGAGAATGCCAAGCATCGGGGCAAGCCCGAGCAATGAGGCCATGAGCGGGTGGGGTCCAGCAAGGATTCTTAGAATCAGTCAGTTGTGTTTGTTGGAATCCTAACATGAGACGTCAGAGCTTACAGGCAAGCCCGGGTCTAAGGCCTTGAGCGGGTGGGGCCTTGGCAAGAGTTCCATGTGGCGGCTTGTGTGTCGTTGGGTGGAATTGTGTTTCCCTTTGTGTTTGCGGCTTATGCCAATAGGGAAACAATGAATACCCAATTGATGTGATGTTGTGCTAGATGCATACACCATATGGTGCCTTGGGTGAAACCTGGGTGTTGCATTCATGTTACATAGTAGGCCCTAACATTATATGCTCAGGAGTAGAGAACATGTATGATGTTTGAGACATCCAAGCCTGTTTCTTTAGTTGCTTTTCTTGCTTATGAATATTGCATATGAAGTGCTAACTTGCAGGTTGGAGGAGTACCCCGGGGTCGGTTAGGGGCGGCCAGGAGGAGATGTATTTGTTACACAGTTTGAGGTCAGCTTTTGCTGACCCACGTTACTAATAATTTTTAAAGGGCAACGATCGCAAGCCGGAGATAGCTCGCCGGCCAGAAAGGCCTAAGTCTCATGAAGTGTTACCCTTTTTCTATAGCTTTACGTTTATGGCATTGTATGTTTTATGCTCATTTTGACCGGCTTGCATGCCGAGTTAGACTAGGTGTGCTTATGCACTTTCAGGACTGATGTATTGTTTGAGTTTGGATTTACTCTTGTTGTAAGGCCTTAAGGCCATTTTGTTACTCTTGTAGGCGTGGATAACTTCTAGTCTCTTTGATTGTTTCCGCTGTGTTGTGTTTAGAGTTTTGAGTTTGGGTAGCTATATCATTTTATAATACTGAAGCTTTGGCGTCTGTATGTTGTGGGGCCCCGGGCGGACCCATATTATACGGTCAATACAAGGGAGGTGTTACAGCCTGTATCCAAGGCCCCTTACTGAATGGCCCTGAAGGAACTCGCGGAGTTTAGAGTTCAATTGCAAGAATTGGTGGAGTCAGGGTTCGTTCGCCCTAGTTCGTCACCCTGGGGAGCCCCTGTATTGTTTGCGAAGAAGGATGGAACCCTGCTCTTATGTATAGACTATCGGGAACTCAACCGGCTGACTGTGCGGAACAATTATCCGCTACCTCGGATCGACGAGTTGTTCGATCAACTAGTGGGAGCGCATTGGTTTTCTAAGCTGGACCTGCGCTCGGGATACTATAAGTTGAGGATACAGGAGGAGGACATCCAGAAGACGGCCTTCAGTTCAAGATATGGGTTGTATGAGTTCACGGTAATGCCGTTTGGGCTCACAAATGCCCCTTCGGCTTTCATGAGCCTGATGAACAAGGTATTCGAACCCTATTTGGACATCTTCGTCATCGTCTTCATCGACGATATACTGGTCTACTCAAAGATGGAGGAGGAGCGTACCGAGCACCTAGCCTTGGTTCTGAAGAAATTAAAAGAGCACGCTTTGTTCGCCAAGTTCAGCAAATGCGAATTTTGGCTCAAAGAGGTTGCCTTCTTAGGCCATGTAATTAGTGGAGCTGGACTAGCGGTGGATCCGGCCAAGGTGCGAACCGTGAAGGAATTGTCGCCCTTGAAATCGGCGTCCGATGTACGGAGTTTTCTTGGACTTGCCAGGTACTACCGCAAGTTCGTAAAAGGATTCTCCAAGATTGCCCTTCCTCTTACCTCATTGACGAAGAAGGGTGTGCCATTTGAGTGGACACCTCAATGTGAAGCGGCATTTCAAGAGTTGAAGGATAGACTTACCTCCGCCCCCATCCTTGCACTTCCATCTGGGAAGGAAGGATTTCAAGTCTACATGGACGCGTCATATCAAGGGATGGGAGCGGTATTGATGCAGCACGGGCATGTGATTTCTTATGCTTCAAGGCAACTGAAGAAGCATGAAATCAATTACACGGTTCACGATTTGGAGTTGGGAGTAGTGGTGTTCGCCTTGAAGGTTTGGAGGCACTATCTATACGGCGTCCACTGCGAGATCTTTTCGGATCATAAAAACTTGAAGTATGTTCATACATAGAAGGAGTTGAACTTAAGGCAACGGCGGTGGTTAGAATTTCTATGCGACTATGAGTTTACCATGAACTACCACCGCGGAAAGGCGAACTCGGTGACTGATGCGTTGAGTAGAAAATTCCCAGGCTCTAGCCCAGAGTCTCGGTTGATGAGCATGGAGTTGGCTCGGATGATCGAAGAGATGGATATTACCTTGATATTCAAGGCTCCTTCGGCAGAGTATACAGAATTTTTGGCAAGCATGAGCATAATTTGTGATATTCGGGACCGGATTCGGGTGGAGCAAGGAATGGATGTGGCTTTAGCCCCGGCAATTAAATCAATAGAAGAAGGAACTACCGACGAGTATACACTCAAAGACGGCCTCGTTTACTTTCGCGGCCGGCTCTACATTCCCAAGGGCGGTAAAATCCGGGAGGATATCTTACGAGAGGCACATAGCTCTCAATATTCAGTGCACCCGGTTATTGCTAAAATGTACGTCGGTTTGCGGAAGACCATGTGTTTGCCGGGAATGAAGAAGGATGTCTGGTATTATGTTACTCATTGTGAAGCTTGTCAAAGAGTGAAGGCTGAATGCAGGAGTCCAGGAGGTTTGTTGCAGTCGTTGCCCATCACCGAATGGAAGTTCGAGGATATCTCCATGGACTTTATCCATGGGCTACCTCACTCACGCTCCGGGAATGATTCGGTGTGGGTTATTGTTGATCGGCTGACAAACGTTGCCTGATTCATTCCCATGAAGAAAGAGGCTCACGTGGACATCTTGGTACGCCTCTTCGTGGAGCAGTTTATACGATATCACGGCGTGACTAAGATGATCATTTTTGACCGTGATGGTCGCTTTACTTCCAAGGAGTGGAAGGCGGTACAGGCGTATTTGGGATCACGCCTTACCTTCAGCACCGCATTTCACCCTCAGACGGATGGGCAGTCTGAAAGGACCATTAGGACATTGGATTATCTGCTGAGATTATGTGTGTTGGAAAGGGGTGAGCCGTGGGAAAGACTCATCCCACTGGTGGAATTATCCTACAACAACAGTCATCAGGCGAGCATCGGTATGGCACCTCATGAATCCCTTTATGGAAGAAGGTGCCGGACCCCCTTGTCGTGGGTACAGGATGAATATCCGAATACATTGTTAAATGAATATATAGATGATACTGATGCACCAGTCAGATTGATACGGGCTCGCATGTTGGAGGCTCAAAGTCGGAAGGCGAAGTATTACAATACAAAGCACCGGATGGTGGAGTTCCAAGTGGGTGATAAAGTGTTCCTGAAGATTCGGCCGATGCATGGAGTGTCACGGGTTCGTGGAGTGAAAAAGCTCAGCCCAAGATATGTTGGGCCTTATACCATACTGGAAAGGATTGGCACGTTGGCCTATCGGTTGGAGTTACCACCAGAACTAGAGAACCTCTACGACGTGTTCCATGTATCGTCACTTCGAAAGGCTCTATTATGGCCCGATCAATATACCCCCACTACTGATGGTGCAGTGGCGTCGGATAGGTCTGTGAGACTAGAGCCGGTGCGGATTGTTGACAATGAGACAAGAACATTGCGCCGCAAAAGTGTTCCCTTGGTGAAGGTACAATGGTCCAATCATGGGAAGGAAGAGTTTACCTGGGAGCCGGTGGACGATGCAAAAACGCTACCCGAGATTATTTCCTCCAGGTAATTTTGATTAAAGGCATATTTATTTTTTGTATGCTTGTCTTCCCCCATAGCCCTGGCCTGATTTCGGGGACGAAATCTTTTATTTTGTTTATAGGATTTGTAACGTCCCGATTCGCGCTAGGCCCCGTGTGAGTTTTGAGTCAGGAGGGCAGGCTTGAGTTCAGGAAAGTGGAGGAAAAAGGGTGGCACTTGTGGTCTGGAGAAGTTAGTCCAGAGCAGGTTACACGCCTGAGTCACGGGCGTGACCCAGGGGCGTGATAGAAGGTACTCGAGTAGCTTCCGAGGATACTCGAGTAGTTCTCAAAATACTCGATTAAATTGGGTTATACGCCCTGGGTCACGGGCGTGACCCAGGTGCGTGACTGAAGGTACTCGAGTAGCTCCCGAGGTTACTCGAGTAGTTTTCAAAATACTCGAGTAAATTGGGTTACACGCCCTGGGTCATGGGCGTGACCCAGGGCCGTGACTTTAGGTACTCGAGTAGGTGCCCAAGGTACTCGATTAGGTGGGTGGTTCTCGAGAGGGAGGGTTACACGCCCTATGTCACGGGCATGACCATGGGCGTGATCATGGGCGTGACCTCCGCTCGACGATTTTAAGTGAGTTCGATGAATTCTCGATAGTTGAGTTCGACGATTTTTGTGTCACGCCCCATGTTATGGGCGTGACTTTACTGACACGGGCGTGTACGTCCTTTTCGCCATTATAGATCGAACCGACAACGTAACCGCCTGTAACGCTTCGCCCGAGCGGGACACGGGTAAGGACACGGGCGTGTCCCTACCATGTCATATTATATATATAAGGAACAGTGGAAAAACCCTAGCCATTTCACTCCTCTTTCCAGCCGTATTTTTCTGAGAGAAGTCCTGTGGAGAAGGAGAGTTTACTGGAGGAAGATCTAGGTAAGGAGATCCGTCATCGCCGTAGAGGAGAGGATGCCGCCGCGAAGAATCACAAGATCTATGACCGGAAATGTAACCGCTGGAAATGAGATGAGTTTCCTACCCTCTACCTTTGTGGTAGATCTATAGTTATTTTCTTAGGCGAGACATCGACTCAAGAGAGTCTTGATAGCGAGGAGGAGTTTTCTAGGAAAGGCCATGCTAGGACTTGTGTCCTAGGTTTTAGATCTCTTCAACCACTCACTTCTTCTAAGTGATGATAGGGGATGGTTTCATGAAGGGTATTGGCCTCTTGAGGTTGAATAAGAGAGGAGGTTTTCTGGAATGACTTGGGAAGATCGCCTTGAGGAGGAAGATGAAGCGATGTCGTTCATTCCGCCTTAAGATGCGTGCAGAATCTGTATTCTGCGCGCAGAGAACTTCGTGGCCATTTTAGGTGTGATATGGACAGATCTGGGCTTTCGGCTAAACATAAAAGTTGAAGCCCTTGAAAATACCTTTCCAACGAATGGTTACGCGACTTCAGGCGAAGTTTGTAGCCACGGTAAATCCTGGACGAAAATGACATCTGATAAATCCTGCATGCAGAATTGTGTTCTGTGCGCAGCGGACTTTGAAGCCAAATTCAAATAGGATACATTCAAGTCTGGTTGTGGGCCGAATATGAAAGTTGTAACCCATGACAAGACCTTTCCATCGAGGGGTTATACGTCTTCATCAGATTCTTGTAGCCTCGGGAATCTCCGGTTGAAGTTGCTGCCCAGATTCAATCTACACTTAAAATTCTAGGTTTTATATAACAGCGATTTGGGTTTGGTGGAATCGATGTTGCAAATTAGCTTGAGGTTTTTGATGAAATAATTCATAATTAACCACCGTAATGCTATGAATGATGAATCTTGTTAATTATATTTCATACAACTAATTGTGAAGCAACGTTATTGAATGAATTGACTTGATAGAATTTGGTGAGTTGTTATAGATGCATATCTTGTTATATCATGTTGGAAGCAGATTTCTTACAATCGAATTGTGATGCAAGATTACTTGACCGAAATGACTTGATAGAAATTGGTATATTATCATATGCGCATCATATATGTATTATGTTGGGATCACTTGGAATGTCATATGGGATGATAAGTTATGGTCAGGTGTATGTTTGATTGATGAATGAAACTTAGTAGTCCAATACTTAGAGTGTCGGCTCCCTACGGGTAGTATTGGGAAGGGATGTAAGTGCGGTGTTGACCGTCGCAAGCTTGGATAGCTTGAGATCAGACAAACGGACGGTTGGGCTTGGTCCTCGGTGTTCACGTCCTGGGGCTCCTTCCATGCCAGGTGGATGGTTGGGCTTGGTCCTCGTGCCTTCTTCCGAGGCTCCTTCCATGCCACGATGATGTGGAATTTGCATGTGGTGTGAGACAACACGCGGTGTCGTAATCCTGGGTTAAGGATAGTGTGGCAGGTCTACGGGCTCTCCAGTCGTCACACCGACGGGAGTCAACAGTTAGACTTTGTGCAGTTGGGCTTGGTCCTCGGTGTTCATGTCTCGGGGCTCCTTCCGTGCCAGGTGAACGGTTGGGCTTAGTCCTCGTGCTCACTCTAAGGCTCCTTCCGGGTCACACAAGGTCAGTTCGGGGCTTGGTCCTCGATGCACATCTACCCGAGGCTCCCGCTGGGCCATAGTACGCATGGGCTCCGCTATTGTGTTCTTAGCGTTGAGGCGTACGGAGGCCTAGGTGAAGTAGTGTGGATACCCGCCTAGTAGTAGAAGTGCCCGTTCTACTGTCACTGCCTGGCCACGGCGGCTGATGCCTGAGAGGTTAGCTACCTGCTCGAAAAGTGGGAACTATAGTCTGTGTCGACATAGCAATTCTTTGTGTGTGATCATGGGTGAGTCATTGCATAGTATACATAGCATTTCATAACATTGCACAACAAGATCCTCATTGTATAAGTTTGTATGGGCACTCTTATACGATGAGTTACTTTATGCAAATCGACCCTTAACTTATAAGCTTGTATGGGCATCCTTATAAGTTAAGTTACTTACCTGCTGTAGTTTTCTTACATTTGATGTTATACTAGCTCTTGTAGAATTGTTAGTTTATACATTGATAGCTCTTGTAGAACTGCTAGTTTATACATTGATACGCATGTACCTTGCCACCTGCTTGCACCTTTTATACTTATATATATTGTACTATTGATCCTTTTTTCCCCGCCCGGTGCCGAGGAGTCGCCGGGGTAGCGGATGTGAAACCACTTAGTCGTTTCGACTAACGGTTGCTACGTCTTCTTTTTTTAGGAGGCCACCTCGCAGGTAGAGCAGCCGCAGACTACGCAGCAGGACAGCCAGGCCAGGACGACGGGGCCTGAAGTGATGGTGTCGTCGTTACCGTCGGTTACTGATGTTAGTATTTTGATACTCTGATGTAGCCCGTTTGGGCGATGTTTATGTAACGCCCCGAAACTCAAAGGAGCAAAGGGGGACGTTTTGGGCCAGTTTGGGTTCTGGCAGAAGGCACACGGCCTGGGACACAGACGTGTCCCAGGGCGTGTCAAGCGTGTGTCGACACTTAGCTGCGAAGTCGTCGAGTTATACTCGATGATTCGTCGAGAATGGGCACACGGCCTGCGACACGGGCGTGTCGCAGGGCGTGTCGACCCGTGTCGACACTTAGCCGTGAAATCATCGAGTTATACTCGACGATTCGTCGAGAATGGGCACACGGCCTGCAACACGGGCGTGTCGCAGGGCGTGTCGACCCGTGTCGACGATCGTCCCGGGGAGTCGTCGAGATTCACTCGACGATCGTCGAGACAAGGAACACGGCCTAGGACACGGGCGTGTCCAAGGCCGTGTCATCAAGTCGTCGATCTACACGCGACGAAATGTCGAGACCTTGTACATGGCCTGGGGCCCAGGCGTGTCAAGGTGACACGGGCAAGGACACGGGCGTGTCCTAGGACCCGTGCAGTGCTCGGGTTGAAAACGGGGGAAAAATCATGGGGTACACGGCCGGCTACACGGCCGTGTCAGCTGGAACACGGGCGTGTCAGATCGAACACGGGCGTGTTCGATACCCGTGTGAGGGTCCAGGAGATTCGATTTTGACGGCGAATGCGGCACACGGCCCTGGACACGGGCGTGTGCCAGGCCGTGTTCGGTCCAGATTGGGCATTTCAGCCCCGAATCAAAGCCGTTCGTTTTCTTAGGTTGAGATCCAATGGCTGGGGATGGTTCCTGAGAGGATATACCCGGGTTTGACTTAGAAAAATCCATTCTTACTTACCTTTTCATCTCTCCAAGTCCTTGGAGAAAGGGGAAAAGCCATTGGAGGAAGAGGAGCTAGATCCGCCATTGGAGGAGCTTCGGAGCTCCGAATCGCAAGCCGACTCCGGATCCACGGAGGCAACGCAAGTGCGGTGATTTCTATCTGATTACTTTTCGATGGCGCCAAAGAGGAACTCAAGGGTAACGATCCTCATCTTGAGCATGAATCACTCCTTTTCTTAACATAGGAAGCCCGCTCTCGCAAGTTTGCGGAGAGTTGGAGGCGTTCCTTCGGGTAGATATGTAAAGTCCCCGTTGTTTAGAGTCCGTATGCGAGAACGGACGTAGGCATTTTGTGTGAAGCCTACCCGGACATGTTAGTCTGGATCGGTGATGTTGCATTGCATAAGGCCGGAGAAGACTCCGTGCTATTGGGTGTTTTTCGGGTTTTCTACGCAGTAGATTACAGCAGGGAGCCTTGGGGACTAACCCAAAGGTGCACCCGGAAAACTGGGCGGATACGAGATCTTGCCAACTTGGTGGCCTGAGAGCCAACTCGAACATAACTGGGTTATGTGTCTTGCGGTAGAATGGGACTCGGTGGAAGTTTGACCCGCGCAAATGGCTTAAATTGTCGTTGCGATGTGAGCACGGGTTAGATGGAACCGTACCCGCTTTATGTCGTTCGGTTAGAGAGACCTAAGGTTACGTGGCACTCGCCGTTGGCATAGATGAGAGTCTTCGGCGGTCAATGGCTTAAACTGTCGTGACCCAGGCCAGGAAGACAAATTGCTCATAGGTTTGGCCGTCTAAGTGGCGGTGGTGAGTCCGGAATGTTAATGGCTTTCATTGACGTAACATCGACCGGTTCACCGAGAATGTGCCCTGAGTGCACGGGACGTGTGGCCGTATGAGCCAACGTCTGTGATGAAATGGCTATGGTTATATGCATTGCTCGCTTGTGCTAATGAAATGCAGGGAAGGAGCATCGCCGCCCCGAGTTGGGGGCGGGATCGTTATAATTTGGTCAGCATTGCTGACCGTTGCCTTGTTTTGCCACCGTGCGGTGGTTTGTTGCTTGCAGGTGCAGCTGGACCAAGCGGTCAATAGCGGGCTAAAGCCCTTTTTGCGAAGCTGGCCCTCGAAGGCCCAAGTGGAAATGTTTTCTGTTTTATTCATGTATGACCGGCCTGCGTTCCGAGGTTTGTAAATCATGTATTATTCAAGTGAAACATTCTGTAAGGCCTTAAGGCCGATTTTGGGTATTTTGTATACATTCCTAATTATGTACTAGTGGACATTGGTGCTCTAATGCTGGGTTCTTATTTACAACTTTTATAAACTGCTTCCGCTAGAATGCTCTGTGTAGGACGTTGAGATTGGTTGGATGGTTTCCATACGTGACCACCCGGTCTGTCTGTGGTATATGGCGTCGGGCCCCGGCCGGACCTACTGCTATATACTATGCGACGGATAGGGGGTGTTACAATTTGGTATCAGACTACTGGTTTTGGTCGGGCTTAAACTGAATTCGTGGCCGAATTACTTTTAAGGGGTGGTGAGCACATTGCGTGCGTCATCGTTATAATGGTAAAAGAACCCATGAATGTCCACTTAGGAATGAAAATACTCGTGTTTGAAGAACCTGCGTGTTCCTATAATTGCTGTTTGCAATGTTATGTGGTCGCTTAACGGTGTTTTGTACCACTATAGGTGACCAGAAGTGGTGTTGGGCCGTCAGAACGCCGAGTTTCTGAGGCTAGTAGCGCACCGGATGTTGCTCCTGCAACACCTCTGTCGGCTGAAAATATACGATTGGTTGCTGAAGCGGTGTTGGCCGTGATAAATGCGCAGCCTGGAAGGCAAGCGCAGCAGCCCGCTCCTGTGATGGAGCAAGTACCTCTGCAAGAGGCTGAGCCGAGGAGGGTGGAGCAAGTGGTTGCGGAACCGATAGTGCCAAGGAGGGCAACTGAGAGGCAGTTGAAGCATGTAATGAGCTTTAACCCTCCGTTATTCTCGGGGTTGGGAACCCCATCTCAGGCTGAAGACTGGCTCTCTAGGGTGAAGAGAGTCATGACGGCGACGGAGACGGAGGAGTGGCAAATGACCACCATCGCAACGTTCCTGCTAGACGGTGAAGCAAAGATGTGGTGGGAAGGATTGGAGCTGCATCTTTTGAGAGCTAGACAACTGATAGACGTTCCGATGGAAGAGTTCTCGGGATTGTTCTTAGCAAGATACCTCCCTTCTACTCAGAGGATTTCAATGGAGAATGAGTTCCTGAAGTTGGTGCAGGGTGAGAGGAGCGTGGATGAATATCTCCACGAGTTTACGCGGTTGAGTTGTTATGCTAACTCCACCATCATGGATGAGGAGCGCAAGACTAATCGTTTTTATGAAGGCTTGAGGGATGAGCTGAGACTATTACTGTCGGGGCCGATGACGCAGGGTTTCTTAACCTTGGTCAATACTGCCCGGTCCTTGGAGAAGGACATGAAGAGCGTGCAAGCGAAGAAAAGCTTGAGTGAAAAGAAATCTGAGTTCAGAGTGCCGACTACTTCAAAGTCCGGCTATCGGAGGGCTTTCAAGAAGCATAGGACTTCGGGTCCAGCTCCTTCTGGCGCTTCTGGGGCGACTACGGGTCGGACCCCGGGTGCGTGCTTTACGTGTGGAAAGACGGGGCATTTCGCCCGTGATTGTTGGAGCGGACGTCCTAAGTCCGAGAGGAGGCCAGGAGCTACCTATGAAGAGAAGGGTAAGGCTGTGGAGTCGACCGCTTCCCACTATGCTCCGACCCAACCAAGGGTCTACAATCTTGGCCAACAGGAGGCCATTAAACAAGCTGATGTGGTGACAGGTACGGTTTAATTTATAGCAAGTCCATTTCTTTATATGCTTGTTATGCACATGTTACCTTACCACTACTTGTTTAGGATTCGTATTGATTTGTGAAAATCCGGCACGAGCACTCTTCGATACGGGAGCTTCACACTCCTTCTTGTCCGAAGGATTTATATCACGCATCGGAGTCCCTTCTTCGATGGCGAAGGATAAGTTGGATGTGTTGTTGCCCAATGGGTGTTCGATGCGAGCGGTTAGGATCTGCGATGTTAAGATTCGTATTGGGGAGCAGGAGTTCGACCTGCGGGCGTCTTTACTTCCGTTAGAGGAGTTCGACGTCATATTTGGCATGGACTGGCTCTCGGAGCAGCAGGCCCATATAGATTGCGGTAGCAAGGAAGTCAAGCTGGGAGCGAGTCGTAAGACGACTTTTACGGGCTTAAAGGGGTCGAGCAAGACGTTGATGTCTGCTCTTCAGGTGGTGAAGGCGGTTCGTGCCGGAGCAGAACTGTTCTTTACACTAGTGGAGGTTGTAAAGCCGAAGCCCGCTTTGGATTGTATTTCAGTGGAATTGGAATACCCTGATGTGTTCCCCGCAGATCTTCCTGGAGCCCCGCCTCAACGGGAGATAGATGTTACGATCGAGCTAGTGCCAGGTGCAAAGCCTGTGTCACGATCTCCGTATCGGCTATCGCCTAAGGAAATGGCGGAGCTGAAAGTTCAACTGCAAGAGTTGTTGGAGCAAGGGTATGTGCGCCCGAGTTCTTCGCCTTGGAGCGCACCGGTCCTCTTTGTTAAGAAGAAGGATGGAAGCTTGAGATTGTGTATTGATTATCGGGAGCTAAACAAGCTGACTGAGAAGAACAAGTACCCGATCCCTAGGATTGATGATCTCTTTGATCAGTTAGTCGGGTCGACGGTGTACTCGAAGTTAGATCTCAAGTCTGGGTACTATCAGCTGCGGATAAGGGAGAGTGATATCCCGAAGACAGCGTTTAGTACGAGATACGGGCATTATGAGTTTACGGTCATGCCGTTTGGGCTGACTAATGCGCCGTCAGTATTCATGGATTTGATGAACAGGACGTTCAGGGAGTACTTGGACCATTTCGTGATCGTCTTCATCGACGATATTTTGGTGTACTCTCAAAGTGAGGAAGATCACTTCAAGCATCTTCATTTGGTGTTGGAGACGCTAAGGAGAAACCAGTTGTATGCCAAGTTCTCGAAGTGCGAGTTTTGGCTATCCTCAGTGGCGTTCCTCGGGCATATAGTGAGTGGAGAGGGTATTGCTGTGGATCTGGCGAAGATTGTTGCAATACGGGAGTAGCCTGAGCTTGCTACGGTAACAGAAGTCCGGAGCTTTTTGGGGCTTGCCGGCTATTATAGGCGCTTCGTAGAGAACCTCTCACTACTTTGACGAGGAAGGAGCATAAGTTCGTTTGGACGCCGGAGTGCGCGCGAGCTTTTGAGGAACTGAAGTGTCGGTTGACCACGGCGCCTGTGCTGAGTTCGCCATGTGGAACCGAAGGCTATGAGATATATAGCGATGCTTCGGGCAGCGGTTTGGGTTGCGTGCTACTGCAGCACGGAAGCGTGATAGCTTATGGCTCGAGACAGCTAAAAGTGCACGAGAGGAATTATCCGGTCCATGACTTGGAGTTAGCGGCCGTGATTTTTGCCTTGAAGCTGTGGAGACACTATTTGTACGGTGTGAAGATTGATATCTACACCGATCACAAGAGCCTAAAGTACCTGATAGATCAGAAGGATCTGAATATGCGGCAGCGTAGGTGGATGGAGTTCCTGGGGGACTATACATTCAAGATCCACTACGTGCCTGGAAAAGGGAATGCGGTTAAGGACGCGTTGAGTCGCCGAGCCGCAGCTCAAGCAAATTGGCTATCAGTGCATGATGAGCGGTTGGTGCAGGAGTTGGAGGCGCTGGAGATTGTTTGTGTGGACAGACAAGCAAGTGCTGAAGCAGTTCTGAATTGGACTGAAGTCCAATATGACCTGGCTGATCGTATTCGGCAGGCTTTGGATATGGATGCTCATATGAAGCAGTTCATGATAGAGGCTCTGGATGGGTCAAATTCCCAATTCATCGTGGAGGACGGATTGCTTTGGAAAGACGGTCGTTTGTGCGTCCCAAGTGTGGGCAATTTACGGGTGGAGTTGTTGTACGAGGCGCACCATACCAAGTACTCAATTCACCCGGGGAGCACGAAGATGTACCGTGATATAAAGAAACTATTTTGGTGGCCGGGTTTGAAAAAGGATGTGGCGCTATACGTAGCGAAGTGCCAAACCTGCGCCTTGGTAAAGGCGGAGTGCCAAAAGCCGGGAGGATTCCTTAAGTCCTTGTCTATTCCGAAGTGGAAATTTGACGACATCTCTATGGATTTTGTGCACGGTTTGCCAAGGTCGCAAAAGGGGAATGACGCCATTTGGGTGATCGTGGATCGATTAACGAAGGTGTCGCATTTTATTCCGCATAGGAAGGATGACCCGATGGAGAAGCTGGCAAAGCTATATGTGGATAACATAGTGCGGCTTCATGGTGTGCCCCGCAGCATCGTGAGTGATCGAGATGGGCGGTTCACGTCCAATGATTGGAGGCCGGTGCAGCAAATGTTGGGAACAAAGTTGAAATTCAGCACAGCCTTCCACCCACAAACGGATGGGCAGACCGAGAGGGTCAATAGAACCATGGAAGACATGCTTCGCATGTGTGTCTTGGATTTCGGAAAGCAATGGGAAGACCACCTTTATTTGGTGGAGTTCGCATACAACAACAGCTACCAAGCAAGTATTCAGATGGCGCCCTTCGAGGCCCTATATGGTAGAAGATGTCGCACGTCATTGTCTTGGATAGAAACGGGTGAGTCAAAGTTGTATAAGCGATCGGAAGTAGAGGGTGCTACTTCTTTGGTGAGAACCATTCGGGAGAGTTTGCTTATTGCTCAGGACCGGCAAGTAAAGTACTATAATGCCAAGCACAGGAACGTGGAGTTCACTGTGGGCGATTATGTATACTTAAAGATAAAGCCATTCAAGGGTGTCTCGCGGGTACGGCGATTGAAAAAGCTAAGCCCGAGGTACCTTGGACCGTTCGAGGTTCTGGAGCGAGTTGGAGAAGCGGCCTATAGATTGAAGCTTTCAGTGGAGCTAAGTGGTTTACACGATGTATTCCATATTTCGGTGCTTCGGAAGGCGGTGCAAGAGCCTACGCAAGTGATTGCGGTCGATCAAGTGCCGGTGGAAAGTGGGCTAACGACAAAGGTCAAGCCCGTGCGGATTGAGGACTCGGAGGTCAAGCGGCTACGCAATAAAGAGATCAGGATGGTCAAAGTCCGGTGGGACAATTACGGTCGTGAGGAGCTCTCTTGGGAGCGAGAGCAGACGATGCTTGACGAATATCCGGAGTTGTTCCGCTCAGGTACAAATTTTAGTTTTGTACATGTCTTTCCTTTATTTAATTTCGTGGGCGAAATTCTTTTAAGAGGGGGAGAGTTGTAACACCCCGAAACTCAAAGGAGCAAAGGGGGACGTTTTGGGCCAGTTTGGGTTCTGGCAGAAGGCACACGGCCTGGGACACGGGCGTTTCCCAGGGCGTGTCAAGCGTGTGTCGACACTTAGCCGCGAAGTCGTCGAGTTATACTCGACGATTCGTCGAGAATGGGCACACGGCCTGCGACACGGGCGTGTCGCAGGGCGTGTCAACCCGTGTCGACACTTAGCCGTGAAATCGTCGAGTTATACTCGACGATTCGTCGAGAATGGGCACATGGCCTGCGACACGGGCGTGTCGCAGGGCGTGTCGACCCGTGTCGACGATCGTCCCGGGGAGTCGTCGAGATTCACTCGACGATCGTCGAGACAAGGAACACGGCCTAGGACACGGGCGTGTCCAAGGCCGTGTCATCAAGTCGTCGATCTGCACGCGACGAAATGTTGAGACCTTGTATACGACCTAGGGCCCAGGCGTGTCAAGGTGACACGGGCAAGGATACGGGCGTGTCCTAGGACCCGTGCAGTGCTCGGGTTGAAAACGGGGGAAAAATCATGGGGTACACGGCCGGCTACACGGCCGTGTCAGCTGGAACACGGGCGTGTCAGCTCGAACACGGGCGTGTTCGATACCCGTGTGAGGGTCCAGGAGATTCGATTTTGACGGCGAATGCGGCACACGGCCCTCTACACGGGCGTGTGCCAGGCCGTGTTTGGTCCAGATTGGGCATTTCAGCCCCGAATCAAAGCCGTTCGTTTTCTTAGGTTGAGATCCAACGGCTGGGGATGGTTCCTGAGAGGATATACCCGGGTTTGACTTAGAAAAATCCATTCTTACTTACCTTTTCATCTCTCCAAGTCCTTGGAGAAAGGGGAAAAGCCATTGGAGGAAGAGGAGCTAGATCCGCCATTGGAGGAGCTTCGGAGCTCCGAATCGCAAGCCGACTCCGGATCCACGGAGGCAACGCAAGTGCGGTGATTTCTATCCGATTACTTTTCGATGGCGCCAAAGAGGAACTCAAGGGTAACGATCCTCATCTTGAGCATGAATCGCTCCTTTTCTTAGCATAGGAAGCCCGCTCTCGCAAGTTTGCGGAGAGTTGGAGGCGTTCCTTCGGGTAGATATGTAAAGTCCCCGTTGTTTAGAGTCCGTATGCGAGAACGGACGTAGGCATTTTGTGTGAAGCCTACCCGGACATGTTAGTCTGGATCGGTGATGTTGCATTGTATAAGGCCGGAGCAGACTCCGTGTTATTGGGTGTTTTTCGGGTTTTCTACGCGGTAGATTGCAGCAGGGAGCCTTGGGGACTAACCCAAAGGTGCACCCGGAAAACTGGGCGGATACGAGATCTTGCCAACTTGGTGGCCTGAGAGCCAACTCGAACATAACTGGGTTATGTGTCTTGCGGTAGAATGGGACTCGGTGGAAGTTTGACCCGCGCAAATGGCTTAAATTGTCGTTGCGATGTGAGCACGGGTTAGATGGAACCGTACCCGCTTTATGTCGTTCGGTTAGAGAGACCTAAGGTTACGTGGCACTCGCCGTTTGCATAGATGGGAGTCTTCGGCGGTCAATGGCTTAAACTGTCGTGACCCAGGCCAGGAAGACAAATTGCTCATAGGTTTGGCCGTCTAAGTGGCGGTGGTGAGTTCGGAATGTTAATGGCTTTAATTGACGTAACATCGACCGGTTCACCGAGAATGTGCCCTGAGTGCACGGGACGTGTGGCCGTATGAGCCAACGTCTGTGATGAAATGGCTATGGTTATATGCATTGCTCGCTTGTGCTAATGAAATGCAGGGAAGGAGCATCGCCGCCCCGAGTTGCGGGCGGGATCATTATAATTTGGTCAGCATTGCTGACCGTTGCCTTGTTTTGCCACCGTGCGGTGGTTTGTTGCTTGCAGGTGCAGCTGGACCAAGCGGTCAATAGCGGGCTAAAGCCCTTTTTGCGAAGCTGGCCCTCGAAGGCCCAAGTGGAAATGTTTTCTGTTTTATTCATGTATGACCGGCCTGCGTGCCGAGGTTTGTAAATCATGTATTATTCAAGTGAAACATTCTGTAAGGCCTTAAGGCCGATTTTGGGTATTTTGTATACATTCCTAATTATGTACTAGTGGACATTCGTGCTCTAATGCTGGGTTCTTATTTACAACTTTTATAAACTGCTTCCGCTAGAATGCTCTGTGTAGGACGTTGAGATTGGTTGGATGGTTTCCATACGTGACCACCCGGTCTGTCTGTGGTATATGGCGTCGGGCCCGGCCGGACCTACTGCTATATACTATGCGACGGATAGGGGGTGTTACAGTTTAGCTGTACTCTGATATACTCTAGAAGCATGTTTTAGCTTCTCCTTTATTGATCTATTTGGTCTATATGCTTAATGTGGATTTGACTTCTCTTACTTCTTATACTTGGTTGGGTTGGCATGTATTATTGATATTGTTGTAGCTGGCGGAATAGGCGACTTGTGGTACAGGTTAGCCGTGTGCTAATGCTGCCGCAAAACGGCTGTTTCGGGCATAAGACCCCCCATCGTGCCATGTTTTGGGATCCGGGAGGGGGGTCTTACACTAAAGGTCTGTGTACACAGAGTCGAGTGGGTGAGTTGCACTTGCATGTTCACATCATGGCATAATTGTATTACATAGCATAATCATTGCATATAACCTGACACCTATTCTATAAGTGGTATGAGACGCTCTATACAATAGTCCCTGCAAGACAACGCCTTAGTTTATAAGTTCGCACAAGCGTGATTATAAGTTAAAGGTTTTATTTGATATTATTGTTGGGTTTCTCTATGAGGATGGCACAACGCTTGTGCACGCAGCGGAAAAATAAACATCAAGAAAAAACCCAAAGAGATGTGGATCGGGCTATGAACGTTGAATCAAGAAGTTAGCAAAAGCTAGGCAAAAATTACCTCGGTGGCATTGAGTCACAACTCAATGGAGATGCTCCAAACTTTATCTGCTTGCTAGTGGCGAGTTCTACGTGGAATAGTGTCCACGTTTCAGCAGAAGTCCACACGAGCGGGAGAACGCCGAGCTTTCCGTCGCACGGAAGATCGGGAAGGAGAAGACCGCACCTCGGCTATTCCACGGACTGCTAGGTCCGCGCCAGGAAGAGCAGCACCAGCGACAGTCGCTGGAGAAGAGGCGGTCGACGGAGCGAACACGGCGGCGGAACTCTTCCGGCGGCGGGAATCGGGATCGGCGGAGCGAACGAGGAACGGAACTCTTCCGTCGGGTTCGATTCGCTACAGGAGAAAATCGCGAGAGAGAGTTCCCGAAAACCCTAAGTGTCCTATTTATACCAAAGGGATAAATAAACCCAGGAAAATCGCTATCCGCAGACCACCCGAAAATAGGGTTCAGAATCGGGGAGTATCAATCGGTGAGAATCGGCGACAATCGGCGAGAATCACTTAGCAGGTTCGGCGAGAATCAGTCGACGAGTATCATACAGGATCGGCGAGAATCAGAGTACAATACTCAACGATTCTCGCCGATCGTCGAGCCGCGCTCGACGATACACAACGATACTCGACGATCGTCGAGCCGCGGTCGACGACAATTGTCGAAGTAGTCGATCGTCAAGAATCAACAATTGATTCTCGACGATTCTCGTCGATCGGCGAGAATCAGAGAGACGATTCTCGCCGATCGGCGGGAATCAGAAGACGATTCTCGACTAATGTCATCGACCCTCGGACGACAATCCCAACCAGCCCTTCAAGGCAACATTTGCCCAACCCGATGATCCTATAGGGCAACACTTTGCCCATAACCCTATTCAGGTCGGTGATTGGTAACCTTTACCAACACAGTCAGTCATCCAACTTCTCCACATCTCTTATGTGCGACCCTGCAGGCTCATATCGCGTTGGTAGTGAGATTACATGCTTGATCACTTCCAGATCACAATGGTAACTCCAACAGACTCCCACTTGATCTCGAAAGTATCAAACCAAAAACCTCACAAACAATGAGCGGCATCTAGCAATGCATCATTGCTCCCCAAGCAATATGAGTTTATAACTCATAAGCCTTTATGACCAATGTATCAGCGTTGTCTTTGTCCCTTTGTCCCTTACATCCGGAAAGAACTAGAGGTATGGACCGTGTCACCCTCGTAATAGCTCAATCCTAGTTTCTTGATCCAGGACGGACTTCCAGAGAATGGTGAGTCCAATATCACATATTGACTCAACCAAGCATGGTCATGCATTTCTCAGTCTAGTTCCATCAAGGGGCCCATGGATGCAACTCCTGTCATACAGGAGGACAAATCCCATATCTGCTCACACACAAACACCCAAATGATTCGTAACATGCCCAACAACCACCCTTATCATCAACCTTTCTCAAGGAAGACTTTAGATGGCATCAAAGCACGCTCTTCCTCACTTGATGAATGCTGTGACTTCAGGTCAAAGGATCACAACACCATTGTCAATTGAGACCTACTCGTGACACGATTGGATGACAATCCACAGAGTAGTCTCAGGTTGGGTCTGTCCAGTACAACTTGTTCACTAATAAGTACCCACGTGATGACTTGATATTACAATATCATGACCTGTGAGAACCAGTCATCAGTCAACACACGTGCTAGTCTTCATGTACCATCATCACCCTTAGCTTCTATGATGATAGTCGACCAGGGACCTTTAAGAATGAAGCTTCAAATAAATCATGGGCTCTCACATTCAAGTCACGTACTTGATGTCCCATGGAAGCGAACATTCTAAGGGTATCTATTATGTTAACATTTAACTATCATATATAGAAAAATTCATAATAAAAGAATTTGCCATTAATTATAAAAGAAAAACTAGGTACGCAGTTCATCATATGAACAAACAGCCAACAAAATACAAGATTACATGCAACTCACAAGATTCTCGCTAGAGTTGATCATTTAGGTATCGTATACCCATCGATCTAGTATGACCATCATGCTTTCTCTACGCGAGAGGCTTTGTCAGCGGATCCGCAATATTTTCCTCAGTCGGCACTCTGCAAATGTTTACATCTCCTCGTTCGACAATCTCACGAATAAGATGAAAACGCCGGATTATGTGCTTGGAGCGCTGATGAGATCTAGGTTCCTTAGATTGTGCAATTGCACCATTGTTATCACAGTAGAGAACTACAGGACCAACAATGCTAGGAACTACATCAAGCTCGCCGATGAATTTCCTAATCCATATAGCCTCCTTTGCCGCATTAGCTGCTGCGATATACTCGGCCTCTGTTGTAGAATCAGCAACTGTCTCTTGCTTGGAACTCTTCCAGCTCACAGCTCCTCCATTCAGGCAAAACACAAAACCTGACTAAGACTTGGAGTCGTCTCGATCAGTTTGGAAGCTAGCATCCGTGTAACCACTTACAACGAGCTCTTCCTCTCCACCATACACCAAGAACACGTCCTTAGTCCTTCTCAAGTACTTCAGGATATTCTTGACTGCAATCCAGTGACACTCACCGGGGTCTGACTGATACCTGCTAGTCATGCTCAAAGCAAAGGAGACATCGGGTCGAGTACATAACATCGCATACATAATTGATCCAATTGCCGAAGCATATGGAATCAACTTCATGCGGTCCTTATCTTCACAAGACTTTGGACACTGGTCCTTAGAGAGATTCACACCATGAGACATGGGCAAAAATCCTTTCTTGGACTCAAGCATGTTGAACCGCTTCAACACCTTTTCGATGTTCGTACTCTGGGTCAAACCCAGCAACTTCTTCGATCTATCTCTATAGATCTTAATACCGAGTATATAAGTCGCTTCACCCAAATCCTTCATTGAAAAGCAGTTCCCTAGGTTGTTCTTAATAACTTTCAGGGTAGGAATGTCATTCTCAATCAACAGTATGTCATCTACATACAATATCAGGAAGAGAACAATGCTCCCACTGATTCGCTTGTAAACACAAGGCTCATCTTCATTCTTGATGAAACCAAACTCTTTGATTTTCTCATCAAAACGAAGATTCCAACTTCGAGAGGCCTGTTTCAGTCCATAAATGGACTTATTCAGCTTGCATATTTTAGTGGCTTCATCTGGGGATACAAAACCCTCGAGTTGTGTCATATACACTTCCTCAAGGAGGTTTCCATTAAGGAAAGCCGTTTTGACATCCATCTGCTAGATCTCGTAGTCATAATACGCAGCAATAGCAAGCAATATCCTAATGGACTTTACCATGGCAACAGGGGAAAAGGTCTCATCATAGTCAATACCATGAATTTGCTTGAAACCCTTAGCCACTAGTCGCCCTTTGAATGTCTGTACATTCCCATCCATGTCGGTCTTCTTCTTGAAGACCCACTTGCACCCTATGGGTTGTACCGCTTCAGGTGGTTCCACCAAGTTCCAAACTTGGTTTGCATACATGGAGTCCATTTCTGATTTCATAGCCTCAAGCCATTTGTCGAAGTCTGGTCCATTCATAGCCTCTTGGTAGGTTGCTGGTTCATCATCATGATCCATAAGCAACACATTACCTATTTGAGACACGAGAAATCCATATCTCTCAGGCTCAAACCTCGGTCTACCAGATCTACGTAGGACTTGTGTTCCCTGAGCAGGTTCTCTAGCTACAACGTCTTGTAGTCCTGTCTCAGAATCCAATTCTGGTTCATTCACTACATGTGGTTCTTGAACTTCTTCAAGCTCTACCTTTTCAGTCTTTCTTGATAAGAACTCTTTCTCCAAGAAGACACCAGTCCTTGCGACAAACACTTTGCCCTCAGATGGTAGGTAAAAGTAATACCCTTTCGTTTCCTTAGGATATCCCACCAGATAACATTTATCCGATTTGGGTTCCAGCTTGTCAGGCATTTGACGTCTCACGTATGCCTCACAGCCCCAAATTTTAATGAACGACATACTAGGACGCTTCCCAGTCCATATCTCATATGGTGTCTTCAGAACCGTTTTAGTTGGAGCGCGATTCAATGTCATTGCAGCAGTCTCTAAAGCAAAACCCCAAAAGGAAACAGGCAAGTCTGCATGACTCATCATCGAACGTACCATGTCTAACAGAGTACGATTTCTCCTCTCAGACACACCATTATGTTGTGGTGTTCTAGGTGGAGTGAGCTGTGATACAATACCACACTCTTTCAGATGATCACGGAACTCATGACTCAGGTATTCGCCACCTCGATCAGATCGGAGTGCTTTAACCCTTTTACCCAACTGGTTTTCTACTTCATTCTTGAACTCTTTGAACTTTTCAAAGGTCTCAGATTTGCACTTCATAAGATACACATATCTGTATCTACTGAAATCATCAGTAAATGTAACAAAGTAGAAATACCCTCCTCTAGCCATGGAACTCATGGGTCCGCATACATCACTATGTACAACACCCAAGAGATCCTCAGCCCTCTCAGTATAACCAGTGAAAGGAGCTTTAGTCATCTTGCCAAACAAACAAGATTCGCATCGCTCAAATGATTCATAATCAAATGAGTCCAAAAGTCCATCTTTATGGAGCTTGGATATGCGCTTCTCGTTGATATGGCCCAAACGACAATGCCAGAGAAAAGTAGGGTTCGAATCATTTGTTCTCAGTCTTTTATTGTTTTCTACATTACAGATCAGATGGTCCAAGTTCAAAATGTAAAGACCATTAAACAATTGGGCTACAGCATAACAAACATCATTCTTAAATATAGAACAACAATTGTTCTTAATTATAAAAGAAAATCCAATCATGTCCAAACATGAAATAGATATAATGTTTCTAGTTATCGCCGGAACAAAATAACAGTTATCTAGTTCTATTACAAGCCCACTGGGCAAAGAAAGACGGTAAACTCCTACGGCTACAGCAGCAACTCTTGCTCCATTGCCGACGCAGAGGTCCACCTCCCCTTTACTCAGCAATCTTCTCCTTCCCAGTTCCTGCACATTTGTACAAATGTGAGAACCACATCCGGTATCCAATACCCAAGATGAAGGAGCAGAAAGGTTTATCTCTATAACGTAGATATTAGAAGCGGAAGTCATACCTCCCCTCAATTTCTGCAGACCCTCAATATACGAAGGACAGTTCCTCCGCCAATGACCAGCCTTGCCACAGTGGTGGAATTTCCCATACTTCACCGTGCTCTTCTTTTTCATCAGTGCTGAAGACTTGGGCTCAAGATATGACTTAGGTCCTACCTTCGTCTTCTTGGAGCCCTTGGCTTTGCCCTTGCACTTATGCACCATCAGTATGGGGCTGGCAGGCTTGGCCTTCTTCATATTGATTTCGGCAGTTCTCAACATGCCTAGGAGTTCGGGAAGTGTCTTGTCTATCTCGTTCATGTTGTAGTTCAAGACGAACTGCTCATAACTGTCCGGCAACGATTGCAGGATCAGATCCGTGGCCAACTCTTGACCACGAGGAAAACCCAGCATTTCAAGGTTCTCTATATACCCAATCATCTTGAGTACGTGAGTCCCTACTGAGTCTCGAACTCCCATCTTGCACTGAAACAACGCTTTCGTGATGTCGAACCTCTCTTGACGAGCCTGTGCTTGAAACATTTTCTTGAGATGCTCGTCAATCTCCTTGCACCCCATGTTCTCATGTTGCTTCTGAAGCTCAGAGTTCATGGTGGCAAGCATAAGGCACTCGACATCCAAAGCATCGTCAGTATACTTCTTATAAGTATCTTTCTCAGCACGGGAAGAGTTCTCGGTCGGCACCTCGGGGGCTTCTTCTTCCAAGACATAGAGCTTTCGCACTTGCCTGAGAACAATTCTCAGGTTCCTATACCAGTCCATGTAATTTGTCCCACTGAGCTTATCCTTCTCAAGGATGGCTCTCAGAGACAACGTGGAGTGCGCAACGCTTGCCATGGAATTCTACAAGAATTTATGCAGAATAAAATCAGTACCTAAATTTCAATTACAATTTATTCTAATTAGGACTTCAATTAAAATACTCCCACTATTTTATTCGAAATGATAGCCCTCACTAACAATTCGGAGAGTTCATGCGAGCTACTCACTTAGTGGACAAGATCCGTATTTCACCAACACTATGAGTCCGCTTTGGCGTTCCTCTCACGATGCGGTTATTTAGGTAGGCAACGCTTGCCAATTGCATCCTCATGCAATTCTTGTATGGTTGGTGAATAACTCCTTATTCGCATCCATCATATGGTGCATGTCAACCCTATGCCTCTAGGCACTCAACCTTTGAGGTCACCTAGTTAAGCTGGACCCGATGTCGACAGTGGGATATCACAATTATCCGC
This sequence comes from Platanthera guangdongensis, assembly GCA_039583875.1. Lineage (NCBI taxonomy): Eukaryota > Viridiplantae > Streptophyta > Magnoliopsida > Asparagales > Orchidaceae > Platanthera > Platanthera guangdongensis. Next base: position 161,679,616 of record CM077158.1, read on the forward strand.
TCGCACCCTTACCAAGATAGATTAATGCACCTTGCTTTGGCAAGCCCACACTTCATCGATCGAGGCAGGAAGAGTGTCATCCATCGGAAGGCATCCGAACACTTAATATTGAATGAAGGGATTTCAAATATAGGTTAACAATTAACCATGATCAACATTTGATCGACGTGCACATCCAAAGAAAAACAATTCTTCTAAAACCACATGCATCCCTTATGTGCACATCCTGACACCATCAACATTTGATAGAAGGAAGGGCTAAATCTGAACATCCGGAAATTTCCAAATCCTCAGATTTACATGCATTGGACAAAGGCAAAGACAGCTCAACTTAAAGCAGTAGACAAGCTCATCTCTCTTTGTTGGATTCAAAATCCAAAACAAAATCGAGGGATGGTTACTGCTAAGGAGATCACAATTTCTAACACTTAGAAATCCACCGAAATTCCAATCGTTCTTGGCGAGGAGACCAAGACTAAATCTAGACATTTAGAACACTTCTAAATCCCTAGGTTTGCACGCACTGGAATAACAAACTTCCAAAACAACGATCATGGCCGCAACCTCGCTTTGATACCACTGTTGGGTTTCTCTATGAGGATGGCACAACGCTTGTGCATGCAGCGGAAAAATAAACATCAAGAAAAAACCCAAAGAGATGTGGATCGGGCTATGAACGTTGAATCAAGAAGTTAGCAAAAGCTAGGCAAAAATTACCTCGGTGGCGTTGAGTCACAACTCAACGGAGATGCTCCAAACTTTATCTGCTTGCTAGTGGCGAGTTATACGTGGAATAGTGTCCACATTTCAGCAGAAGTCCACACGAGCGGGAGAACGCCGAGCTTTCCGTCGCACGGAAGATCGGGAAGGAGAAGACCGCACCTCGGCTATTCCACGGACTGCTAGGTCCGCGCCAGGAAGTGCAGCACCAGCGACAGTCGCTGGAGAAGAGGCGGTCGACGGAGCGAACACGGCGGCGGAACTCTTTCGGCGGCGGGAATCGGGATCGGCAGAGCGAACGAGGAACGAAACTCTTCCGTCGGGTTTGATTCGCTACAGGAGAAAATCGCGAGAGAGAGTTCCCGAAAACCCTAAGTGTCCTATTTATACCAAAGGGATAAATAAACCCAGGAAAATCGCTATCCGCAGACCACCCGAAAATAGGGTTCAGAATCGGCGAGTATCAATCGGTGAGAATCGGCGACAATCGGCGAGAATCACTGAGCAGGTTCGGCGAGAATCAGTCGACGAGTATCATACAGGATCGGCGAGAATCAGAGTACAATACTCAACGATTCTCGCCGATCGTCGAGCCGCGCTCGGCGATACACAACGATACTCGACGATCGTCGAGCCGCGGTCGACGACAATTGTCGAAGTAATCGATCGTCGAGAATCAACAATTGATTCTCGACGATTCTCGTCGATCGGCGAGAATCAGAGAGACGATTCTCGCCGATCGGCGGGAATCAGAAGACGATTCTCGACTAATGTCATCGACCCTCGGACGACAATCCCAACCAGCCCTTCAACGCAACATTTGCCCAACCCGATGATCCTATAAGGCAACACTTTGCCCATAACCCTATTCAGGTCGGTGATTGGTAACCTTTACCAACACAGTCAGTCATCCAACTTCTCCACATCTCTTATGTGCGACCCTGCAGGCTCATATCGCGTTGGCAGTGAGATTACATGCTTGATCACTTCTAGATCACAATGGTAAATCCAACAATTATATATTATGCTTGCTAGAAAACCGACACCCTATCGTATAAATTGGTATGGAACTTTCTATACGATAGGAGCCCTGCAAAAGTTCCCTTAGCTTATGTGTTTTCATATAAGTTAAGGTTACATTCTCATTCAGTTTTTCATACCTATTTTGTTGTCATACATACTGTAGAACTGCTAGATTAGTTCCACTGCCACCTGCTTATTTGTTATTCTCCACCTTCATGTCCTCTCCTTTCCTTCTCCCCTCTCGGTGCCTAGGGGCCATGGGGGGAGGGGCGGGGGATGATAGGACTTAATCTTTTAGACTAACGTTTTTTGAACCACATCATTTTAGGGGACCGTGGAGCCTAGCATAGAGGAGCAGCCCCGGAGGACGATACGCATGGAGATGGGCCAGTCTAGTACCGAAGTTTAGATGACAGGGACTGTAAGCCCTGATCATTATAAGTTATAGTATTTGCTTCCGCATTGAGAGATTTGTAGTGAAGACATGATGTACTGGGCATGAGCCCAAGATCTTATATTTCTGTGTATCTGTGGACACTCCCTTCGTGGAGATTATTTACATATATATGTGATTTTTGTGGACATGTTTTATTATTTTGCTACAGTTGTGATCGATTTGGCCGGCAGGATCGGCGTTTTGTAGTGATGACCTTCCCGAGTGTGAAGGTGTCACCACAAAGTGGCGGTTCTGGGTATAAGACCCCGGTGTTTTAAAAAGAAAAAGGGGGGGGGGTGGTCTTACAAGTGGTATCAGAGGGAATCTCAATCGATAAGTAGCAGTCCACAACCCCTGGGTCACCCCCGCACGGGTTTAGTTTGGTGACAAACTAAGCAGCGGAGGCAGTGGTGTGCCCATATGGGGGATCACATGTAAATCGTCCACTTTTTAGGGTTGAGTCAATTACTTACTGATGGCTTTGAAGTTGATCCACACATTAGAAAAGATGTAGATATCCTTTGTGTCCGAGATCACCCTAAGCTGTATCGGGAGTACCTAGCGTCTTTAATTGCCCTAGATGACATTAGAGACCAAGTCAGAGATGGGCAGAGGCAGGATGCCCAGCCAGAGCCGGCATTCCATGCCTTAGAAGCAGGCACTACTGAGGATTACACGTTAACAGATGGTCTAGTGTGTTTCAGAGGGCGAGTGTACATACCATAGGGAGGCCAGGTCCAAGAGGATATTATGATGGAGGCCCACTACAGTCTGTATTCTATACACCCGGGGATCACCAAGATGACGGCAAAATTGAAGAAGATGATGTTCTGGACGGGGATGACGAAGGACATTACAAACTTCATGACACATTGCAAGGCATGCCAGTTGGTGAAGGCAGAGTGTAGGAACCTCGCAGGACTGTTGCAGCCACTCCCAGTGCCGGAGTGGAAGTTCGACGACATCGCGATGGACTTTATCCATGGGCTTCCCCGATCACGGACGGGGAACGATTCGATCTAGGTGATCATCGACCGGCTGACGAAGGTAGCTAGATTTATCCTGATCAGGAAGGATGACTCCGTTGGTGTATTGGTTCGAAAGTTCGTGGAGTAGTTCATCCGTTATCATGGAGTACCCAGGTCAATTGTGTCGGACCGGGATGGACAGTTTACATCTAGAGAGTGGAGATCAGTACAGACTTACTTAGGCATGCGGCTGACCTTCATCACAGCATTTCATCCCCAGACGTATGGGCAGACGGAACGCACCAACCAGACATTGGAGAACCTCCTAAGGCTATGCATTGTGGATCGAAACGAACCTTGGGAGAAGCTTTTACCACTGGTCGAGTTCTCCTATAACAACAGCTACCAGTCCAGCATAGGGATGGCTGATGCAGGGTATATCCTAGAGATTCGTCACGGAGGCCACGATAACGCTTATGACACGATCTACGCTCTCTATTCCGCACACTAACGAAAACGCAGCCACAACAATTATTTTATTTATCGCTCACGCTAACAATACGGATCGCCGTTCCGCAAATAGATCGAATGTTGGCTATAGGCCAAATACTTTCCGGCTAAATGGGATAATCTTGATCCCGAACGAGCTTTGGGGTTGTACCAAAATAGATCCACCAAGAACAAAATGATTCGAAAGATGGTAGGATCTATCCCAACAAAAAGAAAGCGAGGATCGCCGATCCTCTTACGAATCTTTCGGAAATCCAAACGAAAAATACTGATCTATTATTTGATTAACCGCGAAGAAAAACAAATCGGAAAATAACGCAAAAATTCGTCCACCACAAGAACTATCTAGAGAAAGAAAACTCTTGGTAGAAATTTTCGTTACCCCTCTCGGATTTGTAGATCCGTGATGCGTGGATCCACCAAGTTTGATCGCTCCTCCGTTGAAAGTCCACGGGAAGCGCGCTACGGATGATGAACGTGCTAATCTCCTTCACTTCACACCGTGGAGGAAACCCCTATATTCTTCCTTGCAAACAACCTCTCATGCATGGGCCAAAGTATCCTTGGAGAGAGAGGATCTCGGGTGGCCGTGAGCAAGAGGGAGATGAGAGTAGCCGAGCACTAGAGAGAAGGTGGCGGCCGAGAGCACGAGGGAGAGAGGAGATGGCCGAACTCTAGAAGGAAGGAGCCTTGAGGCCGGCGATTTGGAGGAAGGAAGAAAGCGGGGGGGGGGGGGGGGGGCGGCGGCTAGGAGAAGAAGAGAGGGAAAATTAGGGTTGGCAAATTCAAATTTTGATTTCAATTAAAGTCTACCATCAAATGAAAAGTTCAAGGCCTTATATAGGCTTACATCTCAAAGCAAATAACAAGTGGCTAAAAGCACACCACATAAAGAAAATGCAGAAATTAAATAATGTTTTTTTTTAAAAGAGCCATCATGAAACGGCTATTAGCACACCAAAGCTAAAATATCAAATATGAGTCTTGTTGCGAGGGCGAAGCTTGTAACCATGACCGCTACGACGTCGCACGTCCTTTGCCGGCACATGTTCAACATAGTCATTCCCAAGTTGGTCGTCCTGGTGGCCGTCGTCATCACCGTCGCCATCACCGTCGCCATCAATCCTCCGCCGCTCAAAAGGACTCATCTCCGATGAGCGGGCTGAAATATAACGGCGTACGAGGTCCGCGTCAAGAAGATCCACCTGTGCAGTAGAGAGCCAAGAGTCATCCGAAGTCGGACGACCACGCCAACGAACCAAAAACCTGTGAATGTCACCGTCGGGAGTGGGAAACACATCATCCTGCAAAATCCTGTCAGGCAAGAAATTCGTCCGGGGAAACCTCGGAAAAACGATAGGTGAAGCAAAAAAACAAGTTTCATCATCAATAGACGGCATACCTCCCGTAGATTTCGAAGGAGAAAGCGATCCAGAATTGAGCTCACCCCCACCCCATTATATTGTATAGTGGAATTATTAAACGGAGAGACAGACAGTTCAGGTGGTGGAGCAACAAAAAGCGTTAAATTCGAAATGTTAAACACAGGGGAGATTCCCCAGTCAACGGGTAATTCTAACAAATAAGCATTTTCGCCTAATTTCTTCAAAATTCGAAAAGGACCGGCTTTCTTGTTCGCTAATTTTTTTATGGTGCCCGAAGGCATCCGTTCAGGGATAAGATGAACCATAACCAAATTGCCAATGTTCAAGGAGACTGCTCGCCTATGTACGTTAGCATTCGATTGATAGATAGAATATTGCTTAGCTAACGTCTTTCCAATATGCTCATGGAGAGTGTGAACATGTGAAGCGAAGTCCTGTGCAAATTGACTTGACTTAAAAGAAGGCGGTAACAGAACCAAGTCAAGAGGCACTGGCGCCTTATAACCATGCACTATCTCATTCGGAGACAACCCAGTGGACCTGTTCTTAGAATTATTGTACGCTAGTTGAGCATGCGGAAGGATAAGATCCCACGTACCTTTATGTTCGCCCACTAAACAACGGAGTAACCCTCCCAAGCTACGGTTGACAACTTCCGTTTGCCCATCTGTTTGGGGATGATAGGCCGACGAAAACATAAGTTTAGTGCCCATGAGTTTCCAGAGTGTCTTCCAAAAATAACTTGTAAATTTTACATCCCTATCACTCACTATCGTCTTGGGAACACCCCGATGTGCCACGACCTCCTTGAAATACAATTTTGCTACATTTGAAGCATCGTAGGTGTTATTACTAGCGATAAAATAGGTCATTTTGGAGTAACGGTCTACTACGACTAGAATAGAATCGTGACGCCTCAATGTCATGGGTAAACCCAAAATAAAATCCATGCTGACATCTTCCCATGGTACCGATGGAATCGGAAGTGGAGTGTAAAGACCAGCATTGGTCTTGTTTCCCTTTGCTAGTTGACAAATACGACAACTTCCTACGATTTTGTTGACCATGGGTCTGAGGCCCGGCCAAAAGAATTTATCCTCTACGAGTGTTATCGTTTTGTCTCTACCAAAATGTCCGCCTAACCCTCTGCTATGTAATTCCCATATGATAAAATGTCGTAATGACGAGCGGGGAATACATAGTTGCAAATGTTTAAATAAGTATCCATCACAGATATAGTACGTCGAAATTGTGGTAGAGGAATTGTCCTTAGCGGCGAAATAAATTTCCTTAAAGTCTGGGCATTGGACATATTCATCTTTAATCCTCTCAAATCCTATGACTGACACTTCCATGGTAGTTAGTAATAAGGTGACCCTACTTAATGCGTCCGCCACACGATTTAATGTACCCTTCAGATGCTTGATAATGAAAGTGTACTCCTGTAGGTACGAGATGCATTTAGCGTGTCGTGGGCTAATCTTATTTTGAGAATTAACAAATTTGAGGGCCTCATGGTCCGATAATATCACGAATTCTTTTGATATAAGGTAATGTCGCCAATGTTGGAGACAACGAATCACGGCATAGAATTCGCGATCATAATTTGAATAGTTTAACTTTGGGCCGGCTAGTTTCTCGCTAAAATATCCTAGCGGATGTCCCTCTTGACTTAACACTCCTCCGATTCAGATCCCCGATGCGTCGCATGATAGTTCAAACACTTTACTAAAATCCGGTAATCGTAGTAAGGGGGCTTCAGACATCCGTTCCTTAATCGTTTGGAAAGCACTAGTGGCCGCTTTAGTCCAACTAAATTCTCCTTTCTTCATACACTCAGTGATGGGTGCCATAATACTACTAAAATTCCGAATAAATCTTCGGTAAAACGTGGCCAACCCGTGGAAACTTCGAACTTCCCTTATATTCTTGGGTTCCGGACACTCTTTAATTGCTTGAACCTTCTTTGGATCCACATGAATGTCATCTGAACTCACGATGTATCCTAAGAACTCTACGGAAGACACACCGAATGCGCATTGTTTTAGATTAATAAATAAATTCTCTTTGCGCAATGTGGTAAGGATTGTTCTTAGGTGAGTTTCATGATCCCCCAGAGAGATGCTAAACACCAAAATGTCGTCGAAATAGACCACTACAAATTTTCCCATGTAGGGCTTAAAGACTTGTGTCATCAATCGCGAAAACGTACTAGGTCCATTGGTAAGTCCCTCTCCAAGCACTAGACATTCATATAGTCCATCCTTAGACTTAAATGTCGTCTTCCATTCGCCTCCCTCTCGTATTCGTATTTGATGATAACCGCTCTTAAGATCTAATTTGGAGAACACGGCGGCTCCTGATAACATATCTAGTAAATCATCCAAGCGGGGAATGGGGAACCGATACTTGATAGTTATTTTTTTATAGCCCGATAATCGACACATAATCGCCACGTTTTATCTTTCTTCGGGACTAACAAGGCAGGGACGGCACAAGGACTTTTACTATGACGTATAAATCCTTTCGCTAACAAATCTGAAATTAATTTTTGCAACTCCTCATGTGAGGAGGGGTTGAGGCGGTAATGGGGCTGATTCGGCAACGAAGAACCCTGGACAAAATCTATCTCATGTTGGATATCACGCATAGGTGGCAACTGAGGTGGTAAGTCCACCGGGTATACATCCTTATACTCTTCTAAGAGAGTTCGAAGGGATAACGGGAGGCTCGCTAACGAAGGTGCATCCTCCTTAGCTTGTAGACAAACTAGAGCGTAGATAACGCCATCCATGAAAGTCTCACGCTCTAACTCTTTCCTACTTATCAGACTTATCGTTTTCTTTTCTACCGGCACAGTGGTATCTTTGGACGCAGGTGACGGATCCTTGGGCGGCGATGGTTTCAATACAATGGTCTTACCATTGAATTTGAACTCATAAGTATTGGCTCTTCCAAAATGGGTCACATCATAATCATAAAGCCAAGGTCGTCCTAGTAAGACATGACACACGTCCATGGGGATGACGTCGCACCACACTTTATCAACGTAGTTTTTCAATGTTAGTGGCACCAAGCATCGCTTAGAGACCGTTATTGACGTCTTGTTTACCCACGCAATTTTATAAGGATGTGGGTGCGGCTCGGTGACTAAATGCATGCGTGAGATGACATTCTCCGAAACGACGTTCATGCAACTACCGCTATCAATAATTAATTTGCACCATTTTTCACCGCACTTAAAATTTAAGGTAAATATATTTGTCCGGTTAAACTCGTCCAACGCTCGCGGTGTGGCCAAAATACATCTCATCACCATCATGTAAGAATCGTCCTCAATGTCACTCGGCTCGGCATCAGATTCTTCTCCCGCTCCATAGACGATATCGGCAGGCTCAGACGTGGAGTCTAATAGGGCTAACGGTTTGCTCTTCGTGGGGCACTCACTAGAATAGTGCCCTTGGATTCCGCAAGAATAACACGTGGCATTAGTCTTGCTGATTCGTCCTATTGGTACTCGCTCACCGGTGGGATTCCGATTATTCCTAGCGGTAATGATAATGGACTCCGAATCCGTCGATCGATACTTTCCCTTGTCTCGCGTGGAGGAAGATGGATGCGGTCCTAAGAGGGATTTTCCCTTCTGAAAGTTTTGTCCTTTGGTTTTGTAGGCGTTGTGTTTTCAATATCCAAGGCGGCATTGAACGTGGTGTTAAGGTCCGTGTGACCATAACGCAAGAGCTTTCCTTGAATATCTGGGTTGAGTCCCTTACGAAATCGGGAGAGTGTGATTTCGGGCATCTCACGAACATCACAACGCACCAACATATCCTTAAGTTGTCCCATGTATTCTGCTACCGAAGCGTTACCTTGACGAAGGGAGGCTAAGTCGTCGAACATTTGGGTCCGGTAATAAGTGGGAACACATTGGTCGTGTAGAAGTGTTTTCATGGCAGCCCACCCAATTGGGGGTGCTCCATTAACCGTACCTAATCGTCTCTCTTCGTTCAACAAGTATGTCTTGGCCCTTCCTAGTAATTTCATCCGTGCAACCTTCACTTTCTCAACGTCCGTCAGGTCATGCCATTCAAAATAGCACTCGATTCCCATGATCCAGTCTAGGAATAGTTGGTGCTCTCCCAAACCATCATATGAGGGTGAGTCTATTTTAACGGCCCTAGTTACGTCGAACTCATAATGACCTCGAGGTGCGTACTCATCGTCCTGATCACGTGGATGATTTTGTCTTTCCTCTCGCTGGTTGGCGGCCGGGGGTTGGGGGCCCGGTCGGTTTCTTCCAACGCCGTTGTTTCGGGGCGCCGCTTGGTTTACAGCGAGCCCTTCAATTAACTGTGTCAGTGTGTCAAACTAGCGTTAAACTCTCCTCGTAGCTCGGCAATCGTGGCCGGAGCATGCTCATCACCTTGGTTGTTTGCCATGTGTGAGGTGGAGGAAAGATATTTCGTGCCCAGCCTAGTGCGCATGAACGAACGGGACAAACAACGATTTTGTCTTGATTTAAATTACGCGTTTGAATTTTCTTGACACTAGACAAGTGAGCAACAGGAAAAACTTTTTCAGACTTTTTTTCTTAAAAAATGAGGAGAAAATTCAGAATTTTTTTTTGTAATTTTCTGTCAAATTTTTTTTTTGTGTTTTACTAATTGCAGCCTAACTATGTATTGTTTTGAAAAACAAAAATCCAGATTTGATGTGAATCGTAGTGGAAGTGCACACCCTAGCGAACGAGGATAACCCTTGGTAAAAATAAAGGATGGTGTCGATTGGGAAATCAACACAACCTCGCTTTGATACCAAATTGATGCAGGGTATATCCTAGAGATTCGTCACGGAGGCCACGATAACGCTTATGGCACGATCTAAGCTCTCTATTCCACACGCTAATGAAAACGCAGCCACAACAATTATTTTATTTATCGCTCGCGCTAACAATACGGATCGCCGTTCCGCAAATAGATCGAATGTTGGCTATAGGCCAAATTCTTTCCGGCTAAATGGGATAATCTTGATCCCAAACGAGCTTTGCGGTTGTACCAAAATAGATCCACCAAGTACAAAATGATTCGAAAGATGGTAGGATCTATCCCAACAAAAAGAAAGCGAGGATCGCCAATCCTCTTACGAATCTTTCGGAAATCCAAACGAAAAATACCGATCTATTATTTGATTAACCGCGAAGAAAAACAAATCAGAAAATAACGAAAAAATTCGACCACCACAAGAACTATCTAGAGAAAGAAAACTCTTGGTAGAAATTTTCGTTACCCCTCTCGGATTTATAGATCCGTGATGCGTGGATCCACCAAGTTTGATCGCTCCTCCGTTGAAAGTCCACGGGAAGCGCGCTACGGATGATGAACGTGCTAATCTCCTTCACTTTACGCCGTGGAGGAAACCCCTATCTTCTTCCTTGCAAACAACCTCTCATGCATGGGCCAAAGTATCCTTGGAGAGAGAGGATCTCGGGTGGCCGTGAGCAAGAGGGAGATGAGAGTAGCCGAGCACTAGAGAGAAGGGGCGGCCGAGAGCACGAGGGAGAGAGGAGATGGCCGAACTCTAGAAGGAAGGAGCCTTGAGGCCGGCGATTTGGAGGAAGGAAGAAAGGGGGGGGGCTAGGAGAAGAAGAGAGGGAAAATTAGGGTTGGCAAATTCAAATTTTGATTTCAATTAAAGTCTACCATCAAATGAAAAGTTCAAGGCCTTATATAGGCTTACATCTCAAAGCAAATAACAAGTGGTTAAAGGCACACCACATAAAGAAAATGCAGAAATTAAATAATGTTTTTTTTTTAAAAGAGCCATCATGAAACGTCTATTAGCACACCAAAGCTAAAATAACAAATATGAGTCTTGTTACGAGGGCGAAGCTTGTAACCATGACCGCTACGACGTCGCACGTCCTTTGCCGGCACATCTTCAACATAGTCATTCCCAAGTTGGCCGTCCTGGTGGCCGTCGTCATCACCGTCGCCATCACCATCGCCATCAATGGCTCCTTATGAAGCCTTGTACGGAAGGAGATCTACGACTACGCTTTCATGGAGTCAGGACGAGGATCCAAAGGCGTTGGGATCGGATTTTGTCGAAGACACCGAGGGTCAGGTGAGAATGATACGGGACAGAATGTTGGAAGCGCAGAGCCGACAGGCTAAGTATTACGATGCCCGACACGTCAGGTAGAGTTTCAGGTGGGAGACCGGGTTTTCTTGAAGATCCGGCCCATGCTCGGAGTTTCACGGGTGCGCGGTCGGAAGAAGAAGCTCAGCCCTAGGTATATGGGCCCTTACAGGATCCTGGAGCGGATCGGACCCCTAGCTTACAGGCTGGAGTTGCCACCGGAACTGGCAGGTTTACACGACGTTTTCCATATATCTTCGCTTAGGAGGGCTCTACTACGCCCGGAGCAGCAGATTTCGACCACAGATGGACCGGTAGCTTCAGACCGGTCAGTTCAATTTGAGTCGGTTCGGATCGATAACAGAGGAGTACGGATCTTGCGTCGCAAGAAGGTTTCGTTAGTCAAGGTTCTGTGGAGAAACCACGGACAGGAGCAGCATACCTGGGAACCGCAGGACCTGATGCGACAAAAGTATCCAGAGCTATTTAGTCAGGTATACCTCACAACCTCTCAAGATGTTCGATTTACTTTCCTGTTTCAAACTAGTAGGGCTGCTCTAGGAAGAGTAGAGGCTAATCTTTTGTTTATTGGGATCTTGGCTTTGACAATTGGGCGAATTGGTCATAGATTTAGGTTTCCCTTTAAACGCCACTTTGCAAACATCCTTTGTCGTCTTGTAGTGAACCATATTTTGGAAAGTAGAGTCATCTATGAAACACACAATTATATTCTATGCCCTCTTATCCATAGTGGCCAGAATAACTTCATCTTTTGTCATCTCAGAGTAGATCTTGGGTTTCTGGACATTTGCATCCAGAACTGACACTTTCATAGTGATGAAAGGCACTTCCTTGACTGTGATGAATATCCTAGGGTCGGCTGCATCCATAAATAACCTAACTCTCTCCTTCTAGATGTCAAAACCTTCCTTCGTGCAGATGGAAAGCTTCATGGCACCCTGAAAGTGAGGGATAGATCTAACTAACTCTAGAGGGGGGGGGTGAATAGAGTATTATAAATTCTTACTTTGTTTTTACAACGACTTAAAATAGGTGATACATATATATAAAGAGAAATATCACAGCATAGAAAATAAACAAGTAAAAGCACAACGAGACGACACAAGGAATTTATAGTGGTTCCCCAATAAACCTGGGTATATCCACTCTTCTACCACCCTGGTAGGAATCCACTACAGGTTTTTGCTCAGGTGTCCTGCCACCACAGGTTTTTGATCAGGTGCCCTATCACCACATGTTTTTGATTAGGTGCCCTGTCATCACAAGATCTATTTTTCTAAGGGAGATCTAGCAACCCTTTGAGCTTTTGATAAGACACCCAAAAAAAATCTCAAGTATTTTGATCAGGTGACTTGTGAACCAAAAGGTTTAACTTTTTTAAGGGTGTTATAACCTTGTACACAGAGAAAGAAAAATAAGAATGATGTTGTCTTCTCTGTCTCAAATTTCTACAAAGGCTAGTGTATTTGTTGATGTCGTCAAAGCTCCCCCTGAGTTGTATAGATCTGATCAGGAGTGGTAGATGTGCTTCAGGGTATAAGCCTTCTTTAAAAACTTCTTCCTCTAGTAAATGTTTCTGAGAGATATGAACTTTTCTCTCAGATTTAAGATGTGTTGCTGGAAGAAAAGCTTGGAGCAGAAGATGAAGAATAAGATGTTTCTGTCTCTGTCTCTTGTTGTCTGATTACTGAGTTTCTCTTTCTTCTGTTTTTCATTACTGGCAATCTTCTAAAAAATCACTTTATATATTGATTGCAGATTCAAAAGCATTTGAATTTTTAAATTCTTTCCTTGAAATCCTCTGCATAAGTTCTGGGAGTTGGAACGGCTAATTTTGTCTTGAATATATTTCCCTAACTGTCTCGAAAAATATGGTAGAGTAATAACTCTGTGAAATCAATAATTAATGTTGTCAGGTAACAATTATATTCTTGAGAATATTGAGCATTAATTATCAGAGTATTACTGTCTTAATATAATATAATTTGAAATCAGACTGTTATAGTCAAACTGAGAAACTGTAGAGAAGATTAGTCGAACAGAACCTGAAAGGAGTTAGTCGAACTCAGCAAGGATTTCGTCGACCTGAGCTCCAAGTTTGTCGAACTAAGATAGTCCTTCGTCGACCTGAGCTCCAAGTTTGTCGAACTGAGATAGTCCTTTGTCGAGCTAAACTTCTAATATAAGATCACAGTTCGTCGATCTCAGCTAGACTTTCATCGAGCTCAACTTCTGACATCAGATCACAGTTCATCGATCTCAGCTAGACTTTCGTGGAGCTCATTCAGAGAAGGAACACTGAGTTTGTCGATCTAAGATCGATGATCGCCGAGCTGAGTTTAGCTATCATCGAACGTCTTTTCTGCATTCTTTCTAACTACTTTTCCTCTGAAGTCTTTGTTGAATTTTCTCCAGGTGATCTACGAGATAGTTTGACGCTAAATTAATATTTCAGAACTATCAAGATCACACCTTGATCATGCGGAAATTTACTTGGACCTTGGAGTGAGCACGGGTTATCTCAACTTAAGTCAGTCACAACCAAAAAACACATGCAGCAACAAGAGTCTTTATTGATTAACAGCAATCTTCTTTACAAGGCGAGACATACATGGCTAGACATGCTTCACCAAAACCAATATCGGGAGAGCAGAGACAATTACAAAGACAAGACACGCGGACTCAAACACCAAGCCATCGGTCTACTGCTGTGGAGTCCGCCCAAACCGCCAGGTCGCCAGACCGCAACCCAAGCCACACGGATTACCCCTTATTCCAATGCTTGCTCTTGCCACCGATCTGCAAGCTGCCTGACCGCGAGGTCGCCTAGCCGCCAGACTGCACAAGCTGCGATGCCGAATAGAACAGACCGCCTGAAGCAGGTGACTTATTGAACCCCAAACTAGGTTGCCAAAGAGAAGACCGTCTGGTCGCTGTCCGCGACTTGCTGTTTATCGCCTGTTTCTTAACCACAGAGTACGCACTATCCCTGACCGCAATCAGAGCCAAGTACTGTCTTTCCAGCGCTATCCGCATAACCTACACAGTATAACCCGGTCAACTCAATCAAACCACACAGACACAAAAGTCCAATAAGCAGTAACTGTTGCAGGCTCAATTTACTGTTCACTTACTTCGGTTGGTTCCTATTCTTGATGTGACATGGGTCCTATTTATAGGCACGATGATGAGTGTGGTCATCGCCCGAGCCGATAGGATTACCGACACATCCCACAGCAAGAATAAGTGTATCTGCAAGCACGCGGATACACACACCAGTCTGCTGCTACTTGTGCAAGATAGCCAGTCCGCCATTGCTTCTCCAATGTAGGACACAATGCCAGTCCTCCTTGTCGCCAAAGGACAAGCCAGGACCGCTACAGCCAGACTATGCAGCAACATTGTCCGTCAATCCGCGGACACAGCTCCAGCCCGCTTATCCTGAGTCAACAGCCTCACCACCAAAGCACCTGCCGGACTCAGCGAACACACCGCTCCAGTCTGCTCATACTGCGGACATCTCTAGTCCGTGTATCCCTGTAGACAACTCCAGTCTGCATACCCTGAGTCCATAGCCTTATCACCAAGACACCTATCGGACTCAGCGGACACTGCTCCAGTATGCTTACACAGCAAACACCTCCAGTATGCATCTTTCGCAGACTGCTCCAGTCCGCATATCCTAAGTTCACAGCCACGCCAGCAAGGCAGCTGTCGGACTCAGCAGACCCCAGCTCCAGTTCACACACAGTTGCGGACACAATCTCCAGTCTGCTTCTCCCAAACTCGCAATCAAGGCACACAGCACTTCTGCCGATCTTGGCGTACTGAGATACAGTCCACACTCCACTGCGCGATATCTCCGTACTGAGCCAAACATGGGCTTGTTCCATAACCAACCAAGTCCACAACACTGGCCACAAGGGGCAGTCCGCACTTACTGGCGAACACTGGATCCAATCTACTTGTCCCGGTGAGCTCCAGTATCATTCCACACTGACAGGCACTCTACGCGGCTTCCACTTTCCGCTTCACCAGAGCAAGACCAAGGCATTCGCCAAGCCAGTCTGTAGATCTCCAGTTCTTCAATCCTCTTCTTGCTGGACTCTGCGGATATAGCCGTTATCCACCTGGTTACTTCCTGGGATCCAACTGCTTGTAGAGCATAAGCCGGCCTAGCTATCCTTAGTTGCTGTTTGCGTAGTCCAAGCGAACAGACTTCCCAGGCCGCCACAGAATAAGCCGTCTGCACCAGCCCCGCCGAACTGGCTATCTGCCAACCCTATCCGTGTAGTCAGCATGGATAGGTTGCCCAAGTACTCCATTCACCCACTTTCACTTCATAAATTTCAACACTCCCCCTTGAAGTGAGAAGTGGTGAATTACTCCAGCAGATCCTGTAACCTTGCAATTGGTCCCTCCGATAGCATCTACGAAGAGATGTCCAAGACATAGTCCTTGCCATGCATATCAAGGACCATGAGGGAGCCCTCTAGCATCTCCGAAAAGGAGTCATGCTTCCCTCTGCCTTCTTCATCAACTTCAAACTCCACTCATACATCATAGGAGTATCACCAACAACCATGGGCATAAGGGCCCAAGCCTCATTACCTCTGAGAGTAGTCACCTCTTCAGCCTTGGCGTCAACCACCTCCTTGATTCTAGTGGGTTCATCATAGCTAGAAGGTACTCGCTCGACCTGATGGCTCGCAAGGAAACATGGGACCAAGCCCATCGTGTTCCCTTCGCTATATCGAGCTGGTGGCTTACTGATTCTCTTCGATCTTCGAAGAACCTGATCATGGCTAACCACCTCCGCTGCTCCTGAACCAACTCTGTTCCAGGGCAAACCCGGAATAATGCTCCCCTCGCTTCCTAAACAAGATGCCTCCTCACTGGAACTAGGAGCACGTGGAGCAACGCTCCCCCTGATACCTGAACCGGAAGCCTCCGCTCTAGAATTAGAACTACCTGGAACATTGCTCCCCTTGCTTCCTGAACAAGAAGCCTTCGTCTTCGAGCCAGAAGAACCTGGAGCATCGCTCCCCCTGCTTCCCGACCATGATGCCTTTGCCCTGGAGCTAGAAAGACCTGGAGCTCCTGGTGACTCAAGCAGCTCCACCTAAACTTTAGCAGCAGCCTCCTTCAGCCCACCATCTGAACTACTCATCTCTAGCTCCACATATAAGCTCTCCAAATACGACGTCAACTCATCGAAGACAACATCTCTCGACACAATGAGCCTTTTCATCGCAGGTTCCATACACCTCCATCTTCTCTTCTGCTCATCATACCCAACAAAGACTAGCTTCGTCTTGAGAGCATTTAGAGCATGTACGTAGCAGGTAGATCCAAACAACCGTAGGTTCTTCACACTGGGCTTCACCTTGAACATCAACTCATATGGAGTCATCACATAGATCGGACTAAGAGGCATTCGATTGATGACATGAGCAGCACAGGCCATTCCTTCCACCTAAAAAGACTTAGGAATGCCTTTGCCCCGAAGCAAACACTTGCAGGTCTCCATCAACCAAAGGATCATCCAAGCTGCAACACCACCTTGATGTGAAGTATGTCCACAAGAAAGCTCCTTCTGGATCCCATGCTTTCTGCAAAAGTTCGAGAACTCGGTTGAGCCAAACTCACCACCGATGCTTGTCCTCAACTTCTTGATCTGCAGGCCAAGATGGCCTTCCACAAGCTTCTTGAACTGCACAAGCAAGCGCCTCATGTTCAACTACGCCTTCATGAAGTATACCCAAGTATACCTCGAATAGTCATCAACCAATATCTGCATGTATATGCTGCCTCCAAGACTGGCGGTGACGGTCGGTCCAACCAAGGTACAATGGACAACTTCCAAAAGTGTTTTACATCAAGATTGTGCCTTATCAACCATAAAGCGATAAGTTTCACTTTGCTGATATCTCGCACATCCCTAACCATTGCCATACGATGGCAATCTTGTCAAGCCTCTTACGAGTCTTCTTTCTGCCATTGCTTTCAGCTTTTCCATCACTACATGCCCCAGTCTTTCATTCTAGATAGCAGCATTATCGTTGGCCTTCATCCGATCAGCACATGAACTTGTTGAATTCCCAACTAAGTTCTTCTCCTTACTCCCAACATGAGCTACGTTCGCCAAGAGCAAGACAACCTTGCACTCTTTCCTAAGGTGACCATGCTGCTTGCATCTATAGCACCTTGATCCTTCCTTCCTTTTCCCATCATGCCTATGATAAACACTCCTCTCTCGCTGATATGAAGTAAAAGGACCATCCTCTGTAGCAATCTTCACCTCCTTCCTGAACAACCCATTAAGGGAAGTCCAAACCTCCACAGCTGACCGACATCCACTGATGTGGTCAAAGAGCTCTGATGAGATCACCTGCTTGAGAATAGACTCCGCTTTCGCATTTGTCTCCTTCCAAGCTCTCATCTCTTTAGCATTGCCAGCAGTAGCCTCTTGTCATTCTGCTCCGCATACTACATCCCAATGGTCCTCGCCAAGAAGAAAGCTCTCCATACAAGACTTCCACCTATCAAAGTTCATCTCTATAAGGAGTTCAATTCCAAGACAACTTGCATCTTCCACTGCCATGGTTCTACCACTGGTTCCCTCTTCACAAGAGCAAACAACCACTTCAGTTGATCACTGCTTATCCACACTAATCCAGCTCTGATACCATGTTGAATTTTCTCCAAGTGATCAACGAGATAGTCTGATGCCAAATTAATATTTCAGAACTATCAAGATCACACCTTGATCATGCAGAAATTTCCTTGGACCTTGGAGTGAGCAGGGGTTATCTCAACTTAAGTCAGTCACAACCAGAAAACACAAGCAGCAACAAGTGTCTTTATTGATTAACATCAATCTTCTTTACAAGGCGAGATATACATGGCTATACACACTTCACGAAAACCAATACATGGAGAGCAGAGAAAATTACAAATACAAGTCACACAAGCCGCGCGGACTCAAACACCAAGCCGTCGGTCTACTGCTGTGGAGTCCGCCCAAACCGCCAGGTCGCTAGACCGCAACCCAAGCCGCGCGGACTACCCATTATTCCAATGCTTGCTCTAGCTGCCGATCTGCAAGCCGCCTGACTCGGAGGTCGCCTAGCCTCCAGACCGCAGAATTTGTGATGCCGAATAGAATAGTCCGCCTGAAGCAGGAGACTTATTGAACCCCGAACCAAGTTGCCAAAAAGAAGACCATCTGGTCGCTGTCTGCGACCTACTATTTACCGCATGTTGCTTAACCGCAGAGTCCACACTATCCCTGACCGCAATCAGAGCCAAGTCATGGCTTTCCAGTGCTGCCCGCACAAGCTGTACAGCACAACCCAATCAACTCAATCAAACCTTACGGACACAAAAGTCCAGTCTACAGCAACTGTTGTGGGATCAATTTACTGTTCACTTACTTTGGTTGCTTCCTATTCCTGATGTGACATGGGTCCTATTTATAGGCACGATGATGAGTGTGGTCACCGCCCTAGCCGATAGGATTACCGCCACATCCCATAGCAAGAACAAGTATATCCACAAGCCCGCGGATACACACACTAGTCCGCCGCTGCCTGTGCAAGATAGCCAGTCCGCCAATGCTTCTCCAAGGCAGGACACAACGCCAGTCTGCCTTGTCGCCAAAGGCCAAGCCAGGACCGCCACAGCCGGACTCCGCAGCAACATTGTTTGCCAATCCACGGACACATCTCCAGCCCGCTTATCCTGAGTCAACAGCCTCGCCACTAAGGCACCTACCGGACTCAGCGGACACACCGTTCCAGTCCTCTCATACTGCGTATTGCTCTAGTCCGTATATCCCTGCAGACAACTCCAGTCTGTATACCCTGAGTCCATAGCCTTGTCACCAAGACACCTACTGAACTCAGCGGACACTGCTCCAGTCTGCTTACATAGCAGACACCTCCAGTCTGCATCTTCCGCCAAGTTCTCCAGTCTGCATATCCTAAGTCCACAGCCACGCCAGCAAGGCAGCTGTCGGACTAAGCGGACCACAGCTCCAGTCCGAATGCAGTTGCGGACACAATCTCCAGTCCGCTTCTCCCAAACTCGCAACCAAGGCACACAGCACTTCTGTCGAGCTTGGCGGACTGACACACAGTCCTCACTCCACTGTACAATCTCCCCAGATAGAGCCAAACATGGACTTGGTTCAGAACCAACCAAGTCTACACAACTGGCCACAAGGGACAGTCCGCACTTACTGGCGGAGACTGGATCTAGTCTTCCTGTCCCGGCGAGCTCCAGTACAGTCCGTACTGACTGGCGGTCTCCGCGGCTTCCACTTGCCGCTTCACTAGAGCAAGACCAAGTAATTCGCCAAGCTAGTCTGCCGAGCTCCAGTTCTTTAGTCCGCTTCTTGCCGGACTCTACGGATATAGTCGCTATCCGCCTGGTTACTTCATGGGATCCAACTGCCTGTAGATCATAACCCGGCCTGGCTATCCACAGCTGCTGTCTGCGTAGTCCACGCGAATAGACTGCTCAGGCCGCCATAAAACAAGCCGTCTGCACCAGCCACGCCGACCTGGCTGTCCGCCAACCCTATCTGCATAGTCCGCGAGGATAGGTTGTCCAAGTCCTCCATTCACCCACTTTCACTTCACAAATTTAAACAGTTTTTTGTCTCTAAAGTCTTCTGAAGGTGGGTTCCAACAATCTAACTTCTTCTGACTGACCTTGACCCTGGTAATAACTTATAACCCTAGACTATACATGTTGCATCATCTAATCAATCATAATAATGAACCTAGCCCAAATCACAAGTAGGGTTCCAACAATCTCCCCTTATTTAGGTGAGATAACTTTAAAAATAAAAATAAAGAAAATCACAAAGCAAGAAAAATATCTGATAGAATTATAGAACTTTAGCAGATATGTACCTCGTGAATATACATATAGCAATAATAAAATTCAAAATGCATAAGCAGAAAATAATAAATTTTTCTTTGGAGCATCTCAAGAAGGGTCTGAAGCAGGTTTTGAGAAACCATTATTCTTTTGGGCTCCTCTGCTTCTCTTTGAGTCATTTTCATGTCTTCAGCACCAAGAATCTTCACTGTTGTAGCTCTATGCACTACTTCCTATGGATGGAGACTCATATATGTATCAACATTAAAAAGGTTTTTCTTTTCATACCTTTCTAATTCTTTCTTCCTGTAGGAAGACATTGTTGAAAATTGAGAAGTGTCCTTTCCTTCTTCCTTGGCTTTCCTTATCTATGAAAGAGCTATAATTTCCTTGAATCTGTCCATTCTAATATTTGGATCCATTTTTGGATCATAGACTGGAGATAGAGGCCTTTCTGAGCTTGATTTTTCTTGCTGACTACCTTCATATGTTTGTTGTCTGCTTTGATTATTATGATGTTGTTGTTTACTACTCTAGGATCTGTGTTGTTGTCTACTACTGCTCTGAGATGGTCTGAAATGATAAAAAGTTATAGACCTTTGAGATTGTGAAACATTTCTTGTTGATCCTGCTGCATGAGGAGGAGGAGTACTTCTCCTAAATTATGGGGGTGGAGAGTATCTCCTACTCTTCTTTCTAGCTTTCATCTCATTCTTTGAATACCTCATCCAGTGAGGAGTATCTGGAGTGAGAGTAATGTTATGCAGAATATAATAAGGGGTATCTGCAGTAGGAGATGTTTTAAGAGCAGCCATGGAGGGAACCTTCTTCTTAAGTTTTCTCCTTTTAGAACCAAAATCTTCTGAATCATCATCATCAGATTCTTCAGCAGGCTGATTATTGAGAGCATCAATTTGTTATAATATTTCTGCAGAAATTGCTGGAGGAACCTGTGGCTATATATCTGTATGTATTATTTCAGCCTGTGGCTGTACAACTATATCTTCTTTTTCAGCCTGATGTTATGGCTCTATATTCTCTGTATCCATGTCTTGAAACATGAAATCATTAACATTGGGCATGGTGGATTCAGCCCAGCCAAAAATTGGAGGTGAGAAAGCCTTTGGCTCTATATCATTTACTTGTTCTGTAATATTATCAATAACTATAAAACTTGTCCTTAGTTGTTCCAAAACAACAGGACTTATTGGGATAGTGTAACTTACTATTACTTTAGAATAATTATCAAAAATTGGTAAAGTGCTGCTATAAGTTGTATCAAAAGAATGAAGTAATGAAGGAATATCAACTGTGAGATTATTGATAAAATCAACAGTAGTGATGATATCTGCTGTTATCTCTTCTGCTATACAAACTATTTAAGTATCATCCAAAATTTCAACTGCTGCTGGAATTACTGCTGCTGGAGTTGTTGCTGCTAGAGCTTCTTCATTAACTGCTGGAGCATCTTCATTGGACATCTTCCCCTGCCTGGATTCAGAGAGTCCTGAACCAAGGCCCACAAAATAAGGGACAGTGGAGGAGGAAGCTAGCTGTGAAGAAAAAGTATTGATGGAAGCAGCAAGTGGAGCAATGACTTCAGCGATGAATTTCTTGAGTGTGGGGGTAATGAAGTCAAGAATGTTAGCAGAAATAGAGGAAAAATCAACATGCATATAATCATTTGGATTAGTAGATGTGGAAGGTTGATTGGCAGTTGAGGAGGATGACATAGAGCAGGTAGGATAGATAGTGAATGCCTGTGGAATTGAGAATGTTGGAATGTCATAGGGAGTTACATCAAGAATATTGACTTCCTGAATAGGGTAATGTTGTGGAGTGTTTTGTGGAGATAGAGATGATAGCAGATCAAAATTTAGAGATGGCAGTAGTGGATCTGTATGAAGAGAAGTGGATGGTTTGTCAATAATATGTGATGGTAGAGGTGATTGGTGAGGTGGAGATTGTGTATCCTCAAAATTGTGGATTGGTGAGTGTGGAGGAGATGGTGGTCTGGATGGTGAGGCAGGAGGGATGGGATTATAAGGTGTGTATGTAATAATACTGGATGGTTGTTGAAGTGGAGAAACATCAACAAGTGGAGTTGATGAAGGAAATAGAGAATGATGTAGAAATGTAGGGGGAGAGGGAATGTAAGGAGCAGGAGCTTCTGCTAGGTTTGGAGGAGTGACTGTATCTATCCTTGTGTCCTCAGAAGCTCTGGAGGAGGAGGCCCTGGTGGTCTTGGTGATAACCCTCTCCCATCTTCAAAAGAGAGCTGATGTGAGCCACTTGGAAGCATTAATAAATATGGTCTCGGAGACCAATAATTATGGGCATTTGTCCTGCAAGAAGAGCCCAAGAATTCTCTCATAACCAACATATTTCTTATTTATCTTCTTCTTAATGGAATCAAATAGTATAACTCTCTAGTTCACTGATTTTTTATTTACTATGGCACTCATTAGAAAAAATTGGTGCCTGGTTGTGTAGTCATGGGCAGAGTGCTTGCCCAAGAGTACGTTTCCAACAACATATGCTAAGAACTTATATTCAGTAAACAAGTTCTTTTTCAGTATTTTGTTAGGGTTTCCCTATGAGTGACCCATTTTAACTAGTATATCATCAAATTCAGCACTGGACAGTTCTATATCATCTTCCCCATTTATAAAACCAAAAACTTCAGTTAAAATAATAGGTGTGAGAGGAACCTGTTGTCCATATATGGAGTCAATGAGAGTTGTGGAATTTGGAGAGGATGATGAGAATACCCATTCCTTTATCTCTTACAACGGAAGTTTTATCCTTGTTGTCATGAACTTCCTTAACTACTGAGTCTCAAACAATTGTAAGATGTTCTTGAAAACTTGATTGGAATGGCTGAATGAATCCATATCAATGTTGAAGCCGGCATCAAATTTCATTCCAGAAAGGGTCACCGCTGAAATCACCATTGCCTGCAAAAATAAGAGATCAAGTGCAAAAGAACTGTAAAGCACGAGATGGAGTTCGATAAAAACCTAATTTTAAGTTTTCAGAAGTTGAAAAGACAAACTCCATCCGACAAAAAATATAAACTTTGAACTCAGTTCGACGAACACATACATAAAGAAATAAAAGCGTCGATCTAAGTTTGAAGAGGGTGAAAACAATTTGTCTTTCTCCGTTCGACGAAAAAAATTTCTGAAACAAATTTCGTCAATCTCCGTTCGATGAAAAATTTCCTAAACAAACTTCATCGATCTCCGTTCGACAAAAAATTTCACAAAGAAAGGTTCATCGATCTCCGTTAGACGAAAACTGGACAGTTCATCGACCATAGACAAAAATCAAATTAAAGCTTCTACATTAATCATACCTAGCTAATTTAGGAAGAACAAATGTTTCTTTTCATTTAATGGTATGGTGAAAATGTCTGCTCTTTGTAAATCAGTAGAGATAAAGGCAAGATTAATTTTATTTTTTTTCACATAATCTCTAATGAAATAATGTCTAATCTCTATATGCTTTGTCGCACTATGATGCACTGGATTTTGTGTAATAGAAATTGCACTGGTATTATCACAAAATATAGTTGAATTATTTAAGTTGAAACCATAATCCAGGAGCTGATTTTGAATCCACAAAATTTGTGTACAGCAACTACCTGTTGCTATGTATTCAGCTTCAGCAGTTGATGTGGACAGAGAAGTTTGCTTTTTGTAAAACCAGGACACAAGCTGATCACCAAGGAACTGATAAGTTCCTGATGTGCTTTTTCTATCCACTCTACATACAGCAAAGTCAGCATCTGAGAATCCAGTTAATTTAAATTCTGACTCAGTAGGACACCAGAGTCCTAGATTAGGACAACCCTTTATATGTCTTAAAATTCTTTTTAGTAAAATAAGGTGTGACTCTTTAGGGTTGACTTGAAATCTATCACAAATGCAGGTAGCAAACATAATGTCTGCCCTACTAGTTGTAAGATACAATAAGGATCCAACAATAGCTCTATATGTTTTCTGATCAACTGGCTTGCCCTGCTCATCAGAATCAACCACAACATTGGAGGGCATGGGTGTTTTCTTGGTTAAGGCATCTGTCATCCCAAATCTTTTAAGTAGTCCTTTAGCATATTTAGACTGGGATATAAAGATACCATCAGGGGTTTGCTTCACTTGAATACCAAGGAAGTAGGATAGTTCTCCCATGCTACTCATTTAAAATTTTAAAGCATCAGGTCAGAAAATGTTTTGCAATGTTTGGAATCAGTATAGCCAAATATTATATCATCTACATATATTTGGACTAGCAAACTTTTATATTTATGATGTCTAATTAATAAAGTCCTATCTACAATGTCTCTAATGAACTTATACTCTAAAATAAAACTGGCAAAGGTCTCATATCAAGCTCTTGGAGCTTGTTGTAGACCATAGAGAACTTTATGAAGCTTAAAAGCATAAGATAGATGAGTTGAAGGGATAAAACCTTGTGGTTGTTCAATATATACTTCCTCTTTTAGTTCTCCATTTAGAAATGCACTTTTGACATCCATTTGATATACCTTGAACTACTTGCATGCTACATATGCAATAAAAATTCTAATGCCTTCAAGTCTTGCAATAGGAGCAAAGGTTTGATCATAATTAATGCCTTCTTCCTGTGAATAACCTTGGGCTACCAATCTTGCTTTGTTCGTCACAATTAATCCTTGTGAATCCAGCTTGTTCCTGAAGACGCATTTAGTTCAAATGACTGGGTAGTTGTTTAGTCTTGGAAGTAAAATCCCAAACTCTACACATCTAAAATTGATTGTGTTCCTCTTGCATTGCAATAATCCAGTAGGGATCTTTTTCTGCATCTTTTATAGATTGAGGCTCAATTTGAGAAATTAAGCAAGCATGCATCAAATATTGGTTGAGTTGATGCCTTGTTTGCACACCAACTAATATGTCTCCAATCACTTGAGATATGGGATGATCTCTAAGTGTGAGAAGTACAGCAGGTGGTGTTCGTTCATCAATAGTTTGTGCAATTAATTCCTTTAGTGGAATTATATTTGTTGTTGTAGGTTCAACTGCTTCAACAATTTCTTCTTCGCTGTCTTCATCAATCTGTGGAGAAGGATACAATGTAACCTCTTTGGTAAGGTTTAAATCATCCAACTTCTCACACAGATAGGGTACCTGCAAAGTGTCTTTGGTAGAAGAATCCTTCTCCTTGTAAAACATGTTAGCTTCATCAAAGGATACATGTGAAGATTCTTCCATTTTTAATGTTGATTTATTAAATACCTTATAAGCCTTACTAACTTGGGAATATCCAAGAAAAAAATTCCCTCTGCAACTTTGGCTTCATATTTTCTTAAGTGTTTCTTATTATTATTGTGAATATAACATTTACAGCCAAATACTTTAAAATAATCTACTTTAGGGTGCTTCCTTTTAAGTAATTCATAAGGGGTCTTACACTTTAGCTTATGAATTATACTTCTGTTGAGAACATAATTTGTTGTGCTTACAGCCTCTGCCCAAAAGGATTGGGGCAGATAAGCATTAGCAAGCAATGTCCCAGCAGATTCAATAAGGGTTCTATTTTTCCATTCAGCTATCTCATTTTGTTGCGGTGTTCTAGGTGCAGAAAAATAATGTCTGGTACCTTCCTTCTCACAGAATTCTTGCATGAGAAGAGATTGAAACTCAGCACCATGATCACTTCTGATCAATGTAAATTGAGTAGAGTACTCAATCTTTATGCTTTTAAGAAAATCTGTAAGAACTATAAAGTTATCTGACTTGTTTCTTAGAAAGAACACCTAAGTGAATGTTGAGAAGTCATCAACAATAACTATTGTATATGACTTTCCTCCCAAACTTTGTACGGCTATAGGGCCAAAAAAGTCCATATGTAGTAAGTACAAAATCCTTGGTGAATCACTTTTATTAATGGATTTGAAACTATTTTTAGTTTGCTTGCTTAATTAGCAAGCCCTGCAGAGTCCTTCCTTCTTGTAAGAACCAGAAGGCAGTGCTCTAACAAGGTTGTCCCTAGATAATTTAGCAACATTCTTAAGGTTTACATGATCTAGTCTCTTATGTCATAAATCATTATAGTTACTGATTTGGTCAAATAAACAAATTTCTGAATTAGTAGATTTGAAACTAAGTACATATATGTTTCCTTGTCTAATTCCATTTAAAACAGTTTTGTTTTTATCAGAAGTAATAATACAAGAATATTGATTGAATGATACCTGATAACCTTCATCACATAATTGGCTTATGGATATTAGGTTATGCTTGAGACCACTTACATAAGCTACCTTCCTGAAGGTAAATACTCCAACTTTGACATTTCCATATCCTTCTGTCTGTCCACAGTTGGAGTCTCCAAATATCACTTTTGGTCTAAGCATTGCTTTGAAATCAATCAGGTTGTCTTTACATCCTGTCATGTGTTTTGAACAGCCACTATCCAGATACCACTATTCCTCTGTGGTAGGATAGTTCTTTACCTGTAAAAAGAAAGATTAGTTGTTCTTGACCCAAGTAACCTTGGGTCCTTGATTTCTTTCAGATTTATAACTAGAAATATATGAAAATTCAGGTTGGTCCGTCTAACCTAGTGGATGATATCTCCTAGGAAGAATAATCCACTGAGTAAAAGGATTAATAAAGGTTTCAGTTTGATTAAGGTTTTGAAAAGAATTAAAGTTTCTGTTATAAGAAATTAGGTTCGACGAATTGTAATAAGTTCGTCGATATGCGTTCGACAAATAGGGATGAGTTCATTGAACTCCGTTCATAGAATGAAAGTATTTATTCTCTGCGCCCTACGTTTGTCGATCGCGATTCAACGAACCATATTGAGTTCGTCGAGCAGAGTTAGACGAATAATTATACTGAAAATCTGTGTCCATAGTTCGTCGATCTGAGTTCGACGAACCATATTCATTTCGTCGAGCTTGATTCGACGAAACATGTTGAACACAATTTTTCTATGAATTTATAATTTTCTTAGGTTGATTCTTTTGTGATACTTTACTAGCAATATCTATATCTTCTACTTTTTCTTTTCCTTTGGAAGAAATAAATTTTATAGTAGTAGATAAAGTATTTTTCTGTAATAGGGGAGGCTGACTAGATGAAGCTCTCAAGCCCAGTTTGCCATTAAGCCTAACATTCACCGTGCTTGTGATATCCATCAATTTGATAATTCTTCCATTAAGGAATTCTTCAAATTGCTTAGCCTTGTTTAATTTATTCTCTAAAGATAGTATATGTTCATTGGCAATTTTTAAATCTTCTTTAAGTTTTAAGTTTTCTGAAGAAAAATTATCAAATTCAATTAGTTTTTATCTGAGGAGTTTGAATTCCTTCTCAGATTTAATTAAATAAGTGCATAATAATTTAAATTCAGATTTAAATTGGTCTGAAGTAAAATCAAAATAAGATATTACCTGATCTTCTTCTGATATAGATTCATCTTCTGAGTTGTCAACTTCTGAATCAGTAGCTTTAAAGTTGCTGCAAGATGTATTGATTGTCATCAAGCAGATCTCTTTGATTTTGGCCTCTTCTTCATCCTCACTAGAGCTGGATGAAGATTCTGACTCATATTCACTCCAAGTCTCAGCAACAAATCCTCTTTCCTTCTTCTTGTATTTGCTGGAAGAGGGCTTGCTGGAATGTTTCCTGGAGTCTTTCTGTAAGACCCCTCCCCCCCCCACCTTTTTAAAACACCGGAGTCTTAGGCCCAGAACCGCCGCTTTGCGGTGACACCTTCATGCCCGGGAAGGTCATCACTACAAAACGCCAATCCTGCCGGCCAAATCGATCACAACTATAGCAAAATAATAAAGCAAGTCCACGCAAATCACATATATAGTAAATATACTCCACGAAGGGAGCGTCCACAAAAATAATAAAAGTATAAAATCTTGGGCTCATGCCCAGTACATCAAGTCCTCACTACATATCTCTCATCACGGAAGCAAAACTAAAACAACTAGTAGCAAACAGGACTCACAGTCCCTACCATCTGAACTCCGGTACTAGACAGCCCCATCTCCAAGCGTGCCGACCTCCAGGGCTGCTCCTCCATGCTGGGCTCCACGGTCCCCTAAAAAGATGTGGTTCGAAAACCGTTAGTCTAAAAGACTAAGTCCTATCATCCCCCTCCCCTTCCCCCATGGATCCTAGGCACCGAGTGGGGAGAAGGAAAGGAGAGGGCATGAAAGTGTAGAATAACAAATAAGCAGATGGAGGCGAAACTAAACTAGCAGTTCTATAGAATATAAGATAGAATGAACGTAAAAAGACTGAACAAGAAAAGTAACCTTAACTTATATGAAAACACATAAGCCAAGGGATCTTTTGCAGGGCTCCTATCGTATAAAGAGTCTCATACCAATTTATACGATGGGGTGTCGGTTTTCTAGAAATCCTACATTTATATTTACTGAAATCAAACCTTAACTTATAAGAACGCTCGCGCGAACTTATAAACCAAGGGGTCGTTTTGCAGGGCCTATTGTATAAGCATCTCATACCACTTATACAATAGGTGTCGGGTTATATGCAATGATTATTCTATGAAATACAATTATGCCATGATGTGAACATGCAAGTGCAACTCACCCACTCGACTTTGTGTACATAGACCTTTAGTTCCCCCTTTCTGGAGCCGCTCCCAGGATAACTCCGTCGTGGCAAACGGAAGTGGTGGGTTGGGCATCGCCCACCTCTAAACCAGTAATTGCACTACCTGTCAGACCTATCGTACGCCTCAATGTTGGTGTACTTAGAGGACCTCCTGTGATCTCTTGACGGCTCGCGCACCGAACTTTATTTGACAAAGTGCTAAACCACACTTGCCGAGTCAACGTATTGGCGTCGGTGCATCGAAACTCCAATACTGAAAACCCACCACCTTATAGTTTATACACATGCAACATTGATATATAACCACCGAGCCAAAGCTCGTCGGGCCAACCTGCCCATCACAAACAACAACCGAGCCAAAGCTTGCTGGGCCAACCTGCCCATCTCCAAGTCCACTGATCCTACTACCCGAATGACCCAACCTAACATCCTGGGGCATCGAGGTGAGTGAAATTGAAACCCTAGTTATGCTAGTTACTCTTGCAATTTAGTTTTACCTACAGTTTAGGTTAGCCCAGGACTGCCCAAGGTACTCCCCGTGAAGGGCTCTTGAGGGCACTAGGAACTATGATGGGATTACGCCCAAAGCTCCATTTAGCAAGGCACTTACTATTGTTGGTTGCTATCAAATTTCTCAAACCCTCACTTGTTGTACTGGATCTAACCCTAGAGTATTTGACACTTCCTCTCCACGGGAAAGATGATCTTTCGTCGATCTCGAGCACCACCTAACACTAGTCAATCCAACACCCTACTCATCCTAGCTTCCAAAGATGATCTCATTTTTTATTTATCCAAACCAGCAATTACCTAACCCCAACTCATGTGCCCAAGTTCATATTCTAACATATTTTCTGCAATTTTACTAAATGCAGACCAAGTTAAGTTATATGACGTGCAAAATGGGAGGTACAAAAAATAATCACCCAGTACCCCTATAACAATTGTTGGAGGGTTGTCATGATATTTGTAGCCTAAATTCAGAAATTCATAATTTTTTTAGTTATCTGATAATTTATTTAATTATTCTAGTAAATCAGAAACCCAAGTTTGAACATGAAGTGCCCATTTGAAGCAAGAAAATGCTCCACAAAATTTATGATAAATTCAAGATGATTATTTAACACGGATTCCAAAGTCTCCCAATTTTTCAGCAAGGTTAAAGCATCTAGTTATAATTTTGAATACAACCTATTTTAATCAATTTTATGAGGTAATTGCAGCAACAATACTTCGAAAAATTCTGAGAAAATTCAAAAATGATTGTAAGGACATAAATATTCTCTAGGTCAAGTTTCATGATTTATCAACAAGTAATGAGCTCTAAACAAAATATTGAACAAGTATCTAAATTAATGAGCTTGTGAAGTAGGTACTGTATTTATGTATTCAAAAATTCTAATAAAATTCATACATGAGCATAATGGTCTAAAACTTCTTTTGTCTAATTTGCATGACCTTCCAATGGACAGTGGAATCATAATATCCAGATAAATAAGTAAGGCTAACGCATGCATTTATAAAGGAAGTACTAAAATGAATGTTCCAAAATTCCCAATTAAATTACCAGAGGTTCATTCTACCCCTATGACCACACAACCCAAATTTCATTATTGTTCAATGAGTTTTACTAACCTATTCTAGCACTACAAGATTTGTTCCCTAGACTAGGGTTAGGTTTTTGAGGGGCCTACCCTTTCCCAAATCCCGTAAGATTTTTACCAGTGGGCTTTAGCTACCTTAGTACCCTCTTTACAAAATTTGAAGTCCTTACAAGGTCTTTGACCTCATGCCCTTCACAAGACAAAAAAGCCCATCCTTAGGGTTTGGTCTTAGGTCGTAGGGTAAATCTATTTTAATCCACCCCATCTTCTATGGGAGGGTGTTAAAATCCATGCCAAGTCAGTGGCCCCAATTTCAACCTCTATTGAGGTAATTTGGCCACTCAAAACCCAAAGTGCACTTTTTGACCTAAATACACTTAAAATGGCATGACTAGGGTTTGCATGATTTCAATTTAAACCATCTCCAAATGAGATGAAATTTTAGCGAGTTTGGAGGTCATTTGGTCCCTAATTTAATTTACCCTAAAGAAATAAAATAATATCCAAAACTATAGAAAAATTGTCCCCAAAAATTCTCATTATTAGGCAAGACCTAGATATAGACTAGGGTGACTCCCTGTCCAAATTTCAAGTTATTTTGCCAAGGGATGAAGTGTGGGGACCAAATTTAATTTCTACCTAGCCCTAGGTATAGACCCCACCAAAATGGGTGCCCTGGTCAAACCATGCACCCATATTGGTTCAAACCAATTTTGAATTAAAGTAGACCCACAGGGATACAATTTATGTGTTGAACATTTTCTCTGAATTAGAATCTAGATATTTTTTTATAATTAAAAACATTAAATACATTATGTGTGACAGAAATGAAATAAACATAATCATAACCTATAGTTTAATTTATTCTCTGCACGAATCTTGGCACACTATTGGACGGCATCCCGTCATCTTCCTCGCGCGCCAACGACCAGGATTGACTCTTTCTGGGATGATTTCAAGTCGCTGCCGCCGGCCACCCAGCCATCTCCTTGGCCAGCCACCGCCACCACCACCTCCTTTGAGGTGGCGGCTGTCTCCAGGCGGCAGCACAGCCGCCGGAGGGTCTTATTTTAGCGAACCCGTTAAGTAAATTTTTGCAGAAAAACTGGAGAAAAAGCTCTCCCGATCGGGCTCAATTGAGCCCGAAACTTGGCCCTAAGTGTTGTTATGATCTACCCATGGAAGAAGGAGTGGACGAGGACCTGAACTGCGGCCTGAGAACGGGTGTTGTGCCTCCTTGCCATTTCGGACCACCAAGCTTCAGCTCCTCTGCAACCTCCTCACCAACTCCTCTATAACTGGGATCTGATCGGGGGAATCTCTTCCCCCTGCCATGGTGAAGGTCTCTAATGAAGGAATTGGGGAGAGGAAGTTTGTAACTCCCCAATTCTTCAAGTCACCATTAAACCCATTAATGGGGAGTTTTTGGTTTCACCAAATTTGAGGTGTTGAGCCTCACAACTGGTCGGCCACTTCCTGAAAACTCCTCCCTTGCCTCCAAGGAGTTAAAGCCCCATCAAAAGGGGTAGTTATGGGTCCTCCATGTCCATGATGGCCATTAAGCTCCTGGATCTCTCTCCTCCAAGTTGGGGTAACTCCCTCTTTCTCTGTAAGACCCCTTTTTTTTTCTTTGAACATCGGGGTCTTAGGCCCAGAACCACCGTTTTGCGGTGACTCCTTCACGCCCTGGAGGGGTCCTCACCACAAAGCGTTGTTTCTGCCGGCCAAATTCGATCACAGAAAAGTAGCACAATAAAGTAAATGCAAACTAGCAGTCCACAGAAAATCACGTATCATAGTAAATAAATCTCCACGAAGGGAGTGTCCACAGAAAATACATATCAGAGTGCTAAACTATGATCTTATGCCTGGTACATCATATCCTCACTACAAATCACACATGCGGAAGCAAAAGCAGAAAAACTACTCAAGGTCGAGACTCACGGTCCCGGGTGTATGAACTCCAGAGCTAGGCTGCCGCACCTCCAAGTGCACCGGTCTCTGGGGCTGCTCCTCCATGCTGGGCTCCTCGATCCCCTAAATGATGCGGTTCGAAAACCGTTAGTCTAAAAGACTAAGCCCAATCATCCCCAACCCCTTCCATTGCTTTTAGTTGAGGTTTAGTAGCTGAATTTACAATTTTGTGCTTCTACCCTAAAACTAGGGTTATGGTTTCGAGGTGTCTACCTTCCTCCAAGTCCTCTAAGGTTCTTACCAGAGAACTTAGGTTACACTACCCTCAATTCTGCTGAGTTTTCAAGGTCATACAAGGGCATTTGCCACCATGTCCTTCACAACCCCCAAAGGTCCTTCCTTAGGGTTGGAGGATGAACCCTAAGGTAAATCAAGCCTAAATCATCCCATTTTCCTTGAAACGGTGACATTGGCCATGCCAAGTCAGTGCCCAAAACCTCAGCCTCTGTTGAGGGGAGGGGACCACCCCAAGTCCATAGTGCACTTTTAATCAAGAATACCACCTTAAAGCCTAACTAGGGTTTGGTGATTCCCTAGCCAAACCCTGTCCAAATGAGTTAAAAGTTTGTACAGAACTAGGTATTGATGCCAGGGACCACTCACCAAAATTTGGGAGGGTTTGGAGGTCATTAGACCACTTAATTAAAATACCCTAGCATTATTAAATAAAAGTAAACACTTTAGGCAAAGTGTCTCTAAAACTTCTGAGTTTTGGGAAGGCCCTAGGTATAGCTAGGTTAGACTCCCTGCCAAAATTTCAAGTAGTTTGGACCAAGGATGAAGTGTGGGCACTCAGTTTAATGACTACCTAGCCCTAGGTATAGGTCCCACCAAAATGTGTGCCCTGGTCAAACCATGCAGCCAAATTGGTTCAAACCACTTTTAAAATAACGTAGACCCAAAGTGCTACAACTTTCATGTTAAAGGTTTTCCCACCAGGTGAGCCTAAGTAGTTTTAAAATTTAAAACCAAAAATATCAAAATCTGTGACATAAATCACATTATTATAAATATATTTCCTATACTTTAATCATATAGCCGCACGAATCTTGAAGCAAAAGAGACGGAATCCCTTCATCTTTCTCCTTGGGGCGACGGCCAGGATTCATCCCGCCTGGAGCCACTACCAAGCTCTGCCGCCGGCGATCCAGCTCCTTCCCCTGTCGGCCGCCGCCACCACCACCTCCGTTGAGGTGGTGGCTGTCGCCAGGCGGCGGCACAGCCGCCGGAGGAGTGTTTTCCGGCGGTTATAGTAGGAACTTTTTCTGCCAAAAAATCATGAAAATCATGGTTTGGATCGTGCTCAATTGAGCCTGAACCTTTAACCTAAGGAAACCTACGATCTACCCGTGAGTTAAGGAGAGGGGGAGGACCTTTCTGGCGGCCTGAATGCGGGAGGAACGGCGAGATGCCATTGTCGACGGCGGCGGCGCTCGGCTTCTGCAACAACACAATGGGACGACCTATTTCCTCCAGGTAAAAGCTCAAAAATGTTCCCCTCTGGCCACTGATGATGTTTAAATGGACAATTGGGGAGGGGGCGGCTGCTTCTTCAATGCCCATCAACACCATTAATGGTGTGGCTCAAGTTGAGTGGGGCGGGGCTGAATCTACCCCTTGGTGGCTGGGAAACGGCTGGAATCAACTCCTCTTCCCTAGAGGAGTTGATTGCAGCCATTAAGAGTGGTTGTTGGCCTCCCTTTGGCCGGCTCACACTCTCCCCTTCCTCTCCTCCATCTTCTCTCTCCACCATTAACATGAAGGGAAGCTCCCTTCTCTCTCCTAGTCACCCATGTTGACTGGTCAACACCATAGGCTATGTGCAGCCCACTTAGTCATAATGATCATGAAAAGTGAGGTTAGCCTAAGGGAGAAGTGGCTTGGGCTTGGGTTAGCCCATTTGGGCTAGGTTTGACTTTGCTTAAGTTAGGGTTGACTTAGGTCAATTTGATCATTTGGGTTGACCCCATTGGGTCCTTCGTGACCCATTGGCCTCCCCCAAGGTCTATGTGGGTTTGGGTAGAGTTACCTTACACTTTAGAGGTCACCTACCCTTAGTAAGGGCACTTTGACCAGATCAGGGACTTGAGTTGACTTGGGTCAACTTGGCCTCTAGGGCTGACCCCAATGTGTCCTTAGTGACCCATTGACCTCACTTTAGGGTTAGGAGGGCATAGTTGGGGTCCTCTAGGCTAGGAGTAGGTCAATTGACCCTAAGTAGGCTAGTTTGACCCATGTAGGGTTAGGGTTGACTTTGGTCAACTGAGTCTCTTTGATTGACCCCAGTGGGTACTTATGGCTCTAATGGGCCTCCCAAGGTATTAGGGAGTGTTGTGGTAGGGTCTTGGGGTCAAGGTGTAGCCCCATGGTCATCCTAAACCATTGTTCAGAGTTCTACTATTTGCAGACCATGATGATTTTCAACACTTTGTCTCCTATCTCTTGGCCCATTTCTAGCTTCCTAGGGTTTGTCATGACCTAGTCATGGACAAAACCACTCCTAGTGGTCTAGTTGGAAATGGGATGTTACAAATCCCAATAAACAAAACAAAGATTTTGTCCCTGAAATCAAGGTTAAGCCTTCGGGAATTTCTACCATAGGAAAGAAACTTGTAACATCCCATCATGATGTCAGGTTGCTAAATTAGGTTTTGAGGGAAACCTAAGTCTATACCCAATTGGCCTAATTGGTGAGCCAAGATCCCAATAAACAAA
Source organism: Platanthera guangdongensis (assembly GCA_039583875.1). Lineage (NCBI taxonomy): Eukaryota > Viridiplantae > Streptophyta > Magnoliopsida > Asparagales > Orchidaceae > Platanthera > Platanthera guangdongensis. The sequence continues at coordinate 161,714,647 of CM077158.1, forward strand.
AGATAAGCCCCCAATAAACAAAAGTTTAGCCTCTACTCTTCCTGGAGCAGCCCTACTAGTTTAAAGCAGGAAAATAAATTAAAGATCTTGAGGGGTTGTGAGGTATACCTGACTGAACAGCTCTGGGTATCTTTGTCACATCAGGTCCTGCGGTTCCCAGGTATGCTCCTCCTGGCCGTGGTTCCTCAACAGAACTTTGACCAATGAAACCTTCTTGCGACGCAAGATCCGTACTCCTCGGTCGTCGATCCTAACCGGCTCCAAACAAACTGAATCCAATAAAGCGGGGCCCTCCTTAGCGAAGAAATGTAGAAGACATCGTGCAGAGCTGCCAGCCCTGGTGGCAACTCCAGCCTGTAAGCTAGGGGCCCGATCCGCTCCAGGATCCTATAAGGGCCCATGTACCTAGGGCTGAGCTTCTTTCTCCGACCACGCACCCGTGAGACTCCATGCATGGGCCAGATCTTCAAAAACACTCGGTCCCCCACCTGGAACTCCACCTGACGATGTCGGGCATTATAGTACTTAGCCTATCTGCTCTGCGCCTCTAACATCCTGTCCCTGATCAGCCTCACCAGAGCCTCGGTGTCTTCAACAAAATCTGATCCCAACACCTTCGGATCTTCGTCATGAATCCAATAAAGCGTGGTCCGGCATTTCCTTCCATACAAGGCTTCGTAAGGCGCCATCCTGATGCTGGACTGGTAGCTGTTGTTATAGGAGAACTCAACCAGGGGTTAGAGTTTCTGCCAAGGTTCCCCGCGGTCCAAAATGCATAGCCTCAGAAGATATTCCAGCGTCCGGTTGGTGCGTTCTGTCTGCCCGTCCGTCTGGGGATGGAATGCGGTGCTGAAGATCGATCGCGTGCCTAAGTAAGCCTGCACGGATCTCCACTCCCTGGAAGTGAACCAGCCATCCCAATCCGACACGATTGTCTTGGGCACCCCGTGATATCGAACGAATTGCTCCACAAATCTCCGCACTAATACTCCCACAGCGTAGTCCTTCCTGATCGGAAAGAACCTGGCCACCTTTGTCAACCGATCGACGATGACCCAAATCGAGTCATTTCCCGTCCGTGATCGGGGAAGTCCGTGAATAAAGTCCATCGCGATGTCTTCAAACTTCCATTCTGGTATCGGGAGTGGTTGCAACAGACCCGTGGGGTTTTTGCACTCCGCCTTCACTAGCTGGCACGCTTCGCAGTGGGTCACAAACTGAGTGATATCCTTCTTCATGCCAGGCCAGTACATAGTCTTCTTCAAATCTGCAGTCATCTTCGTGATCCCCGGGTGCACCGAGTATCTACTATGGTGGGCCTCTGCCATGATATTTTCCCGGACCTGGCCTCCTTCTGGTATATAAGTCCGACCTCTAAAGCATACCACACCATACCTCATCGTGTAATCTCCTGCTGCACCGTTCTCCAAGGCCCAGAATATCGGCTCCAATTTGACATCTCGTCTCTGTCCCTCTCTGACTCGGTCCCGGATATCGTCGGTAGCACTCACCGCAGCTAAATACTACATGTAAAGCTCGGAGTCCTCAGACGACACTAGTGTGATGTGCATATCCTCCAATCTTCTCACCAGCTCCATAGACATAACCTGGGGCCCGACCTCGGAAGTGGCAGCTCTCCGACTCAACGCGTCGGCCACCACGTTTGCCTTCCCTGGATGGTAGTGCATCTCATACTGATAATCTGCTAAGAACTCCACCCAGCGCCTCTGCCTGATGTTCAGTTCCTTCAGCGTGTCCACGTATTTCAGCTTCTTGTGGTCGGAGTAGATGTCGCAGTGGACTCAATAAAGATAATGGCGCCAGACCTTCAAAGCAAAAACGACCACCCCCATCTCAAGGTCGTGCACCGGATAGTTCTGTTCGTGCTTCTTCAACTGGCGAGACGCATTTGCAATCACATGACCCTTCTGCATCAGTACAACTCCCATACCCTGGTAGGAAGCATCAGTGTAGACCTGAAATCCTTCTCTCCCCGAGGGAAGAGCAAGTATGGGAGCCGAGGTGAGTCGGTCCTTCAGCTCCTGGAAAGCTGCCTGGCACTGCGGTGTCCACACGAACGGTACCTCCTTCTTCGTCAAAGATGTGAGCGGGACGGCGATTCGAGAGAATCCCTCCACGAACTTTTGGTAGTAACCGGCAAGTCCTAGGAAACTGCGTATGTCGGTGGCTGTCTTCAGCTGCGGCCAATCCTGAATTGCCTGAATCTTTGTCGAATCCACTGCCAACCCGGCTCCACTGATAATATGACCCAAGAAGCCCACCTCCTACAGCCAGAACTGACATTTGCTAAACTTTGCATATAAATGATTCTCACGCAGTCTCTATAGGGTCATTGCCAGATGGCGAGTGTGCTCCTCCTCCGTCCTCGAGTAGATGAGGATGTCATCGATAAACACAATGACAAACACATCTAGATACTCCTTGAAAACCTGGTTCATGAGGGTCATGAACGCCGATGGTGTATTGGTGTGCCCGAATGGCATCACCGTAAACTCAAATAATCCATATCTACTACTAAAAGCATTCTTCTGAATATCCTCCTCTCGAATGCGAAGCTGGTAATATCCCGACCTCAAATCTAATTTCGAAAAGAACTGCGCCCCCTGCAACTGGTCGAACAGCTCGTCTATCCTTGGAAGTGGATAGGTATTCCGGACCATCAGCCGATTTAGTGCTCGGTAGTCGATGCACAATTTGAGTGTCCTGTCTTTCTTTTTGACGAACAATACCGGGGCTCCCCATGGTGAAGAGCTTGGCCGGACAAATTCGGCTTCCACTAACTCCTGAAGCTGGCTCAGGGACTCTGTCAACTCCCTTGGGGCCATCCGGTAAGGTGCCTTGGATGTCGGCTTGGCCCCGCACAAGCTGTATCTGAAAGTCCTGCTCCCTGCGTGGGGGTAATCCGGCTAATTGTTCTGGAAAGACGTCCGCAAAATCACGCACCACCGGGATATTCGATATAGAATCTGTGGCCTCCGCCATTTCAAACAGCACATCGTAGACCTCCTCCCCCTGTAAATAGGCCTTAACGGCCTATACTGAAGATAAGGGTATACGTGAGGCAGATTTTATACCTTCGATGATGATGATAGAGTCCCCGTGCCTCACGGTGATCCTCTTCGCTTGACAATCAATCTGGGCATGGTTCCATTGTAACCAAGTCATGCCCAGGATCAGCTCGAAGATGGGCATCCTTAGGACCGTTGTCGATACCTCGAACGGCTTTCCTCCAATCTCCGCCTCCATGCAGTAGTGGGCAGAGGTGAGTATCTCCGATCCGTTGGGTAGACGCACCCTCCTCATCCGGCCTGTGAACCGTTCCACTCCCTCCAGCCCTTCCAGAAAATCCCCCGACACAAACGAGTGCGAGGCACCCGTGTCGAACAGAGTATAGGCGGGCTTGCCGCTGATGAAGACTATACCTGGGACGGTTAAATGTCTTAGTATTTTATAACGAGTTTTCCGTCCTATTTATTCTACTTAGGGTAGTTCTACTTGTTGGGCAATTGAGAAAGGGAATTTAATATAAACAATTTAAACATCTTGGCTTACCTGTGATGACCTGCTCTGGGTTCCGAGGCTGTGCTAGGTCCAGAGCATACACCTGCTCCCTTTCCTGTCTTCAATCCTGATTGTCTCTTAGATATCTGCAAGGAGAAAATAACCAAACTAACAATTCATCAAGGCAAGTATACCTATCGAAATGCAGCTAGGGGACACAAGTGTCGTATTGAAATCCAGGAACAGTTGAGTAAGCTTACTCACACGAAATCTATTATTTTATCGACGGAAAAATTAAGTTTTTTTTTAGAAGAAAGCTAAACGTGCTAAAGGAAGAGAACTACTTGCAATGAAAGAGAGCTACTTGCATGAAAAGTTAAAGAGAGCTAAAAGAGCGATTAACTTAAGCTTAGTAACGATGAAGGAGAAAATGCACTCGATCAGAAATCACCTCGGCAAGAGTGGTTAGAAAAATACGATAAATAAACCTAAGCTAATTAGGGTAAAGGTCCTTGACCGTGGAGGTTCCATGAATATTGACACGCTTCTCTAGAAGGTCGTGCCTAACTGAGTTTAGGAAGGTCCGACCGACTTTCGCCTAAATCGGAGGCCTAAAACTCGCTTTACGCGGTGAACCCCGCTATTGGATTTTACTCCAATCCAGGAGATTTGAACGTCTGCCTCTCTCGAGGGGTGCGAACAACTCCCTTTACTCTTGAGTGCTCATTTCAAACTTTCGGCCTCTCGGCTAGCCCAGAATGAAAGTAAAGGTGGAGAGTATATATCGATGATATACCTCCAACCCGTGATAAATCAAGAGTAATTCAAGGCTAAACCCTAAAAAGAAGAGGTAAGATTCAAAGCATCATAACCTAATCACTCGAACCTCGGATCATTAAGATCGAGTACATGGAGGATTAGTTAATCATGGTGAGGTGAAGAGAAGGGATGATTAGAAGAAGAAAATGAAAACAGAGCAGAAACGAAAAAGAAAACAACACTTTTTATTAATGGAAATAGAGATCTTACAGCTTGAAAACTAGAGGTTACAAGTGCATGGAAAGGTAAACTACGCTATCATTAACATTATACTACAGAACGAAGCTAGGAACTAATACAGGGAAAGCGTAAAGCTAGAGCTACGAACAAAAAATGAAAAGACATGCTTAAAAGTTCAGAAATACAAAGGACAAAACCTCCCCTCTCAAAGCAAAAGGTGTCCCTGAACCCCTGGAGTTGGGCTCTATTTATAGAATTTTTCGGGTCGGGTCACGACCCCCTGTCATGCCCTCGTCGGGCGTGACCCTGGGGCGTGACACATTCGGCACGACTTTTTCGGGCAGGAATTGAATTCTGACAAAGTAGTTGAGGTACACGCCCACAAGTCATGCCCTGGTAGGGCGTGTACCTGGGGCGTGTTCTTTGCGGCGTGACTTTGTTGAGCTGAAATTGAATGCTGGAGGTGACGGGCGGAATTGCTGAAGTACACGCCCATATGTCACGCCCGGGTCAGGCGTGACCTTGGGGCGTGACACTTTCGGTGCGACGGTGGAGCGGGAAAAACGAGCGCGCTGCGGCGATTCCTCAGAACCTGGGGACACGCCTCTACTACACGCCCGTGTCGGGTGTGACACGGGCGTGACCGAGGGCGTGTACACTAAGTTTCCACAGAATGCAGTTTCGGACCAATTGCTTCATTCCTCTGGGTTACACGCCCTAGGTACACGCCCGGGTAGGGCGTGACCTTGGGGCGTGTCACAGCAAAATTCGGCTGAAAGCAGTGAAAACCTGCAAAAAGCAGAAAAAATGCATTAGCGACAAAAATATATACAAAAGGGAATCAAAACAAGTACATTACAAGACATGATTTGCTTTAAAACCCCGAAAATATCTTAATAAAATTGACTGCAAACCGTATTATCAAATTCCCCCAAGCTTAAGTTTTGCTTGTCCCCAAGCAAAGATATAAAGACTAGCTAATCATAAAAAGTGACTAATTCAAAAAGTTTAATCATACTCACACAAGTACTATGCGAAATTCTTGGCAGCGAGAATGTAAAACGTAAATCTAAAACAATTATTTAGGTATGGTTTAACTTTTATAAACTTTACTTACTAAAAATAAATCATCCAGAATTTTGGCGAAATTCTTTAAATAGATTTAAGCAAGGCAATGAAAATGAAAAAAACATATTGAGTTATTACTAGATCCAAGCAACGCATTATAATTATATCAATTAAATAACAAAAATCTAAGTTTAAATCCAAAACTAAAACTGATTTACTTTTCTTCGTTTCTTAGTTGTTAAATAAAATTAAAAAAAAAGAGCGTGAATCAAAAGGACTTAATAGGACCGAAATGTTTGGTTTAGGAATATGAGTAGGAGTGGAATTCAAATATAAATATGGAGGTTTAAAAATCACACTAAACCAAAACAACGAGTTTCAAAAAAAATAAATTTATTTTAAACAAAATATATATAAATAAATTTATTTTTTTCTCTTTATGATTATTTATCTCTTTTTATTATTATTATTTTCATTCATTTTTTTTCTTTTTTCTTTTTTTTTGTTTTTTTTTTCAATACATTGCTTTTGAGTACACTTTTTTCAACAATTTCTCCAAAGATAACACAAAATTTCCTATCAAAAAAATAGCGTGATTAGATAGGTAGAAATTTGGGCTTTGGTGAAAATGAAATGCTGTGTGGAGTTATCAAATGAATTTGGAAAAAAGACTCAAAAGCGGCTAACTAATGGTAAAAGATTTTAGGTTGGCAGGAAAGCTCAAACGTAAACAAAAATGGCCTAAATCATTTTCACGCTTTTTTTTTAAATTTATTTAAAACATAGAGTTGATAAATTTCAAAAAGCAAGTTCGAGATAATAAAAGAAGATTGATGAAATTATCTTGAAAATAAAAATAATATGTGACTTGGATCGTTCATATCTACTACGTTATTCAAAATTTGTTCTTACAAAAATTATCTAAAGACGAAAAGGAAAATAGTGGATGATAAATTTTAGAGAAAGTAAAGAAAATAAAGAATGGAAAACCATAATAGAAATGCACGTTTTAGAGAAATATTTCACCTTAACATGCTACCGTGAATTAGAAACACAGCATGACCAACATTTTACTTGTGAAATATGATTAAAAAAAATGATTAGAAAAATTATAATTAACTGCGTTATTTATAAAGAAGTTTGCGAAAAACAAAACATAAAAATGGGGTACTATTGAAATACCAAAATGCAGCTATATAGATATATTTTGTTTTTTTTTGTTTTTTTGGATTTTTTGGATATTTACAAAACAACAAGAAGGAGGAAGTCCTCCCCCAAGCTTAAAATCGACATTGTCCTCAATGGAGAAGGAGGTTGGAGAATGAGAGAAAAGTAAAGGACAGAAATGAAAGACAGAATGGAAAAAAAACAGGTACTTCCCCGGTTTTATTTTGCATGGCAAGTTGAGTGATGCCGCTCCTCCATGCCTGTGCTGTGGATCTTCATGAAACGTCGTCCGACGGACTTTGTCATGGAAGCAGAACCGTTGGAGCAGGCGATCGCAGAAGTTTCAGCTTGCCGGAGCCATTCGGGGCAAAAAGTGTAAAATAAAGGAAACAGAAAAAGATAACTTGGGTTGCCTCCCAAGAGCACCCTTTGTTTAAAGCGTCGTTTGAGCTCGACGCATCAAAATAATAATGTCCCAAATATTATTTAAAAATAAAGTTCGAAAAAAGTCAAAGTTTTGAAGAAAAGGAAAGTTCAGATTAATCAAATGTCAGGACCAGAAAGATAGAGTTAACAGGGTTGAGACTGACATCATCACAGAAATACAGTTTAAGACGCTGACCATTCACTTTGAAAGTACCCTTATCAGGGTGGGAAATTAAAACAGTACCATAAGAAAAGACTTCTAAAACAGTAAAAGGCCCCGACCAACGTGATTTTAATTTACCCGGGAATAAACGTAAACGAGAATTATAAAGAAGAACTTGGTCGCCCGGCTTAAAGATTTTTGGGTGCCTAAGATGTCGATCGTGCAAACGTTTTGCCCGCTCTTTATAAAGTCTGTTATTTTCATATGCATAAGAGCGCCACTCGTCGAGTTCGTTAAGTTGAAATTTTCTAAAATCGCCGACAGAGTGGGGATCAAAGTTTAAAAATCGTAAGGCCCAAAAGGCGCGGTGTTCTAACTCTACGGGTAAATGACACGATTTTCCATAAACCAACCGATATGGCGTACATCCGAGGGAGGTTTTGTACGCTGTTCGGTAGGCCCATAGAGCATCGTCTAATTTGGCTGACCAGTCTTTTCTAGATGTTGAAATAGTCTTTTCTAAAATTCTTTTTATTTCTCTATTCACTACTTCGACTTGTCCGTTAGTTTTTGGGGTGGTAGGCAGTGGAAAGCTTATGAGTAACGCCATATTTAGTTAGAATTTTTGAAAATTGTGCGTTACAGGAATGGGAACCCCTATCACTAACGATAGCGCGCGGCGTACCGAATCGAGAAAATAATTTTTTTAGGAAATTAACTACGACTCGGGCGTCATTCGTAGGAAGAGCTTGGGCTTCGGCCCAACGCGAAACATAATCAACGGCAACTAAAATGTACTTATTCCCGAAGCTAGAAGGAAAAGGGCCGACAAAATCAATCCCCCAGAGGTCGAAAACTTCGCAATCTAGGAAATAATTTTGTGGCATTTCATTTTTATTCGAAATATTCCCCGACCGTTGGCAACTATCACACCTACTCACAAAGGCACATGGAAAAAGGCACAAAAATTGTTTTGCAATGGTAAATTTTTTGGTGGGCAAGAAAAGCTCAAAGTTTAGTGTGAAATAGGAAAGACATTTTGGCTTTGGTGAAATGATGAAATGAAAGGTGGAGCTAAAAACAAAGAAACATGGAAAAAGGCCCAAAAATTATTTTGCAATGGTAAATTTTTGGTGGGCAAGAAAAGCTCAAACTAGTTAAAGGGTAGCCTAAATCATTTCTAAAGTACGTAAAAATGACGCAAATGTTTCGAGAGTCGCTAGGGACAAGTTCTAGACACCAAGAAAGACTACCCCACAAATGAAAAAGAGATAATATTACCTAGCAACCATTCGTAAGCAACTAACCGAATAAAAAGGCATAACTACAAATTGCTAACTTATAACGTAAAAAAACGGATGTCTATATTTAAGAAAAAGAAACTAGTAAAACTAAGCTATGTTAAACTGATAAATTTAGGAAACTGTTTCAAAGAAATCTATCTAGAACTACAAAACCGCACGGGCCTACACATCACTAGAAGAAACATAAAAATAAAGATGGAAATAATTTCAATTTTGTTTTTCAAATATATTTTAGCAATTTTTTTGGATTTTTGTTTTTGTGATTTTTTTTCTCTTTTTGTGATTTTTTTTGATAAGGCTAAAATAAAAGCAATATTAAAGAAGCTTAACAAAACTATACTAATTTTTAGATTTTGATTTTAAGAAAGCAAAAGATTTTTCTGGATTTTTGAAAGAAAAGGGAAAAGAGAAACTAACTAAACCCTCCCCCAAGCTTAGATTTTTCATTGTCCTCAATGAAATAAACAAACAAGAAAAATGAGAAGGAGACTGAGAGGGAGAGAAAAATGCATAAAGTAAATGAAGTAATAAACAAAACACGACTTCCCCGAGTTTGTGGGATGAAGGCGGATGTCGCTCCCCCATGCTTGCTTTTTAGTGCACTTGATCAGCAGCAGGTTTGACTTGATCCATCTTTCTATTAGCAACGTTGGAGCGGCGGTCACGAACTTGCTTGGTTGGCCTCCGGAAGGAAGAGCAAAACAAAAGCAGAAAAATAGAGTCTGTGGGCAGGTGCCCAATATTGTTCTTTATTACAACAATTAAAAGTCCGAATAAAATTAAAAGTTTCATAACAATAAGGAATAATAATAAGTCCAAAAAAATAAAAATGTTCCACAACAAGGTAAACATTCAAGAGTCCAAGACAAGATCCTCCGTTGCAGGAGACACAGAATGATTAGAAAAATAAAGTTTAAGTCTATGCCCATTCACTTTAAAATCACCCTTATCGGGGTGCGGAAGTAATACAGTTACATAAGGATAAACTTCCTTGACCGTAAACGGTGCAGACCATCTAGATTTAAGTTTGCCAGGAAAAAGACGTAGGCGAGAATTGAAGAGAAGTACGTGATCGCCGGGTTTAAACTTTTTAGGATGGCGCAAGTTCCTATCGTGATAAAGTTTTGTGCGTTCTTTATAAATTTTATTATTTTCATAAGTGTACGCTCGCCACTCGTCAAGCTCATTTAGTTGGTTTTTTCTATGCTCACCGACCGAGTGCGGATCGAAATTAAAAAACTTTAACGCCCAAAATGCACGCTGCTCTACCTCTACCGGGAGATGACATGATTTTCCATAGACTAGTCGGAGAGGAGTACAACCAATAGTGGTCTTGTACGCTGTCCGATAGGCCCAAAGAGCATCGTCTAACTTTAAAGACCAATCCTTACGGGAAGTAGAAATGGTTTTTTTCCAAATTCTTTTAAGCTCGCGATTGACTACCTCGACCTGACCATTAGTTTGGGGGTGATAAGTAGTTGATAGTTTATGCGTAACACCATATTTAGTTAAAGCTTTAGCAAGTTGAGTGTTGTAAAAATGACTTCCCCTATCACTAACGATCGCTCGAGGAAAACCAAAACGAGAAAATAGCTTTTAAAGAAAGGCAACTACGACGCGAGCATCATTTCTTGGTAAAACTTGGGCCTCTGCCCACCTAGAAACATAATCGACTGCGACTAGAATATACTTGTTTCCTAGAATGGAGGGAAACGGGCCTACAAAGTCAATGCCCCATAAATCAAAAACTTCGCATTCCAGAAAATAATTTTGTTCCATTTCATTTTTATTAGATAAGTTTCCAGTCAGTTGCCACCGATCACACCCGCTCACAAAGAGTTACGCATCTTGAAATATGCTTGGCCAGTAAAAGCCAGCACTAAGCACTTTGTGGGTGGTGCGGTTTGCTTGAAAATGCCCGCCAGTCGGACCTTCATGAACATGCTTTAAAATTGTTGACCTTCTTCCTGGGAAACACATCTTCTAACCACCTGATCCGCACAAATGCGAAATAGAAAGGGGTCCTCCCAAAAATAATACTTCAACTCCGAAAAGAATTTCTTCTTTTGGTGAGAAGAGTATTCTTTTGGAGGGGCCCGGGCCACAAGATAATTGGCCAGATCAGCAAACCAGGGGGTAGAAGAAGAAATGTTTAAAAGATGCTCATCTGGAAAAGAGTCATTAATAAAATTTTCATTTAAAATATCAAGTTCGGGATTTTCAAGACGAGAGAGATGATCAGCCGCTAGGTTTTCCGCTCCTTTCTTATCCCGAATCTCCAAGTCGAATTCTTGAAGTAAGAGGATCCAGCGAATAAGACGCGGCTTGGCATCCGGTTTAGAAAGGAGGTACTTCAAAGCGGAATGATCCGTAAAAACAATAACTTTGGAAAGATTAACGTATGGTCGGAATTTATCAAAAGCAAAAATAACAGCTAAAAGTTCTTTCTCCGTCGTGGTGTAATTTTCTTGAGCAGAAGTTAGAGTTTTACTAGCATAGTAAATCGGATGAAAGTTCTTAGCAATTCGTTGTCCTAGAACCGCACCTACCGCATGACTACTCGCATCACACATTATTTCGAATGGTAAATCCCAAACTGGGGCAATCATAATAGGAGCATTTATAAGCTTGGATTTAATTAATTCAAATGCAGCGAGACAAGATTCATCAAAAACGAAAGGAGTTTCTTTTTCGAGAAGGTGGGTGGGAGGCTTAGTAATTTTTGAAAAGTCTTTAATGAATCGTCGATAAAAGCCCGCATGCCCTAAAAAACTTCTAATCGATTTAATATTTGTAGGCGGCGGTAACTTTTCAATAACTTCAATTTTTGCCTTGTCCACTTCAATTCCCTTAGCGGAAATCTTATGGCCAAGGACTAAGCCCTCACGCACCATAAAGTGGCACTTCTCCCAATTTAAAACTAAGTTGGTTTCTTCGCAGCATTGCAAAACTTTTTCCAAATTTTTTAAACATAAGTCAAAGGAGTCACCAAAGACAGAAAAATCGTCCATAAATACTTCCATAATATTTTCTGCGTATTTATCAAAAATAGCAACCATACACCGTTGAAAGGTAGCAGGTGCGTTGCATAACCCGAAAGGCATTCTACGATAAGCAAAAGTCCTGAAGGGGCAAGTGAATGTTGTCTTCTCTTGGTCCTCGGGTGCGATAGGGATTTGAAAATATCCCGAGAGACCGTCGAGGAAGCAATAAAAACTGTGCCCGGATAAACGTTCTAAAATTTGATCGATAAAGGGGAGGGGGAAGTGATCTTTTCGAGTGGTATCGTTTAGCTTACAATAATCGATGCACATCCTCCATCCCGTTAACGTCCTAGTTGGAATTAAGTCGTTATTTTCATTTGTTACTACCGTAATCCCACCCTTCTTAGGAACAACCTGGACCGGACATACCCACTGACTATCGGAAATCGGATAAATTATCCCCGCATCTAATAACTTAAGCACCTCTTACTTCACAACCTCTTTTATATTCGGATTGAGACGACGTTGTGGTTGGACTACACCCTTAGGATTATTTTCAAAAAATATTTTATGAGTACAAAAAGAAGGGCTTATGCCAGAAATGTCGGAAATTTGCCACGCTATAGCTCGGCGATGCTTTTGTAGTACTTCAATCAACTGATCGTTTTTGGATTGAGATAGATAGGACGAGATTATAATGGGCAGCTTAGAATTTTTTTCAAGAAAGGCATATTTTAGATGATCAGGGAGTGGTTTTAAATCAAGATGGGGAGGCTCATCATAAGAGTTTTTCAAATTCTTTTCTTTTTCAAAAATAAGATTTTCATACTTTTTTCTACCAAAGACAATCATTTTCGAAATTTTCTTGTGCTGACATAACCGTATTTTCAAAATCATGTGAAGAAATTTCAGAAAACGAAGAGGAAAATTCATTTGAAGAGATGTTAGAAAGAGAAAGAGAACAATCTTCATTTAAAACATCAAGAAAGTAGCATGAATCATCATTTTTTAAAGAGTTTTTCATTGATTGATTGATAGAAAATGTGACCTCATCATCTCCCACACGCAAAAACAACTTTCTGTTACTAACATCGATGACCGCTCGAGAGGTGGCTAGGAAGGGTCGACTGAGGATAAGAGGGTCTCGATGTCCTCTTCAATATCGAGAATGACAAAATCCACCGGGAAGATGAATTTATCGATCTTTACTAGCACGCCCTCAACAATACCTAAGGGATATTTGATCAACCAATCGGCTAACTGGATACTCATTCTTGTAGGGCTAAGAGTGCCCAATCCTAGCTTTTGAATAAAGAAAAGGGCATCAAATTTATGCTCACTCCTAGATCCGCTAACGCATGTTTAACAAAGAGATCACCAAAAACGCAAGGAATGGAAAAGCTACCCTGATCATTTATCTTTTTAGGAAGATTAGAGTTTTTAACGACCGCCGAGCATTCTTCATTTAAGGTTACATGCGATAAATTTTCCAATTTCGTCTTGTTTGTTAATAAATCCTTAAGATATTTTGCATACTTAGGCATTTGACTAATCGCTTCATGAAATGGTAAATTAATATGAATTTGTTTGAACATTTCAAGGAAACATTGGTACTGATCGTCTAGTTTTTCTTTCCTAAGTCGGGCCGGATATGGAGGTGGCGAAAATTCCTTTAGAACAACCGGAGCATTATTTTGAACGTCATCATTTTCTTTTACAAAATCAGAAAAAATAGAAATATCTTTTTCTTTATCTAAAGTATTTTTTTCATTTTCAAAAGTTGATTTATCATTTTCCGTGGGGATAACTTTTTTCACAACAGGAGGGACAATCACCTTTTGCTCTTCCCTGGTGGTGGGCTCGTTAATAACCTTACCGCTCCGAAGGGAAATCGCATTTGCGTGCTCCCTTGGGTTAGGTTCAGTGTTCGAGGGAAGAGTTCCAGGTGGTCTCTCGAAAAAAGCCTTGACAAGTTGCCCGACCTGGTTTTCTAAACTTTTCATCGACCCTGTTAAGTTTCTAATAGTAGCATCGTTCGAGCTTATATATCTAGATAAAAGTTCTTCCAAAGAGAGGGTTTTTTGAAGATTTTTGTTTTGTTGTGGTGGTGGTGGTGGTGTAAGATCATGTGGTGGGCGTGCAGCATTAGCAGGATTACTCCAAGAAAAATTGGGATGGTTACGTCATCCAGGATTATAAGAGTTCGTATAAGAATTAAAACCAGGAGGTGCAGAAAAATTAGAAAAAGCAGAAAAATTATTGGCAGAATTATTTTGAGCAGGCCTGGGTATGTTCCCCAGATAATCCACCTGCTCGGCAGCAACAGCATTCACATTTTCATATACCTTAGCGGCGGAGGAAGCAGTCATCTCTGAAATCTTCTTGTTCAGCATTTCCACCTGCAGCGCCAGTTGCGAAACCGAATCCACTTCATAGATACCTGCAGGTTTAGATGGGCGAGTCCTAGACGAATTCCACTGATAAGTGTTCATCGTCATGTCCTCGATAAGCTCAAGAGCGGCTTCCGGAGTTTTGCGGTCCAAGGAACCATCGGAAGCGGCATCTATCATTTGCTTAGTTTCTTGATTTAGCTCATTGTAAAATGTCTGGACCTGTAACCATACAGGCAGAGCATGATGAGGGCATCTTCTCAAAAGTTCTTTGAACCTCTCCCAAGTTTCATAGAGGGTCTCAGAAGCAATTTGAGTATAAGAAGTTATATCATTTCTTAACTTAGCAGTTTTGGCGGGGGGGAAATAACGAGAGAGAAACTTTTCAGTTAAAATGTTCCACGTAGTGATTGATCCTCTTGGAAGAGAACTCAACAACTGTTTGGCTTTAGTTCTTAAGGAGAAGGGGAAGAGTCTTAGGCTCTGTTTGAGGGGACTTATTTTCACCGGTCAAGCGGTCATGACCGCATGAATCCGGACTTAAATAAGTCCCGGTTCATGCGGTCATGACCGCTTGACCGGTGAAAATAAGTTCTTCCAAACGCAACCTTAGCCTTATAGCATCGTGTGAGACGCCATTTATTTTGAAGGTGTCACAGATTTCAAGAAAATTGGCAATATGCAAATTCGGATCTTCATCTTGTAATCCGTCGAACTGTACATATTGCTGCACCATTTGTATGATGCTAGGCTTAAGCTCGAAGTTATTGTTCGCAATTGCAGGTTGAACAATACTTGTTTCTGTACCCTCCAGGTTGGGCCGAGCATAATCGGACATCGTCCTTTGCTGGGCAAACGCTGGGTTAGGGTCTCCCATTTCGGACTTGAAGTTACAATCACCGTCGGAATCCTCAACCGCTGTTTGAGAAGGGGAACCACTGAATCGTAAGTTTCTCCGAAAGGAGCGTTCGATTTCTGGGTCCAAATCAACAAGTAGCGACGGATTCGTGCGGGTCATGCACTAAGAAAATTAGAGGGAGAATGGAGGAAAGAAAAAGAGAAGAAGGGAAATAAAAACTTGAAGAATAAAATAGAGAAAGGAAATTTTTATATTATTATTTTTTCAGAAGTAATAGCGTAAGAGCTTTCCTAATATTGACGAAAAAGGGTCCCCGGCAACGGCGCCAAAAACTTGATGTGCTAAAACCCGAACAGGCAAGTGTACCTGTCGAATTGTAGTATCAAGGTCGTATTTAAACACGGGGTTGTCAAGTACTGCTACTCACGCTTGAACTATTGTGCTACCGAAAAAAAAAGTGGGTTTTGAGAATTTTTAAACTAAAACGAAAGACAATTTTTTAGACGAAAAACTTTATAATAAAAAGCTATCATTTGATCGAAGATTCACCATAAAATGAAATGAGAGGGATGAAAAGGCATAGTTTTAAATTTGCGAATCATACTCGACTGTGACGGATCCGAAATTAGGAAATAATCTCGCTAGAGAATTAAATCCCCTGACTTATAGAGGTTTTGACCGAAATCTCTTTCAAGCCAAGAAGGCCTAAAGCCGCATTATCGAGGTGACCCGCACTATTGGATTTGACTCCAATCCGGAAGATTTACGTCATCCTATCTCTAGGGTTGCGTTCAACTCCTTCCTTCTTTGAGTGATCTTTCACATTCACGAGCCTCTCGGCTACTCAAATATGAGATCCCAAGCCTACTACCGTATACCGGAAATACGGAGTCGACAAAATAAAAATCAAAGAAGGATCGAGTAAAATTAAGCAAAAATAAAACTATGAAATAAAAGAAACCCTTATCTCATTTTATGGATCCTCACGATCAAAGGCTAAGAAAAATTAGCTAATCATAATTGGAAGGGAAGACAAAACAAAATAAGAGAGAAACATTTTTATTACTTACAAACAAAAAGAGTACACAAAATATTAAAATGACAACACTATGTTAGGAAGAAAAACTTGCAAAAATGGAAAAGAAAACTAATACAATAATGAAACTAATAACAACTCACAAGCACTCTCCACTCTCCAACTCAACACTCACATTCAACTTAAAACTTCACTTCTCAAAATTTTCTCCCATTGGCTTGAGGGATGGGTTGGCTTTTATAGGAGATGGAGAAGGATCTAGAATGAAATGAAGAGGAGGCAAGGGGGTGGCCGGCCATGTAAAGGGAGAGAAGTGCATGCATTTCATTTAATGAAGGGAGAGGGAGAGGATGATTCTGTAACGCCCCCACCCATCACATGACATATAACGGTGGGTCCGGCCGGGGCCCCACGCCATATATCACAGACAAGCGAAGGAATTACTTGTGGAAATCAAAATCTATGCGTATCCTTAACTCATTCATTCTAGCGCAACATTATATGTTAGCATGAACTCAAACCAGAATGTCCACCAATACATAAATACCACATTTATATAGATACCAACACCAGGAATGTATACAACCCACACACCATGTCCTTATGGCCTTACAGGTTCCTCTTTTACACATACATAATTTCGTACATCGGCACGCAGGCCGGCCACACATGAAATCCAAATACAACTCTTCGCATGGCCTTCAAGGGCCTATAGCAGCAAGCTAGCCATTCCACTTAGTCATTTCAAGCCGCAACACCTGAATTCAACATCCAAGCCAACACAGAAAACAAAGTAACGGTCAACATTTTGCTGACCCATTATAACGACCCTACCCCCTACCCGGGGTAGTGGTTCCTTCCCTATATACAGTGCCATCATCTATCATCAAGTATCATCAAGCATATATGTAACGCCCCATATCCGTCGCATAGCATATAGCAGTAGGTCCGGCCGGGGGCCGACGCCATATACTACAGACAAACCGGGTGGTTACTTATGGAAACCATCCAACCAATCTCAACGTCCTACACAGAGCATTCTAGCGGAAGCAGTTTATAAAAGTTGTAACAAAGAACCCAGCATTCAAGCACGAATGTCCACTAATACAAAATAGGAATGTTATACAAAATACCCAAAGTAAGCCTTAAGGCCTTACAAAAATGTTTCACTTGATATTACATGTTTTACAAACCACGGCACGCAGGCCGGTCATACAAGAATAAAACAGTAAACACATCCAATTGGGCCTTCGAGGGCCGGCTTCGCAAAAAGGGCTTTACCCCTCTATTGACCGCTTGGTCCAGCTGCACCTGCAAGCAACAAACCACCGCACGGCGGCAAAACAAGGCAACGGTCAGCAATGCTGACCAAATTATAACGATCCCGCCCCCAACTCGGGGCGGCGATACTCCTTCCCTGCATTTCATTAGCATAAGCGAGCAATATAAACATATAGCCATTTCATCACAGACGTTGGCACTCACGACCACACGCCCCGTGCTCTCAGGGCACATTCTTGGTGAACCGGTCGATGTCACGTCAATTAAAGCCATAGACATTCCGGACTCACCACCGCCACTTTGACGGCCAAACCTATGAGCAATTTGTCTTCTTGTCCTGGGTCACGACAATTTAAGTCATTGACCGCCAAAGACCCTAATCTATGCCAATGGTAAGTGCCACGTGCCTTTTGGTCTCTTTAACCGAACGACATAGAACGGGTACGGTTCCATCTAACCTGTGCTCACATCGCAACGACAATCTAAGCCATTTGCGCGGGTCAAACTTCCACCGAGTCCCATTTCCATCACAATTCACATAACCCGGTTATGTTCAAGTTGGCTCTCAGGCCACCAAGTTGGCAAGATCTCGTATCCGCCCAGTTTTTCGGGTGCACCTTTAGGTTAGTCCCCAAGGCTCCCTGCTGCAATCTACCGCGTAGAAAACCCGAAAAAAAATCCATAGCACGGAGTCTTCTCCGGCATTAATGCAATGCAACATCACCGATCCGGACCAACATGTCCGGGTAGGCTTCACACATCATGCCTATGTCCGTTCTCGCTTACGGACTCTAAACAACGAGGACTTCACATATCTACCCGAAGGAACGCCTCCAACTCTCCGCAAACTCGCGAGAGCGGGCTTCCTATGCAAAGAAAGAGAGCTACTCATGCTCAAGATGAGAATCGTTACCCTAGCGTTCCTCTTTGGCGCCATTGAAAAGTAATCGGATGAAAAGCACCGCACTAGCTTTGCCTCCGTGGATCCGGAGTCGGCTCGCGATTCGGAGCTTCGAAGCTCCTCCAATGGCGGGATCTAGCTCCTTCTTCCTTCCTTGGCTCTCTACTTTCTCTAAGGTTTTAGAAAGCTAACCACTCATGAAAAGTGAGGGTTTCTAAGTCCAATCCCGGGTATATCCCTTCAGCAACAACCCCCAGCCGTTGGATCTCAAAATAAGGAAACGAACGGCTTTGATTCGGGACTGAAATGCCCAATCTGGACCGAACACGGCCTGGCACACGCCCGTGTCCAGGGCCGTGTGCCTCATTCGCCATCAAAATCGAATCACCTGGAACCTTACACGGGTATCGAACATGCCCGTGTTCGAGCTGACACGCCCGTATTCCACCTGACACGGCCGTGTGGCCGGCCGTGTACCCCATCATTTTTCCCCAAAATCAACCCGAGCACTGCACGGGTTCGAGGACACTCCCGTGTCCCTACTCGTGTCACCTCAACACGCCTGGACCCCAGGCCGTGTACACGGTTTCGACACTCGACACTTCGTCGAGCGAAGATCGTCGACCTGATGACATGGCCTTGGACACGCCCGTGTCCTAGGCCGTGTGCCTTGTCTCGACACTATGTCGAGACCAAAGTGTCGACTTTGCGGGACGAGTGTCGACACGGGTTGACACACCCTGCGACACGCCCGTGTCGCAGGCCGTGTGCCATGTCTCGACACTTCGTCGAATACAGAGTGTCGAATTCGTGGCTAAGTGTCGAGACGGGTCGACATGCCCTACGACACGCCCGTATCGCAGGTCGTGTGCCCAGTCTCGACACAATGTCGAGACCGAAGTGTCGACACCCCGTCTCAGTGTCGACATAGGCTTGACATGCCCTGGGACACTCCCGTGTCCCAGGCCGTGTGCCTGCAGCCAGAACCCAAACTGGCCCAAAACGTCCCCCTTTACTCCTTTGAGTTTCGGGGCTTTACAACTCTCCCCCTCTTAAAAGAATTTCGTCCACGAAATTACATAAAGGAAAGACATGTACAAAACCAAAATTTGTACCTGAGCGGAACAACTCCGGATACTCGTCAAGCATAGTCTGCTCTCGCTCCCAAGAGAGCTCCTCACGACCGCAATTGTCCCACCGGACCTTGACCATCCTGATCTCTTTATTGTGTAGCCGCTTGACCTCCGAGTCCTCGATCCGCACGGGCTTGACCTTTATCGTTAGCCCACTATCCACCGGCACTTGATCAACCGCGATCACTTGCGTAGGCTCTTGCACCGTCTTCCGAAAGTACCGAAATGTGGAATAAATCATGTAAACCACTAAGCTCCACTGAAAGCTTCAACCGATAGGCCGCTTCACCAACTCGCTCCAGAACCTCAAACGGTCCAAGGTACCTCGGGCTTAGCTTTTTCAATCGTCGCCCCCACGAGACACCCTTGAACGGCTTGATCTTTAAGTATACATAATCGCCCACAGCGAACTCCACATTCCTGTGCTTGGCATTATAGTACTTTGCTTGTCAGTCCTGAGCGATAAGCAACCTCTCCTGAATGGTTCTCACCAAAGAAGTAGCATCCTCCACTTCCGATCGCTTATACAACTTTGACTCACCCGTTTCTAACCAAGACAACGGCGTGCGACATTTTCTACCATAAAGGGCCTCGAATGGCTCCATTTGAATACTCGCTTGGTAGCTGTTGTTGTATGTGAACTCCACCAAATAAAGGTGGTCTTCCCATTGCTTTCCGAAATCCAAGACACACATGCGGAGCATGTCTTCCATAGTTCCATTGACCCTCTCGGTCTGCCCATCCGTTTGCGGATGGAAGGCTGTGCTGAATTTCAGCTTTGTTCCCAACATTTGCTGCACCAGCCTCCAATCATTGGACGTGAACCGCCTATCTCGGTCACTCACGATGCTGCGGGGCACACCATGAAGCCGTACTAAGTTATCCACATAAAGCTTTGCCAACTTCTCCACCTGATCATCCTTCCTATGCGGAATAAAATGCGACACCTTCGTTAATCGATCAACAACCACCCAAATGGCGTCATTCCCCTTTTGCGACCTTGGCAAACCGTGCATAAAGTCCATAGAGATGTCGTCGAATTTCCACTCCGGAATAGGCAAGGACTTAAGAAATCCTCCCGGCTTTTGGCACTCCGCCTTCACTAAGCGCAAGTTTGGCACTTCGCTACGTATAGCGTCACATCCTTTTTCAAACCCAGCCACCAAAACAGTTTCTTCACATCACGGTACATCTTCGTGCTCCCCGGGTGAATCGAGTACTTGGTATGGTGTGCCTCGTACAACAACTCCACCCGCAAATTGCCCACACTTGTGATGCACAAACGACCGTCTTTCTAAAGCAATCCGTCCTCCACGACGAATTGGGAATTTGACCCATCTAGAGCCTCTACCATGAACTGCTTCATATGAGCATCCATATCCAAAGCCTGCCGAATACGATCAGCCAAGTCATATTGGACTTCAGTCCAATTCAGAACTGCTTCAGCACTTGATTGCTTGTCCACACAAACAATCTCCAACGCCTCCAACTCTCGCACCAACCGCTCATCATGCACTGTTATCCAATTGGCTTGAGCTGGGGCTCGGCGACTCAACGCGTCCGCAACCGCATTCCCTTTGTCAGGCACGTAGTGGATCTTGAATGTATAGTCCCCCAGGAACTCCATCCATCTACGCTGCCGCATATTCAGATCCTTCTGATCAATAAGATACTTCAGACTCTTGTGATCAGTGTAGATATCAATCTTCACACCGTACAAGAAGCGTCTCCACAGCTTCAAGGCAAAAATCACGGCCGCTAACTCCAAGTCATGGACCGGATAGTTCCTTTCATGCACTTTTAGCTGTCTCGAGCCATAAGCTATTACACTTCCGTGTTGCAGTAGCACGCAACCCAAAGCGCTGCCTGAAGCATCGCTATAAATCTCATAGCCTTCGGTCCCACATGGCGAACTCAGCACAGGCGCCGTGGTCAACCGACACTTCAACTCCTCAAAAGCTCGCGCGCACTCCGGCGTCCAAACGAACTTATGCTCCTTCCTCGTCAATGTAGTGAGAGGTAACGCTATCCGTGAGAAGTTCTCTACGAAGCGCCTATAATAGCCGGCAAGCCCCAGAAAACTCCGGACTTCCGCTACCGTAACAAGCTCAGGCCACTCCCGTATCGCAACAATCTTTGCCGGATCCACAACAATGCCCTCTCCACTCACTATATGGCCGAGGAACGCCACTGAGGATAGCCAAAACTCGCACTTCGAGAACTTGGCATACAACTGATTTCTCCTTAGCGTCTCCAACACCAAATGAAGATGCTTGAAGTGATCTTCCTCACTTTGCGAGTACACCAAAATATCGTCAATGAAGACGATCACGAAATGGTCCAAGTACTCCCTGAAAGTCCTGTTCATCAAATCCATGAACACTGACGGCGCATTAGTCAGCCCAAACGGCATGACCGTAAACTCATAATGCCCGTATCTCGTACTAAACGCTGTCTTCGGGATATCAGTCTCCCTTATTCGCAGCTGATAGTACCCAGCCTTGAGATCCAACTTCGAGTACACCGTCGACCCGACTAACTGATCAAAAAGATCATCAATCCGGGGGATCGGGTACTTGTTCTTCTCCGTCAGCTTGTTTAGCTCCCGATAATCAATACATAGCCTCAAGCTTCTGTCCTTCTTCTTAACAAAGAGGACCGGTGCGCTCCAAGGCGAAGAACTCGGGCGCACATACCCTTGCTCCAACAACTCTTGCAGTTGAACTTTCAGCTCTGCCATTTCCTTAGGCGCTAGCCGATAAGGAGATCGTGACACAGGCTTTGCACCTGGCACTAGCTCAATCGTAAAATCGATCTCCCGCTGAGGCGGGGCTACAGGAAGATCTGCGGGGAACACATCAGGGTATTCCGATACCACTGAAATACAATCCAATGCGGGCTTCGGCTTTGCAACCTCCACTAGTGTAAAGAACAGTTCTGCACCAGCACGAACCGCCTTCACCACCTGAAGAGCAGACATCAACGTCTTGCTCGATCCCTTTAAGCCCGTAAAAGTCGTTTCACGACTTGCTCCCAGCTTGACTTCCTTGCTACCGCAATCTATATAGGCCTGCTACTCCGAGAGCCAGTCCATGCCAAATATGACGTCTAACTCCACTAACGGAAGTAAAGACGCCCGCAGGTCGAACTCCTGCTCCCCAATACGAATCTTAACATCGCAGATCCTATCCGCTCGCATCGAACACCCATTAGGCAACAACACATTCAACTTATCCTTCGCCATCGAAGAAGGGACTCCGATGCGTGATATAAATCCTTCGGACAAGAAGGAGTGTGAGGCTCCCGTATCGAAGAGTGTTCGTGCCGGATTTTCACAAATCAATACAAATCCTAAACAAGTAGTGGTAAGGTAACATGTGCATAACAAGTATTTATGGAAATTGACTTGCTATAAATTAAATCGTACCTGTCACCACATCGGCCTGTTTGATGGCCTCCTGTTGGCTAAGATTGTAGACCCTTGGTTGGGCCGGAGCATAATGGGATGCGGTCGACTCCACCGCCTTTCCCTTCTCTTCATAAGTAGCTCCCGGCCTTCTCTCGGACTTAGGACGTCTGCTCCAACAATCACGGGCGAAATGCCCCGTCTTTCCACATGTAAAACACGCGCCCGGGGTGCGACTCGTAGTCGCCCCAGAAGCACCAGAAGGAGCTGGACCCGAAGTCCTATGCTTCTTGAAAGACCTCCGATAGCCGGACTTTGAAGTAGTCGGTACTTTGAATTCAGATTTCTTCTCACCCAAGCTTTTCTTTGCTTGTACGTTCTTCATGTCCTTCTCCAAGGACCGGGCAGTATTGACCAAGGTTAAGAAACCCTACGTCATCGGCCCTGAAAGTAGTAATCTCAACTCATCCCTCAAGCATTCATAAAAGCGATTAGTCTTGCGCTCCTCATCCACGATGGTGGAGCTAGCATATCGACTCAAACGAGTGAACTCATGGAGATATTCATCCACGCTCTTCTCACCCTGAACCAACTTCAGAAATTCATTCTCCATCGAAATCCTCTGAGTAGAAGGGAGGAATCTTGCTAAGAATAATCCCGAGAACTCTTCCATCGGAACGTCTATCAGTTGTCTACCTCTCACATGATGCAGCTCCAATTCTTCCCACAACATCCTCGCTTCACCGTCCAGAAGGAACGTAGCGATGGTGGTCATTTTCCACTCCTCCGTATTTGTTGCTGTCATGACTCTCTTCACCCTGGAGAGACAGTCTTCAGCCTGAGATGGGGTTCCCAACCCCGAGAATAACGGAGGGTTAAAGCTCATTACATGCTTAAGCTGCCTCTCAATTGCCCTCCTTGGCACCACCGGTTCCACAACCACTTGCTCCACTCTCCTCGGCTCAGCCTCTTGAAGAGGTTCCTGCTCCATCGCAGGGGCGGGCTGCTGCGCTTGCCTTGCAGGTTGCGCATTTATCACGGCCAACACCGCTTCAGCCACCAATCATATGTTCTCAGCCGATAGAGATGTTGTAACACCCCCTATCCGTCGCATAGTATATAGCAGTAGGTCCGGCCGGGGCCCGACGCCATATACCACAGACAGACCGGGTGGTTACGTATGGAAACCATCCAACCAATCTCAACGTCCTACACAGAGCATTCTAGCGGAAGCAGTTTATATAGGTTGTAAACAAGAACCCAGCATTAGAGCACGAATGTCCACTAGTACATAATTAGGAATGTATACAAAATACCCAAAATCGGCCTTAAGGCCTTGCAGAATGTTTCACTTGAATAATACATGATTTACAAACCTCGGCACGCAGGCCGGTCATACATGAATAAAACAGAAAACATTTCCACTTGGGCCTTCGAGGGCCAGCTTCGAAAAAAGGGCTTTAGCCCGCTATTGACCGCTTGGTCCAGCTGCACCTGCAAGCAACAAACCACCGCACGGTGGCAAACAAGGCAACGGTCAGCAATGCTGACCAAATTATAATGAACCCGCCCCCAACTCAGGGCGGCGATGCTCCTTCCCTGCATTTCATTAGCACAAGCGAGCAATGCATATAACCATAGCCATTTCATCATAGACGTTGGCTCGTACGGCCACACGTCCCGTGCACTCAGGGCACATTCTCGGTGAACCGGTCGATGTCACGTCAATTAAAGCCATTAACATTCCGGACTCACCACCGCCACTTAGACGGCCAAACCTATGAGCAATTCGTCTTCCTGGCTTGGGTCACGTCAATTAAAGCCATAGACCGCCGAAGACTCACATCTATGCCAACGGCGAGTGCCACGTAACCTTAGGTCTCTCTAACCGAACGACATAAAGCGGGTACGGTTCCATCTAACCCGTGCTCACATCGCAACGACAATTTAAGCCATTTGCGCGGGTCAAACTTCCACCGAGTCCCATTCTACCGCAAGACACATAACCCGGTTTTGTTCGAGTTGGCTCTCAGGCCACCAAGTTGGCAAGATCTCGTATCCGCCCAGTTTTCCGGGTGCACCTTTGGGTTAGTCCCCAAGGCTCCCTGCTGCAATCTACCACGTAGAAAACCCGAAAAACACCCAATAGCACGGAGTCTTCTCCGGCCTTAAGCAATGCAACATCACCGATCCAGACTAACATGTCCGGGTAGGCTTCACACAAAATGCCTACGTCCGTTCTCGCATACGGACTCTAAACAACGGGGACTTTACATATCTACCCGAAGGAACGCCTCCAACTCTCCGCAAACTCGCGAGAGCGGGCTTCCTATGCTAAGAAAAGGAGCGATTCATGCTCAAGATGAGGATCGTTACCCTTGAGTTCCTCTTTGGCGCCATCGAAAAGTAATCGGATAGAAATCACCGCACTTGTGTTGCCTCCGTGGATCCGGAGTCGGCTTGCGATTCGGAGCTCCGAAGCTCCTCTAATGGCGGATCTAGCTCTTCTTCCTCCAAGGGCTCTCCTCTTTCTCCAAGGTTTGGAGAGATGAAAAAGGTAAGAAAATGATGGATTTTCTAAGTCAAACCCGGGTATATCCTCTCAGGAACCATCCCCAGCCGTTAGATCTTCAATCAAGGAAACGAACGGTTTTGATTCGGGGCTGAAATGCCCAATCTGGACCGAACACGGCCTGGCACACGCCCGTGTCCAGGGCCGTGTGCCGCATTCGCCGTCAAAATCGAATCTCCTGGACCCTCACACGGGTATCGAACACGCCCGTGTTCGAGCTGACACGCCCGTGTTCCAGCTGACACGGCCGTGTAGCCGGCCGTGTACCCCATGATTTTTCCCCCGTTTTCAACCCGAGCACTGCACGGGTCCTAGGACACGCCCGTGTCCTTGCCCGTGTCACCTTGACACGCCTGGACCCCAGGCCGTGTACACGGGACATTTCGTCGAGGGAAGATCGACGACTTGATGACACGGCCTTGGACACGCCCGTGTCCTAGGCTGTGTGCCTTGTCTCGACGATCGTCGAGCGAATCTCGACGAATTCCCCGGGACGATCGTCGATACGGGTCGACACGCCCTGCGACACGCCCGTGTCGCAGGCCGTGTGCCCATTCTCGACGAATCATCGAGTATAACTCGACGACTTCACGGCTAAGTGTCGACACGGGTCGACACGCCCTGCGACATGCCCGTGTCGCAGGCCGTGTGCCCATTCTCGACGAATCGTGGAGTATAACTCGACGACTTCACGGCTAAGTGTCGACACACGCTTGACACGCCCTGGGACACGCCCGTGTCCCAGGCCGTGTGCCTTCTGCCAGAACCCAAACTGGCCCAAAACGTCCCCCTTTGCTCCTTTGAGTTTCGGGGCGTTACAACTCTACCCCTCTTAAAAGAATTTCGCCCACGAAATTTCATAAAGGGAAAAACATGTACAAAAACAAAATTTGTACCTGAGCGGAACAACTCCGGATATTCGTCAAGCATCGTCTGCTCTCGCTCCCAAGAGAGCTCCTCACGACCGCAATTGTCCCACCGGACTTTGACCATCCTGATCTCTTTATTGCGTAGCCGCTTGACCTCCGAGTCCTCAATCCGCACGGGCTTGACCTTTGTCGTTAGCCCACTTTCCACCGGCACTTGATCGACCGCGATCACTTGCGTAGGCTCTTGCACCGCCTTCCGAAGCACCGAAATATGGAATACATCGTGTAAACCACTTAGCTCCACTGAAAGCTTCAATCTATAGGCCGCTTCTCCAACTCGCTCCAGAACCTCGAACGGTCCAAGGTATCTTGGGCTTAGCTTTTTCAACCGCCGCACCCGCGAGACACCCTTGAATGGCTTGATCTTTAAGTATACATAATCGCCCACAGCGAACTCCACGTTCCTGTGCTTGGCATTATAGTACTTTGCTTGCCGGTCCTGAGCGATAAGCAACCTCTCCCGAATGGTTCTCACCAAAGAAGTAGCGTCCTCCACTTCCGATCGCTTATACAACTTTGACTCACCCGTTTCTAACCAAGACAACGGCGTGCGACATTTCCTACCATATAGGGCCTCGAAAGGCGCCATCTGAATACTCGCTTGGTAGCTGTTGTTGTATGCGAACTCCACCAAATAAAGGTGGTCTTCCCATTGCTTTCCGAAATCCAAGACACACATGCGAAGCATATCTTCCATGGTTCTATTGACCCTCTCGGTCTGCCCATCCGTTTGTGGGTGGAAGGCTGTGCTGAATTTCAACTTTGTTCCCAACATTTGCTGCACCAGCCTCCAATCATTGGACGTGAACCGCCCATCTCGGTCACTCACGATGCTGCGGGGCACACCATGAAGCCGTACTATGTTATCCACATATAGCTTTGCCAGCTTCTCCACCGTATCATCCTTCCTATGCGGAATAAAATGCGACACCTTCGTTAATCGATCCACGATCACCCAAATGGCGTTGTTCCCCTTTTGCGACCTTGGCAAACCGTGCACAAAATCCATAGAGATGTCGTCAAATTTCCACTCCGGAATAGGCAAGGACTTAAGGAATCCTCCCGGCTTTTGGCACTCCGCCTTTACCAAGGCGCAGGTTTGGCACTTCGCTACGTATAGCGCCACATCCTTTTTCAAACCCGGCCACCAAAATAGTTTCTTTATATCACGGTACATCTTCGTGCTCCCCGGGTGAATTGAGTACTTGGTATGGTGCGCCTCGTACAACAACTCCACCCGTAAATTGCCCACACTTGGGACGCACAAACGACCGTCTTTCCAAAGCAATCCGTCCTCCATGACGAATTGGGAATTTGACCCATCCAGAGCCTCTAACATGAACTGCTTCATATGAGCATCCATATCCAAAGCCTGCCGAATACGATCAGCTAGGTCATATTGGACTTCAGTCCAATTCAGAACTGCTTCAGCACTTGCTTGTCTGTCCACACAAACAATCTCCAGCGCCTCCAACTCCCACACCAACCGCTCATCATGCACCGATAGCCAATTGGCTTGAGCTGGGGCTCGGCGACTCAACGCGTCCGCAACCGCATTCCCTTTGCCAGGCACGTAGTGGATCTTGAATGTATAGTCCCCTAGGAACTCCATCCATCTACGCTGCCGCATATTCAGATCCTTCTGATCTATCAGGTACTTTAGGCTCTTGTGATCGGTGTAGATATCAATCTTCACACCGTACAAATAGTGTCTCCACAGCTTCAAGGCAAAAATCACGGCCGCTAACTCCAAGTCATGGACCGGATAATTCCTCTCGTGCACTTTTAGCTGTCTCGAGCCATAAGCTATCACGCTTCCGTGCTGCAGTAGCACGCAACCCAAACCGCTGCCCGAAGCATCGCTATATATCTCATAGCCTTCGGTTCCACATGGCGAACTCAGCACAGGCGCCGTGGTCAACCGACACTTCAGTTCCTCAAAAGCTCGCGCGCACTCCGGCGTCCAAACGAACTTATGCTCCTTCCTCGTCAAAGTAGTGAGAGGTAACGCTATCCGCGAGAAGTTCTCTACGAAGCGCCTATAATAGCCGGCAAGCCCCATAAAGCTCCGGACTTCTGCTACCGTAGCAAGCTCAGGCCACTCCCGTATCGCAACAATCTTCGCCGGATCCACAGCAATACCCTCTCCACTCACTATATGCCCGAGGAACGCCACTGAGGATAGCCAAAACTCGCACTTCGAGAACTTGGCATACAACTGGTTTCTCCTTAGCATCTCCAACACCAAATGAAGATGCTTGAAGTGATCTTCCTCACTTTGCGAGTACACCAAAATATCGTCGATGAAGACGATCACGAAATGGTCCAAGTACTCCCTGAACGTCCTGTTCATCAAATCCATGAATACTGACGGCGCATTAGTCAGCCCAAACGGCATGACCGTAAACTCATAATGTCTGTATCTCGTACTAAACGCTGTCTTCGGGATATCACTCTCCCTTATCCGCAGCTGATAGTACCCAGACTTGAGATCTAACTTCGAGTACACCGTCGACCCGACTAACTGATCAAAGAGATCATCAATCCTAGGGATCGGGTATTTGTTCTTCTCAGTCAGCTTGTTTAGCTCCCGATAATCAATACACAACCTCAAGCTTCCGTCCTTCTTCTTAACAAAGAGGACCGGTGCGCTCCAAGGCGAAGAACTCGGGCGCACATACCCTTGTTCCAGCAACTCTTGCAGTTGAACTTTCAGCTCCGCCATTTCCTTAGGCGCTAGCCGATACGGAGATCGTGACACAGGCTTCGCACCTGGCACTAGCTCGATCGTAAAATCTATCTCCCGCTGAGGCGGGGCTCCAGGAAGATCTGCGGGGAACACATCAGGGTATTCCGATACCACTGAAATACAATCCAAAGCGGGCTTCGGCTTTGCAACCTCCACTAGTGTAAAGAACAGTTCTGCACCGGTACGAACCGCCTTCACCACCTGAAGAGCAGACATCAACGTCTTGCTCGACCCCTTTAAGCCCGTAAAAGTCGTCTCACGACTTGCCCCCAGCTTGACTTCCTTGCTACCGCAATCTATATGGGCCTGCTGCTCCGAGAGCCAGTCCATGCCAAATATGACGTCGAACTCCACTAACGGAAGTAAAGACGCTCGCAGGTCGAACTCCTGCTCCCCAATACGAATCTTAACATCGCAGACCCTATCCGCTCGCATCGAACACCCATTGGGCAACAACACATCCAACTTATCCTTCGCCATCGAGGAAGGGACCCCGATGCGTAATATAAATCCTTCGGACAAAAAGGAGTGTGAAGCTCCCGTATCGAAGAGTGCTCGTGCCGGATTTTCACAAATCAATACAAATCCTAAACAAGTAGTGGTAAGGTAACATGTGCATAACAAGCATATAAAGGAAATTGACTTGCTATAAATTAAACCGTACCTGTCACCACATCAGCTTGTTTAATGGCCTCCTGTTGGCCAAGATTGTAGACCCTTGGTTGGGCCGGAGCATAATGGGATGCGGTCGACTCCACCGCCTTTGCCTTCTCTTCATAAGTGGCTCCCGGCCTCCTCTCGGACTTAGGACGTCCGCTCCAACAATCACGGGCAAAGTGCCCCGTCTTTCCGCATGTAAAACACGCGCCCGGGGTCTGACTCGTAGTCGCCCCAGAAGCACCAGAAGGAGCTGGACCCGAAGTCCTATGCTTCTTGAAAGACCTCTGATAGCCGGACTTTGAAGTAGTCGGCACTCTGAACTCAGATTTCTTATCAGCCAAGCCTTTCTTCGCTTGTACATTCTTCATGTCCTTCTCCAAGGACCGGGCAGTATTGACCAAGGTAAGAAACCCTACGTCATCGGCCCCGACAGTAATAGTCTCAGCTCATCCCTCAAGCCTTCATAAAAACGATTAGTCTTGCGCTCCTCATCCATGATGGTGGAGCTAGCATAACGACTCAACCGCGTAAACTCGTGGAGATATTCATCCACGCTCCTCTCACCCTGCACCAACTTCAGGAACTCATTCTCCATTGAAATCCTCTGAGTAGAAGGGAGGTATCTTGCTAAGAACAATCCGAGAACTCTTCCATCGGAACGTCTATCAGTTGTCTACCTCTCAAATGATGCAGCTCCAATCCTTCCCACCACATCCTTGCTTCACCGTCCAGCAGGAACGTAGCGATGGTGGTCATTTGCCACTCCTCCGTCTCCGTCGTCGTCATGACTCTCTTCACCCTAGAGAGCCAGTCTTCAGCCTGAGATGGGGTTCCCAACCCCGAGAATAACGGAGGGTTAAAGCTCATTACATGCTTCAACTGCCTCTTAGTGGCCCTCCTTGGCACTATCGGATCCAAAACCACTTGTTCCACCCTCCTCGGCTCAGCCTCTCACAGAGGTACTTGCTCCATGGCAGGAGCGGGCTGCTGCGCTTGCCTTCCAGGCTGCGCATTTATCACGGCCAACACCACTTCAGCCACCAAACGTATATTCTCAGCCGACAGAGGTGTTGCGGGAGCAACATCCGGTGCACTGCTAGCCTCAGAAACTCGGCGTTCTGATGGCCCAACACCACTTCTGGTCACCTATAGTGGTACAAAACACCGTTAAGCGACCACATAACATTGCAAACAGCAATTATAGGAACACGCAGGTTCCTCAAACGCGAGTATTTTCATTCCTAAGTGGACATTCATGTGGTTCTTTTACCATTATAACGATGACGCACACAATGTGCTCACCACCCCTTAAAAAGAATTCGCCCACGAATTCAGTTTAAGCCCGACCAAAACCAGTAGTCTGATACCAAATTGTAACACCCCCTATCCGTCGCATAGTATATAGCAGTAGGTCCGGCCGGGGCCCGACGCCATATACCACAGACAGACCGGGTGGTTACGTATGGAAACCATCCAACCAATCTCAACGTCCTACACAGAGCATTCTAGCGGAAGCAGTTTATATAGGTTGTAAACAAGAACCCAGCATTAGAGCACGAATGTCCACTAGTAACATAATTAGGAATGTATACAAAATACCCAAAATCGGCCTTAAGGCCTTACAGAATGTTTCACTTGAATAATACATGATTTACAAACCTCGGCACGCAGGCCAGTCATACATGAATAAAACAGAAAACATTTCCACTTGGGCCTTCGAGGGCCAGCTTCACAAAAAGGGCTTTAGCCCGCTATTGACCGCTTGGTCCAGCTGCACCTGCAAGCAACAAACCACCGCACGGTGGCAAACAAGGCAACGATCAGTAATGCTGACCAAATTATAACGATCGCGCCCCCAACTCGGGGCGGCGATGCTCCTTCCCTGCATTTCATTAGCACAAGCGAGCAATGCATATAACCATAGCCATTTCATCAAAGACGTTGGCTCGTACGGCCACACGTCCCGTGCACTCAGGGCACATTCTCGGTGAACCGGTCGATGTCACGTCAATTAAAGCCATTAACATTCCGGACTCACCACCGCCACTTAGACGGCCAAACCTATGAGCAATTCGTCTTCCTGGCCTGGGTCACGTCAATTAAAGCCATAGACCGCCGAAGACTCACATCTATGCCAACGGCGAGTGCCACGTAACCTTAGGTCTCTCTAACCGAACGACATAAAGCGGGTACAGTTCCATCTAACCCGTGCTCACATCGCAACGACAATTTAAGCCATTTGCGCGGGTCAAACTTCCACCGAGTCCCATTCTACCGCAAGACACATAACCCGGTTATGTTCGAGTTGGCTCTCAGGCCACCAAGTTGGCAAGATCTCGTATCCGCCCAGTTTTTCCGGGTGCACCTTTGGGTTAGTCCCCAAGGCTCCCTGTTGCAATCTACCGCGTAGAAAACCCGAAAAACAACCAATAGCACGGAGTCTTCTCCGGCCTTAAGCAATGCAACATCACCGATCCAGACTAACATGTCCAGGTAGGCTTCACACAAAATGCCTACGTCCGTTCTCGCATACGGACTCTAAACAATGGGGACTTTATATATCTACCCGAAGGAACGCCTCCAACTCTCCGCAAACTCGCGAGAGCGGGCTTCCTATGCTAAGAAAAGGAGTGATTCATGCTCAAGATGAGGATCGTTACCCTTGAGTTCCTCTTTGGCGCCATCGAAAAGTAATCGGATAGAAATCATCGCACTTGCGTTGCCTCCGTGGATCCGGAGTCGGCTTGCGATTCGGAGCTCCGAAGCTCCTCCAATGGCGGATAGCTCTTCTTCCTCCAAGGGCTCTCCTCTTTCTCCAAGGGTTTGGAGAGATGAAAAAGGTAAGAAAAATGATGGATTTTCTAAGTCAAACCCGGGTATATCCTCTCAGGAACATCCCCAGTCGTTAGTTCTTCAATCAAGGAAACGAACGGTTTTGATTCGGGGCTGAAAAGCCCAATCTGGACCGAACACGGCCTGGCACACGCCCGTGTCCAGGGCCGTGTACCGCATTCGCCGTCAAAATCGAATCTCCTGGACCCTCACACGGGTATCGAACACGCCCGTATTCGAGCTGACACGCCCGTGTTCCAGCTGACACGGTCGTGTAGCCGGCCGTGTACCCCATGATTTTTCCCCCGTTTTCAACCCGAGCACTGCACGGGTCCTAGGACACGCCCGTGTCCTTGCCCGTGTCACCTTGACACGCCTGGACCCCAGGCCGTGTACACGGGACATTTCGTCGAGGGAAGATCGACGACTTGATGACACGGCCTTGGACACGCCCGTGTCCTAGGCCGTGTGCCTTGTCTCGACGATCGTCGAGCGAATCTCGACGAATTCCCCGGGACGATCGTCGACACGAGGTCGACACGCCCTGCGACACGCCCGTGTCGCAGGCCGTGTGCCCATTCTCGACGAATCGTCGAGTATAACTCGACGACTTCATGGCTAAGTGTCGACACGGGTCGACACGCCCTGCGACACGCCCATGTCGCAGGCCGTGTGCCCATTCTCGACGAATCGTCGAGTATAACTCGACGACTTCGCGGCTAAGTGTCGACACACGCTTGACACGCCCTGGGACACGCCCGTGTCCCAGGCCGTGTGCCTTCTGCCAGAACCCAAACTGGCCCAAAACGTCCCCCTTTGCTCCTTTGAGTTTCAGGGCGTTACAGGTGTTGCGGGGAGCAACTTCTGGTGCACTACTAGCCTCAGAAACTCGGCGTTCTGACGGCCCAACGCCACTTCTGGTCACCTATAGTGGTACAAAACACCGTTAAGCGACCAAATAAATTGCAAACAGCAATTATAGGAACACGCAGGTTCCTCAAACACGAGTATTTTCATTCCTAAGTGGACATTCATGGTTCTTTTACCATTATAACGATGACGCACACAATGTGCTCACCACCGCTTAAAAGAATTCTCCCATGAATTCAGTTTAAGCCCAACCAAAACCAGTAGTCTGATACCAAATTGTAACACCCCCTATCCGTCGCATAGCATATAGCAGTAGGTCCGGCCGGGGCCCGACGCCATATACTACAGACAGACCGGGTGGTTACTTATGGAAACCATCCAACCAATCTCAACGTCCTACACAGAGCATTCTAGCAGAAGCAGTTTATAAAAGTTGTAACAAAGAACCCAGCATTCAAGCACGAATGTCCACTAATACAAAATAGGAATGTTATACAAAATACCAAAAGTAAGCCTTAAGGCCTTACAAAAATGTTTCACTTGATATTACATGTTTTACAAACCACGGGCACGCAGGCCGGTCATACATGAATAAAACAGTAAACACATCCAATTGGTCCTTCGAGGGCCGGCTTTGCAAAAAAGGGCTTTAGCCCGCTATTGACCGCTTGGTCCAGCTGCACCTGCAAGCAACAAACCACCGCACGGCGGCAAAACAAGGCAACGGTCAGCAATGCTGACCAAATTATAACGATCCCGCCCCCAACTCGGGGCGGAGATACTCCTTCCCTGCATTTCATTAGCATTAGCGAGCAATATAAACATATAGCCATTTCATCACAGACGTTGGCACTCACGGCCACACGCCCCGTGCTCTCAGGGCACATTCTTGGTGAACGGTCGATGTCACGTAAATTAAAGCCATAGACATTCCGGACTCACCACCGCCACTTTGACGGCCAAACCTATGAGCAATTTGTCTTCTTGGCCTGGGTCACGACAATTTAAGCCATTGACCGCAAAGACCCTAATCTATGCCAATGGTAAGTGCCACGTGCCTTTAGGTCTCTTTAACCGAACGACATAGAACGGGTACGGTTCCATCTAACCCGTGCTCACATCGCAACGACAATCTAAGCCATTTGCGCGGGCCAAACTTCCACCGAGTCCCATTTCCATCACAATTCACATAACCCGGTTATGTTCAAGTTGGCTCTCAGGCCACCAAGTTGGCAAGATCTCGTATCCGCCCAGTTTTCCGGGTGCACCTTTGGGTTAGTCCCCAAGGCTCCCTGCTGCAATCTACCGCGTAGAAAACCCGAAAAACAATCCATAGCACGGAGTCTTCTCTGGCATTAATGCAATGCAACATCACCGATCCAACCAACATGTCCGGGTAGGCTTCACACATCATGCCTATGTCCGTTCTCGCTTACGGACTCTAAACAACGGGGACTTCACATATCTACCCGAAGGAACGCCTCCAACTCTCCGCAAACTCGCGAGAGCGGGCTTCCTATGCAAAGAAAGAGAGCTACTCATGCTCAAGATGAGGATCGTTACCCTAGCATTCCTCTTTGGCATCATTGAAAAGTAATCGGATGAAAAGCACCGCACTAGCTTTGCCTCCGTGGATCCGGAGTCGGCTCGCGATTCGAAGCTTCGAAGCTCCTCCAATGGCGGGATCTAACTCCTTCTTCCTTCCTTGGCTCTCTACTTTCTCTAAGGTTTTAGAAAGCTAACCACTCATGAAAAGTGAGGGTTTCTAAGTCCAATCCCGGGTATATCCCTTTAGGAACAACCCCCAGCCGTTGGATCTCAAAATAAGGAAACGAACGGCTTTGATTCGGGACTGAAATGCCCAATCTGGACCGAACACGGCCTGGCACATGCCCATGTCCAGGGCCGTGTGCCTCATTCGCCGTCAAAATCGAATGACCTGGTACCTCATACGGGTATCGAACACGCCCGTGTTCGAGCTGACACACCCGTGTTCCACCTGACACGGCCGTGTGGCCGGCCGTGTACCCCATAATTTTTCCCCAAAATCAACCCGAGCACTGCACGGGTTCGAGGACACGCCCGTGTCCCTACCCATGTCGCCTCAACACGCTTGGACCCCAGGCCGTGTACATGGTTTCGACACTCGACACTTCGTCGAGCGAAGATCGTCGACCTGATGACACGGCCTTGGACACGCCCGTGTCCTAGGCCGTGTGCCTTGTCTCGACACTATGTCGAGACCAAAGTGTCGACTTTGCGGGACGAGTGTCGACATGGGTTGACACGCCCTGCGACACACCCGTGTCGCAGGCCGTGTGCCATGTCTCGACACTTCGTCAAATGCAGAGTGTCGAATTCGCGGCTAAGTGTCGACAAGGGTCGACACGCCCTGCGACACGCCCGTGTCGCAGGCCGTGTGCCCAGTCTCGACACAATGTCGAGACCAAAGTGTCGACACCCCGTCTCAGTGTCGACACAGGCTTGACACGCCCTGGGACACGCCTATGTCCCAGGCCATGTGCCTGCAGCCAGAACCCAAACTGGCCCAAAACGTCCCCCTTTTCTCCTTTGAGTTTCGGGGCGTTACAATATATGTGTATCATTTTCTTTCTCCCGCTAGCAAACACATCACATCACAAATGCTGTAATCCGCCAGTCGCTCCGTGCACTCATGGCACCTTCTTGGCGTACCGGAATCCACCAGTCATACACCGCCGATCCGAGGTGTTAACTTGTTGGTTGACCGGACCTAGTCCACCAGTCTCGCAAGCTGGAGACATCCCGCCCAAACCACTTAGAGGTATAACCTCTCAGCATCCATAAACAACCAGAGTAGATCGACCCACACCATGTGGTGTAGCAAGCCGAGTTTATCCAAGCTCCCCAGGCATGACTACCCATCGACCCCACTCCTATTATGATCGACCCACCCATGTGGTGCAGCAAGCTGGGTTTAACTCGGCTTCCCAGGCATTGCCACCAATCGATCCCTACCTAACTAGATCAACCCACCCTAGTGGTGTAACAGGCCGGGTTTATCTCGAGCTCCCCAGGCGTGCTCCCAATTGATCATATCATAACCAGGAGCTTTTCCAAAGCCTCCTCACATTCAGCATCACAGCCATACATTCATCAAAACCAGAGTAGATCGACCACACCATGTGGTGTAGCAAGCCGGGTTTATCCAAGCTCCCCAGGCATGACTACCCATCGACCCCCCTCCTATTCCGATCGACCCACCCATGTGGTGCAGCAAGCCGGGTTTAACTCAGCTCCCCAGGCATTGCCACCAATCGCTCTCTACCTAACTAGATCAACCCACCCTAGTGGTGTAACAGGCCGAGTTTATCTCGAGCTCCCACGCGTGCTACCAATTGATCATATCATAACCAGGAGCTTTGCTAAAGCCTCCTCACATTCAGCATCACAGTCATACATTCATCACAATAGAAATCCATTTACATATCATCAAAGCCACGGAGTCTTCTCCGGTTTACCCATGAACATCACCAATCCAGACTACAGGTCTAGATGGGCTTCACACAGCATGCCTATGCCGTACTCCATAATTCCGGCTCTAGATGCAGACGCAACAAAGGAATCACTTCCGCGATC
This sequence comes from Platanthera guangdongensis, assembly GCA_039583875.1. NCBI lineage: Eukaryota > Viridiplantae > Streptophyta > Magnoliopsida > Asparagales > Orchidaceae > Platanthera > Platanthera guangdongensis. The sequence continues at coordinate 161,751,516 of CM077158.1, forward strand.
CACCTCTTGGTGGAGGATTCCAAGCACATGCATAAAGAAAGGACTTCGATGTCCAAGAAGGAGATCGTTACCCTTGAAGATCGCTTCGGTGCCATGAAGTAGCCGGATGGAAATCACCGCCTCGGCTCTGCCTTCCTGAATCCGCTCTCGGATCTTCGCTCCGCACTCCGCAGCTCCTCCAGCAGCTGGTAGTCTCCTCCCTTCTCTCTTTCCCTTAGGCCTTTCTTCCTCTCTCTTGGAATAAGATGAAGAAGAAGAAGAAGAAAAGAGGGTTATATCCCCCTTTTCTCGGCCTTCACAATACCTGGACAGAGCCCAACCACTAGATCCAGGAAGAGGGAAACAAACGGCTCAGATTTGGCCAGAAAAGCTTGAACACGGCCTGACACGCCCTGTGACACGCCCGTGTCACAGGCTGTGTCCCTCTAAGCGGCAGTCAACCGACTCAACCCAGCCAATACACGCCCATGTTACATGCCGTGTCCATGATACGCCCTCAGACACGCCCGTGTCTGAGGCCGTGTGCATCAACGAAAATAATCCCAAAAAAACACGAGACTTCACACGGCCTAGCACACGCTCGTGTTCCTGGCCGTGTGCACCTGCACACACCCGTGTCCCGCAAACACGCCCTAGCGCAAGATGTCGAGCTGAGTTCGACGGCCACTGACATGCCGTGTGACACGCCCGTGTCACAGGCCGTGTCCTCACTCGACACTCGACACTCGACGATCGTCGAGCAAAATTTGTCGACCTCACGACTCGACATAACCCAGGCTTGACACGCCCTGGGACCCAGGCCGTGTCACCCATTCATGAACCCAAATGGGCCCAAAATGACTCGATTGACTTCGGGGTGTTACAGATTCAATGCATTTCATTTATGGGGATGATAAGAGAGAATGTAAAGTAGAGAGGGGGATGGATGTGGATTAAATGAAGGGAAAAAAATAAAAGAGGAAGAGAGGGAGGGGTGGCCGGCCATATGCTTGGAGAGGTGCATGAATGCAATAAATGATGAGGGAGGGGGAAAATGAGTGGCTGGCCACACATGGATGAAGTGGGCTGCACTATATGGGCTTGGGAAGCTTGAAGAGGGGCCGAATGCATCATGTGGGCTTCAAGGAAAAGGGCCGGGCTGCTCCAAACTTCAAGGGCTGCATGTAGGGGGCTGCATTTTGTAGTGGCCGGGCTGCATGGAGTGCATGTTGAAGCTCGGGTAGGCTTGTAGTTGGGCTGCAACATGTGGGCTTTGATGAGTGCTACTCGGACTTGAACCTACAAACAACAAAGCAAAACAAACATTAGTTTTGTTTTTTTTATAACATGAAATAATACAACAAACCTAACATAATATGACAACAATACAACTAATAAACTATAGATTTTTATATTATAACATCAAACATTAAAATAAAATAACAACATAATTAAGCATATAAATAGATAAAACTATATTAAAACCAAATATTTATGAATACTAAACTACCCAAAAAGCGATGACTAAAGTTAGTCATCATCTAGCTTAAATACGAGAAAAAGAAAAGCAATCTTGGGAGACACCCCTTGCTTATCTTAATTTTCTTGCACTTTAAATGCATTTTATTTCTTTTTCTTTCTCCTTCCTACTTGTCTTATAAACATTGGGGACAATGTTTATTTTAAATATGGGGGGATTCTCATTTATTATCTTTATTTAAAATCCAAAAAAATGAAAAAACCTTTAAAAAAATTTTAAAAATTTAATTATCAAAAATACAAAAAAAAATATAAAAAATCGAAAATTAATTTCTTGGAAAGGGCCGTGTTGGGCTTTCATCTCACAAAACCACCTAGTATCTTGCGAACCCATCACTAGGTAGCCCACGGGAAGTCCAAGAATAAAAAAAAATTAGGATTATATTTTAAAAAAAAATCAAAACTATAATAAACCCCTACTTAATATTTTGTGATTTTCGTAAAATAATTTTGAGGTAATTTATAAGAATTTTTATAATTTTTAATTTTCTATTTTTTTATTTTATCATTATTAGGTAGATTTAATTTTTAGGCGATTTAATTTTGAGAAATAATTTATGAATTAAATTAGTTTAGAGTAATCTATTTATAACTTTGTCTCTTTAATTCAAACTAGTTTCAGTTTTTTAGTGCTTAGTTAAACAATTTCTAGATTTCAAATTATAATCACTAATGCTTAAAGATTCTTAGGAAATTTTAATTTACTATAGTTTCTCTTTAATTATTTTAATTCAATCTAAAAAATTTTGTTAAGTCTTTCCCTTGTTTTTAACTTTCTTGTTAGATTATATGTCATGGGGATAAGAGGATAAAATTCATTATCCCTTAGTACACATGTGATTTTTTATTTTTATTTTGTTAGATCATATGTCATGGGAATCAAGTATTCCTTGGTACACATATGCAACCCCAGACAAAATAAAAAAAGTAAGAGGACAAAATTCATTACTCCCATGTATTATTTTCTTTTTGAAGAGAAAGAAAAAAGGTTATATTTGTTCATATTCATGGAAAATGAGAGAATAAAATTCATCATTTTCTTTCTAAACATATGCAAATATTAAAAAGAAAAAAAAATTGTATGGGGTGAGTGGATAAAATTCATCACCACCAATCCAAAACCTCTTCAATTTCCTTATTCCCAATACCCAATATAATTGTTTTAGATTTAAATTAAAATTCTAGAGATTATAAGTAGTAGTTTAAATTTTTCTTAAAATTTCTTTTTAGTCAAAAGTGTTAATAATTTTTAATTTAATTTTGTTTGCTAATTAATTAATTTTGAAGTCTAATTAATTTATATGAGAAAATTTTGCTAAATATATTTGGCTCTACACATTTTAATTTCATATTTTAGGACTCAATTTTAAATCACTAAAATTTATTTTTAACTTTCTTTTGATTTAATAAATATTTAGTTTAATTAAAAATTGTATTAATATCTTATAAATACTTCTCATAGTTTTGCTCTGAAATAGCAAACGATTATGTATGGGGGTATTTGATAAGTCAATTTATATAGTTATTTTAGTTTAGTTTTTATTAAATAAATAGTATAGTTTATTTAGTTTTATATTAATATGTATTATAAATCGTTTGTTTTCTTATTTTAGGTCTATTTGGGCTGCAGATAACAAATTAGAGCATGCAAGGCTAATTAGGAGAACAAACAGAGAATTTCTTGAAAAATCATGTTTACACGCCCCGGTCACGGGCGTGACCTTTAGGTCACGGGTGTGACATGTGGTCGTGACCCATAAAGGAGCTCTAGAGTACTTACCGCGTCGGATTAAAGTTGCACGCCCCGGTCACGGTCGTGACCTATGGGTCACAGGCGTGACCAGCATGCGTGACTAGCTAACGGGTCTGCAGTTTCGATTCCAGGCGGTTTTCAAGTTACACTCCCCAGACACGGTTGCGATCTATTGGTCATGGTCGTGAACCATAGGCGTGACTCCCCGGCATTACTTGGTCATCAATCAGTAGAATCTGTTGCAAAGCATTCAAGCATACACGCCCTAGGTCACGGGCGTGACCTAGGGCGTGACCTCTTCAATAACTGCCAAAGTAAATTCCCGCCATTTCTCCTTCCTGCCATTTCTGGTAACAGACTTGACATGCCCTAGGTCACAGGCATGACCTAGGGGCATGACCTGCAAATTAACGATTTTTGGCGGTTTCATGCCAACGTTCCCAGAACTTGAAGGAAATGGTTCTGAACCTTATATGCCCTAGGTCACGGGCGTGACCTAGGGGCATGACCATCCAGAAAACTTGCCTATAAATTCCACACAATTTCAGAAGCTGGAGGAGGCATCTAGGAGTAGTTCTTATCCATTTTTAGCACTTTATTTTCTTATCTTTGCATTTCTTTCTTGTACTTTTTAAGTCATAGTTTAGTTTAACTTTTGATATTTACACTTCATGTACTCTTTCAATGTAAGCATGTCACACTTTATATCTTTATGTATTTTGTTTAATCATGTCATGTAGTTAATTCCATTTGCACTTGATCATGACAATCTTTAAAATTAATTAAATTTCTTTCATTTATAAATTATCTTTATTTCTACTTTGATTTATCTTTGAAATATTTTGTGTCGAATTCATATTTTGTGGATATGTTCTTTGATTTTAGATCTGTATCCTAGATTTACCGAGAGGTTGTGGATACGAGTAGATCGCTCAAAGGTAGAAGGAGTCGCATGCACTCTTCGAGAGAGGATGACACGGATCTTCTGGATTGGAGTCAAATCCAATAGCGGGGTTCACCGCATAAGGCAAGCTTAGGGGTTTTGACTGGCCGAGAGGTCTTAATCGATCAACCTAAGTTTAGTCGAGAGCGTATTCTCTAGATAGGCGCTTTTGTAATTTAGGAACCTCCACGGTCGAAGTAGATAATTAAAAGTTAGCATTTTATAGAAGTTTATTTGATTTCAAAGGGAGTCTTGATCAAGTGTTTGATTTATTTTCATTATTCTTCATTTAGTTTTAATTACCTCTAAAATACTATTAGATAAAATAATATTATTTTGTGTGAGTAGAAGTACTCAACAGGCCCCGAGTGTAATACGACATTTCCTATACTATATTTCGATATGTACGCTTCCCTATTTTGGGATTATAGTTTGGATATATTTTTAAAACTATATATTAAATTCCTCATCAATACTCAAACATGCTGAACCATTTCAATACCTTCTCAATGTATATACTTTGGGTCAACCCAAATAACTTCTTTGATCTATCTCTATAGATCTTAATACCAAGTATATAAGTCGCTTCGCCAAAGTCTTTCATAGGAAAGTAGTTCCCTAGGTTGTTCTTAATAACTTGTAGGGTTGGTTTGTCATTCCCAATCAATAGTATGCCATCTACATATAATATCAAGAAGACAACAATGCTCTCACTAATCCTCTTATAAACGCATGGTTCATGCTCGTTCTTGATAAAACCAAACTCTTTGATCCTTTCATCAAAATGAAAATTCCAACTTCGAGAAGCCTATTTTAATCAGTAAATGGATCTCTACAGCTTGCACATTTTAGTGGCTTCACCTAGAGATACAAAACCCTCAGGTTGTGTCATATACACTTCCTCAAGAAGGTTTCAATTTTGGAAAGCCATTTTGACATCCATTTTCCAGATCTCGTAGTCATAATATGCAACAATAGCACGTAGAATTCTGATAGACTTAACCATAGCAATAGGGGAAAAAGTCTCATTATAGTCAATACCATGAATTTGCATGAAACCTTTAGCCACATGTCGCCCTTTGAATTTCTATACATTCCCATCCACGTCGCTCTTCTTATAGAAGGCCCACCTGCACCGTATGGGCCATACCCCTTCAGGTGGTTCCACCAAGATCCAAACTTTGTTTGCATACTTGGAGTCCATTTCAGATTCCATGGCCTCATGGCACTTCTCGGAGTCATGTCCACTCATAGCCTCTTGGTATATTGCAGGCTCATTATCATGATCCATAAGCAACATATTACCTATTTGAGACACAATAAATCCATAACTCTCGTTCTCAAAACATGATCTACCAGATCTATGTGGTACTTGTGTTTCTTGAGCAGTTTCACTAGCTACAACATTTTGTAATCTTTGCTCAGGTTCCAATTCTAGTTCATTCACTATTTGTGGTTCTTGAACTTCTTCAAATTCTACCCTGGTAGTCTTTCTACTTAAGAACTCTTTCTCAGGAAAGACACCAGTCCTCGCGACAAATGCATTGCCCTCAGATGGTAGGTAGAAATAATACCCTTTAGTTTCCTTAGGATACCCCACAAGATAACATTTATCTTACTTGGGTTCTAGCTTGTTATCCATTTGACATCGCACGTATGCCTCACATCCCCAAATCTTAATAAAAGACATACTAGACGATTCCCAGTCTATATCTTATATAGTGTCTTCGGAACCTTTTCTGTTGGAGCACGATTTAGTGTAAAAGCAATAGTCTCTAGAGCAAAACCCCAAAAGGAAACAGGCAGATCCGCATGACTCATCATCGACCGTACCATGTCTAATAGAGTATGATTCCTCCGCTCAGACATACAATTATGTTGCGGCATTTTAGGTGGAGTGACCTGTGATACAATACCACACACTTTTAGATGATCATAAAACTCATGACTTAGTTATTCACCACCTCGATCAGATCAGAGTGTTTTAACCCTCTTACCAAGCCGATTCTCTACATCATTCTTAAACTCTTTGAACTTTTCAAAGGTTTCAGATTTGCTCTTCATAAAATACACATATTCGTATATACTGAAATCATCAGTAAATATAATAAAGTAGAAGTACCCACCTCTAGCCATAGAACTCATGGGTCTACATACATCAGTATGTGTTATACCAAAGAGATCATCATCCCTCTCATTGAAGCCAATGAAAGGAAATTTAGTCATCTTGCCTAATAAATAGGATTTGCATCTCTCAAATGATTCATAGTCAAATGAGTCCAGTAGTCCATCTTTATGGAGCTTGGATATGCATTTCTCATTTATATGACCCAAACGATAATGCCAAAGGTATATAGGGTTTGAGTCATTAGTTTTTAGTCTTTTAATATTTTCAATATTATAGATCTGATGGTCTAAGTTCAAAATATATAAACCATTAAACATATGGGCTATACCATAACGAACATCATTCTTAAATATAGAACAACAATTGTTCTTAATAATAAAAGGAAATCCAACAATTTCCAAACATGTAATAGATATAATGTTTCTTGTTATGGAAGAAACATAATAACAATTATCTAGCTCTATTACAAGCCCACTAGGCAAAGAAAGACATTAAACTCCTATGGTGACTACAACAACTCTTGCTCTATTCCCAACACGTAAGTCCACCTCCCCTTTACTAAACATTCTTCTCCTTCCCAGTTCCTGCACATTTATACAAATGTGAGAACATCATCCAATATCCAATACCCAAGATGAAGGAGTAGAAAGATTTATCTTTATAACATAAATACCTGAAGTGGAAGTCATACCTCCCTTCATTTTCTACAAACCCTCCATATAAGAAGGACAGTTACTCCTCCAATGACCATCCTTGCCACAGTGGTGGTATTTCCCTTCCTTCTCCAAGCCTTTCTTTTTTAGTGCTGAAGACTTGGGATCAACAGATGACATAGGTCCAACCTTTGTCTTCTTGAAACCCTTGGCCTTGCCCTTTCCTTTATGCACCATCAATATGGGGCTAGCAGGATTGGCCTTCTTTATATTGATCTTGATAGTTCTCAACATGCATAGGAGCTCGGACAGTGTCTTGCCACTTTCATTCATATTATAGTTTAAGACAAACTACTCGTAACTATCTGACAACAATTACAGGATCAGGTCTGTAGCCAACTCTTGTCCCAAAGGAAAACCTAGTCTTAAAAGATCCTCTATATACTCAATCAACTTGAGTACATGAGTCCCTACAAGGTCTCGAGCTCCCATATTACACTAAAACAATGCCTTGGTGATGTCAAACCTATCTTGTCGAGCCTGCCCTTGAAACATTTTCTTAAGGTGCTCATTAATCTCCTTATAACCCATGTTCTCATGTTGCTTCTAAAGCTCAGAGTTCATGGTTGCCAGCATGAGGCATTTGACATCCAAGCAGTCATCTTGATACTTCTTATAAGCATCTTTATCAGCTTGGGACGCATTCCTGATTGGCTCTTCAGGGGATTTCTCTTCCAAGACATAGGCTTACGCTCCTGCAAGAGAATAGTTCTCAGGTTTCTATACCAGTCAAAATAATTTATCTTGCTCAATTTCACCTTCTAAAGGATAGCTTTGAGGGACAGGGTGGAGTGAGATCCACTTGCCATGAAAATTCTACAAGGATTTATGCAAAGGAAAAACGCAGTACTACATTTCAAAATACATTTTATTATTTCAATTAGGACTTTAATTAAAATTACTCCCACTATTTTAATCATACCGATAACCATCAATATCAATTCGGAGAGTTTATGCGAGTTACTCTCTTTGTGGACAAGATCTGTATTTCACCAACATGATGAGTCAGCTTTGGCTTTTCTCTCACAATATAGCTATTTAGGTAGGCAACACTTGCTGATTTCATCATTATGCAACTCTTGTATGGTTGGTGAATACACTTTATTCATATCCATCATATGGTATATGCCAACACTATGCCTCTGAGCACTGAGCCTTTGAGGTCACCCAGTTAAGTTTGACTCGATGTCGGCATTGGAATATCATAATTATCCGCTCGCACCCTTACCAAGATAGATTAATGCACCTTACTTTGGCAAGCCCACACTTCATCGATCAAGGCAGGAAGAGTGTCATCCATCGGAAGGCATCTGAATACTTAATATTATATGAGGGACTTTAAAGATAACTGAATAACACTTAATTATGGTTAACAATTAACACACATCAAGAAAATAAAACTTTCAGCATTCACAATCCAAATGCATCTCAGATGTGCTCAAGAAAATCATTAACACTTGACAAACTGGGCTAAATATGAACATCTCGAACCCTTTTAAATCTTCAAATTTACATGCATTTGATATGATAAACACAAACTCCACTTACACAGTAGACAAACTCATCTCTTTATGTGAGATTCAAAATCAAACATACATGGTTTCACAAACCAAAAGGAGGGACGGTTAATGTGTAAGACCCCCCCCCCCCCTCCCGGATCCCAAAACACGGCACAAAGGGTGGGTCTTATGCCCGGAATAGCTGCCTTGCGGTAGCATTAGCACACGGGCTAACATGTACCATAAGACGCCTATTCCGCTGGCTACAACCAATATCAATATAAACATGCCAACCCAACCATAATATAAGCAAGAAGAAGTCAAATCCACACTAAGCATATATGTCCTAATACATCAAATATGAGAGAAGCTAAAACATGCTTCCACAAATATCAGAGTACAGCTAGTAATTTCCTAAATGGGCTACATCAAAATCTCACGTCACTCGCATCCGTAACCGACGGTAGCGACGGCACCGTCACATCAGGCCCTGTCGTCCTGGCCTGGATGTCCTGCTGCAAAGTCTACGGCTGCTCTACCTATGGGGTGACCTCTTAAAAAGGAAGACGTAGCAACCATTAGTCAAAAGACTAAGTGGCTTCACATCCGCTCCCCTGGCGACTCCTCGGCACCGGGCGGAGAAAGGAACAAGGGTACAAGTATAATACAAGTAGTAAAGCAGGTACAAGCAGGTGGTAATAGTACATGAATAACAACATTATAAACTTGCAGTTCTACTTGAGCAATTAGTAAATCAACAAGTACAAGTAACTATAGTAGGAAAGTAACTTAACTTATAAGGATTCCCATACAAGCTTATAAGTTAAGGATCGGGTTACATAAAAGTAACTCATCGTATAAGAGTGCCCATAAAAACTTATACGATGAGGGTCTTGTTTGTGCAATGCTATGTAATGGTATGTATGTTATGCAATGACTCACCCATGATCACACTATGCAAACGCTATGTCAACATAAACTAGTAGTTCCCACTATTCGAGAAGGTAGCTAACCTCTCAGGCATCAACCGTTGTGGCCAGGCGGTGATAGTAGAGTGGGCATCTCTACTACTAGGCGGGTATCCAAACTACTTCACCTAGGCCTCCGTACGCCTCAACTCTAAGAACACAATAGCGGAGCCCATGCGTACTATGGCCCAGTGGGGTCTCGGGTAGATGTGCACCAAGAACACAGCCCGAACTGGCCTGGTGTGACCCGGAAGGGTCCTCTAAAGTAAGCACAAGGACACAGCCCAACCGTTCACTTGGCACGGAAGGGGCCTCGGGACGTGAACACAGAGGACACAGCCCAACCGCCCAAAGTCTAACTGTCAACTCCCATCGGTGTGACGATCGGCGAGCCTGTAGACCTGCCATACTATCCTTAACCCAGGATTACAACACCGCGTGTCAATTCACACCGCATGAAAATGCCACGACAGCGTGGCATGGAAGGGGCCTCGGAAGTAAGCACGGGGGCACAGCCCAACCATCCATTTATACCTCATCTCAACTCAAACCCAACTAGTGACGGTCAACACCGCACTTACATCCATCCACAATACTACCCGTAGGGAGACTACGCTCTAAGTATTGGACTACTATATTTCATTCTAACCATCATACATGCTCATGGCCATGGTTTATCCTTCTATTTGTCATTCCAAATAGTTTCAACATATTACAAACATGATGCGCATTAATAATAATCTACCCATTTGCATCCAGTCATTTCATTCATCATATTATAAACATGGTGTGCATTTATAATAATCTATCAATTTTAGCAAGTCATATCATGCATTAAAGCTTGCTCCACAATTCATTTTATGAAATCTAATTAACAAGATTTATCATTCATAGCACTTCGGTGGTCAGCATAAAATAGTTCATCAAAATTCTAGAGTTAATTAGCAACATTGATTCCACCGAATTAAAATTCATATTATATAAACCTCAGAATTTAAGTGCAGAATAAATCTGGACAGAAAATTCGACCGGAGATTTCCGAAGATACAGGAATCCGGTGAAGACGTGTAACGCCTTGATGGAAAGGTCTTTCTATGGATTACAACTTTCCTATTCAGACCACAACCCAAATTTGAGTGTATCCTATTTGAAATTAGCCTTGAAATCCGCTGCGTACAGAACACAATTTCTGCATGCAGGATTTATCGGACGCCATGTTCGTTCAGACTTTCCTGTGGATACAGACTCGCATGAAGACGTGCAATCACTCGTTGGAACGGTATTTTCAAGGGCTTCAACTTTCGTGTTTAGTCGAAAGACCAGATCTGGCCACATCCTACATGAAAATTGCCAAGAAGATAGCTGCGCGCAGAATACAGATTATGCGCGCTTCGTAAAGAGGAATGAACGGCATCGGTACATCTTCCTCTTCAAGTCAATCTTCCAAAATCACTCCAGAAATTCCTCCTCCCTTATTCACCCTCAAAGGGCCATGATTCTTCATGGAACCATCCACCCATCATCACATAGAAGAAAGGGGTGGTTGAAGAGATCTAAAACCTAGAACACATGTCCTAGAATGGCCATCCCTAGAAAACTCCTTATCTCCATCAAAACTCTCTTGAGTCGATATCTCTCCTAAGGAAATAACTAAAGATCTAGCACCAAGGGAGAGTGTAGGAAGCTCACCTCATTTTCGGCATTTCCACCATTTCCGGCCATGGATCTCGTGACTCTTCTTGGCGGCATCTTCTTTTCCACGGCGGCGGCAGATCCTCTCCTCTAGAACTAGATCCAGCGACTTCCTTCTCTCAACGGGAGTTTCTCTCAGAAAAACGGCTGGAATGAGGAGTGAAGACAGCTAGGGTTATCACTTCCCCTTGTATATAAAAGTGACACGGGTAGGGACACTCCTGTTTCCTTACCCGTGTCCTGCTTAGGCGAAGCGTTACGACGGTTTTTATGTGTCGGTTCACTACTCGACACGACACACGAGTGGGACACGCCCGTGTCGGCCCAGTCACGTACGTGACATGGGGCGTGTAACCCACTCGAGACCTACTCGAGAGGACTTACTCGAGAGAAAACCAACTACTCGAGTACCCTGATAGGACACGCCCGTGTCACAGGGATGACACGCCCGTGTCACCCCCTCAAACTCGAGTACTTTTCCACCTACTCGAGTATATTTTGACCTACATGAGAGCTACTCGAGGATGAGCGGGACACGCCCTGTGACATGCCCGTGTCACAGGCCGTGTACCCCATACTTGACACTCGATGATCGTCGAGCGCTGGTCAATGACTAGAGGGAACAAACGCCCTCCGACATGCCCGTGTCGGATGGGACACGCCCGTGACACTGGGTGTGTTCCCTCTGTCGAACATTTTCATCGACTAGAGTATCGAGTGTCGACACACCTCGTCGATCTCGACACACCTCGTCGAGCTCAACACGACACAACGACACACGAGTAGGGACACGTCCGTGTCTCTACCCGTGTCATACAATTAGTCGATCTCGACACGAAGTTCGTCGATCTCGACATGAAGTTCGTCAATCTCGACATGCCTCGTCGAGCTTAACTCGGCACAACGATACACGGGTAGGGACACGCCCATGTCTCTACCTGTGTCATACAATTCGTCGATCACGAGACGAAGTTCGTCGATCTCGACACGCTGTGTCAAGTTCAGCTAGACACACACGCACATAGGTAGGGACACGCATGTATCCCTACCCGTGACCCTTCACACGGGTAGTGACACACCCGTGTGACTACCCGTGTCCTTCTTTGGACATACTCGAGCCATCGACTTGAGAGCTGGCCACTGCCACACGTGTAGGGACACTCCCGTGTCTCTACCCGTGTCCTATGTTTGACTGATTTCTCCTCCTTTTCACATGTGCTGCCCAGTTGTCAGCCCTCCCCATGAACCCTGGTCAGCTCTCCTAACTCAAAAACACGTACGAGGAGCCTAGTGCGATTCACGATGTTACAAATTCTATAAAGAAAATAAAATATTTCGTCCCCGAAATCAGGCTTAGGCTATGGGGAGAAAAACGTAACAGAAGATACAATATGCTTCTAAATAAAATTAACTTGAGCAAACAACTCCGGATAGCGTTTTTGCATCAAATCCATTGGCTCCCATGTATATTCCTCCTTCCCGTGATTAGACCATAGCACCTTGACCAAGGGAACACTTTTGCGGAGTAACTTCCGTGTCTCGCTATCCACGATCCGCACCGGCTCTAGTCACACAGACCTAACAGACGCCATAGCACCATTAGTTGTGGGGATGTATTGATCGGGCCGCAACAGCGCCTTCCGAAGCGACGACACATGGAACACGTCGTGGAGGTTCTCTAGCTCGGGCAGTAACTCCAACTGATAGGCCAGCGGGCCAATCCTTTCAAATATAGTATAAGGCCCAACATACCTTGGGCTGAGCTTTTTCACACCACGCACACGTGACACTCCATGCATCGGTCAGATTTTCAGGAACACCTTATCACCCACTTGGAACTCCACCATCTAGTGCCTTGCATTATAATACTTTATCTGCCGACTTTGAGCCTCCAACGTGCGATCCTGTATCAGTATAACTATCGCATCAGTATCATCAATATATTCAACACCCAAAGCCTTCAGGTCTTCATCTTACACCCAAGACAAGGGGGTTCTACACCTTCAATAAAGAGCTTCATGAGGAGCCATGCCGATACTAGCCTGGTGGCTGTTGTTGTAGGAGAATTCTACCAATGGTAAGAGCCTTTCCCATGACTCTCCTCTATCCAACATACATAATCTCAACAAATCTTCCAAAGTCCGGATGGTCCTTTCAGATTTCCTGTCCGTCTGAGGATGAAACGCGGTACTGAAGGTAAGGAACGAACCCAAATACGCCCGTACCGCCTTCCACTCCTTGGAGGTAAAACGACCATCCCGGTCCGAAATAATTGTCTTAGGCACGCCATGATACCGTACGAACTGCTCCACAAAGAGGAGTACTAAGACATCCACATGAGCTTCTTTCTTCATTGGGATAAACCGGGCTACTTTCGTTAGGCGATCAACTATGACCCACACCGAATCATTTCCTGAGCGTGAGCGAGGTAACCCATGGATAAAGTCCATGGAGATATCCTCAAACTTCCACCCGGGAATGGACAACGGTTGTAGCAAACCACCGGGACTCTTGCATTCCGCCTTCACCTTTTGACAAGCTTCGCAATGTGTAACAAAATATCGGACATCCTTTTTCATTCCCGGCCAACACATGGTCTTTCGTATGCCAGCGTAGATCTTAGCAATGCCCAGGTGCACTGAATATCGAGAGCAATGAGCCTCTCGCAAGATATCCTCCCAGATTTTACCGCCTTTGGGAATGTAAAGCCGTCCTCGAAAATAAATGAGGCCGTCTTTTAGCGTATACTCATCCGTAGTCCCATCTTCGATCGACTTGATTATCGTGGCCAGGGCCGCATCCACTCCTTGCTCCACTCTTATTTGGTCCCGGATATCACAAACTAGGCTCATGCTTGCCAAGTACTCTGTATACTCTGCCGAAGGAGCCTTAAACACCAACGTAATATCCATCTCCTCAATCATCCGAGCCAACTCCATACTCATCAATCGAGCTTTTGGGCTAGAGCCTAGTACCTTCTAAAAGTGCAGGTTAGATCTGATATACTCTAGAGGGGGGTGAATAGAGTATGGTGCTTGCTAAAAACTTTTTACAACTCTTGTTGTATTCCAAAGTGAACAGGGAAGCAAATGAAATAAAGTAAACACAGCAACTAACTAAACACAGAGCAATCACAGACCATAGCCAGAAAATAAAAGAAATTAAGCAACCAGAAGACACAAGGAGCTATAGTGGTTCCCCAATCAATCTGGGTACATCCACTCTTCTACCACCCTAGGTAGGAATCCACTGCAGGATGAGTTGATCAGGTGTCCTCGGCACCAATGGGTTTTGATCAGGTCCCCAAAAACCAAACCCTCAAGTCTTTTGGAAGGAGACTTGCAACCAGAATAATTTTGAAGGGATTTCAAACCCTGTACAGGAATTAGAGAGAGGGTGATAGTGTATTCTCTGTCAACAGTCAGAGAGAAGACTTGTGGATTGATGTAGCAGCTCTTGCTCCCCCTGAGATCTTGAATTGGTCAGGAATGCTGGAGCACTGCTTCAGGGTTATAGGCCTTCAATGACCTAGAATGCCTGGACCAGAACTTCTTCAGGAACTTATTTTGACTGATAAAGTTCTGTTGTCCTTTGAAGTTGTCTTGAGATTAGAAAGAAGAAGACTCTTGATTGAATTTGGGTTGTTCTTCTTCTTCTTCAAAAGTTCTCTGGTCAAGGCTGATTGCAGTCAAGAACTTTAGATTTGAGAATGTTTTGTTCTTCTGCAACTTCAGAGTGTCTATCAGATTGTTTTTTGTACTGTGATTCTTGAACTCTGCTTGATTCAGTTCTCTTACTATGTCACTATTTTTTTGTGTATCTGTATGTCTCTTGTGTCTATAACTGACTGAGGAATATTCAAACTTTTGAATGTCGAGTAGTAATTACAGTCGGCCTTGGAAAGAATCAGCAATCAATGACTTTCCTAACTGTCCCATGGAAAAACGGCATGTAATCATCCATAGTCAATGCACGTTCTAACGGTAACATTCCAAGAAGATCTGACATTAAATGTTCAGGAATCAGTGCCAAGAAACGAGACGGAAACCTTAAAGAAAACGTAATCTGGATTCGTCGAACAAAGAACACAATTTGTCGAGCTGAACTTGGGTTCGTCGAGCTGAGCTTGAGAAAGTTCGTCGAGCTGAGCTTGAGAGAGTTCATCGACCACATAATCTTCATTTATCTAACAGACAGTCTTCATTCGTCGAGCTAAGAATCAAATTGTCGACCTGAGAAAAGTTCTGGACTTAGACAAAATATACTGCATCTGCTGAAATGTTGTGTCGACATAAATTGGTGTCGACATAAATTGGTGTCGACAGATTGATCTTGGTGTCGACACAAATCCTCTGGTGTCAACATAAGCTGATGTCGACTGAAATCCTGGCGTCGACATAAGCTGGTGTCGACTAAAATCCTGGTGTCGACACAAACTGTCTGGTGTCGACACAAACCCTAAGTGTCGACACAGATTCTCTGAGTCCAGAAATCATCGAGTAGAGAATAGTATTCGTCGACCTGAGAAGCTGTGAACTTGAGGTCCAAGTTCGTCAAGCTCAGAATATAATTCATCGACCGAAGCATGAAGCTGGACTTAGAAAAATTTGAAGTCCTCCTGACTTTGGCTTGATGTAGAAACTGAGTTTTCGTTGAATAGAGAACATAGATTGTTGAGCGCAAAACTCCTTTCGTCGAGCTGAGTTCGACGAACGTCGAACTCACTTTACTTAGTCTTGAAAACTTGTGAGTCTGGAGTCTCTGAGGATCTTGTTGAAAGCTGGTCCACTTGGAGTTGAGCCTAAGGACTTAACCTAGACTCTAGGACACAAATTGACCCTGGCTATACATGATGGCTCACAACCTAAGTCAGTGAACCTAGCCCAAATCAACTAAGGATCCAACAATCTCCCCCTATTTGGGTGAGGTCACTAACAGAGACTCAAAACATAAAAACTGAGCAAGAGAAGAGATATATCTGGCAGAGAATTATAACACATGCAACAGATATATATATATATATATATACAGCTTTGTTACAGATAGCATAGTTTAAAAACAAAAACAGATAGAAATAAATCAACAAGAAAGTTACTTCTTTGGCTTCTTCTACTGAGGTTTGTCTTCTGCTTTCTTTTCTCCTGACTTCTTGAAAATAATTTCTCCATTAGGATCTTGAGCTTGAGCCACTGTCATGGTCATATCTGTTGCCCCAATAATTTTTAATGATGTTGTTCTGGGGACAACTGCTTCTATGTGAACTTTCATATAATCATCAACATTAAACAAATTATTACTTTTGTCAAACCTTTTCAGCTCTTCTTTTCTATATTTTGACATTGTTGAAAGACCAGAGATATCTTTTCCTTCTGCTTTGGCTTTATTTATCAAAGATAGACCAATCAGCTCTTGGTACCTAGCCATTCTTGCAGTAGTAGCAGTCTCTGGATCTTCAAAAGGAATTGGAGGGGAGTCTGGCTTCTTTGGGCTTTCAGCTTTTTGTACTTCAGACCTTTATTGCTACTGCTGCTTATGTTGTTGACTTCCTGAGGAGTATGGCCTCTGCTGGCTGCTTCCAGAAGATCTCCCTGATTGTCTCTGATAAGTTTGCATTGGGGCAGATCTCTGGGAGCTAGAGCTACTGGCACCAGCAGTTGGAGGAGGAGGAGGAGGAGGATCCTTCCTGTATCTGTGCACTAGAGGAGGGGAGTATCTCCTGCTTCTCTTTCTATCTTTTTGCTGGTTTTTGGAGAGATACATCCATGCTGGCATTCCCTTATATGGAGTCACCTTGTGCAGAACATAATAAGGAGTGTCTGCATTGGGATTTGGCTTGGGAGCTGGAGGAGGAGCAGCCTTTCTCTTCTCTGCCAACAGTCTCTTTTTCTTACTAGCTGCATCTTCTTCAGAATCATCATCATCATCTTCTTCTGACTCAGAACCTTGAGGGATGTCATAAAGAGCATCCAAAGCTTTTAAAGCTTTATCAGAAACAACAGCCTTTGCTGGAGGAGAGGCAGAAGGTTCAGGAGAAGGGGTATCAGCAACAAGAGAAGAATTATCTATACAAGATTCAGAAATAAAGGAGACAAAGCTATCAGCTACTGCCTTATTCTCTTCTTCAATGTCTGCATGAATAAGCTCATCTAGAGTAGGCATTGGAGAGTCATCCATAATAAAGTTTGGTGCTGAAACTGGCACTGGAGTATCTTCTGGAATGACTTCTGGGGTGGAAGCTGAGAAGGAGGCTGAAGCTGAAAGAGCAAAATTGTTAAAGAGTTGCTTGGCAACTGCTAGACTGGCTGCAGAGGTATAAGGTACCATAGCCAAACATGGCTTAGAGAAAACTGTTGGAGGGAATTGCATATGTACAGTATCAAAACTCCTCAACAAAACTGATAAATTCACTGTGGGATTTAAATAGAAATCACCAGCAGGAGTTATTTGTGCAACTTACTCATCCAAATCAATGTTAGTATCCATGAATTGAATTAACTCAAACATCTCAGCATCAAAATCTGTCAAGATTGTTGTATCCTTATCTGAATCTGAATCTGTTGTAGAGGGAACTTCTGTGACTGCTGCTGCTGCTACTGTATCTGTATCTGCTGCAACTTCATCACAGAGCATCTCCCCCTGCCTGGGTTCAGGAATACCTGGAGCCAGGCTCCTAGATGAAGAGGGGACAGCAGATAGAAGAGAGATCTGGGCAGATAAAGAATTGATGGAGGTCACAAGAGGTGTAATTGCCTCTTGGATCAAAGATTTTATGAGAGGTGTGAGCAAAGAAATGAGGGTAGATGGATCAAATGGGGAAGGGTAAGGGGATGGAATGGGAGGAGGAATAACAGATGGAGTGGGGGCATCTTGCATGATTGTATCTGATGGTATAATGTAGGATGGAATGGTGGATAGGTGTGGGGGAAGAGGAGACTGTGGAGGTGTAGGAAGTATTGTCTCATGAGGGGAATCTAGAGGAGGGGGTTGTTGATGAACTTGCAGAGGGGAAGATGGAGGTGGAGAGGGAATGTTTGTCAGGTCAAGTGGTGGAGATGAAGGAGGGGTAGGTACATGAGGAGGCTTCTTTGGAGGAAGAGGTGCTGGAAGAGATGGTTGAGATGGAGGAACCTCTTCAACAGGGTGGGGAGCAGCCTTTACAGCCCTTGTACTCTCAAAAGTTTGGAGGGAGGAGGAAGACGCCTTTGAGGGCTTGGAGATGGTCCTCTCCCATCTGCCAAACAGAGCGCAAGTGAGGCGCTTGCTGGCGTTAATGGAGATGGTCGGGGAGACCATACATTCAGCAGCCTTTTCTTTGAGAAATATGCCCAAAATTCTGCCAAAGCAGACTTCCTTCTTGCTGTTCTTCTTTTTAATCAATTCATAGAACACCTTACTCCAATCAACCTGTCGCTTATTCACTACTGCACACATTATCAGAAATTGGTGACGGGTGATATAGTCATGAGCAGAGTGCTTGGCCATCAGTATCTTTCCCATAATATCTGCCAGAAATTGGTAGGCGGTGGATAATTGCTTTTTCAACAACTTATTAGGGTTGTTACTAGAGAAACCCATCAGTTTTAGCATATCGCTGAATTCCTCAGAATCCATTTCCAGATTGTCTTCTCCATTCACTAATCCAAATATTTTAGTGAGAACTGCTGGAGAGAGGGAAACAGCAGTGTTTCCTATATTCCCAGTCAAAACATCTTCTTCAGAAACTGTAGATGTATAAACCCATTCTCGTATTTCCGTTCCATGAAGTTTAATGCGCCTGGTCATGAAATCCTTTAAACTTAGTTCTTCCAGTAGTTCTAAGATGTATAGAAAGATGGGGTCAGAATGTTGAAACGGCTCAAAGTCCATGTTGAATCCAGTGTCAAACTTCATTGCAACCAAAGCACCTGAGGGAATCGCCATTGATGTCCTGCAAGAAGAACACAGAGAGAAACGACGATCAAGAGCAAAGGAACTGAAAGCGCGGGACGGAGGTCGAAGAAAACCTAGATATAAGATCTTCAGAATATGAATCGACAAACTCCGTTCCACGAAAAACAAGAATTCTTCGAACTAATCTCTATGAAATAAATTATAGACAGATAATTCGTCGATCTCATCCAGAAGAATTGAAAACAGTTCGTCGAACACTGTTCGACGAAATGTCTTCTTGAAGCAAAGTTCGTAAATCTCTGGTCGACGAAACTTGTTTCCTCACACTGAGAATTCGTCGATCTCCGTTCGACGAGAATCTCTCAAACTTTCCCTAATTCATCGAACTCCGTTCGACGAACTCTGGAAAATTCATCGAATGCAGACAAAAACTAGGTTAACTCTTCTCCATCAATCATTCCTAGTTTATTTATAAAGAACAGATTGGTTTTTTCATCCAATGGCTTAGTGAAAATATCTGCTCTCTGTAGATCAGTAGGAATGTGGATCAAGTTAATTTTCTTTTTGTCCACATTATCTCTAATGAAATGATGTCTTATTTCAATATGTTTGGTCCTAGAATGGTGAACTGGATTCGGTGCTATAGCAATAGCACTAGTATTATCACAAAATAATGTTGAATTATTTAAGTTGATATAATAATCTAAGAGTTGGTTTTGTACCATAGCATTTGTGAATAGCAACTACCAGCAGCCATGTATTCTGCTTCTGTAGTTGATATAGACACAGATGTCTGCTTTTTACAAAACCAGGAGACAAGTCTCATACCAAGGAACTGGCATGTTCCAGAGGTACTTTTCATGTCCACTCTACATCCAGTATAGTCAGCATCTGAGTATCTAGTTAACTCAAACTCTGACTCTGCAGGATACCAGAGTCCTAGACTAGGGCAACTCTTTATATATCTCAAAATTCTTTTTAGGAAAATAAAGAGATTCTTTAGGGTTCACTTGAAACCTAGAACAAAGGCATGTGGCAAACATTATATCAGGTCTGCTAGCAGTGAGGTATAATAAGGATCCAACAATTGCCCTATAATTTTTCTGATCCACTGGTTTCCCTGCTGCATCAGAATCCACAACAGCATTTGTAGCCATAGGGGTTTTCATCCCTGAAGCATCACCCATTCCAAACTTTTTGATAAGCTCTTTAGCATAATTAGCTTGGGAGAGGAAGATACCATCTGGGAGCTGCTTCACTTGGAGACCAAGGAAGTAGGAAAGCTCACCCATGCTACTCATCTCAAATTTTGAATGCATGAGGTCAGCAAACCTCTTGCACAATTTGGGATCAGTAGACCCAAAAATAATGTCATCCACATATATTTGTACTAACAATATTTGGTCCTTATGATGTCTAGTGAAAAGTGTTTTATCTATGGTTCCTCTTGTAAATTCATGCTCTAAAAGAAAGCTTGCTAAGGTCTCATACCAAGCTCTTGGAGCTTGCTTTAAACCATAGAGAGCTTTATGTAATTTGAAAACAAAAGAGGGTTGAGTTGGAGAGATAAAACCTGGAGGTTATTCTACATAAACCTCTTCTTGAAGTATTCCATTCAGAAATGCACTTTTGACATCCATCTGGTAGACCTTGAATCTCTTGTAAGCTGCATAGGCAAAGAATATCCTAATGGACTCTAACCTTACAACAGGGGCAACAGTTTGGTCATAGTCTATTCCTTCCTCTTGTCTGTAGCCTTGAGCAACAAGCCTAGCCTTGTTCCTCACTATGTTGCCTTGAGCATTCAACTTGTTCCTGTAGACCCATTTGGTTCCAATAACTGGGTAGTTATGGGGTCTTGGAACCAAATCTCAAACTCTACATCTCTCAAACTGATTGAGTTCCTCTTGCATTGCAATGATCCAGTGGGGATCTTGCTCTGCCTCATGTATGATGAGAGGTTTAATTTGAGAGAGAAAACAGGCATGCATCAAGTCTTGGTTGAGTTGATGCCTTGTCTGTACACCCACTGAGATGTCTCCAATCACCTGAGATCTGTGGTGATCTCTAAGTGTGACAAGATTAGTTGGTGGAGTTGGTTGAGCAACATCTTCAGTATTTAATTCCTCTTGGGGAATGATACTAACTATTGGGGGAAGTTCAGCAACTTCCTCTTTACTTTCCTCATCACTATCTTCAGCATCCTGTGGAGTGGGATGGTTTGATACCTCTTGGGTAAGGTTCAGTCCATCCATAGACTCACATAGTGGTGGAACCTGCAAAGAGCTTATGGTAGAAATTTCTTTCTCCTTGTATGACATGTTAGTCTCATCAAAAGATACATGAACAGATTCTTTAATTTTGAGAGTTGATTTATTATATACCCTATAAGCTTTACTGACCATGGAGTATCCCAGAAACACTCCTTCATCTGCTTTAGCTTGAAATTTTGCTATGTATCTCTTGTCATTATTATGAATGTAACAAATACAACCAAAAATTTTAAAGTAATCTACTTTAGGTTTCTTCCCTTTGAGTAATTCATAGGGAGTCTTGCCCTTCAGTTTATGTATTAAACTTCTATTCAACACATAGTTGGAGGTGTTCACTGCCTCTGCCCAAAAGGATAGAGGAAGATGAGCATCTGACAACAATGTAGTAGCAGATTCAATAAGGGTTCTATTTTTCCTTTCAACTACCCCATTTTGTTGAGTAGTTCTTGGAGCTGAGAAAGTATGCCTGATCCCTTCACTTTGACAGAACTCTTGCATAAGAAGAGAATCAAACTCTGTCCCATGATCACTTTTGATCAGGGCAATGTGAGTATTGAACTCACTCTGTATGCATTTGAGAAACTCTGTCAAACACTTAAAGTTATCGGACTTCTTCCTCAGAAAGAACACCCATGTGAATCTAGAGAAGTCATCTACAACTACTAAGGTATAAGATTTCCCTCCTAAGCTTTGTACTGTAATGGGTCCAAAGAGATCCATGTGTAACAGATACAAAATCCTACGGGAATCACTCTTATTAAGTGACTTGAAGCTATTTTTGGTTTGCTTGCCTAATTGACAAGCCCTGCAAATTCCTTCCTTCTTATAGGGGCCAGAAGGTAGTCCTCTAACAAGGTTGTCCTTGGATAGCCTAGCAATGGTTCTAAGGTTTACATGTCCTAATCTCTTATGTCATAATTCATTAGGTCTACAAATAAAATTAAACAAGCAAATATCTACCTTGGTTGAAAGAAAATCTACAAGATAGATGTTACCTTTCCTTTTACCTGTCAACACAGTTGTGTTGTCCTCTGATGTGATCTTGCATAAGGATTTGCTGAAAGTCACTTGGTAGCCTTCATCACACAGTTGACTGATACTGATCAAGTTGTGCTTCAGTCCTTCCACATATGCTACTTTCTTGAATGTGACTATGCCAATCTGGACTGCACCATATCCTTTTATTAGTCCAAAGTTTGAATCACCAAATATTACTTTGGGTCCAATCTTGGCTTTGAAGTATGTGAAATTGTTCTTGTTTCCTGTCATGTGCTTTGAGCACCCACTATCCAGATACCATTGTTGGTTTGATGTTGGATAGGTCTTCACCTGCACATAAAGCAATTTTCTTGTTTTTGACCTAGTTTACCTTGGGCCTAGGTTGATAACCTTTGAATTCAGAAATAAAAGACATCCCTGGTTGACTCTTATAGCCTTCAGGATGATATATCCTTGGAGGTACTATCCATTCAGTATAGGGGTTAAACCATTGAGATGTAGAACCTCTAGGATTGAACTTTGATTTGCCTTTGAAAGACTTTTCAAAACTCTGAGCTCTGTTTGACGATCTCTGAGCTGAGTTCGACGATCTTGGGTCAGATCGTCGAGCTCCGTTCGAAGATCGACTGTGCCAGAGTTCAGGGTTTAGAGTTCGTCGACCTGAGTTCGACGATTTAGCCTGAGATCGTTGAGCTCCATTCGGCGATCGTCGAGCTCCGTTCGACGATTTCTATTGAGCTATGGTTTTCTTAGGTATATCAGAATTCTTCCTAGCTACCTCTATAACTCCCTTACCTTTATCAAAGATAAACTTGATTGGGGTTGTTAATACTACAGGTTGGCTAGATGAGGCACCCAAGCGCAGTGTACTGTTGAATCTTGAGTTCACTGTGCTTGTGATGTCCATTAGTTTGATACTTCTCCCATTGAGGGATTCTTCAAACTTTTTGGCCTCTGATAGGTCACTTTTCAGTGAGGCTATCTGCTCCCTACAGCATTCCAACTCCTCAGAGAGTTTGAGGTTTTCTGATTTTAAAGTACTGTGTTCAGATACTGATTTCTGAGAGAAATGATTTTCTTATCAGATTTTAGTAAATCTAAACACAGTGCTTTAAACTCACACTTAAAGTCCTCAGAATTAACATCAAAAGAATTTATTACCTGGTTCTCTTCAGATTGATTCTCTGATTCTGACTCTGATTCTTCTGCATTAGAATTTTGTTGTGAGGCATTGATAGCCATCATGTAGAATTCTTTTTCTTCAGCATCATCTTCATCATCACTTGAGCTGGATGAAGCTTCAGATTTTTCTTCTGTCTCACTCCAAGATTCAGCTACAAACCCCTTCCTGGTGTGTTTGTTCTTGCTGGAGGAGGGTTTGTCATTGTTGTTCTTCCTGGAGTCTTTGTCTTTTCTTCTTTCCTTCCTGTCCTTTTTGTCCTTATACTGATTTTCTGGACAGTCAGACACCATGTGGCCTGGTTTGCTGCATCCAAAACAAATAATCTCTTTGTTATTTGATTTGTCATACCTTGGCTTGTCATGCCCTCTGGAAGACTTTTTCCTGAAATCTTTCATGGCCATTTTGTAAAATCTTATGGCCAGTAAGCTTAGCAGCTCTTCATTGCCTGTGACTTTGTCTTCAGGCTAATCCTCAATGGCTTTAAAAGCTATTGATTTTTCTTTTCTTGTAGCTAGTGAGGCAGCCTTCTGCTCTTCTTCTCTATTTTTGATGAGCAGCTCATAAGACTTGAGCTTGCCTAAGAGAGCTTCAGTTGTGATCTTATTTAGGCTTCTGGCATCCTTGATTGGCCAGATCCTTGAGTCCCAAGTGCTTGGGAATCACATTAGGATTTTATCATTGAGCTCAGTCAATGAGATCTCTTTGTCCAATGTTTTCAGCTCATTAACTATGAGACTGAGTCTATTATACATATCTGCTACTGACTCAGCTTCTCCTTTCTTGAAGTTCTCATATTGGGTTATGAGGTGAGATCTTCTATCTTTTCTCTCATTAGCAGATCCTGAGACTATCTCAGATAACTTGTCCCAGATATCCTTTGCTGAGTTGCATTCAGCTACCTTTTGGAATATTTCATCAGACATAGTCTGGGCTAGAATATTCAAAGCCTTTGCATCAGCCAATTTCCATTTCTTGATTTCTTCTTTTGTTCCTGAAGGAGGTGGAACAGCACTTGTACTTGTATTTTATAGAGGTCTTGGACACACTGTCAAAACAGAATTGAAAATGTCTTCATCAATAGAGTTCATGTACAGTCTAATCCTTGCCTTCCAAAGTGCAAACTTAGATAGATTGCACACTGGAGGTCTGGTGCTAGCATAATCTTTGTTTTGGGCCATGTTCTGTGAAAAAATAAATCTAGCAACAAACTTAAAACAAGCAGATCTAACTAGAGGGATCTTTGGGTTCAGGTGTTAACCTGTGCAACCACTAATGTGTGGTATTTTAACTAACCTCCCTCTGATACCAATTGAAAGTGCAGGTTAGATCTGATATACTCTAGAGGGGGGGTGAAAAGAGTATGGTGCTTGCTAAAAACTTTTTTCAACTCTTGTTGTATTCCTAAGTGAACAGGGAAGCAAATGAAATAAAGTAAACACAACAACTAACTAAACACAGAGCAATCACAGACCATAGCCAGAAAACAAAAGAAAATAAGCAACCAGAAGACACAAGGAGCTATAGTGGTTCCCCAATCAATCTGGGTACATCCACTCTTCTACCACCCTAGGTAGGAATCCACTGCAGGATGAGTTGATCAGGTGTCCTGGGCAACAATGGGTTTTGATCAGGTCCCCCAAAAACCAAACCCTCAAGTCTTTTGGAAGGAGACTTGCAACCAGAATAATTTTGAAGGGATTTAAAACCCTGTACAGGAATTAGAGAGAGGGTGATAGTGTCTTCTCTGTCAACAGTCAGAGAGAAGACTTGTGGATTGATGTAGCAGCTCTTGCTCTCCCTTAGATCTTGAATTGGTCAGGAATGTTGGAGCACTGCTTCAGGGTGATAGGCCTTCAATGACCTAGAATGCCTGGACCAGAACTGCTTCAGGAACTTCTTTTGACTGATAAAGTTCTGTTGTCCTTTGAAGTTGTCCTGAGAATAGAAAGAAGAAGACTCTTGATTGAATTTGGGTTGTTCTTCTTCTTCTTCAAAAGTTCTCTGGTCAAGGCTGATTGCAGTCAAGAACTTTAGATTTGAGAATGTTTTATTCTTCTACAACTTCAGAGTGTCTGTTAGATTGTTTATTGTACTGTGATTCTTGAACTCTGCTTCATTCAGTTCTCTTACTGTGTCACTATTTTTTGTGTATCTATATGTCTCTTGTGTCTATAACTGACTGAGGAATATTCAAACTTTTGAATGTCGAGCAGTAATTACTGTCGGCCTTGGAAAGAATCAGCAATCAATGACTTTTCTAACTGTCCCATGGAAAAACGGCATGTAATCATCCATAGTCAATGCACGTTCTAACGGTAACATTTCGAGAAGATCTAGCATTAAATGTTCAGGAATCAGTGCCAAGAAACGAGACGGGAACCTTGAAGAAAACCTAATCTAGATTCGTCGAACAAAGAACACAATTCGTCGAGCTGAACTTGAGTTCGTCGAGCTGAGCTTGAGTTCGTCGAGCTGAGCTTGAGAGAGTTCGTCGAGCTGAGCTTGAGAGAGTTCGTCGACCAGACAATCTTCATTCATCTAACAGACAGTCTTCATTCGTCGAGCTAAGAATCAAATCGTCGACCTGAGAAAAGTTCTGAACTTAGACAAAATATCATGCGTCTGCTGAAATGTTGTGTCGACATAAATTGGTGTCGACAGATTGATCTTGGTGTCGACACAAATCCTCTGGTGTCAACATAAGCTGATGTCGACTGAAATCCTGGCATCGACATAAGCTGGTGTCGAATGAAATCCTGGTGTCGACACAAACTGTCTGGTGTCGACACAAACCCTAAGTGTCGACACAGATTCTCTGAGTCCAGAAATCATCGAGTAGAGAATAGCATTAGTCGACCTGAGAAGCTGTGAACTTGAGGTCCAAGTTCGTCGAGCTCAGAATATAATTCGTCGACCGAAGCATGAAGCTGGACTTAGAAAAATTTGAAGTCCTCCTGACTTTGGCTTGATGTAGAAACTGAGTTTTCGTCGAACAGAGAACATAGATCATCGAGCGCAAAACTCCTTTCGTCGAGCTGAGTTCGACGAACGTCGAACTCACTTTACTTAGTCTTGAAAACTTGTGAGTCTGGAGTCTCTGAGGGTCTTGTTGAAAGCTGGTCCACTTGGAGTTGAGCCTAAGGACTTAACCTAGACTCTAGGACACAAATTGACCCTGGCTATACATAATGGGTCACAACCTAAGTCAGTGAACCTAACCCAAATCAACTAGGGATCCAACACCTTCCTACTCAATGCATCGGCCACCGAGTTCACCTTTCTGGGGTGGTAGTTCATGGTGGACTCATAGTCGTATAGAAATTCTAACCATCATCATTGTCTCAAGTTCAACTCCTTCTGAGTGTGAACGTACTTCAAGTTTTTATGATCTGAAAAGATCTCGCAGTGGACGTCATATAGATAATGCCTCCAAACCTTCAAGGCGAACACCACTGCACCAAGCTCCAAATCGTGAACCGGGTAATTGATTTTATGTTTCTTCAGTTGTCTTGAAGCATAAGCAATCGCGTGTCCATGCTGCATCAACACCGTTCCCATCCCTTGATATGATGTGTCAGTGTAAACTTGAAATCCTTCCTTCCCAAACGAAAGTGCAAGGATGGGGGCGGAGGTAAGTCTGTCCTTCAGCTCCTGGAATGCCGCTTCACATTGGGGTGTCCACTCAAATGGCACACCTTTCTTCATCAATGAAGTGAGAGGAAGAGCAATCTTTGAAAATCCTTTTACGAACTTGTGGTAGTACCCGGAAAGTCCAAGGAAACTCCTCATATCGGCCGCCGACTTCAAGGGAGACCACTCCTTCACGGCACGCACCTTGGCCGGATCCACCACTAGTCCTGCTCCACTGATCACATGCCCTAAGAAAGCAACCTCTTTAAGCCAGAATTCGCACTTGCTGAACTTGGCGAACAAGGCGCGCTCTTTTAATTTCTTCAATACCAAGGTCAAGTGCTCAACATGCTCCTCCTCCGTCTTTGAGTAGACCAAGATGTCATCGATGAAAACAATGACGAAGATATCCAAATAAGGTTCAAACACCTTGTTCATCAGGCTCATGAAGGTCGAAGAGGCATTTGTGAGCCCAAATGGCATTACACTGAACTCGTACAGCCCATATCTTGAACTAAAGGCCGTTTTCTTGATGTCACCTTCTTATATTCTCAACTGATAATACCCTGAGCGCAAGTCCAGCTTAGAAAAGCAATGCGCTCCCACTAGTTGATCGAATAACTCGTCGATCCGAGGTAGCGGATAAGTGTTCCGCACCGTCAGTCGATTGAGTTCCCGATAGTCTATGCACAAACGCAGGGTTCCATCCTTCTTCTTGACAAACAATACAGGGGCTCCCTAGGGTGACGAGCTGGGGCAAACGAACCCTGACTCCACCAGTTCTTGTAGTTGAACTCTAAACTCCGCGAGTTCCTTCGGGGCCATTCGGTAAGGGGCCCTAGATACAGGCTTGGCGCCCGGTACTAAATTAATTTGGAAATCAACTTCTCTATGCGGGGTAATCCTGGCAGTTTCTCAGGAAATACCTCGGGGAAGTTGGTGGGCCAAAACCCGAACAGGCAAGCGTACCTGTCGAATCGTAGTACCAAGGTCGTATTTAAACACGGGGCTGTCAATTACTTCTACTCACGCTCTAACTATTATCCTACCGGAAAACTAATGGGAATTGAGAATTTTTTAGAATAAAACAAAAGACAACTTGCGAGACGAAAAACTTATAATAAAAAGCTAGCATTCGATCAATGATTCACCATGAAATTAGATGAGAGAGATAAAAATAAAGATAGTTTTAATTTTGCAAATCATACTCGACCGTGACGGATCCGAAAATAAGACAAAATCTCGCTAGAGCATTAGTTCTCCTAACTTATAGACTCTTCGATCGAAATCTCTTTACAAACCAAAGAAGCCTAAAGTTGCATTATCAAGGTGATCCGCACTATTGGATTTGACTCCAATCCTGATGATTTACGTCGTCCTATATCTAGGATTGCGTTCAACTCCTTCCTTCTATGAGTGATCTTTCACATTCATGAGCCTCTCGGCTACTTAAATATGAGATCCCAAGCCTACTACCGTATACCGAAAATACGGAGTCGACAAACAAAAAAAAATCAAAGAAGGATCGAGCATGAAATAACAAAAATAAAACTAAGAAAGAAAATAAACTCTCATCTCACTTCATGGATCCTCACGATCGAATGCTATAGGAAATTAGCTACGCATAATTGAAAGGAAAGACAAAACAAAATAAGAGAGAAACATTTTCATTACTTGCAAACAAAGAGAGTACACAAAATATTAAAAAGACAAGACTATGTTAGGAAGAAAAACTTGCAAAAATGGAAAAGAAAACTAATACAATAGTGAAACTAAAAACAACTCACAAGTACTCTCCACTCTCCACTCAACACTCACATTCAACTTGAAACTTTTCTTGTCAAAATTTTCTCTCCTTGGCTTGAGGGATGGGGTGGCTTTTATAGGAGAGGGAGAAGGATCTAGAATGAAATGAAGAGGAGGAGTCTAAGGGGGGTGGCCGGCCATGTAAGGAGAGAAGTGCATGCATGGCATTTAATTAGGTAGAGAGAATTCATGCATGATATTTAATTAGATGGAGAGAAAGAGGTGGGTTCAATGCATGGACTTTAAGGGAATGATTTGGAAAATATAAAATAGAAAAGGGGAATGAATAAGAAATAAAGAAAGAGAGAGAGAGAGGTTGAATGTAGAATAATAAAAACAAGAAATAAAAGAGGAGGAAAGAGAGAGGGCATGAGGTGGTCGGCCATGTAGAGGGATTCATGCATTTGGAAATTAATGAGGAGGGGAGAGAGGGCATGAGGTGGCCGGCCATGCATGAAAAGGGGAGCCATGCAAAGGTGGTTGGATGAATGGACTCGGTTTTGGGCTTGAAGAGGAGCTTGGGCTGCATGTATCTTTGAAGTGGGCTGCATTTTTGAAGTAGATGGATGGCCGGGCTGCACCAAGGAGAGGGCCGGGCTGCATGCTTGAAGTGGATGGGTGGTCGGGCTACACCAAGGAGAGGGCCGGGCTGCATGCTTGAAGTTAAGGGGTCGGCCATGCACTAATGGGCTGCTCCAATAAAGAGGGTTGCATGAACCTACAAATAACAACACAAAATAAACATTAGAAAACAAAAAATTATTCAAGAACATAATAATTATAACAAATAAAACTAAACATCACATAATATAATATATATATTAATAAGACAAAACATAGCAACAAACATATTAAACATTAAAACTAAACTAAACATAACACAACATAAAATATAAAACACATAATAAATTTAGAAATTATCATAACATACGAGAAATAAAACAAAACAAACATAAAATAAACAAAACTATAACTAAACTCAGGAATTTAGGTTTATAAACTATACCAAAAACGATGACTAAAAGTAGTCATCAAATTCCCTCATGCTAGAGTATTTGCTTGCCCTCAAGCAAATAGAATTGAAAACTAGGGAAAAAGTAAATAAAGCAAATTTAGATTTCATAATTAAGAAAAACAAAACATGAAAAATTAAACTATCCTAATTCCTATGTTAACAACTAGTGGGGTGAGAAGTGCACAATAGAAAACCTGAAAGTAGAGACCTAAAAATATCATTAGAACATAAAGAAGATTTACACATTTCTAAATCTTAAAACAAGCCATCCAAAATAAATGAAAATAAGGAAAACAAAAGTAGAGGTTCTAAATAAACGGCGCATTAACAAACTACTCGGTTGCTAGATAAACATTAACCCTAAAACACTCCAAGATAACCTCCAAAGAAATCCATCAATGATGGTGGCCATAGGCTTGTACGTTCACACTTTCTCCACTACGCGAATTTACGTTCTAAGATCAATAGGACTTCTACTAGGCATTAAAACTTGGCTTAGGTAAATGATTAGGAAGTGGAATCAAAGATAAACATGAAGGTTTTAGGCACTAAACCAAGGTGAGCTCAAAAATAAACATAGCATAAAAAAATGAGAAATAACGAGTATGTCATTTTTCCAATATGAAACTACAAAAGCAAGGCCATGAAAATTTTTCTTTCATAAACTTGGCCAAACATAAACTTTTTGCATTCATTTTTTTTTTTGATTTTGTAATGATATTTTTTTTCTTTCTCAATTTTTTTCCTTTTGAATAGCATTGGATAAAGAAGCTCCAAAAATAAGCTTGAGAATTTCCTATTCATTTCAAAAATAATACCCTTCCCACAAAAAATAATTTTTAAGCTCAAATTTATAGTGCAAAAATAGGAAAGATTTTTGGCTTTGGTGAATATAATGAAATGAAAGGTGGAGCTAAAACAAGGAAAAAAAGAAAAGGCCCAAAATTATTTTGCAAGGGTTTTGTTTTTGGTGGGCAAGAAAAGCTCAAACTATTCAAATGGTGGCCTAAATCATTTCTAAAAAACGTAAAAACGGCGCAAATGCTTCGAGAGTAGCTTGGTACAAGTTCTAAACACAAAGAAAGACTACCTCGCAAGTGAAAAAGAACTAATGATACCTAGCAACCATTCGTAAGCAACTAACCGAATAAAAAGACATAACTACAAATTGCTAACTTGAAACTTAAAAATTGGATGCCTATATTTAAGAAAAAGAAATTAGTAAAACTAAGCTATGTTAAACTGATAAATTTAGAAAACCAATTCAAAGAAATCTAAATAGAACTACAAAAACCGCACGGGCCTACACTTCACTAGAAGAAACATGAAAATAAAGAAAGAAAT
This sequence comes from Platanthera guangdongensis, assembly GCA_039583875.1. Classification (NCBI taxonomy): domain Eukaryota; kingdom Viridiplantae; phylum Streptophyta; class Magnoliopsida; order Asparagales; family Orchidaceae; genus Platanthera; species Platanthera guangdongensis. The sequence continues at coordinate 161,782,870 of CM077158.1, forward strand.
AATTTTAGATTTTGTTTTTTCAAATCGATTTAAGCAAAAAAAATTTTTTTTAATAAAGTTTTGTTTTTCTAATTTTTTTGGGTTTTATATTTTATAATTTTTTTTTGGATTTGGATAACATAAAATACTATACTAATATAAAATATAATATTATGTTTTTTTTTGAAAGAAGAAAAACAGAAAGAAAAGACCAAAAGAAACTAGACCCCCCCATGCTTAAATTCTTCATTGCCCTCAATGAAGAAAACATAAAGAAAAAGAGAAGGGGACTGAGAAGAAGAGAAAAAGAAAAATGCAGGAAAAATAAATAAATAAGAACAGGACTTCCCCGGGTTCGTGAGATGAAGGCGGATGTCGCTCCCCCATGCTTGCTTTTTAGAGTACTTGATCATCAGTAGGTATGACTTGATCGATCTGATATCAGCAGCGGCGGAGCGGCGACCACGATCATGGACTTGATTGGCCTCCGGTAGAAAGAGCAAAATAAAAGAAAAAGAGATAGAGTCCATGGGCAGATGCCCGATAATGTTTTTTTATTACAACAGTCCAAATAAAAGAGTTTCATAAAATAGTAGTCCAGAAATAAAAATGTCCATCAGGAAATAAAAAACTAAGAATCAAAAAGAAGATTCTCTTTGCAGGAGTCACAAAATCATTAAAGAAATAGAGTTTAAGTCTATGGCCATTAACTTTAAAGTCACCCTTATCGGGGTGCGAAAGCAACACAGTTCCATCAGTATAAACTTCCTTGACCGTAAACGGTCCAGTCCATCGAGATTTAATGTGTCCAAAGAAAATACGTAAGCGTGAATTAAAAAGAAGAACTTGATCGCCCGGTTTAAAAATTTTATGTTGGCCCAAGTTCTTATCGTGCTCAACTTTTGTTTCAGGGTCGGGTGATTTTGCATATGAATTTTTTAGATTTTTGTCTTCTTCAAAAATGAGATTTTCAAGATTCTTTTGTTTAAAAACAGTTTCATTTTCAAAATTTATTTGCATGGACATAACCGTATTTTGAAAAACATTTGGAGAAAGTTCAGCAGAAGAAGACGAAAAATCATTTGGAGAAATATAGGAGTCTTCTTTTAATTCATCAAGAAAAAAACAAGTGTCATCATTTTGCAAAGAATTTCCCATAGATTGATTAATATCAAAAGTAACCTCTTCATCTCCCACGCGCAGAGAAAGTCTTCCGTCACTCACATTTATGATTGCTCGAGCGGTGGCTAGGAAGGGACGACCAAGGATAAGAGGGACCTCGACGTCCTCTTCAATATCGAGAATAACAAAATCCACCGGGAAGATGAATTTGTCGACCTTCACTAGCACATCCTCAACGATACCTAACGGATACTTAATCGATCGATCAGCCAATTGAATACTCATACGCATAGGGTTGAGAGTGCCCAATCCTAGCTTTTTAAACAATGAAAAAGGCATCAAGTTGATGCTCGCACCTAGATCCGCTAGCGCATGTTTTATAAAAAGATCACCAAAAATGCAAGGAATTGAAAAACTACCCGGATCGTGTATTTTTTTAGGCAAGTTAGAGTTTTTAACGACTGTCGAGCACTCTTCATTTAACGTTACGTGAGAAAGATTTTCCAATTTCTTTTTATTCGTTAATAAATCCTTGAGATATTTGGCGTATTTCGGCATTTGGCTAATGGCTTCGTGAAATGGCAAATTTATATGAATTTGTTTAAACATTTCAAGAAAGCGTGAATATTGGTCATCTAATTTTTCCTTCCTAAGCCTAGCCGGATAAGGAGGTGGCGGAAATTCTTTTAGAACAATCGGAGCATCATTTTGAAAACTATTTTTTTCTTTTGCAGAAATAGGCTTTTCTTTTTCAAAATTAGATTTGTCGTTTTATTTTTCAAAAATTTTATCATTTGATTCCATAACGATAATATTTTCAGCAGTAGGAGAGGCAATCACCTCGGGCTCTTCCCTTGTGGTGGGCTCGTTAATAACTTTACCGCTCCGAAGGGAAATCGCATTCACGTGCTCCCTTGGGTTAGGTTCAGTGTTTGAGGGAAGAGCCCCGGGTGGCCTCTCGGAAAAGGCCTTGGCGAGTTGGCCGACTTGATTTTCTAAGTTTTTCATTGATCCTGTTAAATTTCTAATAGTGGCATCGTTCGAGCTTATATATTTAGCGAGGATCTCTTCCAAAGGGGAAGGTTTTTGAAAATGTTGTTGCGGTGGTGGTGGTGGTGTAAAATCGTGCGGTGGGCGTATGGCGTTAGCGTTATTACTCCACGAGAAATTTGGATGGTTAAGCCATCCGGGGTGATAAGAATTAGAAGAAGAAGAAAAACCAGGCGGAGAAGAAAAATTCGGAAAAGCATAAAAATTGTTTGCAGAATTATTTTGAGCAGGCCTGGGTATGTTTCCCAGATAATCCACCTGCTCGGCAGCAGCAGCATTCGCATTTTCATATACCTTAGCGGCGGAGGAAGCAGTCATCTCCGAAATCTTCTTGTTCAGCATTTTCACTTGTAGCGCCAGTTGCGAAACCGAGTCCACTTCTTATATACCTGCAGGTTTAGATGGGCGAGTCCTAGATGAATTCCACTGATAAGTGTTCATCGCCATGTTCTCGATAAGCTCAAGAGCGGCTTCCGGAGTTTTGCGGTCCAAAGAACCAGCGGAAGCGGCATCTATCATTTGCTTAGTTTCTTGATTTAGCCCATTGTAAAATGTCTGAACCTGTAACCATACAGGCAGAGCATGATGAGGGCATCTTCTCAAAAGTTCTTTGAACCTCTCCCAAGTGTCATAGAGGGTCTCATAAGCAATTTGAGAATAAGAAGTTATATCATTTCTTAGCTTAGTAGTTTTGGCGGGGGGAAATAACGAGAGAGAAATTTTTCAGTTAAAATGTTCCAAGTAGTGATTGATCCTCTTGGAAGAGAACTCAACCACTGTTTGGCTTTAGTCCTTAAGGAGAATGGGAAGAGTCTTAGCCTTATAGCATCGTCCAAAACACCATTAATTTTAAAGGTGTCACAGATTTCAAGAAAATTAGCAATATGTAAGTTCGGATCTTCATCTTGTAATCCGTCGAACTGTACATATTGCTGCACAATTTGAATGATGTTAGGCTTAAGCTCGAAGTTATTGTTCGCAATCGCAGGTCGAACAATACTTGTTTCAGTCCCCTCCAGGTTGGGTCGAGCATAATCGAACATGGTCCTTTGCTGAGCCATTCCTGGGTTGGGATCTCCCATTTCAGAATTAAAATTACAATCACCGTAGGAATCCTCAACCGCTGTTTGAGAAGTGGAAGCCCCGAATCGTAGTTGTCTCCGAAAGGAGCGTTCGATTTCTGGGTCCAAATCAACAAGTAGCGACGGATTCGTGCGGGTCATGCACTAAAAAAATGAAGGAGAAGATGAAAATGAATGCTTGTAAAAGAAAGAAAAAGAGAAAAAGAAAGGAAAAAATTTTTTTTGTTGAAAAAAAAAGATTTTTTTTTAGACGGCTTGGCTCTCGAACTTCCCGAGGACTACCCGGTGAAGGGTTCTCCCGGTACTAGGTAAAATGGTGGCGCTTAAAGCCCCTTACCCTTTTCGAGAGATTTTAGGTGGGGTAGAAATAAGGTGAAGTGGGTTGATTATAAATATTTAAATATATAAATTATAATTTTTTTTTTGATTTTTGGAGAAGTAATAGCGCAAGCGTTTTCAAAATATTGATGAAGAAAAGTCCCCGGCAACGGCGCCAAAAACTTGGTGGGCCAAAACCCGAACAGGCAAGCGTACCTGTCGAATCGTAGTACCAATGTCGTATTTAAACACGGGGCTGTCAATTACTTCTACTCACGCTCTAACTATTATCCTACCGGAAAACTAATGGGAATTGAGAATTTTTTAGAATAAAAGAAAAGACAACTTGCGAGACGAAAAACTTATAATAAAAAGCTAGCATTCGATCAATGATTCACCATGAAATTAGATGAGAGAGATAAAAATAAAGATAGTTTTAATTTTGCAAATCATACTCGACCGTGACGGATCCGAAAATAAGACAAAATCTCGCTAGATCATTAGGTCTTCTAACTTATAGACTCTTCGATCGAAATCTCTTTACAAACCAAAGAAGCCTAAAGTTGCATTATCGAGGTGATCCGCACTATTGGATTTGACTCCAATCCGGAGGATTTACGTCGTCCTATCTCTAGGATTGCGTTCAACTCCTTCCTTCTTTGAGTGATCTTTCACATTCATGAGCCTCTCGGCTACTTAAATATGAGATCCCAAGCCTACTACCGTATACCGGAAATACGGAGTCGACAAACAAAAAAAAATCAAAGAAGGATCGAGCATGAAATAACAAAAATAAAACTAAGAAAGAAAATAAACTCTCATCTCACTTCATGGATCCTCACGATCGAATGCTATAGGAAATTAGCTGCGCATAATTGAAAGGAAAGACAAAACAAAATAAGAGAGAAACATTTTCATTACTTGCAAACAAAGAGAGTACACAAAAGATTAAAAAGACAAGACTATGTTAGGAAGAAAAACTTGCAAAAATGGAAAAGAAAACTAATACAATAGTGAAACTAAAAACAACTCACAAGTACTCTCCACTCTCCACTCAACACTCACATTCAACTTGAAACTTTTCTTCTCAAAATTTTCTCTCCTTGGCTTGAGGGATGGGGTGGCTTTTATAGGAGAGGGAGAAGGATCTAGAATGAAATGAAGAGGAGGAGGCTAAGGGGGGTGGCCGGCCATGTAAGGAGAGAAGTGCATGCATGGCATTTAATTAGGTGGAGAGAATTCATGCATGATATTTAATTAGGTGGAGAGAAAGAGGTGGGTTCAATGCATGGACTTTAAGGGAATGATTTGGAAAATATAAAATAGAAAAGGGGAATGAATAAGAAATAAAGAAAGAGAGAGAGAGAGGGGTTGAATGTAGAATAATAAAAACAAGAAATAAAAGAGGAGGAAAGAGAGAGGGCATGAGGTGGCCGGCCATGTAGAGGGATTCATGCATTTGGAAATTAATGAGGAGGGGAGAGAGAGGGCATGAGGTGGCCGGCCATGCATGAAAAGGGGAGCCATGCAAAGGTGGTTGGATGCATGGGCTCGGTTTTGGGCTTGAAGAGGAGCTTGGGCTGCATGTATCTTTGAAGTGGGCTGCATTTTTGAAGTAGATGGGTGGCCGGGCTGCACCAAGGAGAGGGCCGGGCTGCATGCTTGAAGTGGATGGGTGGCCGGGCTGCACCAAGGAGAGGGCCGGGCTGCATGCTTGAAGTGAAGGGGCCGGCCATGCACTAATGGGCTGCTCCAATAAAGAGGCTTGCATGAACCTACAAATAACAACACAAAATAAACATTAGAAAACAAAAAATTATTCAAGAACATAATAATTATAACAAATAAAACTAAACATCACATAATATAATATATATATTAATAAGACTAAACATAGCAACAAACATATTAAACATTAAAACTAAACTAAACATAACACAACATAAAATATAAAACACATAATAAATTTAGAAATTATCATAACATACGAGAAATAAAACAAAACAAACATAAAATAAACAAAATTATAACTAAACTTAGGAATTTAGGTTTATAAACTATACCAAAAACGATGACTAAAAGTAGTCATCAGAAGTCCCGCACTACCCATACATCTTTCATATCCAACGCCATCTCCTTCAACTCGAAACAGATCATGAAGACTTCATCCCCCGACATATGGGCTTTTACAGCCTGAACTGAAGATAATAACATACGAGGTGCAAAGCTAATACCTTGAAAGATGACATCGGTGTCTCCATGTCTCAAATAGATTCGCTTTTCCGCGCAGTATATCCTTGCAAAGTGCCAGTCCAACCACGCTATGCCAAAAATGATGTCAAACTCCGGCATTCTCAAGAGCGTGGCAGGTGTATCAAAGGCCTTTCCTTCAACAAATATCTCGAACTTGCACTTAGTAGTTGCAATCATCTCCGAGCCGTCCGGTACGCGCACTCGTCGGGCTATACCAATAAAGTATTGTACGCCCTCTATGTCCTTAATGAAGTCCTCAGACACAAAGGAGTGCGAGGCACTGGTATCAAACAGCGTATAGGTCAGTTTCTCACTAACCATTACGCCTAAGTATCAGAATTGTGAAGGCTCATGCCAGATTCCTAGAACAACTTAGGCAGACTAAGGACGAATGCTTAATTTCATCCCCGTAGTCCTCATCCTGAAGTTGGGTCATGCTTCAACTACTCCTTCAGAGAGTCTCTTAACGCTTGTCTGAACACCCAAATGACCCGCTTCCAACCACTTTACCATATCCATTATCTCCACCAAGCTCGAGTCTGCTATAAACAAAAGTGGTTGCCCTAGGAAATCTGCCATATCTATTATCTCTGTTAGATTCAAAATCCGCTATAAACAAAAGTGCTTGCCCTAGGGGATCTCGCAAGACTTTATACAATAGGTTTACATACCTGGGGTCGTCCAAACTTCAGGAGATCAACGTATAAGGATACGTACCTAAGGTCAGGTTGGCTAATCTTAAGGTCAAAGTTGGACAAACTTAGTGTGAAATACATATGGGCACACCACTGCTTCAGCTAAGTCAATTTGTCCGCAAACTGACTAATCGAACGGGGGTGGTACCATTGTTGAATGACTTATTTAGTTGAGGATCGTGGCAAACCGATACCATTTGTAAACCCCCCCCCCTCCCGGATCCCAAAACACGGCACGAAGGGGGGTCTTATGCCCGGAACAGCCACCTTGTGGTAGCATTAGCACACTGGCTAACATGTACCACAAGACGCCTATTCTGCCGGCTACAACCATTATCAATATAAACATGCCAACCCAACCATAATATAAACAAGAAGAAGTCAAATCCACACTAAGAATATATGTCCAAATGCATCAAATAAGAGAGAAGCTAAAACATGCTTCCACAAATATCAGAGTACAGCTAGTAATTGCCCAAACGGGCTACATCAAAATCTCACGTCACTGACATCCGTAACTGACGGTAGAGACGGCACCGTCACATCAGGCCCTGTCGTCCTGGTCTGGCTGTCCTGCTGCAAAGTCTACGGCTGCTCTACCTGCAAGGTGACCTCCTAAAAAGGAAGACATATCAACCGTTAGTCAAAAGACAAAGTGGCTTCACATCCGCTCCCCCGGCGACTCCTCGGCACTGGGCGGAGAAAGGAAAAAGTGTACAAGTATAATACATGTAGTAAAGCAGGTACAAGCAGGTGGCAATAGTACATGAATAACAACATTATAAACTAGCAGTTCTACTTTAGCAATTAGTAAATCAACAAGTACAAGTAACTACAGCAGGAAAGTAACTTAACTTATAAGGATGCCCATACAAGCTTATAAGTTTAAGGATCGGGTTACATAAAAGTAACTCATCGTATAAGAGTGCACATACAAACTAATACGATGAGGGTCTTGTTTGTGCAATGCTATGTAATGGTATGTATGATATGCAATGACGCACCCATGATCACACCATGCAAATGCTATGTCAACATAGACTAGTAGTTCCCACTATTCGAGCAGGTAGCTAACCTCTCAGGCATCAACCGCTGTGGCCACGCGGTGACAGTAGAGCGGGCATCTCTACTACTAGGCGGGTATCCACACTACTTCACCTAGGCCTCCGTATGCCTCAACGCTAAGAACACAACAGCGGAGCCCATGCATACTATGGCCCAGTGGGGTCTCGGGTAGATGTGCACCGAGAACACAGCCCGAACTGGCCTGGTGTGACCCGAAAGGGGCCTCGGAAGTAAGCACGAGGACACAGCCCAACCGTTCACTTGGCACGGAAGGGGCCTCGGGACGTGAACACCGAGGACATAGCCCAACCGCCCAAAGTCTAACTGTCAACTCCCGTCGGTGTGACGATCGGCGAGCCCGTAGACCTGCCACATTATCCTTAACCCAGGATTACGACACCGCGTGTCGACTCACACCGCATGCAAATGCCACGACACCGTGGCATGGAAGGGGTCTCGGAAGTAAGCACGAGGGCACAGCCCAACCATCCATTTATACCTCATCTCAACTCGAACCCAACTAGTGACGGTCAACACCGCACTTACATCCATCCACAATACTACCTGTAGGGAGACTACGCTCTAAGTATTGGACTACTACATTTCATTCTAACCATCATACATGCTCATGGCCATGCTTTATCCTTCTATTTGTCATTCCAAATGGTTTCAACATATTACAAACATGATGCACATTAATAATAATCTACCAATTTGTATCCAGTCGTTTCATTCATCATATTATAAACATGGTGCACATTTATAATAATCTATCAATTTTAGCAAGTCATATCATGCATTAAAGCTTGCTCCACAATTCAGTTTTATGAAATCTAATTAACAAGATTTATCATTCATAGCACTACGGTGGTCAGCATAAAATAGTTCATCAAAATTCTAGAGTTAATTAGCAACATCGATTCCACCGAATTCAAATTCATATTATATAAACCCCAGAATTTATGTGTAGAATAAATCTGGATAGCAACTTCGACCGGAGATTCCTGAAGTTAAAAGAATCCGGTGAAGACGTGTAACCCCTCGATGGAAAGGTCTTTCTATGGGTTACAACGTTCATATTCAGCCGACAACCCAGATTTGAGTGTATCTTATTTAAAATCAGCCTTGAAGTCCGCTGCATACAGAACACAATTTCTGCATGCAGGATTTATCGGACGCCTTGTTCATTCAGACTTTCCTATGGCTACAGACTTCGCATGAAGACGTGCGATAACTAGTTGGAAAGGTATTTTCAAGGGCTTCAACTTTCGTGTTTAGTCGAAAGCCCAGATCTGGACACTTCCAACATGAAAATGTCCAAGAAAATCGCTGCGCACAGAATACAGATTCTGCACGCTTCGTAAGGAGGAATGAACGGCATCGGTCCATCTTCCTCTTCAAGTCGATCTTCCAAAATCACTCCAGAAATTCCTCCTCCCTTATTCACCCTCAAAGGGCCATAATTCTTCACGGAACCATCCACCCATCATCACATAGAAGAAAGGGGAGGTTGAAGAGATCTAAAACCTAGAACACATGTCCTAGCATGGCCATCCCTAGAAAACTCCTTCTCTCCATCAAAACTCTCTTGAGTCGATATCTCTCCTAAGGAAATAACTAAAGATCTAGCACCAGGGAGAGGGTAGGAAGCTCACCTCATTTTCAGCATTTCCACCATTTCCGGCAATGGATCTCGTGACTCTTCTTGGCGGCATCTTCTTTTCCACGGCGGCGACGGATCTTCTCCTCTAGAACTAGATCCAGTGACTTCCTTCTCTCAACAGGAGTTTCTCTCAGAAAAACGGCTGGAATAAGGAGTGAAGACGGCTAGGGTTATCACTTCCCCTTTTATATAAAAGTGACACGGTAGGGACACGCCCGTGTCCTTACCCGTGTCCTGCTTAGGCGAAGAATTACGACGGTTTTTATGCGTCGTTTCAATACTCGACATGACACATGGGTGGGACATGCCCGTGTCGGCCTAGTCACGCCTGTGACATGGGGCATGTAACCCACTCGAGACCTACTCGAGAGGACTTACTGGAGAGAAAACCAACTACTCGAGTACCCGGATAGGACACGCTCGTGTCACAGGGATGACACCCTCGTGTCACCCCCTCTTACTCGAGTACTTTTCCACCTACTCGAGTATATTTCGACCTACACGAGAGCTACTCGAGGATGAGCGGGACACTCCCTGTGACATGCCCGTGTCACAGGTCGTGTACCCCATACTTGACACTCGACGATCGTCGAGCGTTGGTCATCGACTAGAGGGAACACACACCATCCGACACGCCCGTGTCGGATGGGACACTCCCATGACACTGGGCCTGTTCCCTCTGTCAACCATTTTCGTCGACCAGAGTCTCGAGTGTCGACACACCTCGTTGATCTCGACATACCTCATCGAGCTCAACTCGACACAATGACACACGGGTAGGGACACGCCCATGTCTCTAACCGTGTCATACAATTCGTCGATCTCGACACAAAGTTCATCGATCTCGACACACCTAATCGAGCTCAACTCGGCACAGCGAAACACGGGTAGGGACACGCCCGTATCTCTACCCGTGTCATACAATTCGTCGATCTCGACACGAACTTCGTTGATCTCGACACGCTGTGTCTAGTTCAACTCGACACACACGTACATGGGTAGGGACACGCCTGTGTCTCTACCCGTGTCCCTTCACATGAGTAGTGACACGCCCGTGTCACTACCCGTGTCCTTCTTTGGACATACTGGAGTCATTGACTTGAAAGCTAGCCACTCCCACACGGGTAGGGACACGCCCGTGTCTCTACCTGTGTCCTATGTTTGACTGATTTCTCCTCCTTTTCACATGTGCTGCCCAATTGTCAGCCCTACCCATGAACCCTGGTCAGCTCTCCTAACTCAAAAACATGTACGAGGGGCCTATTGCGATTCGGGACGTTACATAATGTAAGGGCGAAGCAAAAGTAACACAAAGAAATCACATGCATTCTTGGTGGGGTTCCAAGAATATATTTCGGTATTTAAAACACTTCTAAATTTCTAGATACACGCAATAGATTTAGCAACTTATGAAACAATGATCATTGCCTAACCTAGCTCTGATACCACTGTTGGGTTTTTCTATATGATACAACACTTGTGCGCAGCGAAATAAGAAGCAAGAAAACTCCAAAAGATATAGATCTTGCAATGAAAATTGATCAAGAAGTAACGTGTTGTAAATAAAATTTACCTTTGTGGGATTGAGTCACTACTCAACTGAGATGCTCTAAGAAATCTGGGGAACATAAGCGACTAGACTTTCGAGCGCAAAATAATGTCCATGCCTCTACATGTGATCCACACGAACGGGAGAACCCTTAGACTCTTGTCGGACAAGATCTAGGTTGGAGGAAAGCACACTACATCTTCACAGACTGCAAGATCTGCTCTAGAAGGGGTGGTGGTGATGGCGCCGGAAATGGGCTGAGCGACGGCGATGGGATCGGGTCTTTTAGAAATACCTTTTTTCGGCCTTTTCCCCTCGGGTTAGCGGCTTGAACTTGCTCGTATTTCGCACACACCTCAAAACCCTAAGACATCTTCTATTTATACCCAAAGGAATAAATAGTAGAAAGTCGTCGCTATCGCCAGACCTATAATACATGGAAGTTGTTTCGACGAATCAACCCTTGAATCGATGAATCGTCGAGTGGTCACAACACACTCAATGCCTGGTAGTGGCCTCAACACTTGACTTGATGAATCAACATTTGACTTAATGAATCATCGAGTGGACTCAACGCTTTCAATGCCTCGACGAATCAATAGTTGACTCGACGAAGCATCTAGTGGTCTCGACACTCTCAATGCCTCGATGAATAAACACTTAATTCAATGAAGAGTCGAGTAGACCCAACACACTCAATGCCTGACTCGGCGAATCAATATTTGACTCGAAGAATTGTCTAGTGGTCTCGATGCACTTAATGCCTAACTTGACGAGTCAACACTTGACTTGACGAATCATCGAATGGTCTCGATGCACTCAAAGCCTGGCTATGCTTGCTCTCAACACGCTCAATGCCAAGCTGCTTAGTCCTTCACTCATCACATTAGTAGGACCAACATAATCCATTCCTCCGAATTCTCCAAATGCTCTTATGTGTGACCCTGATAGGCTCATATTGCATTGGCAGTGAGACTTCATGCTTGATCACTTGCAGATCATAATGGTAACACCAACATCTCTTCCAAAAATTCAGACTAATGACTTTACTTGCACAAGCTCAGAAAATTCCTTACTGAATTCTTTTGAAGCAATGATGTCTAGGTAATAAGCCCATTTTGATCTCTCTCTCAAGAAAGTAGTCAATAAGGTGAAAGAGGTTGAACATGATATGAATAATAACCTTGCTAAAGTCAAGGTTCATTTTGATAATTTGGAATCTACTCTGGACACATGGTTCATTTAAGGAGGAAGAGCTATTGCTCATACAATGGCTGCACTTAAAAGCAATCTGGAGGTGCTCAAGAATGTTGATGAAGATGCTAAAATCATTATTCATGCACAAAATGCCAGGATGAACTACTTTGATGTACAAATGGTGCACTACAGTAATGATATTGTTAAGTTCATAATTAAAGACATCAAAAAGGGGGAGGAAGAACTCAAAGTTAATGAGAATGCGATGGAAGCCACCTTATAAGAACAGTTTCAGACATCAACACTTACACTTATGACAACTTCACTTGGCTACATAGAGAACTTGTTGGAGGTTCTGGAACTACTGAAGTAGGAATGCCAGAGTCAATACATGTTGATTTTCATCCTGCTTAGGATTATTCTCAAAACTGGTCAGAAACTCAAGACCTTCCATTGGATGGGGCTGATTCTACTGCTGCTGCTGATCAGGAATTTAATTTAGATGAAGATTTCCCTCAACCTATGTTGAAGCCAGTAACCCGACTTCACCTAGAGTTCGGACCTGAGTTGCAGCTCACACCTACTCTTCCTGAATCCCCTTCTTGACATGAGTCTTAGAACTAGAAACAGATCATGGGCTTCAACTTGGAGGTCCCACCTCTTACCTGGAAGAATTAGAAGCTATTCCCCTCCCTAACCAGTGCTGAGCTAGGTGCCTTGGAGGAAGAAGAAGAAAGGGTTCAACAACCATTTCAAGGCACCTTATCGGTCTATTTATAGGCCTCTGAGTTTGACCTGCCAATAACCAAACTGAACTGACCTGAAATTACCAAAATACCCTGGGTTGGGTCTGCCAACATCCAAACTCTATTGTTCTGAAGGGTTATATGCAGACTGCAAAGGGTAAAATGGTAAAATTACATAGGGTAAAAGAGTAAAATCCCCCCTTGGGGGTAAGAAAGTAAAAACACCTTTTTCTCATTTGGCTAGTGAGAAAATAACGGCCGGGTGAGGGGAGCCTATTTGCTCATCTCTCGAGTCCCTCGCCTTGTGAGAGGCATCTCGCCACAGAAGGCCAGCACGCGCCGCAAGAGCTGTCTCGCCTGCTCCGTTGTTCCCGTCTTGCCCATCATGTTTTGCCTCTTTAAAGTATCGGCGAGTTGACCCCAAGGTCCTACTCGCCTCTGCAGTCCTCTTGCCCCTCTCGCCCCTAACTCAGCACTCCTCCTCGAGTTGCCTCCTGCGAGCCCGAGGTTGTACAACCTGCTTCCAAGAAAAAAGATTTGGAGAAGGTCCATCTGCTCAAAGATTTGATCCTAATAGGGAACTGTGTGAAGTATGGAGTCCAATCTCCAAGGGCATTATTAGGGACACATTCACTTTGGTGGATATGAGTAATAAAGATAGGTGGTCACACTATAGTAGAGAGGAATGGCAGAAACATGAAGTGTCAAATGCTAAAAGAAGGATTCACTTCAGAAAATTCAGAAGAGATGATACAAATTCTCCTCCTCCACCACCAAAGTACTTCCGGAAGCCGAAGGCTTATTTTGACAGGCAGAATCAGAAAACCAAGGGGAAACATGTTTGAAGTTTATATTCTCTCTGTTATTCTTTAATGTTGTGAAAACTATTTGCCAGGATAGAACTATTTATATATACATTTATATTTTGGTTGAGATAGAATTTCTTGTTACTTGCTTTTATGTTCCTTTCCTTGTCCTTATTTAAGATTATTTTTTATGCAATTCACCTTAGTATATAGGGTTCTAACATGTTCATATAGGGGGGATTGTTGGGTATTGTATCCACAATGACCTTGAATTGAAGAAGTGTCCCTTGAACTAAGATGAATTGAGTTTGTATTTGATGTTGTTTATTTAGTTTTGTGCATTCATGGTTTATTGTTAAGTACAGACCAATGTCAGGTTACAGCGGGTCATGAAACACAGGACTATACAATATAATCCCTCATTGTGTTGGCCAAAATGTTGACTCACGTGTAATCTCTCTATTGGATTGATCTTCTATTCCAAGTGTATTAGAAGGATCAAAGGAGGACATGTTGCTGAATACAGAGGGAAGGAAATTTTCCTAAGTAAAATCCGTCGAGTATAGTAATGGATACTGGTCAAATTCATCGAGTTTATTTATGAATACTCATCGAATTCATCGTGTAAATCTATTGATGCTCCTTGAATTCGTCGTGTTAACTTAAAGAATATTTTCACTGATCTGGAAAATCGGTTAAGTAAGATTCGTCAAGTATCCTCAAGAATACTCATTGAATTCGTTGATTGAACTTATTGACACTCGTCAAATTCATCGAATATACAAGTCAATACTCGTTGAATTTGTCGAGTCTCACTTATAAAGCCTATGAGTTCTCGAACTTACCTTTTTGGATTTGTCCAAGCTTTTTTTTGTCGGATATCGAAGCTGTTCATCGAGTATACTCATGGTTATTCGACGATACCCAACGAATGGACTTACCGAAATTTTTTTCTATAATTCTATCTAACGGGTTTCTATTTCCAGACATCAGCCATGTACAACACACGTGGATGTTTTGTTTAGGAAATAAATTTCTATCTGTTAGAAGAAGGAATCCTATAAATACCCAGGGTAAATTCGTGCAATCCCAATCGCTATTTTCCAACTTTGAAATCGAAAATTCGGCCGCTAGCTTTCGTCAGACGCATAACTTTTAGAAATTGAAGAATGTCGACCAAGCTTCTCTCGATCAGCGATTCCTTCAAGAAGTGATTCGACCAATCTTATTTCAAGTACTATAAAAAGATTTCAGATCTAGTCTGATCAAAGTTTTTAGATAAAGCCTTCAAATGAAATTTCTAGTCTTCTCCTTCCACACGAACTTCAAGTTTTTCATTCCAAGGAAGAAGAAGATAGGATACTTTCAGATCTGAAGGATTAGATTGGGTTTCAATTTAAAAGCATTGTATAATTTATTTTGTACTAAAGTAGGAAGATTTTCTTCTGAGGTGTAGATCCTTGTAATAGGATCGAGTTGTAGGAGAGTTTTGTTCTCCGACTGTAGAAGAGGTTGTTCTCTGAGAAGTGGGAGTGTTTATTCCAAGTTATAAGATTTGATTAAATCTAAGAAATGTGAAGTATCCGAATATTGCCCTTGGTGGAAGATAGGCGAGGCAGGACAGTGAACGTATCCAAATCGGGGAACCATGAAAGTATCTAGTGTCTACCTAAATCACCTACAGGGGGGTTAATAGGTGATGTCTATGTCTTTTTGCAGAATAACAACAACTAAAAAATTAAAGTACACAGAACACAGAGATCTATAGTGGTTCCTCGAGTTGGGTATGTCCTCTGTCCCGCCTCGCCTATCTACCATAAAAGTCTAGATTCGACTACTTCACCTTTCTCAGATTTCAACAAATCTTACACCTCGAAGCCTTAACTCCTACAACTTAGAGACAATGCTCCTACCACTCGGATAACACCCTCTCCAACAACTCGATCCACGGGTGGATCTACAACTCGATTCACACACGAATCTACTACTGGTGGGAAACCTCCTATAAATGTTAGATGAGATTTACAATAAATATTACAAGTAATCCTATTTAGATCTAATACTTCACTCTGTCATTCTTCGAATAGGTTGAACTTGAATATCTTGGATAACACGAAAAATCTAAAATCTTTGAAGACATTGACCACGGATCGACTAGATCTGAGAAAATCAAAAACCTCTTGATCGGGAAAGTTCTTGATTTTGAGTACGATTAGTACGATTAGGGTTACACGCCGAAAAAGTCACGGGTTAATATACATGGTTATCGGCAAGAACAAACTGGAATTTGAAATCAGGAAGAAAAATAACCCTAAGTAATATTCGTCGAGTATCGTCGAGTATAGTCGTGTATACTCGTCGAACTGCATATGAAACTCGACGAAAAATACTTGGAGAAATTTCAGTCCAGTCGAAATTATAACTCACAGCTTTAGCAAAGACATACTCGAGGAATTCGACGAGTATTAGCAGGCATACTCGACGAATTTGACGAGGATTAGCTGATACATTCGACGCATTCGAAGCATGTGCTAACCTATATTCGACGAATTTGACTTTGAAAATCTAGAAAAATAAAGTTGAAATGACTCGAAAAATTAGGCGTGCATTGACATGTATATTTGACGAACTCGGTGAGTATCGATTGATACATTTGACGAATTCGACGAGTATACATGAATATACTTGACGATTTTTACTTGACAGATTTTCCAACTTTCGGAGATTTTACCCTAAGTACATATGATGAATTCAACGAGTGCTATTAATTTATATGACGAATTCGATGAGTATTAATGAGTATACTCGACGAGTTCGACAAATATGTCTGACGAATTTTACTTGGGTAAAATTTTGTTCTTCTGATTTCCATTCCTTGTCCTTACTTGATCCTTCTAATGCACTTGAGATAGAAGTACACCCCCAATTGAGAGATTAGACGTGAGTCAACACATTGGCCTAAACAATGAAGGATTACATTGTATAGTCCTGTGTTTCATGACCCACTGTAACTTGACATTGGGTTGTACTTAGCAATACAGTCCTGCAAGCACATAACCAAAACACAGTATCAAATACAATCTCAATTCATCTTAGCTTAATGGTACTCTTCTTAAAATCAGGGTTATTATGGATACAATACCCAACAATCTCCCCATATATGAAGAAGTCAGAACCCTACAAGCTAAGGTGAATTTTGCACATAATAATAATGAATCAAAGAAAGAACGAGACATTAAAGAAATAATTTAAGAGATAAAATGTGTTCCCATACAAAACATTAATATATATATATATACATATATATAAGAGTTCTTTGAAGGGGAAAATAGTGTAACATCCTCATCTGTCATATAGTATATAACAGAAGGTCTGGTCGGGGCCCGATGTCATATACTATGAACAGTCTGAGGAGTTACTAATTGAAACTATAATCTAAGAACACGCATCCTAATACACAGTGCATTCTAGCTAAAGAATTTAAAAGTTAATAGGAACCCAACAAATTGAACGTCCACTAACATAAAATAGGAATGAATAACCAAATACACAAATAGTCTTGGACTTAAGGAATTACAATGTTCAAATCAAATTAAAATGTCTTGCATACATCGGCACGCAGGTCGGCCACATATGAACGATAAAGTAAACGAGTAATTCGCTTTGGCCTTCAAGGGCTAGCTTAGCAGCTATGGTCTCCAGCCCGCTATTTCTCGTCTAGCTCCGCTGCATCTACAAGAGGCATTCCACAATAATGGTGGCAAACATAGCAACGGACAGTATTAGCTGACCAAATTATAATGACTCCACCCCTTACACGGGGTGGCGGTGCTCCTTCCCTGCAAGTATTAGTGTAATCAAGTATTGGTAGTTGCAGTATGTAAATTAAGCATCATTCACCACAGATGTTGGCACGGCCGTCCAACGCCCCGTGCTCTCAGGGCACATTCTCAGTGCATAAGACCTCAAGGGTCATACCTCCGTTCTTTGCGACGGTCAGCAACGTTTGAGCTTTTAGTCTTATAAGACCAAAGCTAAAGACAATACCCCTCTGGTTATGACTACGTCATGTGATTTACACTTGTACTCACTCCATGTCGAACGATATAGGGTTGGGAATAGTTCAGCTCTTTTCCATGCTCAAATCATCAGGCATGCTAGCCATGACACAGGTCAGCATCTCCTTTCACATTTTTGTATGATCCACAACCCTGTTAGGATCCTAGGCTAGCACTCATTACCGCCTAAGTTGGGCCATATAGGCTCTCAGCTCCACATTCTGTCCCACAAGTCTTCACGAGACAGGCCTAACAAAAGATTTCCCCCAGGTCTCCCAAGATAGGACACAACAAATAGCCACAAGGTTTCCAAGAAATAGGCCTCAACAAATGGCTATAAGGTTACCAAGAAACAAGCCTTAACAAGCAGCCACCAGGTCTCCAAGAGATAGGCATCACAATCAATACAGCGCTCACTAGGAGCGATCGTCAGCAGCAGCACTACCGACGAGTGGTAGGGGGACAGACTATCAATTCTTCCACATTTCGGGTGTTTTCTTGGAGTCTACCTCCTATACTCTTAACGCAGCCATCTGCACACCCCGTGACTACAAAATCTACGTGATTACCACAGAGTCTTCTCTGACATATAAAGTATACAAGCAACACCAATCGAGACCAACCTGTCCAGATTGGCTTCACAAATCATGCTTATTCCGTACTTCGATTTCGGATCTAAATGCAAAATTAATAGGGATACACGGATCTACCCATCGAGAGAACCACTTCCATGTGTTCGTGGAGTGTCTACCCTCAAATGCCAAAATGAAGGACTTCACTTGTCTAAGGAAGTGGATCATTACCTTAGAAGTACATTTCGACTCCATGGAAGAGATTCTGGCCAGATGAAAATGACTGTTTCGACTTTGCCTCCGTAGATCCAAACTCGCCTCGTGAATCCAAGCTCCGAATCTCAAATGGCAGCGAGACCTCCTCTCTCTCTAGCGTTTCTTCTCCTCCACCAACCGTCCAGCCCAAGTTTCTCAAAATCCAAAAGAAATGAATAGAAAACAGCCAAACCAACAATATAAAACGAGCTACTGCCGCGCGGTAACTATCTAACTTAATCAACTCAAACCTCGGATCATCAAGATCTTATGGCGAAGAGGTCCGGCCATGTGCTCGTAATGCTGGTGACTGGTTGTTTGTTGGCGGTGAAGTCCCGCCACTTGTTCATGATGACATTGTTGATGAAGCCACCATTGATCCCCGCTGAGAGAGTTCGTGGATTCGGACGATCGTTATCGCAAGCTCGAGGATGAGATTTCTACTACGATGCCCGCCGCCATCGCCGCTACATTTTTTGCACGACGATGGCCGTCGCCATCTAATAAAACCGCCGCCGCCATTTAATAAAATATATAATTATAAATTAAATAATTATAATTATATATTTTATCAATTAATATTTTATCTATTTTCATTTCAGCAATTTTATTTCTATGCCATTTTATTTCATGTATTTTGATTTCATGTAACATGATGGGTGCATATAACCATCATGAGGTGTTTAATTTTCAAATATAGTGATTGTGTGGTGTAGGCTATAAATAGCCATGTTATGAAGGATTTTATTAGTGAAGAATGAAATTGAGTTTAACCCTAATTTTCCCCTCTTGAGATTTCCCTAATCTTTCCCCCTCTCAAAATTTCAGCCCCCTTCAATCCCTAGCCTCCAACTCTCCCTTCCCCTCTTTGGTCGTCGGCCACCCTATCTCCTCCCCCTCTATTCGGCCCCCTCTCTTCTCCTCCTTCCTTACCTCTTATTCTCAAAGGAAAACCAGACCACCACTTCCTCCCCCTCATAACTGGCCACCTCCTTCTCAAGAAGGCCGACCACCGTCATCCTTTCACAACCTGGCCACCCTTAGTTTATTTGGTGAAATTTTGGCCAAGGCATATAAGGTGGCCTCCTTTTGGATTCCAACTCTGGTGACTCCGAAGATAGCGGCATGCGTCTTCTCCTTCCGGTGCGGCTCCGTGGAATTTCGTGGAAGTGGATCTTTCCTCCTTCATCGTGTGATTCCTCCACTCATCCTTGTGGAAGATTTGAAGGTCTATTGCTTTGGGATTGGGTAACGAAAATATCTACTCTTGTGTGATTCCTTTGTTAATTAGTTGGAGGTTGCGAGACATCGACTTTTATCCGCGGCTTTTGAACCCGTCATTTTAAAAATCTGATTTTATCGTTTATGTTCTTCAATTTCATTAATCGAATTCGGATCTGGTGGATCCTTTTCGCTTGATCCAAATATTGGTGAATAGCCCTTATTTGATCTCTAAAGGATTGGCGAACCTTAATGTTATATTCGGATTTTTTTGGAGCGAACAAGACTAATTTTGGATCCTAATTTTTAGTCAAGTTCTTCTCGGGTTGTGGTTGTGACGTTGCGTTATACACGACAAATATTGGAGCGGTTAGGAGTCATAATTTTAGGAGTTGTGAAGGTTGTGGTATTGTTTGGATAACAAGGATTACGCGTGTAAAATTTATCTCATGTGTTAAAAGACCTCAATTAAAAACTAAACCATTTGATTGTGCGAACGTAGAATTGGAACGTGAGAAAACGAGTCAGTGCCATTGTCCGTTGCGGTTCGTCAGGAGACGTAGCCTGCATCAATTTGGAATCAGAGCCAGGTTCACGTCAATTTCCTAATTGGCGCCATCCCCATTTTTCTTAGGATGTCGACACGCATTTGTCCTGCACGTTTATTTGTCAAAACAAATACAAAACAAATTTTCTTCTGGTCTACCAATAGCGGCCTAAATTTTTATTTTACTGCAAAAAAATTCAAAAAAAATTATTTAATAATCTTCTATTTATTTTTTGTAAGAAAATACAAAAAATATATTTCTTACCTTAGTGATTTAGCGGGAACAATTCCATCTGTTACAACCTTATAGAATCAGAGCCTCTATTCCATTGCATGTGCACCTGATTCGAGAAGAATATTTTCTGTCCCGTCACCACAAAATGGCCCATAACGTTAACGTTTCCCGATTCAAATCTTCTGGATTCATGTCGAATGATAGGAAACTAGTTCGTTCACCTATAATGGATGAAATTAGGGACTTGTTTAGGCAACTAACGGCTAACCCATCGACACCACCATCCCCTAGGCAACCCTACCATCATCAGGACCATCGCCGTGAGCGAGAGGTTGAAGTATCTTGGTCGTCTAGGAGCGTTGCTCCCACCTACGATGGGTTGGGAGGTCCTCAGATCTTCCTTAATTGGGTTGCTGGGATAGAACATTATTTCGAGTGTCTTACTCTATGGGACCTCCACAAGGTCCCTGTGGCGAGCAAGTAGTTAGTGGGTCGAGCCCAGACTTTCTGGTTCAACGAGGAAATATGTATTGGGTCTTCTATAGGTTGGCCGGTCATGAAGAGCCTGCTCACCGATCAGTACGCTCCCGCATGGATGTTCGATGAAGTCGCTACATTACGCCAGGGCACTAGACCCGTATCTGATGATAGAAGTGATCTTAGCCCTCAAGTTAGAAGCTTTCCCCGGACTAGTATGTCTACACGTTGTGTACCTCCATCCACCGTTAGGAGAAGGGAGCATGTTAGATCCATTGGCCGAGATTCCATGGTTGTTACTGCTATGAGTGCCATGAGCCCGCGGGGTGAGAGTGCTACGAGCTATGTAACGCCCCCTATCCGTCGCATAGCATATAGCAGTAGGTCCGGCCAGGGCCCGACGCCATATACCACAGACAGACCGGGTGGTTACTTATGGAAACCATCCAACCAATCTCAACGTCCTACACAGAGCATTCTAGCGGAAGCAGTTTATAAAAGTTGTAAACAAGAACCCAGCATTAAAGCACGAATGTCCACTAGTACAAATTAGGAATGTTATACAAAAATACCCAAAACCGACCTTAAGGCCTTACAAAATGTTTCACTTGAATATTACATGTTTTACAAACCACGGCACGCAGGCCGGTCATACATGAATAAAGCAGTAAACACTTCTACTTTGAACTTCGAGGGCCAGCTTCGCAAAAAGGGCTTTATCCCGCTATTGACCGCTTGGTCCAGCTGCACCTACAAGCAACAAACCACCGCACGGTGGCGAAACAAGGCAACGGTCAGCAATGCTGACCAAATTATAACGATCCCGCCCCCAACTCGGGGCGGCAATGCTCCTTCCCTGCATTTCATTAGCATAAGCGAGCAATGTATATAACCATAGCCATTTCATCACAGACGTTGGCTCGCACGGCCACACGCCCCGTGCACTCAGGGCACATTCTCGGTGAACCGGTCGATGTCACGTCAATTAAAGCCATTAACATTCCGGACTCACCACCGCCACTTAGACGGCCAAACCTATGAGCAATTTGTCTTCCTGGCCTGGGTCACGACAATTTAAGCCATTGACCGCCGAAGACCCTAATCTATGCCAACGGTAAGTGCCACGTGCCTTTAGGTCTCTTTAACCGAACGACATAGAACGGGTACGGTTCCATCTAACCCGTGCTCACATCGCAACGGCAATTTAAGCCATTTGCGCGGGTCAAACTTCCACCGAGTCCCATTTCCATCACAAGTCACATAACCCCATTATGTTCAAGTTGGCTCTCAAGCCACCAAGTTGGCAGGATCTCGTATCCGCCCAGTTTTCCGGGTGCACCTTTGGGTTAGTCCCCAAGGCTCCCTGCTGCAATCTAACCCGTAGAAAACCCGAAAAACAACCAATAGCACGGAGTCTTCTCCGGCATTATGCAATGCAACATCACCGATCCAGACCAACATGTCCGGGTAGGCTTCACACATCATGCTTATGTCCGTTCTCGCATACGGACTCTAAACAACGGGGACTTCACATATCTACTCGAAGGAACGCCTCCAACTCTCCGTAAACTCGCGAGAGTGGGCTTCCTATGCAAAGAAAGAGAGCTACTCATGCACAAGATGAGGATCGTTACCCTTGAGTTCCTCTTTGGCGCCATTGAAAAGTAATCGGATGAAAACCACCGCACTAGCGTTGCCTCCGTGGATCCGGAGTCGGCTCGCGATTCGGAGCTCCGAAGCTCCTCCAATGGAGGATCTAGCTCCTTCTTCTTCCCTTAGCTCTCCTCTCTCTCCAAGGATTTAGAAAGAGAATAAGGTATGAAAAGTGAGGGTTTTCCAAGTCAACTCACGGGTATATCCCTTCAGGAACATCCCCAGCCGTTGGATCTCAAAACAAGGAAACGAACGGCTTTGATTCGGGGCTGAAATGCCCAATCTGGACCGAACACGGCCTGGCACACGCCCGTGTCCAGGGCCGTGTGCTGCATTCGCCATCAAAATCGAATCACCTGGAACCTCACACGGGTATCGAACACGCCCGTGTTCGAGCTGACACGCACGTGTTCCACCTAACACGGCCGTGAGGCCGGCCGTGTACCCCATGATTTTTCCCCTTTTTCAACCCGAGCACTGCACGGGTTCTAGGACACGCCCGTGTCCTTGCCCGTGTCACTTTGACACGCCTGGACCCCAGGCCGTGTACACGGTCTCGACATTTCATCGCGTGAAGATCGACGACTTGATGACACGGCCTCGGACACGCCCGTGTCCTAGGCCGTGTGCCTTGTCTCGACGATCGTCGAGCGAATCTCGACGACTCCCCTGGACGATCGTCGACACGGGTCAACACGCCCTGCGACACGCCCGTGTCGCGGGCCGTGTGCCCATTCTCGACGAATCGTCGAGTATATCTCGACGACTCCGCGGCTAAGTGTCGACACGGGTCGACACGCCCTGCGACACGCCCGTGTCGCAGGCCGTGTGCCCATTCTCAGCGAATCGTCGAGAAAATCTCGACGACTTCGCGGCTAAGTGTCGACACACGCTTGACACGCCCTGGGACACGCCCGTGTCCCAGGCCGTGTGCCTGCAGCCAGAACCCAAACTGGCCCAAAACGTCCCCCTTCGCTCCTTTGAGTTTCGGGGCGTTACAACTCTACCCCTCTTAAAAGAATTTCGCCCACGAAATTATATAAAGGAAAGACATACAAAAACAAAATTTGTACCTGAGCGGAACAACTCCGGATACTCGTCAAGCATAGTCTGCTCTCGCTCCCAAGAGAGCTCCTCACGACCGCAATTGTCCCACCGGACCTTGACCATCCTGATCTCTTTATTGCGTAGCCGCTTGACCTCCGAGTCCTCAATCCGCACGGGCTTGACCTTTGTCGTTAGCCCACTATCCACCGGCACTTGATCAACCGTGATCACCTGCGTAGGCTCTTGCACCGCCTTCCGAAGCATCGAAATATGGAATACATCATGTAAACCACTTAGCTCCACTGAAAGCTTCAACCTATAGGCCGCTAAACCAACTCGCTCCAGAACCTCAAACGGTCCAAGGTACCTCGGGCTTAGCTTTTTCAATCGTCGCACCCGCGAGACACCCTTGAACGGCTTGATCTTTAAGTATACATAATCGCCCACAGCGAACTCCACGTTCCTGTGCTTGGCATTATAGTACTTTGCTTGCCGGTCCTGAGCGATAAGCAACCTCTCCCGAATGGTTCTCACCAAAGAAGTAGCATGATCCACTTCTGATCGCTTATACAACTTTGACTCACCTGTTTCTAACCAAGACAACGGCGTGCGACATCTTCTACCATATAGGGCCTCGAAGGGCGCCATTTGAATACTCGCTTGGTAGTTGTTGTTGTATGCGAACTCCACCAAATAAAGGTGGTCTTCCCACTGCTTTCCAAAATCTAAGACACACATGCGGAGCATGTCTTCCATGGTTCTATTAACCCTCTCGGTCTGCCCATCCGTTTGTGGATGGAAGGCTGTGCTGAATTTCAGCTTTGTTCCCAACATTTGCTGCACAAGCCTCCAATCATTGGACGTGAACCGCCCATCTCGGTCACTCACGATGCTGCGGGGCACACCATGAAGTCGTACTATGTTATCCACATAAAGCTTTGCCAGCTTCTCCACCGGATCATCCTTCCTATGAGGAATAAAATGCGACACCTTCGTTAATCGATCCACGACCACCCAAATGGCGTCGTTCCCCTTTTGCGACCTTGGAAAACCGTGCACAAAGTCCATAGAGATGTCGTCAAATTTCCACTCCGGAATAGGCAAGGACATTAAGAAATTCTCCCGGCTTTTGGCACTCCGCCTTTACCAAGGCGCAGGTTTGGCACTTCGCTACGTATAGCGCCACATCCTTCTTTAAACCTGGCCACCAAAATAGCTTCTTCACATCACAGTACATCTTCGTGCTCCCCGGGTGAATCGAGTACTTGGTATGGTGCGCCTCGTACAACAACTCCACCCGTAAATTGCCCACACTTGGGACGCACAGACGACTGTCTTTCTAAAGCAATCCGTCCTCCACGACGAATTGGGAATTTGACCCATCCAGAGCCTCTACCATGAACTGCTTCATATGAGCATCCATATCCAAAGCTTGCCAAATATGATCAGCCAGGTCATATTGGACTTCAGTCCAATTCAGAACTGCTTCAGCACTAGATTGTTTATCCACACAAACAATCTCCAACGCCTCCAACTCCCGCACCAACCGCTCATCATGCACTGATAGCCAATTGGCTTGAGCTGGGGCTCGGCGACTCAACGCGTCCGCAACCGCATTCCCTTTGTCAGGCACGTAGTGGATCTTGAATGTATAGTCCCCCAAGAACTCCATCCATCTACGCTGCCGCATATTCAGATCTTTCTGATCTATCAAATATTTCAGGCTCGTATGATCGGTGTAGATATCAATCTTCACACCGTACAAATAGTGTCTCCACAGCTTCAAGGCAAAAATCACGGCCGCTAACTCCAAGTCATGGACCGGATAATTCCTCTCGTGCACTTTTAGCTATCTCGAGCCATAAGCTATCACGCTTCCGTGCTGCAGTAGCACGCAACCCAAACCGTTGCCCGAAGCATCGCTATATATCTCATAGCCTTCGGTTCCACATGGCGAACTCAGCACAGGCGCCGTGGTCAACCGACACTTCAATTCCTCAAAAGCTCGTGCCCACTCCAGCGTCCAAACGAACTTATGCTCCTTCCTCGTCAAAGTAGTGAGAGGTAACGCTAACCGCGAGAAGTTCTCTACGAAGCGCCTATAATAGCCGGCAAGCCCCAAAAAGCTCCGGACTTCTGCTACCGTAGCAAGCTCAGGCAACTCCCGTATCGCAACAATCTTCGCCGGATCCACAGCAATACCCTCTCCACTCACTATGTGACCGAGGAACGCCACTGAGGATAGCCAAAACTCGCACTTCGAGAACTTGGCATACAACTGATTTCTCCTTAGCGTCTCCAACACCAAATGAAGATGCTTGAAGTGATCTTCCTCACTTTGCGAATACACCAAAATATCGTCGATGAAGACGATCACGAAATGGTCCAAGTACTCCCTGAACGTCCTGTTCATCAAATCCATGAACACTGACGGCACATTAGTCAGCCCAAACGGCATGACCGTAAACTCATAATGCCCGTATCTCATACTAAACGCTGTCTTCGGGATATCACTCTCCCTTATTCGCAGCTGATAGTACCCAGCCTTGAGATCCAACTTCGAGTACACCGTCGACACGACTAACTGATCAAAGAGATCATCAATCCGGGTGATCGGGTACTTGTTCTTCTCCGTCAGCTTGTTTAGCTCCCGATAATCAACACATAGCCTCAAGCTTCCGTCCTTCTTCTTAACAAAGAGGACCGGTGCGCTCCAAGGCAAAGAACTCGGGCGCACATACCCTTGCTCCAACAACTCTTGCAGTTGAACTTTCAGCTCCGCCATTTCCTTAGGCGCTAGCCGATACGGAGATCGTGACACAGGCTTTGCACCTGGCACTAGCTCGATCGTAAAATCTATCTCCCGCTGAGGCGGGGCTCCAGGAAGATCCGCGGGGAACACATCAGGGTATTCCGATACCACTGAAATACAATCCAACGCGGGCTTCGGCTTTGCAACCTCCACTAGTGTAAAAAACAATTCTGCACCAGCACGAACCGCCTTCACCACCTGAAGAGCAGACATCAATGTCTTGCTCGACCCCTTTAAGCCCGTAAAAGTCGTTTCACGACTTGCTCCCAGCTTGACTTCCTTGCTACCGCAATCTATATGGGCCTGCTGCTCCGAGAGCCCGTCCATGCCAAATATGACGTCGAACTCCACTAACGGAAGTAAAGACGCCTGCAGGTCAAACTCCTGCTCCCCAATACGAATCTTAACATCGCAGATCTTATCCGCTCGCATCGAACACCCATTGGGCAACAACACATCCAACTTATCCTTTGCCATCGAAGAAGGGACTCCGATGCGTGATATAAATCCTTCGGACAAGAAGGAGTGTGAAGCTCCCGTATCGAAGAGTGCTCGTGCCGGATTTTCACAAATCAATACAAATCCTAAACAAGTAGTGGTAAGGTAACATGTGCATAACAAGTATTTAAAGAAATTGACTTGCTATAAATTAAATCGTACCTGTCACCACATCAGCTTGTTTAATGGCCTCCTGTTGGCCAAGATTGTAGACCCTTGGTTGGGCCGGAGCATAATGGGATGCGGTCGACTCCACCACCTTTCCCTTCTCTTCATAAGTAGCTCCCGGCCTTCTCTCGGACTTAGGACGTCCGCTCCAACAGTCACGGGCGAAATGCCCCGTCTTTCCGCATATAAAACACGCACCCGGGGTCCGACCCGTAGTCGCCCCAGAAGCGCCAGAAGGAGCTGGACCCGAAGTCCTATGCTTCTTGAAAGACCTCCGATAGCCGGACTTTGAAGTAGTCGGCACTCTTAACTCAGATTTTTTCTCACCCAAGCTTTTCTTCGCTTGCACGCTCTTCATGTCCTTCTCCAAGGACCGGGCAGTATTGACCAAGGTTAAGAAACCCTGTGTCATCGGCCCCGAGAGTAGTAATCTCAACTCATCCCTCAGGCCTTCATAGAAGCGATTAGTCTTGCGCTCCTCATCCATGATGGTGGAGCTTGCATATCGACTCAGACGAGTAAACTCGTGGAGATATTCATCCACGCTCCTCTCACCCTGTACCAACTTCAGGAACTCATTCTCCGACGCTATCCTCTGCGTCGAAGGGAGGTATCTAGCCAAAAATAATCTCGAGAACTCCTCCATCGAGACATCACCAAGTTGCCTACCTCTCAGTAAGTGCAGCTCCAATCCTTCCCACCACATCCTCGCTTCGCCGTCCAAAAGGAACGTAGCGATGGTGGTCATTTGCCACTCCACCGTCTCCGTTGCTGTCATGACTCTCTTCACCCTGGAGAGTCAATCTTCAGCCTGAGATGGGGTTCCCAACCCCGAGAATAACGGAGGGTTAAAGCTCATTACATGCTTCAGCTGCCTCTCAGTTGCCCTCCTTGGCACAATTGGTTCCACAATCACTTGCTCCACTCTCCTCGGCTCAGCCTCTTGAAGAGGTACTTGCTCCATCACAGGAGCGGGCTGCTGCGCTTGCCTTCCAGGCTGCGCATTGATCACGGCCAACACCGCTTCAGCCACCAAGCGTATATTTTCAGCCGACAGAGGTGTTGCAGGAGCAACATCCGGTGCACTACTAGCCTCAGAAACTCGGTGTTCTGACGGCCCAACACCACTTCGGGTCACCTATAGTGGTACAAAACACCGTTAAGCGACCAAATAAATTACAAACAGCAATTATAGGAACACGCAGGTTCCTCAAACATGAGTATTTTCATTCCTAAGTGGACATTCATGGGTTCTTTTACCATTATAACGATGACGCACACAATATGCTCACCACCCCTTAAAAAGAATTCGCCCACGAATTCACGTTAAGCCAGACCAAAACCAGTCGTCTGATACCAAATTGTAACGCCCCCTATCCGTCGCATAGCATATACCAGTAGGTCCGGCCGGGGCCCGACGCCATATACCACAGACAGACCGGGTGGTTACTTATGGAAACCATCCAACCAATCTCAACGTCCTACACAGAGCATTCTAGCGGAAGCAGTTTATAAAAGTTGTAAACAAGAACCCAGCATTAAAGCACGAATGTCCACTAGTACAAATTAGGAATGTTATACAAAAATACCCAAAACCGGCCTTAAGGCCTTACAAAATGTTTCACTTGAATATTACATGTTTTACAAACCATGGCATGCAGGCCGGTCATACATGAATAAAGCAGTAAACACTTCTACTTGGGCCTTCGAGGGCCAGCTTCGCAAAAAGGGATTTAGCCCGCTATTGACCGCTTGGTCCAGCTGCACCTGCAAGCAACAAACCACCGCACGGTGGCAAAACAAGGCAACGGTCAGCAATGCTGGCCAAATTATAACGATCTCGCCCCCAACTCGGGGCGGCGATGCTCCTTCCCTGCATTTCATTAGCATAAGCGAGCAATGTATATAACCATAGCCAATTCATCACAGACGTTGGCTCGCACGGCCACACGCCCCGTGCACTCAGGGCACATTCTCGGTGAACCGGTCGATGTCACGTCAATTAAAGCCATTAACATTCCGGACTCACCACCGCCACTTAGACGGCCAAACCTATGAGCAATTTGTCTTCCTGGCCTGGGTCACGACAATTTAAGCCATTGACCGCCGAAGACCCTAATCTATGCCAACGGTAAGTTCCACGTGCCTTTAGGTCTCTTTAACCGAACGACATAGAATGGGTACGGTTCCATCTAACCCGTGCTCACATCGCAACGGCAATTTAAGTCATTTGCGCGGGTCAAACTTCCACCGAGTCCCATTTCCATCACAAGTCACATAACCCGTTATGTTCAAGTTGGCTCTCAAGCCACCAAGTTGGCAGGATCTCGTATCCGCCCAGTTTTCCGGGTGCACCTTTGGGTTAGTCCCCAAGGCTCCCTGCTGTAATCTACCGCGTAGAAAACCCGAAAAACAACCAATAGCACGGAGTCTTCTCTGGCATTATGCAATGCAACATCACCGATCCAGACCAACATGTCCGGGTAGGCTTCACACATCATGCCTATGTCCGTTCTCGCATACGGACTCTAAACAACGGGGACTTCACATATCTACCCGAAGGAATGCCTCCAACTCTCCGCAAACTCGCGAGAGCGGGCTTCCTATGCAAAGAAAGAGAGCTACTCATGCTCAAGATGAGGATCGTTACCCTTGAGTTCCTCTTTGGCGCCATTGAAAAGTAATCGGATGAAAACCACCGCACTAGCGTTGCCTCCGTGGATCCGGAGTCGGCTCGCGATTCGGAGCTCCGAAGCTCCTCCAAAGGCGGATCTAGCTCCTTATTCTTCCCTTAGCTCTCCTCTCTCTCCAAGGATTTAGAAAGAGAATAAGGTATGAAACGTGAGGGTTTTCCAAGTCAACTCACGGGTATATCCCTTCAGGAACATCCCCCAGCCGTTGGATCTCAAAACAAGGAAACGAACGGCTTTGATTCGGGGCTGAAATGCCCAATCTGGACCGAACACGCCCTGGCACACGCCCGTGTCCAGGGTCGTGTGCCGCATTCACCGTCAAAATCGAATCACCTGGAACCTCACACGGGTATCGAACACGCCCGTGTTCGAGCTGACACGCCTGTGTTCCACCTGACACGGCCGTGAGGCCGGCCGTGTACCCCATGATTTTTCCCCTTTTTCAACCCGAGCACTGCACGGGTTCTAGGACACGCCCGTGTCCTTTCCCGTGTCACTTTGACACGCCTGGACCCCAGGCCGTGTACACGATCTCGACATTTCGTCGCGTGAAGATCGACGACTTGATGACACGGCCTCGGACACGCCCGTGTCCTAGGCCGTGTGCCTTGTCTCGACGATCGTCGAGCGAATCTCGACAACTCCCCGGGACGATCGTCGACACGGGTCGACATGCCCTGCGACACGCCCGTGTCGCGGGCTGTGTGCCCATTCTCGACGAATCGTCGAGTATATCTCGACGACTCCGCGGCTAAGTGTCGACACGGGTCGACACGCCCGTGTCGTAGGCCGTGTGCCCATTCTCAGCGAATCGTCGAGAAAATCTCGACGACTTCGCGGCTAAGTGTCGACACACGCTTGACACGCCCTGGGACACGCCCGTGTCCCAGGCCGTGTGCCTGCAGCCAGAACCCAAACTGGCCCAAAACGTCCCCCTTCGCTCCTTTGAGTTTCGGGGCGTTACAAGCTGTGTGGGTTTTCCCACGATAATTTCCCACGATGCTGGGGGTACGTCAGATCCCTATACTATCGAGTGCCCAGTTCATCCTTCGACCTCGGTCTATTTAGAGTCATCCCCTGAGTGTTATTTTCCAGTCATTGACTCTTTTGTTGATTCTGAGCCAGTACTTTTGACTGAGCCCACCGTGGAAAGCGATGTTGGCATCTTTAATGAGCTTAGCGATGTTGAGGAATTTGGTTACCCCAGTGACATGGAAGATGAGCTCTCCTCTGAAGTGCCACCCCATTTGATTAACCGACCCATCCTCGATCATATCTCGGGTCTGTCGCACATATTAGTTGAGAAGTTTCCCGATCATCCTGAGTTAGATGACAAAACTAGTGCGTTGGAAGAATTACCTAGCAAGGGAAGAATATTCTTGGAAGTTTTGAGTAGTATTAAACCGGAA
Source organism: Platanthera guangdongensis (assembly GCA_039583875.1). Classification (NCBI taxonomy): domain Eukaryota; kingdom Viridiplantae; phylum Streptophyta; class Magnoliopsida; order Asparagales; family Orchidaceae; genus Platanthera; species Platanthera guangdongensis. Next base: position 161,814,040 of record CM077158.1, read on the forward strand.
GAATCTTCTTTGATGATAACTCCATTGCGTGGCAGTCGATATGATTTTGATCTTCCTCCGGATCTGACTTTTCCGCTCCTCTTTCCGGATCATGTAACTCGACTAGATGACCTTGTTGGGCACGAATTTGGTAAAACTAGCCCAAGACATTTGTTACTGCCTCTGTTAGTAGCCCCTCCATTGGATATATCTTGTAAGATATGTATTAATGAGTTGTTAGAATTCATGTTCGTCCTTGTCACAACATTTGGTAGTTATATATCTCCCAAATATCCTATGATTAATCAATTCTCTGATTATACATCTACGATGAGGTCGTCTATTGTGTCCACTTCTGATTTCATGACGGGTGTGCCTCTTGGTTTCCGTCCGCTAAACGTGAAATATAATTTAAATCAATTAAACCAATTAACACCGCCTTATTTTCAACCATGCCACGATATCTATGCACCCACTCTTATGGTCATAGCTATCCAATATGAGTCGTGTCATTTGCATGTTAACTTACTCCCAAGTGTACCCAACTTACAAGTTGACGGTGCAATTTTAGCGCGTTCACCTCCCGACCGGTTGCTGACTGACACCATCTTGAAAATAACATGTAGGAAAGCTGACTCGTACCTGATTTATATTGAAATTCGAGACATTACGATTTTTTGGATTTTATGAATGATTGGGGTATTTCACCCATTTTCAACATCCCGGATTTTATGTCGTATGTTTCTCCTCCTCTAGAGTGGCTTTCTCTTTCATTTCTTCCTCCCACTAAATATTCTCATGGGTTGGGGAGTGAAGTTATTGTCGTATCTATCTTCCACTGGGATTCCATGGTACTTGCACTGGTTGGTAAGACAAACGTCATTTTTCTTTCTGTCACATTTACGTCTAGTTTTTTGGAAACCTTGGTTGTTTTGGTAATGCTTCACAGGTTACTCTCGGCTATTACTTGGTAGCTCGTCGTACTGCATTTGGAGGCTGCTTTATTCCACCACTCTCTCCAAGGCCACTCATCGGTGATGAGTGATTTTGAGTGGGGGAGGATTGATGGCGAAGAGGTCCGGCCATGTGCTTGTAATGCTCGTGACCGGTTGATTGTTGGCGGTGAAGTCCCGCCACTTGTTCATGATGACGTTGTTGATGCGGCCACCATTGATCCCCATCTGAGAGAGTTTGTGGATTGGGACGATCATTGCCGCAAGCTCGAGGATGAGATTTCTACTACGATGCCCGCCGCCATCATCGCTACATGTTTTGCACGACGACCGCCGCCGCCATCTAATAAAACCGCTGCCGCCATTTAATAAAATATTTAATTATAAATTAAATAATTATAATTATATATTTTATCAATTAATATTTTATCTATTTTCATTTCAGCAATTTTATTTCTAAGCCATTTTATTTCATGTATTTTGATTTCATGTAACATGATGGGTGCATATAACCATCATGAGGTGTTTAATTTTCAATGGTGGTGTAGGTTGTAAATAGCCATGTTATGAAGGATTTTATTAGTGAAGAATGAAATTGAGTTTAGCCCTAATTTTCCCCTCTTGAGATTTCCCTCCGCTTTCCCCCTCTCAAAATTTCGGCCGCCTTCAATCCCTAGCCTCCGACTCTCCCTTCCCCTCTTTGGTCGTCGGCCACCCTATCTCGTCCCCCTCTATTCGGCCCCCCTCTCTTCTCCTCCTTCCTTACCTCTTATTCTCAAAGGAAAACCCGACCACCACTTCCTCCCCCTCATAGCCGGCCACCTCCTTCTCAAGAAGGCCGACCACCGTCATCCTTTCACAACCCGGCCACCATTAGTTTATTTGGTGAAATTTCGGCCAAGGCATATAAGGTGGCCTCCTTGTGGATTCTAACTCGGTGACTCCGAAGAAAGTGGTGTGCGTCTTCTCCTTCCGGTGCGGCTCCGTGGAATTTCGTGGAAGTGGATCTTTCCACCTTCATCGTGTGATTCCTCCACTCATCCTTGTGGAAGATTTGAAGGTCTATTGCTTGGGACTGGGTAACAAAAATATCTACTCTTGTGTGATTGCTTTGTTAATTAGTTGGAGGTTGCGAGACATCGACTTTTATCCGCGGCTTTTGAATCCGTCATTTTAAAAATCTGATCTTATCGTTTATTTTCTTCAATTTCATTAATCGAATCCGGATCGGGTGGATCCTTTTCGCTTGATCCAAATATTGGCAAATAACCCTTATTAGATATCTAAAGGATTGGTGAACCTTAATGTTATATTCGGATTTTTTGGCAGCGAACAAGACTAATTTTGGATCGTACTTTTTAGTCAAGTTCTTCTCGGGTTGTGGTAGTGACATTGCGTTATACACAACAAATATTGGAGCGGTTAGGATTCATAATTTTAGGAGTTGTGAAGGTTGTGGTATTGTTTGGCAAACAAGGATTACGCGTGATAAATTTATCTCATGTGTTAAAAGACCTCAATTAAAAACTAAACCATTTGATTGTGCGGACGTAGAATTGGAATGTTAGAGAACGAGTCAGTGTCGTTGTCCGTTGTGGTTCGTCTGAAGACGTAGCCTGCATCAAGATCGAGTACAAGGAGGATTAGTTACTCATGGTGAAGCGGAGGATGAGAGATGAGTAGAAATGCATTAAGAAAACAAAGAAAATGGCACACTTTTTATTAACACTGAAAGAGAGCTACAACTTGAAATAAAAGCTTACAAGTGCAATGAAATAAAAGTTAGGCTAGAATTACCATTAAGCTACTAAGCAATTACAACAACTAAAACAAAAAAGGAAACTAAGCTCGGATTAGAAACTTAAAATAAGAAGGAGGGAGAGGAGAAGCATAAAAAAGAACAAGTAAACAAAAGGGCAGCACCTCCCCTCTCACTCCAAAACTGGTTTGGACTCAAGGGGGGTCTGAATTTATAGAATTTCTTGCAGGTTGGACACGCCCCGCTGTCACGCCCGGGTAGGACGTGTCAAGGGGCGTGACATGTACGAGGAAGATTTTGGGAGGTGAAATCTGACGGAAATCATCATTTCTTTTGTACGTTGGTGGACACGCCCAAGGTCACGCCCATGTAGGGGGTCGTGTCGGGCACGTCAAGCTTCAATCGTCGGTCAGAAATCTATCAAATGCCCGAAATCGCAGAACACGCACGTGGACACGCCTGTGTAGGGGGCGTGTCAGTACTGTTGACGTGTGGCGACGGGAAATCTTTAATTTCAGTAGCAGGTTTCGGGAAGAGGGCGACATGCCCCGTGACACGCCCGGTGACATGCCCATGGAGGGCGTGTCATGGGGGCATGTCAGGGGGTTTTCTCGGGATTTGGGTCCTGGGCAGCAAGTATCCTCGGGAGCGGGTTACACGCCCGATGACATGCCCAAGGAGGGCGTGTATGGGGGGCGTGTAAGGTCATTTTTTTCCGAAATCTTAGAAAACCTGCAAAAATAAAAGAAACATTCGTGGCAACAAAATATACAAAATGGGGTCAATATAAAACTATACAAACATGATTTGTACATAAAAAACCTAAAAATACCCTAATAGTTTGGACTACAAAATGTCTATCAAATTCCCCGAAGCTTAAGTTTTGCTTGTCCCCAAGCAAAGATATAAAAACTAGCTAACATAAAAGTGACTAATCAGAAAATTCTAATTATACTAACACAAAGTACCATGTGAAATTCTAAGTAGGGAGAAGGTGAAACGTAAACCTAAAACAATTATTTAAACATGGTTTAACCATTTATAAGGATATAATTTAAAACTATATAAATTCTTCATCAATTTTTTGGCGCCGTTGCCGGAGATTTTTCTTTGTTGATATTTTGAAAGCAAGGATCTATTAGTTTTATCATTTTCTTTTTATTTTCAAAAAGAAAATCAAAATCAAAAAATTTTTATTTTGTTTTTATTTTTAGTGTATGACCCGAAGGAATCCGTCAAATCTACTTGATTTGGATCCGGAGATCGAGCAAAGCTTACGGTGACGTCTAAGACTCCGAAATCTCAATTCTCCAGTTTTGGTTGAGGAATCCATAGGTGACATTTCTTCTTCTACTTCTTTTTCTTCAACTTCTTCTTCCTCCTCTTCTTCTTCTTCTTCTTCTTCTTTTTCTTCTTCTTTTTCTACTTCTTCATCTTTTCAATTTTCTTCAATTTTGGGTAACTCAAATACAAATATGGCCGATCAACAAACTATGTCTTATTATGCTCGACCAAATTTGGATAATGCTCAATCAAGTATTGTTCGTCCCGCTATTGCGAACAATAACTTTGAATTGAAGTCGAGCATCATCCAAATGGTACAACAATATGTACAATTTGATGGGCTTCAAGATGAGGATTCCAACGCACATATTTCTAACTTTCTAGAAATATGTGACACTTTTAAAATCAACGGGGTTTCGGATGATTCCATCCGGCTAAGGCTTTTTACTTTTTCTTTGCACACCAAATCCAAACAGTGGTTGGGTTCTCTACCAAGAGGATCCATGACTACTTGGGCTGAGATGACGGAAAAATTTCTCACGAAATATTTTTCGCCCGTAAAAACGGTCAAGTTGCGCAATGATATTACATATTTCTCCCAAGTTGATACGGAAATGTTATATGTTACTTGGGAGCGATTTAAGGAATTGCTTCGCCATTGTGCGCATCATGCAATCCCCGATTAGTTGCAAATCCAAACATTCAATAATGGTCTCAATCAACAAACGAGACAACATATTGATGTCGCCATGGGTGGAATGTTAAACAACAAAACACCGGCAGCCGCCTAAGGACTTATAGAAGGTATGGCCATGAACACGTATCATTGGAGTACACCACGGTCTCGACCTCCTAAATCGGTCGGGATGTAGGAAATAGATACTGTTTCAAGTTTATCTCTCCAGGTTGAGAAACTACAAAAGCAAATAGTCAAGATGTCTGGTTCCTCGTCTATACCTACCTGTGAACCACAATTTTGGGAACCTTCTACCATTGTCGAACATGTGGATTACATGGGCAATCCGAATCGGCCACCTTATAATTCAGGTAATAATTTTGGTAACACTTATCACCCGGGTTTAAGGAATCACCCCAACTTCTCTTGGAGTAATTCGGGGAACATGGCGCGCCCACCAAACACAATTCCCCTCGGTTATTTTTCACCACAGGCTCCAAAAGCTCCTAATCTCGAGGAGTTGTTCACCAGATATACGACTATAAATGATGCCAATATCTAGAATCTCACTGGATCTCTTCGTAATTTGGAGAACCAAATTGGGCAAATCGCTAAAATGCTCTCCGAGCGCCAACAAGGAGCGCTACCGGGAAATCTGGAGCCCAACCCAAGGGAGCAAGCCAAAGCCATCACTCTACGAAGCGGGAAGGAGGTAACTACTTCTGCAATTCCGGTTGATATGGAGGTAACAATCTCTTCACCTTCTCCTCACCTTAAGCCTGTTAATGATAATAAACCAAAGGCTTATCAACCGCCTCTTCCCTATCCTTCTAGAATTCTACAAGACCGGGTGGATGAGCATTACAGTAAATTTTTAGATATGTTTAAGCAAATTCAAATAAATTTACCGTTTTGCGAAGTAATAGCACAAATGCCGAAGTATGCCAAGTACCTCAAGGATCTTTTATCCAATAAAAAGAAACTTGAGGATATCTCCACGGTTCAGTTGAACGCGGAGTGTTCGGTGGTTTTACTTAATAAATTACCTAGCAAATTATCCGATCCGGGTAGTTTCTCTATTCCTTGTTTATTTGGCGATTTATTAATAACACGTGTGTTATCCAATCTACACGCCTCAATTAATTTAATGCCTTATTATTTAGTGAAGAATTTGGGATTAGGAGAGCTTAAACCCACAAGAATGTGCATTCAATTGGCGGATAGGTCTGTTAAACTCCCTATGGGGATTATTGAGGATGTGCTTGTCAAAGTTGACAAATTTATCTTTCCGGTAGATTTCTTCATCTTTGACATCGAAGAGGACACCGAGGTACCAATCATTCTCGGTCGCCCTTCTCTTGCCACCAGACGCGCCATAATAGACGTTAGTAATGGTAAACTTCTCCTTAGAGTCGGAGATAAAGAAGTTACCTTTACTATTGACTCGTCTATGAAAAATTCGCTCTTAAATGATGACTCATGTTACTATTTGAAAGCTTCTCCCAAAGAAGACTCCATCTTAATTTCTGAAAATTTTTATTCGCCTATTTTTCATGACGATAATTTTGAAACTTTAAATTTAATTTCTCATGAAATTAGTAATAACCATGTAATCACACGCGCACCTATTTTGGAAACTCTTGGATTAGGTAGTGCCCTCTTAAGAACTTCATTTTAGGAACCTCCAACTTTAGAACTTGTGTCACGCCCTGAAAATCGTATCGAGCTGGTCGTGTCCAAGAGAATTTTTGGTGCCTGTATAGGGGTACACGGCCTAGGACACGGGCGTGTCCAAGGCCGTGTGATTGTTTGTGTTGGCTGGCTGTGTCCAGAGAAGGACACGGCAGCATGACACGGGCGTGTCAAATGATACGGGCGTGTGCATACCCGTGTCACCACCCGTGTTCCCAGAGTCGTGTCGGTTGGCGTGGCGGTTACTGGAGACACGACCCTAGTACACGGGCGTGTCGGAAACCGACACGGGCGTGTCAGGTTGAGACACAGGCATGTCTCGACCCATGTCAGTTTCTGTGCTTGACGATCGTGCCTGGATAGAGGAACACGGCCTGGGATACGGTCGTGTGCTAGGCCTTGTTCGTCCCAGGTTTGATGATTTTTGGGCGGATCTGAGCCGTTCATTTTCTTTAATTAAGATCCAACGGCCCAGATGTGTTCCTGCTCTGATAAGGTCGGGAATGGGGGTTAAACTCCTCATTTGCTCTTTACCTTTCTCTTTCGAAGGAGTTGGAGAGAGGAGGAAGGAGAGGGAGGATTCCGGCCGCCGGCGGAGCATCGGAGCACCGTGTTGAGAACCGAGAGCGGATCTGCAAAGGAAATTCCATTGTGAAGCCTTCTATCCGTATAGTTTTTCCATAGCGCAGAAGCGTACTATAAGGGTAAAGATTCTCTACTTGAGCATGTGAAGCTCTCCTTCTTTTGTATAGGGAAACCTGCTCCCGCGAGTGTGCGGTGAGTGTGTGGTGTTCCTTGGGGTTGACAAGAATAGTCCCCCTTGTGTTGCATATAGAGTCCGGAAGCGAAGTACGGACATAGGCATTCTGTGTGAAGCCTACCCGGACATGTTGGTTTGGATCGGTGACGTTGCATTTTGTATGATTTGCCGGAGAAGACTCCATGTTTTGTGTTTTCGGGTTCCTACATGATAGATTGCAGCAGGGATCCTTGGGGATTAACTCCAAGGCGCACCCGGAAAACTGAGCGGAAACGTAATTCTGCTAATTCGGCGGCCTGGGAGCCGGCCTTGTACATAACTGGGTTATGTGTTATTTGGATTGTTGCGAGATCCGAGAGAATCTTGGCTCGTGCGTACGTCTCAAGGTGAACTACGCGTTGTGAGCAACGGGCAAGTGGAATCGGACCCGGGCTATGTGGTTCGGTGCGAGAGACCCAAAGAGGGACTGGCCGTTGGCATAGTCGGGAGCCTTAGACCATGGTCGGAAAGGCTAAAATTCTCACGTTGTTTTCATCCCGGGGATGGTGGTGAAGCCACGGAATTAACCGGATTCACTGATAATGTGCCCTGAGTGTACGGGGTGTTTGGGTCGTGAGAGCCTACACCTGTGGCGTAGTATATTCGTATTTTTATTGTTTAGCTGGTCTAATGAAATGTAGGGAAGGAGCACCGCCATCACGAGTAAGGGGCGGGGTCGTTATAATTTGGTCGGGTTTGGCTGACTGTTGCTTTGTTTTCCACTGTGCGGTGGAATGTTGCTCGCAGGTGCTGCGGAGCCGAGTACCAGGTAGCAGGCTAAAGCCCATGTTGCTGAGCTGGCCTTCGAAAGCCAAAGTGAATAGTTGTATTTTATTTTGTCATGTGTGGTCGGCCTGCGAGCCGATGTATGTAAGACACTATTTTTTTAAGTGAAACTCTTGTAAGGCCATAAGGCCAAGTACTTCCTTTGTAGTTTTTATTTCATTCCTATGGTAGTTGTGGACATTCATGTTAGTTGATATATCAATTATGGGTTCTTCATAACTGTCTAAAAGCTTCCGCTAGAATGCTTTGTGTAGGACGAGTAGTTATAGTTGTATGGTTTTGGTATTCTTATGTAACCCTTCCGACTATCCGTGGTATATGGCGTCGGGTTCCAGCTGTACCTTCTATTATATGTCATACGACGGATGGGGGTGTTACAACTTGAACATGTGTTAGATACTTTACAATATTTATCTCTAGTGGAGGGTTCCAAACTTCCCGTTCATGCGTCGACTTATCTATCTAAAAAGCCCATAATGTAGCACGTGTCACTATGGTCGAGCTAAACGACCATAAACAAAGCGCCCGTGAGAGGCATCCCATGGATATCTTTTCTTTTTATTTTAATTTTCTATCTAAGTTTTTGCAGGTTTGAAGGACATCGTTGTATGATGATCGGACGGGGTCGAGCGTCAAGTCTACGTGATTCTTCAAGTCGGTAACTCTTGTTTTATTCTAGTTTATCTGAATATCAAAAAAACAAAAAAAAAACAAAAAAAAAACAAAAAAAAACAAAAAATATCTGTTCGAACACGCCTCTGACGCGATCGTGACCTATGGGTCATGGGCGTGACATAGCCATGTTTAGTTCATCTTGCGAAACCCGAGAATGGTTTCATCGAGCGCAGTTTTTTCATTCGTCTCCCATTACAGTCACGGGCGTGACCATTATAGGTCACAGGCGTGACAGATGCCAAGACCAGTTTCGTCGAGCACTATTTTGTTTTTGTCGAACACAGTTTATTGGGTACATTGGAAAATGTGTACCATATTTGGAGAAGCCTCACCTAACTCAATGATATGCATCAAGTTGTATTTGATGTTGTGTTGAGTTATCATGTGCAGGTTAAGTAAATGGAAAGCAAATTTCACTAAGTACTTGTGTCGATACTTGGGAATGGTTGTGTCGACACCAAGGGATAGATTGAGTCGACACCCAGAATTTGTGTCGACACACAAAAAATCTATTGACAACGCTATGTTGACACTAAGGGCCAGATTGTGTCGACATTGTCAGTAGTTGTGTCGACACACAGAGAAGCTGTCGACACATTCCAGAATTCTGTCGACAATGACTGTATCGACGTACAGAACTTGTATCGACACGCACTAGAATTCTGTCGACACCAACTTTCTCAAGACAAGGAGTGTTTGTGTCGACACACAGGACTTATGTCGACACATTCCATAGAAGCTATGTCGAGAGAAGTAAAGTGAAGCTGTGTTGACAACAACAAGACATGTGTCGACACATGGACTATGTGTGTCGACACATATGAAGTATTCAGTCGACATTCTCTGCTACTGAGTCAAAGTCCAATGAAGGCTGAAGTAATACAACTGAAGACTTGACAGCTGTCATTACTGACATTATTGTCACATCTGTCAGAGGTTTCAGAAGATAGTTTGAAACTGGAATAGACGGTTACCATGGATGAAGCCTATATATAGATATGTTCTCTCAACAATTGAAATAACTACAAGAACAACAGATACAAAACAGAGAGGAGTTAATCAAGCCAATCAATTATAATCTCTGAAGGATTGATAATCCAGAAGAAGAGAAAGAAACAGTCAATAGATTGTAGAGAGAGAAAAATAAGAAGGAGAGAAGTTCTCATCCAGTGAAGGCAGATTCTAAACAGTCTGCCTGAAGAATTCAGATCAAGTCTGAAGAAGAATTCAGATTAATTTCTGAAGGAAGCTGATTGAAGATCAACTCCAACATCAAGAAGATCAACCCTACTTTGTTCAGATTTAAGAAGCTTTGAAGAAAACTAAGACAGGTTGATCCTTAAGAAATCAGTTCTATCAAGAACTGATCAAGAAGCCTTCAACCAATTCTCTCTCCATCTGGTTGAAGTTATCAACATCTTTTCATCAATAATTTTTGTAGGATCTATAATAGATCTGAGTGTAGGAGATTTACATCTCTGAGTTGTAAGACTAAATTATAAAGGTTGAGGTAGGGCTGAATGCCTGAGGTAGGGGAATCTGTCACTCTGAGTTGTAGGGCTGTGGAAGATGCTGAGGTAGGGCTTGTGCCTGAGTTGTAGGAGTGTGGATTCACTCTGAGTTATAGGAATTAGTCTTGGTTCTGAGCTGTAAGATCTACGGATCAGAGAAGAGGGAAGGAAGTTAGGCTGAATATAGTACACTGCTAGATAGGCGAAGGGGGAAAGTGGATGTACCCATCATTTGGGGAACCACTATAAAACTAGTGTGCAATTTGTGAATGTTGTGTATGTGAATGTTGTGTTGTATTTTCTGCTGAATACATTACTAAACTAGATAGAATTATCTGCTTAAGTCAGAAAAAGAATTGAACCTATTCACCCCCCCCCCCTCTAGGTGTTTAGAACATCTTGAAACCAATTCTTTCAAGTGGTATCAGAGGGAGGTTACTCAAAGAATAGACCTAACAGTTTGAGTAGATCTCCAAGGCAGAAATCTATTAGGCAAAATGGGTTCCATTGAGAATCATAATGATTTTGGTTCCATAAAGTTACCTATATGCAGGAAAGAGAATTTTGGCATATGAAAAGAAAGAGTAAGACTGTTTATGGAAGCTTCAGATCCAAGAATCTACATGACAGTCAAAGAAGGGCCATTCATCCCAATGAAAGTCTCAGTTCTTGATGCAAATCTCAGGACACCAAAGGAGTATTCTGAAATGACAAAGGATGAGATCATCTTGGCTACTATGGATAAGAGAGCACAGAATATAATAGTCAGTGTCATAGATGATTCAACATTCCAAAATTTGATCCACTGCGAGACCTCCAAAGAAATGTGGGACACCCTTATTGTCTAGATGGAGGGTTCAGAAGAGGTGAGAGAAGATAGAAAGTCTATGCTAAATCAGGAGTATGAAAGTTTTAGACAATCTAAAACAGACAGCATAACTGAATGTTACAAGAAATTCTTCAGAATAGTTAATGAATTGATGTCATATGGAAGAGTATTCAGTACATATGAGTTAAATGATAAGTTTTTGAGATCATTAACTAAGGACTGGGACACCGAGATATGTGTCATTAGGGAAGTGGCCAGACTAGCAAAAATTTCACATCAAATATTATTTGGCAAACAACTTTCATATGAAATGCAGCTGATGGTCAGAAAGGAGGAGGAGAAAAGTAATAAAGTTGATTACAGAGATAAGTCAGTGGCTTTAAATACTGAAGCCATAAGAAAGGATAGGAGGATGTCTCCATCACCTCCTAGGAAAGTTGCAGAAGTTGTTTCAGAAAGTTCTGACAGTCACATATCTGATAGTCTAAATTCTGATGAAGACTTAGCAGCTTTCTCATAACAATTTCAAAGGTTTTTGAAGAACAAACAGTGGAGATCCAAGCCATCCTCTTCACAATCCAAGGATGATTACTATCAGAAAAAGAAATCCTCTAGGAAGGACAGGTATAGCTCTAAACCTAGTAAATTATCTTTAACTAAGATTGTTTGCTATTGCTTCAACAGGACTGGACATGTGGTAACTGATTGTCCTGACAAAAGGAAAGAATCTAATGATAAGAAGAAACTAAAAAACAAGGGCAAGAAGGAGAAATCCTTTGTAGCAAAGAAGCAAAAAAGCTGGTCAGATTCTTCCTCATCAGATTCTGAGGCTGAAGCTGAAGCTAAAGCATATATAGGACTGTTGGCAACTGAAGAGGATGTAGAAAAGGCTGAGTTCTTGAAGTGGCTGGATTCAGTAAATGAAATCGAAGAACCTTGTTGTAAAGGGCTGATGGCCTTGATAGAAGAAGATCAGTGCCAGGATCAGCCTGGACCTAGTAAGGTAAACAATTCTTTAATAGATTCTGATTACTATACTGGTTCAGAATCAGAAGCATATGTATCAAGAGATGTAGATGAATCTAAATCTGAAGGAGATATTCATCACTTATTGATGAATATGGTGACCTGCTGCAAGCACTTAAGAAAAGCAGAATCCTTAATAAAGCACAGACCAAGGAAATTATTGATCTTAAGCTGCCTGAATTAGATTCAGAGAAAATGCTGGACCTAAAGATGAATGAAGTAGCCAAATTGAAAAACATAACTGTTATTCAGATGGGTACTATTACATTCAAGAATGATTGAATCAAAAGTCTGGAAGTCAAACTTCAGAAGGAAAAGGATCTGGTGGCTAAGTTCTCTAAGCCAAAATCAGTCTTACCTTTAATTGATGACTTTATTCCCAAAAAGGGTAAGACAAGATTGGGCTTTGAGGGAAATGTAAGGGATGCCAATTCCAAAAGTAAAGGCAAAGCCCTAGTACAGCCTCTAGCCTTTAACCCCCCCCCCCCATTTCCTTCAGAAAAGTGTGGCAGCCAACTAATAGATATGATCATGATATCATACATGGTTATGGTAAGTCAGATATTCTGAATGACAAGGGTGTAGATCCAGCACTCAAGCAAATAACCACTGTACCAACAGTGTTAAGAACAGATGACAGCAATGCTGTTACAACTGTACCTAAAAAGAGGTATAATAGATATGAGTGTTGGTGTTTTGGTAAGATAGGGCATTATGCCATGGATTGCTGGCACAACACCAGTGTCAGGAGGAATGTCAGCTTACCAGTGAGGAAGGCTACAAGTAAGAATATCAAGTTTCATTCTAACATGAACCTAGAACCCAATAAAAATTGGGGTTCTAAGGTAAATTAATTTTATTTGCTGCAGGTGGGTCCAAGTTGCCTTGCCCCTATATGGTACTTGGACAGTTGATTTTCCAGACACATGACTTGAATAAGAAGAATGTTAAAGGACTATACTCTCATAGAGAATGGACCCAAAGTGATCTTTGGTGGATCAGAAAAAGGGGTCATAAAAGGGTTTGGTAACATTTCTTCTAGTTCTATAACAATCACTCAAGTGGCTTATGTAAAAGGTTTGAAACATAACTTGATAAGCATAAGTCAGCTGAGTGATCTTGGGTATGACATTTCATTTATTAAGAATGGGTGTCAGATCAAAAGGACAAGTGATCAGAAGGTGATCTTATCTGGTTATAGAAAAGGGATTGTTTATTGTTTAAATTTTAATTATGAAGACATGAACTCTCCTGTATGTTTAGTTGCAGATGAGAAAGCATCTTAGTGTGTCCAATGGCACAAGAGGCTAGCTCATCTGAACTATAAGACATAGGCCAGCTCTATAGTTTAGAGTTAGTGAGGAATGGTCATAAATTTAAGTGCATAAAAGAGGGTATATGTTCAGCTTGTCAAAAAGGCAAGCAGACTAAATCCTCTTTTCATAGTCTTGATACCAAAGACTCTGTGAGGTGTTTGTACCTCTTGCATATGGATCTATTTGGTCCTATGCCAGGTCATAGTCTAGGTAGGAAAGTCTATACTTTTGTGGTAGTAGATGACTATTCTAGATTTACATGGGTTTTCCTTTTGAGGCAGAAATCTGAAACCCCTATTGTCTTTCATAACTTTGTTAAACAAATTCAGAATGAATTTAACAATTCAGTGGTCAAAATCAGAAGTGACCATGGAACTGAATTTTAGTCTGAGTGTATGACAAGGTTTTGTGAAGAACTAGGGATTCATCATGAATTCTCGTCACCTAGAACACCTCAGCAAAATGGAATTGCTGAAAGAAAGAATAGAACTCTCATTGAGGCTGGTAGAACTCTACTTAGTGATACTTCACTCCCAGAATATTTCTGGGCTGAGGCAGTAAATACTGCTTGTCATGTTCTCAATAGAGCATCTATAACTAAGAACCACAAAAAGACTCCCTATGAGATTATGAAGGGCAGAAAACCAAATATATCCTACTTTAGGATCATTGGTAGCAGGTGTTATGTGCTTAACACTGGCAAGTCTCACCTAACTAAGTTTGCTGCCAAATCCTAAGATGGGATATTTGTTTGGTACAGCAACAATAGTAAGGCATATAGGGTCTACAACTTGACTACATAAGTTGTAGAAGAATCTGTTCATGTAGTGTTTGATGAATCTGAGCTAATTAACTGTGAGTTATCTAGCAATCCTTGTAGCTCAACATGTTTAAAAGAAAAGTTGGACATGCTGGCCATTAATGAAGACCAAACTGTAATGCAGGATGTGGAAAATGATGGTTGTTATCCAGGGGGAGTACAATGTCCACAAGCTGACATTGAAGACAATGAAGCTCAGCATGGTGGAGAAATTGAAGAAGTTCAAATTTCTGATAGAATGCCTCCAGCAATAAGGAATCTAAAGGATCATCCAGTACACCAAATCATTAGTAATCCCAGACATGGTGTGCAAACCAGAAGCAAACACATGAACACAGTGCTTTGCTCAAGTTTCCTATCATAGTTGGAACCAAAATGATTTGAAGAAGTCATACAAGGCTCCAACTTGATTGATGCAATGCAGGAGGAGATGAATCAATTCAGAAGGTGTAAAGTATAGGAGCTGGTTCCAAAACCAAAGGATCATAACATTATTGAGACAAAGTGGATCTATAGGAACAAACTGGATGAAAATGGCATAGTAGTGAAGAACAAAGTAAGACTGGTTGCCAAAGGTTATAGACAGGAAAACGGCATTGACTTTGATCAGACCATTGCCCCAGTGGCAAGGTTGGAAGCAATAAGGTTATTCCTTGCCTTTGCTGCTTTCCAAGGTTTCAAAGTATACCAAATGAATGTCACGTCAGCTTTCCTAAATGGTAATTTGAAAGAAGTGTATGTTCATCAACCCTCAGGTTTTGTTGATCCACTTTATCCTGATTTTGTTTATAGACTTAAGAAAGCCTTATATGGTTTGAAACAAGCCCCTAGGGATTGGTATGAAACATTGTCTACTTTCCTCATTGAAAATAAATTTTCAAGGGGGAAAATAGACAAGACTCTATTCCTTAGGGAGTCAAAGGGCAAGATGATCCTAGTACAGATTTATGTTGATGACATAATCTTTGGATCTACAGAAAACAACCTTTGTAGGAAGTTTGCAAAACTTATGCAAGGGAAGTTTGAGATGAGCAGTATGAGTGAGCTCAAATTCTTCTTGGGACTCCAAGCAAGACAGACTGATGATGGCTTATCCATTTCACAGTCTAAGTTCACCAAGGAGTTAATTAAGAAATATGGTATGGAATCATCCACCACCATGAGAACACCAATGGGGACAAGTATGCCTTTAGGCAAAGCTGATGCAGTAAAACCTGTAGATGAGTCTTTGTATAGATGGATAATTGTCTCCCTCCTATACTTAACTGCCAGTAGACAAGACATTATGTATGCTACATGTGTCTGTGCTAGGTACCAAGCAAGCCCTAAAGAATCTCATTATACTGCAGTAAAAAGAATATTGAGATATCTTAAGGGCACACCTAATCTTGGTCTTTGGTATCCTAAGAATAGAGACTTTCTACTGACTGGTTTTTCAGATGCAGACTTTGCAGGTTGCAAAAAAGATAGAAAGAGTACCACTGGTACATGCCAGTTTCTAGGTTGTAGATTAGTATCATGGAGCAGTAAGAAGCAGACTAGTGTGGCAATTTCTATTGCAGAGTTTGAGTATATTGCTGCAGGCAGCTGCTGTGCTCAGCTTTTATGGATTCAACATCAACTTGAAGACTATGGTCTCAAGGTAAGTAGAACTCCACTATTTTATGATTCTACAAGTGCAATTTCTATTGCTAAAAACCCTGTATCACATAGCAAAACAAAGCATATAGAAATTAGATTTCACTTCATTAGAGAGCATGTTGAAAAATAAGATATTTGTTTGGAATTTGTCACCACAAATAATCAAATTGCTGACATGTTTACTAAACCACTAGATGAATCTAAGTTCAATTATTTCAAAATTGAATTAGGCATGTTAAACCTAGAGTAACTTAGTAATTTTGGCTAAGTCAATGTTGACATATTGTAGTGTATGTCAACACAAAAGAAAATCTGTGCCAACATATAGTAGTTTGTGTCGACACTTAAGGTAAGTTGTGTCGACACAACAAAATAGTGCTGAGATAGTGGTGTCGACACTCAGAGGTTGGTGTCGACACATAGAAGTTCTATCATTTAGATAGTTGTGTCGACACATACAGAAGTCTGTGTCGACACACATATGTTAGAGTCGACTATTAAGAAGTCTGTGTCGACACATCGCAAACTGTGTCGACACATAGTATTGTCTGACTTTGTCGAGACGATAGAAGTCTGTGTCGACACAATCTCTACAGTGTTGTCACATTGAGTATCTATTACCCCGCCTTTTGACCTTCTGTGTTGACAAACATATAAATAGGTTACAGAACAACTTTGTCGACTAAGCTCTCAACATTTTCGAGACCAAATCCTTGAGTCAACAAACCTTCATCTCTCTTCTCCTCAAATTTCTCATCACTAATGGCGCCAAAGTTGGAGACCAACATCCACGAAGGCTATGAGTTAGTTCGCAATGCTTTTGAGAGTGCAGCTACTGAGATTAGATATGTAATAACCCTAATCCAAGAAAATGGTTTAGAATATCTAGTTTCAGAACCTACTAAGATCTGGAAGATGGAGATTCTTGAATTCTATACAAAAGCAACACTGGATTCAACTGGATTGAAGATTAGGTCATCAATTCAAGGAAGTAAGGTGAAACTAACCCAAAAGCGTCTGAGGAAAACACTCCAATTGCCCAGGACTCAGGAAGATGATGAAGTTACATCTTCAATGACTAAAGAAGCTCTTCAATGGTGTGGTCTGGATTCCACCACTAAGATTGAATCATCAATGAAAAGAAAAGGAATGAACTCACAAGGAAAATTTCTCTCAGAGATTGTTGGAAAAGTAATTCTCTACAAACCAGGTGGATATGATAGGATCTCAGCCTATATGTTCAGCTTGATTACCAGGATTATTTTCAGAATCAAAACTAACTGGTCTGCAGTGATTTTTGACAAGATCAAGGAAAGCCTGAAGAAACCTAATCTAGGTAGAATTCTGAGTCTGTATCTGGCAATAAATATTCCTGAAGTGCTGAACCACACCACTGGATCTAGAATAAATCACATGAGAAGGATGGATATGAAAATACTATCCAGGTGGGAAAGAGTTTTGACAAAAGATAGTTCTACACCACAGAAACAACCACCACTGCAAAAGAAAAATACAACCCTCAGGAAGCCTGAATCTTCTAGTGATTCAGAAGAACAAGTAATCTTCAGTTCAGATGAGGACCAACAAGAATCTACAAGGAAATCATCTGCTCCTAAGAATGTAGATGATAGTCAGATGCAGGGAGATTATATTCCAGAAAACAACATCCCACTGGATCAAGTTTAGGATGTGCCTTCTCTAGGGGGAGCCAAGGATGTAACGCCCCGAAACTCAAAAGGGCAACGGGGGACGTTTTGGGCCAGATTTGGAATCTGGCAGGAGGCACACGGCCTGGTACACGGGCGTGTCCCAGGGCGTGACAGGCTGGAGTCGACTACTTGGCCGCGAAGTCGACATTTTGCGCTCGACAAAGTGTCGAGATGGGGCACACGGCCTGAGACACGGGCATGTCTCCGGGCGTGTCGAGCCCGTGTCGACAACAGGCCCGGGGTGTCGAAGT
Source organism: Platanthera guangdongensis (assembly GCA_039583875.1). Taxonomy (NCBI): domain Eukaryota; kingdom Viridiplantae; phylum Streptophyta; class Magnoliopsida; order Asparagales; family Orchidaceae; genus Platanthera; species Platanthera guangdongensis. The sequence continues at coordinate 161,831,746 of CM077158.1, forward strand.
TTTCGCTCGACGATGTGTCGAGACAAGGCACACGGCCTAGGACACGGGCATGTCCAAGGCCGTGTCGGGTGGTCAACGAATTTCACTCGACGAAGTGTCGAGACCGTGAACACGGCCTGGAGCCTAGGCGTGTTCGAGTAGACATGGGTTAGGACACGGGCGTGTCCAATACCCGTGTGAGTCTCGGGTTATTTTCGGGCTGTGTCGATGGAGGCACACGACCGACCACACGGCCGTGTAAATTGGAACGCGGGCATGTCAGGTCGAACACGGGCGTGTTGGATGCCTGTGTGTTATTCTAGGCGCGTCGATTTTGACGGCGAATGAGGGACACGGCCCTGGACATGGGCGTTTGCCAGGCCGTGTGGGGTCCAGATTGTACATTTCAGGCCCGAATCAAGGCCGTTCGTTTCTTTAATTTGGGATCCAATGGCTGGGGGTTGTTCTTGATGGGATATACCCGGGATTGGACCTTTGAAACCCTCACTTTTACTTGAGTGGTTCTCTTTCTAAGTCAAGAGAGAGGTGAGAGCAAAGGAAGAAGAAGAAGCTAGATCCGGCCATTGGAGGAGCTTCGAAGCTCCAAATCGCGAGCCGACTTCGGATAAATAGAGGCGAAGAGAGTGCGGTGATTTTCATCCGCTTACATTTCCATGGCGCCGAGGAAGAAAGCTAGGGTAACGATTCTCTTCTTGAGCATGTGAAGCTCTCCTTCTTTGCATAGGAAGCCCGCTCTAGCGAGTTTGCGGTGAGTTGGAGGCGTTCCTTCGGGTAGATATGTAAAGTCCCCATTGTGTAGAGTCCGTAAGGGAGAATGGACATATGGATGATGTTTGAAGCCTACCCGGACATGTTGGTCTGGATCGGTGATGTTGCATTGCATAAATGCCGGAGAAGACTCTGTGCGATTGGTTGTTTTTTGGGCTTTCTACACGGTAGATTGCAACAGGGAGCCTTGGGGATTAACCCTAAGGTTGAAAGTCCACCTAGTGTCAACTATCTTCACCTATGGGGGGGGAATAGGTGACGTGCAGCGTTTTTGCGGAATTTAAATTGTACCTGCACACGAAAATAAAACAACACAGCACAAAAGAGTACACAAGCTATTTATAGTGGTTCCCCGATTTGGGTACATCCACTTTCCCCCTTCGACCTATCTCCCAACAAGGGACGACTCGGTCTCTTCACCAATAGGATTAAAATCCAATCCTTGCACTATCAGAAGGAACCCTTCCACACGTAGGAGTCAACACTCCCACAACACGGATTGCACCCAACCCTTACAACTAGGAACCTACGTTCCTTTACAACAAAAGTAAAACTAGAATGTACAAAAGATACAAACTATGTTTGGAGACAAAGGTGTCCCTCTTCGTTGATGACATGTTCTTGAAGTCCACAAAGAGTCCACAACCCTAGATCTCTCTTGGAGAGGATCTCCCCGGAACCGGCGGCGGCAAGATGGGCGGCGGCTAGGTTCACGGGATCGGCGGCGACGACGATGTGCAGCTGCTTTACTTTGGAGATCCAAACTTCGTAGCAAAGCTAGCTTGCTCTTCCAACGGTCACACTGGGATCGATCGTCTCAATCGATTCGGACGGGGAAGGTTTTCCCGATCAACAAATTAAGAGACAAGGGATCTCCGGTTAGACATGTGAGACGCTATGCTTGGCTAAGCTTCTATCGCCGGGAGATCTGGAGGGAACCACGATCAAACGACCGGCGATCGACTTGCACGAGCGGCGACGGCGGCGGAGCTGTTTCGCGATACTATGTCAAAGTCGGCTGCTCGATTTTTCGTCTATTTCTCTATCTATGCACTGTTCAAAAATATGCTTGTATTTATACTGTAGACAACTTCAAGATGACCATTGTGGGTCCCACAAGAAGAAACCCTAAATCCGGTTCAAAATAGTGCCAGCGGCAGAACCCAGTTCAGGGGGTTCTAGAAAATCGCCCAAGTCAAAATCGGCGAGAATCGAAGGTGATTCTCGACGAATCGGCCAGAATCAGTTAGTGATTCTCGACGATTCATCGAGAATCACTAGTGATTCTCGCCGAATCACTTGATGATTCTCGCCGAATCACTTGTTGATTCTCGACGAATATTACTTGGCCATGATCCGCTCAGCGATGGGTTCGGCGAGAATCACTAGTGATTCTCGCCGAATCTTACTTGGCACCGCTTTGAGGTAGTCGGAAAGAGTCGGCGAGAATCACTAATGATTCTCGACGATTCGGCGAGAATCACTAGTGATTCTCGCCGAATCGGCGAGAATCACTTGGTGATTCTCGTCGATTTATACTTAAACGATTTTTCGTCTTTCCACCCAAGAGCTGCTCCTTGACCTATCCTTGCTCCTTGTCTGCTCTTGCATAGTTACAGCCCTGTACTTGAAATTAAGTACACTCCAATAGAGAGAGTACACGTAGGCCAACACACTGATCTGCTCAACGAGGGATTACGTCGTGCAGACCCGTGTATATTGACCTACTACCCCCTGACATTGGTGTGCACTTAGCATGGAAAAACTGCAAGCACAACTTGAAATATTTTGTCAAAAACATTGCCTATTTACCTTAGCTTGTTCAGGGGCTTCTTCAAATCAGGTACGTTGTGGATACAATACCCAACAATCTCCCCCTATTTGAAGAAGCCTAAACCCTACAAGCTAAGGTGAATAAAGCGTATGGGAATGAAAATCATAACCTTGAAATTAAGTTGAGAGAGATATTCATTACCGATACCAATTTCGTGCGAGCAAACTTTGGAGCCACCTTAGCCTTAGCCGAGAGGGTAATCTCCCCCTTTTTGGCTTCTGCAAATCTGGGTCTGTAGCATTTGACCCCTTGCTCCCCCTCAGTTCTTGCATCTGTGCTCTCACTTGAGTTCCTTGCTCCCCCTCAGTTCTTGCACGAGTCTGGAGCTTCTGTAGTCTTCATTCCTCATATTTTAGCATTCCCAATTCAGTTTTGAAAAGACTGAACTTGGCTTCGCCTAAGGGCTTTGTGAATATATCTGCAATCTGCTTGTCCGTGGGGACATAACAGAGAGAGATGTCCTTGTTCTCCACGTGCTCCCGAATGAAGTGGTAGCGCACTTCAATATGCTTCGTTCTGCTGTGCGATACCGGATTGTTGGCAATTGCAATTGCACTGGAGGAGTCGCAGTATATTGGTATTTCCTTGAACTGAAGGTCGTAGTCGGCTAACTGGTTTCTGATCCATAGGAGTTGTGCGCAACAGCTGCCTGCCGAGATGTACTCAGACTCTGCTGTGGAGGTTGCAACACAATTCTGTTTCTTGCTGTTCCATGAGATAAGCCTCCTGCCGAGGAATTGACACGTCCCGGAGGTGCTTTTCCTGTCATCCCTACTCCCTGCAAAATCAGCATCTGAAAAACCTATTATCTCGACATCATTGTTTCTCGGGTACCACAAGCCAAGATTGGGAGTACCTTTAAGGTATCTTAGAATTCGCTTCGCAACGACATAGTGAGATTCCTTAGTGTTCACCTGATATCTGGCACAGACACATGTGGAGAACATGATATCCGGTCTACTGGCAGTAAGGTAGAGCAGGGATCCAATGATGCTTCTGTATTTGGTTTCATCGAAAGGTTTACCTTTCTCATCCTTATCCAGAGACATAGTGGATCCCATTGGAGTCCTCATAGAGGTTGCATTCTCCATACCGAATTTCTTGAGGAGTTCATTTGTGAACTTCGTCTGAGAGATGAAGATTCCATCCTCAGATTGTTTTACTTGAAGTCCCAAGAAATACTTTAGCTCTCCCATACTGCTCATTTCAAACTTTCCTTGCATAAGTTTAGAAAACTTTTTGCAAAGATTGTTGTCCGTTGAGCCGAATATAATGTCATCGACATAGATTTGCACCAGCAAAATCTTGCCTTTGACTTCCCTGAGAAACAATGTCTTATCTATTTTACCTCTAGAGAACTTGTTCTCAAGAAGAAAGCTAGATAAAGTCTCATACCAAGCTCGGGGAGCTTATTTTAAACCATAGAGAGCTTTATTAAGAAAATATACATGATTGGGATAAGTAGGATTGACAAAACCTGGGGGTTGAGCAACGTATACCTCCTCTTTCAGGTCTCCGTTCAAGAATGCTGATTTCACATCCATTTGATAGACTGTGAATCCTTTGTGCGAAGCATACGCCAGGAACAATCTGATTGCCTCGAGCCTTGCTACTGGTGCGAAGGTCTGGTCGAAGTCAATCCCCTCCTCCTATCTGTAACCTTGAGCCACCAGCCTGGCCTTGTTCTTTATGATGACACCATGTTCATCCAGTTTGTTTCTGAAGATCCACTTGGTGCCAATCACATTCTGCTTGTGTGGTCTGGGAACCAGCGTCCAAACGTTGCATCATTCGAATTGATGTAGTTCATCTTGCATGGCCAAAATCCATGCCGCGTCTTTGTTCGCCTCGTCGAACTTCTTTGGCTCAACCTGTGACAGGAAGCTAAGATGCAAAACTTCGTTAATAGTACCTCTTCGAGTTCTGACACCGACACGAGGATCTCCGATGATCTGATCTCTAGGATGATCCCTCACGTGCCAGAGCTCTAGAAGTCTGGCATCTGGAGCTTCGACTACTTCTTGGGCTTCTCCTTCTTCTAAGAGATTTGTTCCATTTTGATCTTCAACATTCCCGGATGACGTGGAGGTAGAAACTTTGACGTACTTAGGAGTTTCATCTTTAGCGGTCTCATTGAGACTCAGCTGTTCAAGTCGTGCACCTGCATCTTCAAGAATACCACTAGAAGAATTGCTGTTAAGCAAACTTCCTTCATCAAATACAACATTAATTAATTCTTCTACCACTAGGGTTTTCTTATTGAAGACCCTATATGCCCGACTGTGGGAACTATAGCCCATGAATATGCCTTCGAAGCATTTTTCACCAAATTTAGTACGCGGGTACTTCCCATTATTCAGTACATAGCATCTGCAACCAAAGATCCTCAAGTATGACATGGTTGGTTTCCTGCCTTTCAGTAGCTCGTAAGGCGTCTTACGATGATGCTTGTTGATCAATGCTCGGTTTTGTACATGACCAGCTGTGTTGACAGCCTCTGCCCAGAAGTATTCTGGGAGAGAAGCATCTTTCAACATTGTCGTGCAGGCTTCAATGAGAGTTCTATTTCTCCTCTTCGCAACTCCATTTTGCTGAGGAGTGCGCGGGGAGGAAAACTCATGAAAGATACCTTGTTCTTCACAAAACTCTGTCATAGCACCAGATTCGAATTCTGTTCCATGGTCACTTCTGATTTTGACCACTGGGCAGTTAAATTCGTTCTGAACCTGCTTGACAAAACTAGTGAAGATGTCAAACGTATCCGACTTTCGTTTTAAGAAGAACACCCATGTAAACCGAGAATGATCATCAACTATCACTAGCGTATAGGACTTGCCTCCCAAGCTATGAACTTGCATTGGACCAAACAAGTCCATATGTAGAAGGTAAAGACATCGGGAAGAGTCTTTGTCTGCAATGCTCTTAAAGGTAGCCCGAGTCTGTTTGCCCATCTGGCATGCAGGACAGGGGCTATCTTTGATGCACTTGATAACGGGAGCATCCTTTACTAAGTTTTTAGAAAACAACATACTAATTGTTTAGAAATTAATATGTGTCAATCTCTTGTGTCATTGTTCACAAAGAGATGCACTGCCTGTTGCCACAAGGCATACGGGGGTAGATGAATCTAAACTGAGAAAATCTAAGCAGAAGATATTTCTGCTCCTAATGCCTGATAATACCGTCTCAGAAGAGATACGTGAAATTATCAGACATTTATCCTTGCAGAACTTAACGTCATAACCTTTGTCACATAACTGACTTACACTGATCAGGTTATGGTTTAACCCTTCAACATAAGCCACGTCGGTGATAGAGATTATACCGTTGGAAATCATACCATAACCTCTGTTGACTCCTCGATCTGACCCTCCAAAGATGACTTTGGGTCCATTCTCGACTGGAGTGTAATCACGCAGCAGGCTTCTTGTCCTAGTCATATGCCGGGAGCATCCACTGTCCAAATACCAGATCGGCGTTTTGGTGGCCTTTGGACATTCCTGCAAAACAAAATTAATTTCCCTTAGGAACCCAATCGAACTTGGGTCCTAGATTCCTGGTTAGCATACTCCCCCTCGGTTGGTTAACCCTACGAGTGGTCGGCCTCGCATTGCTAACATAGGGAGTCTCGTAGTACCTTGGATTAAACCATCAATCCACGGCAAAGTGACCGACTTTGCCACAGCACCAACAGTCGAATCTGTTGTACCTCTTCCTAGGCTCCTGCCTTACCCTGGGAATGGTGGGTACAGCCGGGGCCTTAGATCTGGAGGTGGAGGCCTCATAGTGATTGCAGTCACATGACTTCTTCACCTTCTGTTTCGACAGTATAACATGCTTGACTCTTGGTGCCTGCTTTCCATTATGGCCGCTAGAGAATTGACCATAATTTTCCATGTGGATTTCCTCATAAGGTGCCTTGAGGGCACTCTCACCGAAGTTCCGGGGAAAGGTCCAACCATCATATCGGCTCTTTGGCTTTGCAACCGAGGGCCGGAAATGATGACCAAAGGTTGATTCAAAGTCATGTTGGTTGCAAGGAAAGCTAGGCTTTATGAACGCAACAGGACTAAGCGGAGCCTTTCCCTTTTCATCAGCAGAGGCCTTCTTGGCGGCCTTATTCTTCCTCTGGTTCATGTTTCTCCTGGATGAGGAACCAGATACCCCTACATGCCCCAAGCCAGCTCCTTTGGCCTTAGCAGAGAAGGTATCAACTACTGGAAGAATAGTTTTTGGCATAGAGAAGCTCTTGACGATCTTCCTTTCTGCCGCAAGTTATTCTTCCAACTTGTCGACTTCCTCCTGCTTAAGATCAAGGAGTTTGAGAGACTCTGAATGCTTTGAAGTCAGGTCAAGGTGCTCCTGTCGGAGAGAAATCAAACTAGTGACCTCTTCCCTTAGGGATACACACTCACCCTTAAGGAATTTCACTTCCTTTTTCTCAGCCTTCAATCTCTTACGACACTCCTCGAAAGTGTTGAGCAGAAGCTCATACTTCTCGAGGAGCTCCGCTTCATGGGCCGAAGGGCTATCCTCAGGTTCATCATCCTGAGACTCAGGATCAGAGTCGGAGTCGGAGAGAGGGGTGTGAGCTTTTACCTTCCCAGTAAATGGGGGGCATTCTCCTTCTGATTCAGAGCGACCCACTAGCCCGAAGTAGGCTTCCTCATCATCACTGGAGTCTGAGGAATCAGACTCACTCAGTGTCTTTGGCCTTTTGGTGATGTAGCTCCGCTCTTTCTTCTTATCTCTCGAAGATTTGTGCTCCTCTCCTTTCTCCTTTTCTCTCTTCCCTTGATAGCAGTCGGCCACGACGTGTCCTGGCTTATTGCATCCAAAGCAAATAATGTCAGAGGAGCGATGTTTGTTCGGTTTAGAAGTATACCTGTCAGAAGAATAATTTTTCTTCTGATGCCTGGAGGAGGAGCCGTCTCTCTTTCTTTGATTTCTCATCTTGAGGAACTTCTTGAACTCTCTGGTGATGAGGGAGAAATCCTCCTCCGACAGCTCTGAGCTGGAGGAGCATGGCTCGGAGTCCTCCTCCTCATCCTTTTTCCTGGCACGGTATGAAACCGCACCCTTGCCTTTTCTGGAGTGACTGGCTTTTAGAGCCACAGTCTTTTCTTTGGCTGCAGCCTTCTCTGCTTCTTCTTCTGCTTTCCCGGTGTTCAGCTGAAGCTCATAGGACATCAGCTTCCCAAACAGAATTTGCGGGTCAGTTTCAGCTAGTCTGCCAAACTCTCGGATGGCGCAGATCTTTGTGTCCCATTCCTTAGTAAGGGACCTAAGGAATTTATCATTGAGTTCACCATTAGTGAACACTCTTCCGTATCCTTTGAGGGCGTTGACAATCTTGAGGAAGTTCTCGTAGGTGACTCCGATCTCTTCCTTAGGCCCTTGTCTGAAGGCCTCATATTTCTGGTTCAGGAGGGATCTCCGATCATCCCTCACTTCATCAGTGCCCTCCATTAGGATGATCAGGCAATGCCAGATCTCCTGTGCTGTCCTGCAGTTGCAGAAGTTCTGCATCATTGAGTCATCAACCGAGCTGACCAGAATGTTCTGCGCCTTCTTGTCAAGTCCCACTAGCACCATCTCGTCCTTGTCCATTTCAGAAAGTTTTTTCGGCACTTTCTTGGTAGGATCAATGGTGGAGACCTTAGTGGGGACATAAGGTCTCTCCTCCACGATCATGAAGAGTCGAGGATCAACTGCTTCCATGTAGAACCTGATCCTTTCCTTCCAGATAGGAAAGTTGAGCCTGGTGCACACTGGGATCTTGCCTGTGAACTTGAGCCCGTCCATAGTAGATGTTTGCCTCCTTCTTGACACTAGCGGCAGGATTCAACTCAAGGTGTTAACCTTTTTGATGAGGAACCTGCCTCTGATACCACTTGAAAGTCCACCTAGTGTCAACTATCTTCACCTATGGGGGGGAATAGGTGACGTGCAGCGTTTTTGCGGAATTTAAATTGTACCTGCACACGAAAATAAAACAACACAACACATAAGAGTACACAAGCTATTTATAGTGGTTCCCCGATTTGGGTACATCCACTTTCCCCCTTCGACCTATCTCCCAACAAGGGATGACTCGGTCTCTTCACCAATAGGATTGAAATCCAATCCTTGCACTATCGGAAGGAACCCTTTCACACGTAGGAGTCAACACTCCCACAACACGGGTTGCACCCAACCCTTACAACTAGGAACCTACGTTCCTTTACAACAAAAGTAAAACTAGAATGTACAAAAGATACAAACTACGTTTGGAGACAAAGGTGTCCCTCTTCGTTGACAATGTGTTCTTGAAGTCCACAAAGAGTCCACAACCCTAGATCTCTCTTGGAGAGGATCTCCCCGGAACCGGCGGCAGCAAGATGGGCGGCGGCTAGGTTCACGGGATCGTCTGCGATGACGATGTGCAGCTGCTTTACTTTGGAGATCCAAACTTCGTAGCAAAGCTAGCTAGGTCATCCAACGGTCACACTGGGATCGATCGTCTCAATCGATTCGGACGGGGAAGGTTTTCCCGATCAACAAATCAAGAGACAAGGGATCTCCGGTTAGACACGTGAGACGCTAAGCTTGGCTAAGCTTCTATCGCCGGGAGATCTGGAGGGAACCACGATCAAACGACCGGCGATCGACTTGCACGAGCGGCGACGGCGGCGGAGCTGTTTCGCGATACTAGGTCAAAGTCGGCTGCTCGAATTTTCGTCTATTTCTCTGTCTATGCACTGTTCAAAAATACGCCTGTATTTATACTGTAGACAACTTCAAGATGAACGTTGTGGGTCCCACAAGAAGAAACCCTAAATCCGGTTCAAAATAGTGCCAGCGGCAGAATCCGGTTCAGGGGGTTCCAGAAAATCGCCCAAGTCAAAATCGGCGAGAATTGAAGGTGATTCTCGACGAATCGGCGAGAATCAGTTAGTTATTCTCGACGATTCATCGAGAATCACTAGTGATTCTCGCCGAATCACTTGATGATTCTCGCCGAATTACTTGTTGATTCTCGACGAATATTACTTGGCCATGATCCGCTCAGCGATGGGTTCGGCGAGAATCACTAGTGATTCTCGCCGAATCTTACTTGGCACCGCTTTGAGGTAGTCGGAAAGAGTCGGCGAGAATCACTAATGATTCTCGACGATTCGGCGAGAATCACTAGTGATTCTCGTCGATTTATACTTAGACGATTTTTCGTCTTTCCACCCAAGAGCTGCTCCTTGACCCATCCTTGCTCCTTGTCTGCTCTTGCATAGTTACAGCCCTGTACTTGAAATTAAGTACACTCCAATAGAGAGAGTACACGTAGGCCAACACACTGATCTGCTCAACGAGGGATTACGTCGTGCAGACCCGTGTATATTGACCTACTGCCCCCTGACATTGGTGTGCACTTAGCATGGAAAAACTGCAAGCACAACTTGAAATATTTTGTCAAAAACATTGCCTATTTACCTTAGCTTGTTCAGGGGCTTCTTCAAATCAGGTACGTTGTGGATACAATACCCAACAAAGGTGCACCCGGAAAACTGGGCGGATGCATGATCTTGCCAACTTGGAGGCCTGAGTGCCAACTTGAACATAACCGGGTTATGTGAAATGTGTGATGGAAACGGGACTTGGGAGAAGTTTGACCTGCGCATATAGTTTAAATTACTGTTGCGATGTGAGTATGGGTTAGATGGAACCGTACCCATTCTATGTCGTTCGGTTAAAGAGACCTAAGGTTACGTGGCACTTGCCGTTGGCGTAGATGAGGGTCTTCGGCGGTCTATGGTTTTAATTACCGTGACCTATGCTGGGAAGACAAATTGCTCATTATTTTGCCGTCCAAAGGGACGGTGGTGAGTCGACAGACTTAGACTGTGTTCACCGAGAATGTGCCCTGAGTGCACGGGGTGTGTGGCCGTGCGAGCCTACGCCTGTGATGAAATTAATATTGTTACAATGCTCGCTTATGCTAATAAAATGCAGGGAAGGAGCATTGCCTCCCCGAGTTAGGGTCGGGATCGTTATAATTTGGTCAGCATTGCTGACCGTTACTTTGTTTGCCATCGTGCGGTGGTTTTGTTGCTTGCAGGTGCTACTGGACCAAGCAGTTGATGATTTGCTTTGCTAACAAGTAATAACTCAATGCGATTTCATTCTACATTCTAGTATAACTATGTAGATGGGCATAAGCTAAATTGAATTAACATTCAGGCAAGTGCACCTATCAATCATAGTACAGGAGAAATCTATATCTCGTATCGTATTCCACAGGGCCATTTCAAGTATTCTTACTCATCCTCACTCTATTATCGTACCTATAAGTAAAATTGATTTCTAACCTAAATTAATCTAACTATGACTATTGGATAAATCAGCATTAGAGGAGTAAAAATGATAAAAGGCATGAAGCTTTTAAGAGATTACATGAACGAACTCATTTATTAGTTCAATTCTAAGTGATCATGAAATGAAAAGACTATTAAATTCATTGTAATGTAAAGGTTAAATGTTCATCAAATTCTCTCTCGAGCAATTCCAAATCTAAACCTAAGATAGTAAATTTTATCTCGAACAATTTACAACACTCAAGTTTGTATTGAGTAAAGTACCCTTATTACTACATAAATTCATGAATTTTATCTCTAAATTACCATGAATCATTTTACTCGTGTTCTAATTTTCCAAACAACATATCTCTCGATCATAGAGTTTGATTCACAAAGAGAGTTAACACCACAATATGAACATACAAAAATCATTACAAAGAACCAATTTCTCTATCTAGCAATTTGCAAATTATGTAAAGCAAAGAAGCAATTCATAATGAAGATTGAACTCTTTGTTTGCAAGCCTAAACACGAATAAAATACCACAAATTTAACATAAACATATCGATACATGATTACTAGAATGTTCAACTATAAGTTAATGCAAATTAAAACAATAAACAAAGATGAATCATCAAGAGAAAGGAAAGATTAAAAGGGATTAATGATTAGATAAAAATACATATAAAATACCCTTCAATCCTCCTTCTCTTGGATGCTCCACTTCGGCCTTCAGCAGTTCTCCAATCCCAGAAATGATCCAAAAGTTCTCCACAAATTTTTCTACTGGAAATATATAGTCCCTTTGCAAACAGGTCGGACACGGGTTCCAACACGGCCGTGTGTCAGGCCGTGTGGACGGTTCCTAGGCGGTTTCTCCACGATCAAGCGTGTCTGGTAGTGGGCCATGTCAGATGACACGGGTATGGACACGGCCGTGTGTTCGACCGTGTACTTCAGACACGGGTTGGTCGGCAATCGTGTTCAAATATGCCACGGGTAGGCACACGGGCGTGTGCCCTACCCGTGTGAGTCTCTGTCTCCTGTGCCCAATTTCTTCAGCTCCAGGTGCATAGGACACGGGTAGGCACACGGCCGTGTGTCTACCCGTGTGCGCCAAATTTTCGTCCTGTCATCAGCCATGTTGACTCCGTGAACTCCTCTGTTTGCTCCAAGATATTTAGGTCCATTAGTTGGCATTACCTGCAATAGAAAAATGAAAGAATCAGTAAATAGTTTATTACAATGAATGTTAAAGACTTCTAAATGCGCTCTTCTATCTATGATACGATAATTTATTTACTATTATCGTGAAATCACCACAAAAAGGGCAGAAAATAGTAGACATGATTACAATTATGATAGTAAAAAGCCTATCATAATCGTACTCATCAAATACCCCAGACTTAGATGTTTGCTTGTCCCTAAGCAAACTAATTCAAAAATTCGGGTTACTAATAAATAATTTTTCCTTCGCACATTGGTTGTTATGAATTTAAGGAGAACTTTGATGATGTAATCGTATAGGAAATAGTTTAGCAGACTTTTCTAAATATAGATTTATCTTAAAATTCTTCTAATATATCTTTTAACTATCCTCCACTCTTTCTTAGAAATAAAAGTATAGCCATCTAAAATAAATGTGAGGAGAAAATAATAATCTCAATAATATACGTATTAGTATTTCAAAACTTATAAGTACTCATATTGATAATCATGAGCTTACCCTTTTTACACCCTCATCACAGCACTAGTTAGAATTAGTAAAGTCGGATCCTTAGGACTTGTATTATGGTGTAGCCTTTTTTGCTTAGGATAGAAGATTAAAGGTGAGGTACTCAAAGATAAGTTCGATGAATTTTTTTTCACACCTAAATCTTGATTGAGCCTTATGTTGGAAGATACCTTAACATACTTCAATTTTATATAAACACCCCCAGACTTTGCGATTTGTATATTTCCCACATTTTGAAGGGCACTCTCTCTCTCTCTCTCTATATATATATATATATATATATATATATATATATATATATATATATATATATATATATATATATATATATATATATATCTTAACCAAGGGACCATAGTAGGGATCATTCCAAGTGGGTGCAAGTAAACACGCACTCAGGCCACATATCACTATGTCTTTTTTTAAAGGGTTCAAAGTAGGGATCATTCCAAGTGGATGCAAGTATACACTCAGGCCACATATCACAATGAACAAATCATTCCAAGAAGGCATCAATGATAGGTGTGCTAATAGGTAAGGATTTTGCCTTGGTGAATTTTAATAGTAGAGTGTCAAAAGAATAGGGATTAGGTCCAAACTGGGTGTGCAAGGGTATCATGTTAAAGGTTTTGGGTTAACAAGGCTCAAGCTATCCAATAGGAGGCCTAAGTCATTTTTGTCCTTACTAATCAACTTATGCGAAAGTATTGAGGAATGCTAGAGGGTAAGTCCTAGACATCAATAGAGAGTATTTTTCATTTTAAACCCCTAATACCAAATTATAAAAATGTTACACTCATCGACTCACTTTATTATAGATAAGTATATTTTCTAAAATAGAGTGTTGGATAGTTACTAATATAGAGGAGTAATCTTAAAAATAAATTATAGAGAGAAAATTAGGCTAAAGAATTTCTATACAAAATTACGAATCGGCAAAGTTAAACGCTCAATGAGGCTACATTAATTCATTTTAATCAGCGTGCGAAGTTAAATTAGATAATTTTAATCTCAAATGAATTAATTATGAGAGCTTAAAGGAGCAAACAAAAATTTGAAAGGGGGGTATAACAAACTTGAGTATTATGATAAGCAAATTAGAATCAATTGTAACCACGTGAATAGCCATTCCACCCCCAGACTTAAAATTTGCAATGTCCTCAGTGCAATGTAAAAGGCGGACATAGAGTAATTTCACGAAGACATAATAAAAAAAATGCTATCATAAAAGGGAGAAGATCACAGTAAAGAAACAGGAGCTGTAATAAAATACACTGATATATAATAGCTGACAGAACTAAATACACTGATATAAAAAAAGTACAAGACATAATACATAAAGATAACACTACATAGATACACATCAGAAGTATGCAGGGTGGTCGGTCGCATCGTCAGGGAAGGAAGGCGGGGCTGAAGCTGGCGGCTGGCGAGGAGTAATCCCTAGGTGGTCTCTGATCTGGATGAGGGGGTCCTCGGTCCGCTGCTGCGACTCCTCAATATGCTATAGGTGAAGCGAGAGCTCGGTGTCGAAGAACTGTCGAAACTCCCGCGAGTACCGTGAATGAGGTGGAGGGGGTGTAGTAGAAGACTCGCCATGAGCGTAAGTGGAATGGGGAGGAGGTACCAACGACACATCGAGGTCAGGATCCACCTCGTCATCACTGTCATCCTGTACATGCGGCCCACGTCATGAAATAGAATATATGACGCCTCCCCGGCCCTGACGGGCGGTGACGAGGCGGAGGGAGTGAAGACTGGCCATCGTGATAGGCACGGTCTTCGCGACCACTATCATCTGGTGGAGGGATGAGAATATGCCCATGTTCTTCACCAGGCGAGTAATGTAGGGTGCTACACAAATAGACCCTACGTGGGGGGTGTCAGCCTGATGGAGAATGAACTAGGCCAGAAGGTAACCGAGATGTAGAGGATAACGTGAAGTCATGCTGTAGAGGTATAGAAGGTCCTGTCGACTGACAACACCGGAGCTTTCGCCTCGGCCGCTCAATGTGTGGCTAAGGAGATGGTGAATGTAATGGAGGGCGGGAGAAACCAACTTAGAGTCCTTAGATCGCTTGGCATCATAAGCGCTAGTGTCAAAAGAAATCTGGCGCCAGATACCACCGACAATATCGCGATTGGGGAGGTCGAAGTGGAGCTCGGGGTAGGCAGCACTAAAGAGGAATGAATCCTCATACACCCCTAAATACTGGGTGAACTGGAGCATGGTGAGTGTATAAAATGTGCCACCCACTCTTAACGAAATTATCCCCTCGGGCGCGTGCGGCGCATCAATGAAGTTAGGCCGAAATTTGCAATAAGACGAGGATAGGAACTCTAACGTGAGTTTCCTAAATCCTAACTCCTCTAAGGCGAAAAATTGCTCCTAACCCGACACAGATATTAATGCCCTGACATCCCCAGCTAAATTTATTTCTTCAAGCACGCTCCAATCAATCGTGCGGATATCCTGAAATTTCTTTGATTGCAGGCGGTTGAATCGGGCGGTGTGCGATGCGTCGGTGAATATTAGCGGAGCAGGGGCATCCTGCCTCTCCGTTGAGACTTGCAGCTCCGGTCGGCGACGGCGACCGTCTTGACTTCTTCCGGACGACATGATGTAGAAGGAGGGAAGAATGTGAGTAAAGGGAGGCGAGAATTGGAGAAGATGGCGCCCTTGAGCTCAGTCCATGGGGAGAACTGGTGCTGGGAGTGGATTTGGAATAAGCAGGAAAAAACAATCACACGGCCCCCAATTTATAGAAGTTGAACACGGGTTCGCACACGGCCGTGTGTGAACCCGTGTTAGGGGGAACCGCAGCCTCGTGGAACACGGGGTGCGTCGATCTGTGTGTAGGTGTTGAACACGGGTGTGCATGCGTACGTGTGTGTGCACCCGTGTTAGGGAATCTGAGGCCTCGTGGAACATGGGCTGCCTCGGTCCGTGTGGTCAAACTGATAGGGGACAGCACGGCAGGTGGACACGGGCACCAACACGGCCGTGTGTTGTCCCGTGTCTAAGCTAGCACGATGAATTAACACGGGTAGGTAGGCGCCACGGCCGTGTGTAATCCGACACGGGCGTGTCAGATGTCTGGACACAGCGGTCTCGGCGATCGTCGAGCGAAAGACACGGCTAGGCACACGGGTGGGTGCGAACCCGTGTTATGCTCGGGAAGAATTTGGCCTTTTTGCGGAATTAATTCACACGGCTGGGCCTGAGCCTGTGTCGTATACACGGCCACCCATACGGGTGTGTGGTGACTCGTGTGCCCCTCCAATATTGCATTCCTCCAAAAAATTTTTACAGAAATTTTTTTCATTAAAATTTTTTCATTAAATTTTTCATTATAACTAACTAGATTTATACTAAAATAGAAATACTTAGAAACACTTACTATAGTTTAACATGAAACTAATCTAGACGGAGGCAGGTCTCTAGACGAGCGAAGTCCATAGGAAGCTCACCATAATAAGACTTAAGTCGGTGACCGTTAACCTTAAAATCTCCCTTCTCAGGGTGAGTTAGCTCGACGGTACCGTAGGGAAAGACTTCTTTAACCTTAAAGGGTCCGGACCACTTAGACCTTAACTTCCATGGGAATAAACGTAATCTGGAATTATAAAGGAGGACTTGGTCACCTTTTTGGAATACCTTGGGTTTGCGGAGGTGACGGTCATGAAATAACTTGGTTTTCTCCTTATAAATCCGGGAGTTCTCATAGGCCATAGTTCTCCACTCATCTAATTCGTTAAGTTGGAGTTTACGCTTCTCTCCTATAGAACTAGTGTCAAAATTTAAAGAACGTATTGCCCAATACGACTTGTGTTCTAATTCTATAGGCAGATGACAAGATTTACCGTAGACCAATCTAAAATGGGTGGTCCCTATAGGTGTTTTGTAGGCGGTCCTATATGCCCACAAACAATCGTTAAGTTTCTTAGACCACTGCTTCCTATTCCCTTCTACAGATTTTTTTAGGATCCTCTTAAGATCTCTATTGGAAACTTCAACTTGCCCACTAGTTTGAGGATGCTACGGAGTGGCTATCCTATGTGTAACTCCATATTTTTGTAATACTTTGTCTAGTTTTAGATTACAAAAGTGTGAACCCCTATCGCTAATAAGTGCACGTGGTGTAATAAATCGTGCGAATAAGGATTTCAAAAATCTGATTACAACCCTACTATCATTAGTAGGCAAAGCTTGCGCTTCAACCAACCTTGATACATAATCTACAGCTACCAAAATATATTTATTCCTAAAAGAAACTGGAAATGGTCCCATAAAATCTATACCCCACACATCGAATACTTCACATTCAAGGATAAATTTTTGCAGCATTTCATGTAATTTAGAAATATTACCTGCTTTCTGGCAAGAATCACATGAAAGCACATACCTTTGGGCATCCCTGAATAGAAGGGCCAATAAAAACAGGAATCAAGAACCTTTTTAGCAGAGCGATTTGCTCCATAGTGACCACTAGCAGGACCTGAATGACACTGCTCCAAAATCTTCCAACCCTCCTCCGCTGATACACACCTTCGTATAATAGAATCTACACATATTCGAAAAATAAAGGGGTCCTCCCAAAAGTAATATTTCAAATCAGAGAGAAAATTCTTTTTCTGCTGATATGAAAAGTCTTTTGGAAGGACCATAGCCACAAGATAGTTTGCATAATCTGCAAACCATGGATAATCAAGATGTACATTTGTAGATATGGCAAATAGTGATTCCTCAAGAAATGTATCAGAAATTTCAGCTTCTTCTAACATTGATCGTAGTGGATTTTCTAAACGTGAAAGATGATCTGCCGCTAAGTTTTCCGCTCCTCGTTTATCCCTAATTTCTAAATCAAATTCTTGCAACAGAAGAACCCAACGGATTAAACGAGGCTTTGTTTCCGCTTTGGCTAGCAAATATCTAAGGGCAAAGTGATCCGTGTAAACTACCACTTTGGACAATGTTAAGTATGGTCTAAATTTATCAAAGCGAATACCACTGCTAGGAGTTCTTTTTCGGTAGTTATATAATTCTCATGTGCATTATTAAGTGTTTTGCTAGCATAATATATAGGGTGAAAATGTTTGTTTCGGCGTTGTCCTAAAACAGCCCCTACCGCAAAACTACTAGTGTCACACATGATCTCAAATGGTTGAGTAAAATTAGGTGCGATCATAATAGGAGAATTAATTAATTTCTCTTTTAAGAACTCAGGCATGTAGACACTCTTGTTCAAAAATAAAAGGTGTGTCTTTTTCTAAAAGCCTTGTAAGTGGTTTAGCTATTTTAGAGAAGTCTTTAATAAACCGGCGGTAAAATCTCGCGTGTCCTAAGAAACTTCTCACTGCCTTAACGGAGGTTGGTGGTGGTAATTTTTCTATGGTCTCTATTTTTGCTCTATCAACTTGGATTCCTTGGCTTGAGATTTTATGGCCAAGTACTAACCCTTCTTGTACCGTAAAATGGCACTTCTCCCAACTAAGCGCTAGATTCGTCTCCTCACACCTCCTAAGAACTTTCTCTAAATTATTCAAACACAACTCAAAAGAGTCGCCAAAAACAGAAAAATCATCCATGAACACTTCCATGATATCTTCAACATACTTGTTAAAGATATCTAGCATGCACCTTTGAAACGTGGCGGGTGCATTACATAACCCGAAAGGCATACGTCTATAGGCAAAGGTACCGAATGGGCAAGTAAATGTTGTTTTCTCTTGGTCTTCTGGTGCTATAGGAATTTGGAAGTATCCAAAAAGTCCATCTAGAAAACAATAATAAGAATGTCCTGATAAGCGTTCTAATATCTGGTCAATGAAAGGAAGAGGGAAATGGTCTTTCCTAGTGGCATCATTTAATTTCCTATAGTCTATACAGACACGCCAACTTGTTACCGTTCGCGTTGGAATTAATTCATTTCTATCATTTGGTACCACTGTTAGGCCACCCTTCTTAGGAACTACTTGGACAAGACTAACCCAAGAACTATCTGAAATAGGATATATAATACCAGCATCTAATAACTTAACAATCTCAGCCTTAACTACCTCTTTCATTTTGGGATTTAGCCTACGTTGCGGTTGAATAGAAGACTTATAGTTTTCTTCCAAAAGGATTTTATGAGTGCAAAAACTAGGATTAATACCCTTTATATCAGATATTCGCCACGTTATTGCACCTTTACATTTCTTCAATACAGTTATTAATTTATCTTTTTCAATATTGGAAAGATTTGAAGATATGATAACTGGGTACGAAGAGTTAGTTCCTAAGAATGCATACTCAAGATGATCCGGTAATTTTTTAAGTTCTACTATTGGTGGATTCTTAGTATTCTTCTTAAGAGCTTGATGATCTCCTTCAGTAATTAAACTATATTCAGTTGTTCTATTCATGGCAACACAATTATCTAGAAAAAAATAAATGTTCAACAATGTCATCATTTTTATCATCTTCTAGATAGCTATTAGTTATGCAAATTTCTAAAGGATATTTGTAATAAAAATTAGAATTTATAGAAGTCATAAAGTCATCAATACCATGAGAAAAATAGCAATAATCATCGTTATCTAAAGATTGTTTCATAGTATTGTCAATTTGAAAAGTGATTTCATCTTCTCCTACTCGCAATACTAATTTACCGTCAAAAACATCAATAAGTGCTCTAGATGTAGCTAGAAATGGACGACCTAGTATGAGTGGTACTTCGATATTTTCATCCATATCTAGAATAACAAAATCAGTAGGAAATATAAACTTGTCTACCTTAACCAATACATCCTCTACTATTCCTCTAGGATACTTAACCGGTTGATCCGCTAATTGAATACTCATTCTAGTCGGGCTAAGTTCTCCTAGGCCTAGTTTTAAATATAGTTTATAAGGCATTAAATTTATACTTACTCCTAAATCTGCTAAAGCTTTATCGACTTGTAAATCACCGATTAAACAAGGAATTGAAAATGAACCGGGATCCTTAAGTTTTTGTGGCAATTTATTTTGCAAAATAGCGGAACATTCTTCACTAAGTGTTACTAACAATAATTCCTCTATTTTCTTTTTATTAGAAATCAAATCCTTAAGAAATTTTGCATATTTAGGCATTTGAATAATTTCAAAAAAAGGTAAGTTAACATGTAATTGTTTAAACATAGATAAAAATTTACCATAGTGCGCATCCATGCGCTCCTTGTTAAGCTTTGATGGGTATAGTATTGCTTGTTGGTACTCCATCGGTTGCACATTCATCTCGCTTGGTCCTTCGCCGCTAGACTCCATTTAGGGTGCTTCCTTCGCAGGCCTTGGGTCTTGTAACTCTTTTCCACTCCTCAATTGAACGGTTTTTGCATGCTCCCTTGGATTTATCTCAGTGTTTCCCGGAAGTGTTCCTTGCTGCCTTTCAGAAACCATCCTTGCAAGCTGACCAATTTGATTCTCCAAGTTCTGAATTGAACCCTCTTGATTCCGGAAGGCTACATCGGTAGTTTGCATGAACTTGGTAAGCACATCTTCCAATGTAGGCTTCCTTGGTTCTGGCTGTTGTTGTTGTCCAAACATGGGTTGCTTCCCTTGATTTCCTTGTCCTCCCCAAGAGAAATTGGGGTTGGTTTCTCCATCCAGGATTATATGTATAACTATATGGGTTATTAGCTTGATTGAAAGGAGGTCTATTATTGTTACCCATATAGTCAACATGCTCTTGAACTTGAGATTCACAACCAGGCATTACACTGCATGAAGAGTCCCATTGTTGCGGTGCCATGGAGGGTGATGCTAAGGCAAGGTTGTCCATCTTTTGGTGAAGCTTCTCCACTTGAATAGCTAAGGCGGTGACGGCATCTACTTCATAAATTCATGCGGGTTTGCTAGGCTTTTGTCTAACGGTAGTCCATTGGTAATTATTCATTGCCATGTCCTCTATCAACTATTGAGCCGCTTCAGGTGTCTTGTTGTGCAAAGTTCCTACACTAGCCGCATCGATCATCTGCTTAGTGGCCGGATTTAGACCATTATAGAAGGTCTGAATCTGAAGCCAAGAAGGTAGAGCATGGTGGGGACATCTCCTTAACAACTCCTTGAATTGTCCCCATGTGTCGTACAATGATTCAGACTCCAATTGAATGTACGTAGAGATATCATTCCTGAACTTCGCAGTCTTCGTAGGTGGAAAATACTTCATCAAAAACTTCTCAACCATCATGTCCCAAGTAGTGATCGACCCTCTAGGTAATGAATTCAACCACTGCTTCGCCTTATGACTTAGTGAAAATGGAAACAATCTCAATCGAATGGCGTCGTTGGAAACACCATTGATCTTGAATGTATCACATATCTCTAGGAATCTGACCAAGTGGGTGTTAGGATCCTCATCTTGCAAGCCATCATACTGGACATATTGTTGAATCATTTGTATCACACTAGGCTTCAATTCAAAATTATTGGTAGTTATCGGTGGTCTAATGATACTCGACCCGGTTCCTTGGAGATTAGGTCTAGCAAAGTCAGACATGGTTTGCTCATTTTGGTTGGCCATGGTATCTAGGTTCTCAGGATGATTCTCTCCTTGGTTTACTGTCTCCTCTTCTGATAGTCCGTTTGAAATATCTGTGGTATTAATTCCCACGTCCCTTAGGTTAGTGTTATGGATAAGAAGTTTTGGGTCAGGATGAAATTGTGCTAGCCCAGAATTTCTGCCCCTGTCATAGACTAACAGACTACAAAAAAGAGATTAAGCGATATAATTATTCATAAACTAAATTACAACTATTTATTAGTAAACAAAAACTGGTAGATTAATAAAATTTAGACTTTCGAAATATTGAAAACGTCCCCGACAACGGCGCCAAAAACTTGATGATTTGCTTTGATAACAAGTAATAACTCAATGCGATTTCATTCTACATTCTAGTATAACTATGTAGATGGACATAAGCTAAATTGAATTAACATTCAGGCAAGTGCACCTATCAATCATAGTACAGGAGAAATCTACATCTCGTATCGTATTCCACAGGGTCATTTCAAGTATTCTTACTCATCCTCACTCTATTATCGTACCTATAAGTAAAATTGATTTCTAACATAAATTAACCTAACTATGACTATTGGATAAATCAGCATTAGAGGAGTAAAAATGATAAAAGGCATGAAGCTTTTAAGCGATTACATGAACGAACTCATTTATTAGTTCAATTCTAAGTGATCATGAAATGAAAAGACTATTAAATTCATTGTAATGTAAAGGTTAAATGTTCATCAAATTCTCTCTCGAGCAATTCCAAATCTAAACCTAGGATAGTAAATTTTCTCTCGAACAATTTACAACACTCAAGTTCGCATTAAGTAAAGTACCCTTATTACTACATAAATTCATGAATTTTATCTCTAAATTACCATGCATCCTTTTACTCGTGTTCTAATTTTCCAAACAACATATCTCTCGATCATAGAGTTTGATTCACAAAGAGAGTTAACACCACAATATGAACATACAAAAATCATTACAAAGAACCAATTTCTCAATCTAGCAATTTGCAAATTATGTAAAGCAAAGAAGCAATTCATAATGAAGATTAAACACTTTGTTTGCAAGCCTAAACACGAAAAAAATACCACAAATTTAACATAAACAAAATGATACATGATTACTAGAATGTTCAACTATAAGTTCATGCAAATTAAAACAATAAACAAAGATGAATCATCAAGAGAAAGGAAAGATTAAAAAGGATTAGTGATTAGATAAAAATACATATAAAATACCCTTCAATCCTCCTTCTCTTGGATGCTCGACTTCGGCCTTCAGCAGTTCTCCAATCCCTGAAATGATCCAAAAGTTCTCCACAAATATTTCTACAGGAAATATATAGTCCCTTTGCAAACAGGTCAGACACGGGTTCCAACACAGCCGTGTGTCAGGCCGTGTGGACGGTTCCTAGGAGGTTTCTCCACGAGCAAGCGTGTCTGGTAGTGGGTCGTGTCAGATGACACGGGTATGGACACGGCCGTGTGTTCGGTCGTGTACTTCAGACACGGGTTGGTCGATAATCGTGTTCAAATATGACACGGGTAGGCACACGGGCGTGTGCCCTACCCGTGTGAGTCTCTGTATCCTGCGCCCAATTTCTTTAGCTCTAGGTGCATAGGACACGGGTAGGCACGCGGCCGTGTGTCTACTCGTGTGCGCCAACTTTTTGTCCTGTCATCAGCCATGTTGACTCCGTGAACTCCTCTGTTTGCTCCAAGACATTTAGGTCCATTGGTTAACATTACCTGCAATAGAAAAATGAAAGAATCAGTAAATAGTTCATTACAAGGAATGCCAAAGACTTCTAAATGCGCTCTTCTATCTATGATACGACAATTTCTTTACTATTATCGTGAAATCACCACAAAAAGGGAAGGAAATAGTAGACATGATTACAATTATGATAGTAAAAAGCCTATCATAATCGTACGCATCAGCGGTCAATAGCGGACTAAAGCCCAAATTGCGAAGCCGGCCCTCGAAGGCCTAATTGGAGTGTTTACTGCTTTTATTCATGTATGACCGGCCTGCGTGCCGTGGTTTGCAAATCATGTAATATTAAGTAAACAATTATGTAAGGCCTTAAGTCCAGTACTTGTGTATGTACTACATTCCTATTTGGTATATTTAGTGGACATTCGTGCTCTTTGTGCTGGGTTCTTTAATTGCAACCTGTAAAACTGCTTCCGCTAGAATGCTCTGTGTAGGACGTTGGATTGGTTGGATGGTTTCCATTGAGTAACCACCCGGTTTGTCTGTAGTATATGGCGTCGGGCCCCGGCCGGACCTACTGCTATATGCTATGCGACGGATAGGGGGTGTTACAATTTGGTATCAGACTACTGGTTTTGGTCGGGCTTAAAATGAATCCGTGGACGAATTCTTTTTAAGGGGTGATGAGCACATGTGTGTGCGTCATCGTTATAACAACAAAAGAACCCATGAATGTCCACTTAGGAATGAAAATACACATGTTTGGGGAACCTGCGTGTTCCTATAATTACTGTTTGCAATTTTATTTGGTCGCTTAACGGTGTTTTGTACCACTATAGGTGACCGGAAGCGGTGTTGGACTGCCAGAATGTCCGGTTTATGAGGAGTTTAGTGCGCCCATTAAGGTGTTTGAGACCCCTCCTTCGTATGAAACCGTTAGAAGGATCGTTGAAGCGGTGTTCGTTGTGACGGGTGCACAGCTTGGAATAAATATACAACCCTGCGCCCCTGTTGTGGCTTCAACGCCGGTTGGCGCGGTGGAGCAGATGACCTTTGGTAGACTCTCGGGGCAGCAGCTGAATATGCATTTAGTGCATGGAGCGCACACAGTTGAGGAATATTTGCAAGTATTTCTTATGATAAGCCGCTACCCATGCTTCGAGTTTGATAATGAGCAAGCTACAGTCGATAGATTTTATAATGGCCTGCGCGCCGAGTTACGAGTTCTACTACTAGGACCAAAGTTATTGGGATTCCGAGCCATGGTGGAATCAGCTAGAACTTTGGAGGCAGATTTGAGGAAGACTCTCCCAATGCCAGCGACCATGGTATCGAACTATGCAAGCCCCATAAGAGTTGCATCCGGCAGAATGCTGGAGAAAGGGGCTACGGCATCGACTAGAAAAGCTACTTACACATGTTTTACTTGTGGAAAGAAAGGGCATATTGCCCGCGAATGTTGGAATGGTGCTCGGAAGGTTAAGAAAGCTATGTCAGGAGCAGTCAAGGACTTTAGTGCAAAGGAAACGACATTCAAAGTGCTGAACACCTCAAAGTCTGTATATCGAAAATGGTTTAAGAAGGCTAGGACTTTGGGTCTAGTCCCTCCTCTCGGTGCTTCGAGGGCATATACAGGCCAAACCCTGGGCGCATGTTATAACTGCGGGAGTCGGGGAACTATGCCCATGGGTGCCTAAAGCCCGGGAGAATTCACGCCGTCGTGAAGACAGGTATGGTTTAAAGTTATAGCATCTTAGCCTTAAATACTTGTCGCCCTTGTGCGTGTTAACTTAGAACTACTTGTGCTAAGCTTTGTTCTGATTTTCATTTATCCGGCGAGAGCACCGTTCGTGTAAACGAAGCTTCTCATTCCTTTATTTAGGAACTATATTGCGCGTCGAAGTACCTCCTTCGATGGGAAGAGACATATTGGATGCATTACGGTCCAATGGTGCTCGATGTGCGCGGGTAAAATCTGTTGTGTTTAGGTGTGGTCAGGGAGCCAAGACTTTGACTTACAAGTGTCGTTACTACCGTTAGGGGAGCTCAACATGATATTTGGCTTGGACTGGCTCTCGGAGCAGCCAGCCTATATTGATTGCAGTCGCAAGGAAGTCAAGTTGGGAGTAAGTCGTGAGACGACTTTTATAGACTTGAATGGGTCGAGCAAGTCATTTGTGTCTGCTCTTCCGGTGGTGAAGGCGGTTCATGCTGGTGCAGAACTGTTCTTTACACTATTGGAGGTTGCAAATCCAAACCTTGCGTTGGATAGTATATCAGTGGTAGCTGAGTAAACTGATATATTCCCCGCAGATCTCCCTGGATCCCTGCCTCAATGGGAGATAGATTTCATGATTAAGCTAGTACCAGGTGCAAAGCCTGTGTCACGCTCTCCTTATCGGCTAGAGCCTAAGGAAATGGCGGAGCTGAAGGTGTGACTTCAAAAAGTTGTTGGAGCAAGGGTATGTGCGTCCAATCTCTTCGCCTTGGAGCACGCCGGTCCTCTTTGTAAAGAAGAAGGATGGAAGCTTGAGGCTTTGTATTAATTATCGGGAGCTCAACAAGTTGACGGAAAAGAACAAGTACCCGATCCCCGGATCGATGATCTTTTTGATCAGTTGGTCGGGTCGACGGTGTACTCAAAGTTGGATCTCAAGTCCGGGTACTATCAGCTGCGAATAAGGGAGAGTGATATCCCCAAGACAGCGTTCAGTACGAGATACGGGCATTACGAGTTTACGGTCATGCCGTTTGGGCTGACCAATGCGCCGTCAGTGTTCATGGATTTGATGAACAGGACGTTCAGGGAGTGAAAGTCCACCTAGTGTCAGCTATCTGCACCTATGGGGGGGAGAATAGGTGACGAGTAGTGCTTTTGCGGAATTTACGAGAGTACCTGCACAATAAAAATAAAGAGCACAGCACACAGAAAACACAGCAAATTTATAGTGGTTCCCCGACTTGGGTACATCCACTTTCCCCTTCGACCTATCTCCCCAACAAGGGACGACTCGGTCACTTCTCCAACGGGATTGAAATCCAATCCCTTCACTAACGGAAGGAGCCCTTCCACACGTGAGAGTCAACACTCCCACAAAACGGGTTGCACCCAACCCTTACAACACGGAACAAAAGTTCCTTTACAACAAAAGTAAATATGGAATGTATATGAGATACAAACTTCTTTCGGAGACTACGGTGTTCCTCTTCGTTCGACGACGTGTTCTTGAAGTCGATGAAGAGTCTACAACCTCGGTCTCTCTTGGAGAGGATCTCCCCGGAACCGGCGGCGGCACACGAGCGGCGGCTAGCTTCGGGATCGGCGGCTACAATGATGAGCGGCTGCTGAACTTGGAGATCCAAACTTCGTAGCGAAGCAAACTAGGTCTACCAACGGTCACTCTAGGATCGGTCGTCTCGATCGATTCGGACGGAGGAATTTTTCCCGGTCAACAAATCGAGAGACAAGAGATCTCTGGATAGACGCGTGAGACTCAAGCCTTGCTAGGCTTCTGTCGCCGGAGATTACGAAGGAATCTCAAATGTTGACGGCGACCAACAATCCCGAGCGCGATGGCGGCGGCGGAGAGGAGTCGCGGAATTAGGGTTACGAGGCGGCTCGGTTTCTTTCTCCGTTTTCCGTCCCTCTACTGTTCAAAATTACTGGAATATATATATTGTTGAATTCTCAAATATGACCGTTTGCGGGACCCACAAAAGAAATCCCTAAGTCCGGTTCAAACTAGTCCAAAGGCAGAATCCGGTCCAGTAGCATCCTGAGAAAACGCCAAGTGAAAATCGGCGAGAATCGCAGGCGATTCTCGACGAATCGGCGAGAATCACTAAGTGATTCTCGACGATTCGTCGAGAATCGTTAGTGATTCTCGCCGAATCACTTATTGATTCTCAACAAATTTTACTTTGTATGCATGAGCTGCTTGGCCACTGGTTCGGCGAGAATCACTAGTGATTCTCGCCGAATCTTACTTGGCACCATTTAAAGGTGGCCAGAAGGAGTCGGCGAGAATCACTAATGATTCTCGTCGATTCGGCGAGAATCACTAGTGATTCTCGTCGAATTTGCCTTGGACGAATTTTCGTCTTCCACCCAGGAGCTGCTCCTTGATCCTCCATGCTCCTTGTCTTCTCTTGCATATGAACGGCCCTGTACTTGAAAGTAAGTGCACTCCAATAGAGAGAGTGCACATAGGCCAACACACTGATCTGCTCAACGAGGGATTACGTCGTGCAGACCCGTGTATATTGACCTACTGCACCCTGACATTGGTGTGCACTTAGCGTGGAGGAACTGCAAGCACAACTTGAGATGTTTCATCAAATACATTATGAATTCATCTTAGCTTGACAGGTGGCTTCCTGAAATCTAGGTACTCGTGGATACAATACCCAACAATCTCCCCCTATTTGATGAAGCCAAAACCCTACTAGCTAAGATGAATAACACTTATCAAATAATAAACATAGCATTCAGAAATTAAACATGCAACACAAGAGAATATATGCAATCAGATCAGGACTTGAGTCATTCACAAATTCAAATATATATACCAAGATAAATATATTCACATATAATCCAGAATTGTTTATATGACAATAATAATCATTAAATGTTCTTAAGACACAGTGACAAGCTATAAAGTGTTGACTATTTGTCCTTAGCTACGTCACCCTTAAGATTTTGAGCCAAGTACTTTTTGCTTTGCCTCTCCATGTATTCTTTGGGCTTCGGGTAGTACCTAGGAGGAGCAACTTTATCTGGATCCTTGTTGTTTCTGAAAAAGATGTTGCGTTTCGCTTCAAACATTTTGTGCGTTTCCCACTCATACTGGCTATATACTTCGTTTCGATTGATCTCTCCTCTTTCTTGCAGCCAGAAGGTGTCTAAGATTATGTTCCTTGAAACTGGACTCTACCTTTCATTTCGTACATCCTCCTCATTCATTCGAGTTCTCTTTGCAGCCTGTGTCTCCTTGGATGTCCCTTCTTGAACTTTTCTCTTTCCCCTGGCTTTTGCTAAAGCCTCCTGGTCAAACATACTCCTCAGTTTAGCTTTGGAGAGAGCCCTAGCATCAGCGTCATGTGTGGGAGTATCTGCAGCAGCACTTGCACTTACATCCTCAGCAACACTTACTTCCTCAGCAGCCTTAGATGTCTCAGGGACATGAATACCGGCAGGGTTGTCAGGCAGAACGACGCCTAACGTACCTAGCGCCTGTTGGAGCATCCACCAGCAGCTCTCATAGACATATCTGCTTGATTGTGCGAAGTTTGTGTCCATGCTTTCTTGAAGCTCGGCCAACTTAGCTATATACTCTTTCTCCCCCTTTTTGGCTTCGACAGCTATGCAGTTGGCATATGAGTGCAGGGAGTCATCAATATGCTTCATGGTCTTGGTGAATTCAGTGATCAGGGTCTGCTGATTGGCATTTAAAGTGACCATATTATCATCAAACTTCTGAATGTTGTTGGCTACAACGTGTGCGTTCTGATTTACGACAGCCAGAGTATCAGTATTCTTTTTCAAACCGGCCATTAAAAGTGTGACAGCTTCTCCGGCCGCGGTATACTTTTCTTCGAATTTCTTCTCCATCACATCCAGTTTATGGTTGATCGCTACCATATTTTTAAGCATGAGATCTTCAGAAGTCTTAATCTTTTTCAGCAGTGTTTTCTGAGCTGTATCAAAAGAGGCTTTAAGCTCGTTCACTATTCCTTGAATGACATTGATAGTGTGAGTGGCCAGCTCATCTCGTAACGGTATGGTCGGAGGCACTTGAGGCCCTTGCATTTCTGCAGACGCATCTGTGGAGCTGGATACCATCACAGTCTCTACAGGAGGAATGTTGGCGGCCTCTGTAGAGTTATTTAACTCCCCCTCCACTGGTGCAGATTTGTCAGGTGGAGGTTCAACAGGATCCGGAGTCTCAAGTACTTCATGGCCCTCATTCTCATCTTCCTCTCCGTCCTCATCCAAGAAGTCAAGT
Source organism: Platanthera guangdongensis (assembly GCA_039583875.1). NCBI lineage: Eukaryota > Viridiplantae > Streptophyta > Magnoliopsida > Asparagales > Orchidaceae > Platanthera > Platanthera guangdongensis. Next base: position 161,860,671 of record CM077158.1, read on the forward strand.
ATATCAGCAGCTTCTTCCAATTCTCGATCAGCAGTTTCCAGTGCTTCAGCTTCGGTTCCTTGAGTGTTTCTGTTCAGGACCTCCTCATCCTCCAGCTCAGGTTCACTTACTTCATGAATTTCGGCCACCGCATCCCTGGCCACCTGGGCGATTTCAGAAACTACATCTGTATGAGGGCGTAGAGTCTCCCCCTCGATTCCTGCAGTCACGGTATCAGGAATTTCACCGGGGGTGACTGCTGGAGATACCTCTTGTTGCTCTTCCACAGCAGGCTGCCCGATATGCCGCTCCCATCGATCAAACACACTTGCATCCATCTTCTTCAAGTAGTGGAGAGGGACGCCTTTGCTCATGTCAAACTTGTCTCCGTTCAGCTGGTTTAGATATAAGCTTATGATGCGGCCAAAACTTGGGGTGCCCAAGGTGTCCTTGATCTTTTGGAACAGCAACTCCCCCCAGTTGAACCTCTTGCGGCAGACAACAGCTATGAGAATTTTGAACATATCTCCTGAGATATGATCATGGGAGCCCGGCTTGCAGATGAGCACTTTTCCAATAACGTCAGATAGGAGCTTCCCTTCTTCATTCATCTCTTTTCTCTTTATTGATCGAGTTCCTCTTGGAAGACCGCAGAACAAGAGAGTTCTGGCTTTGTCCTCGTCCTCCAGATAGTCCTCCTGCTCCGAACTAGAAAGCTACAGGTAGCGAGTTAGCTTACTGGAAGACATCTTTACTTTTGTCCCAGCCACCTTGCTCTTGATTATGGAGTCTCTATCTCGGAGTCTTGCGGTAGAGAAGAACTCCAGCACTTCTTTGTCCAGGACTTTGCAAGGGTGCTCCAAGACGAAGGTTAGCCCAGCCTCTTCCAGCATTAGAATGATATTCCGGAATTCGTCCGAGGCATGAGAAAATCCAGTGCGAACCAGCTCGCAGCCAGAGACCAACCCTGCAGTCGTCCTTGGAGCCATTGTAGATCTAGAGAGAAGCCCTACTCAAAACGTTAATGAACTTTCAAAAAGAAAACTTCATTAGTGGATGCTTCGGATGAGGGGATACCTAGAGGTGAAGTCGGTGAGGTGGTTTGAGCGGAGCAAAATTGAGACTTGGGGAGATCGACGGTGCGGGCTTCGGCGGGAGTCGTCGGGAGCCTTTCGACGAGAACTTTGCAAGACCCTTGCGGGAGCTTAGGAGGAGACTTCACGAGCTGCGGGTTTCGGCGAGTCGGAGGGAGAGCTCCTGCGGGTTGCGGCGAATCGGCGGAACGACTTGGGAGAGCGCTTGCGGGTCGTCGGGAGAACTTTTGCGGGACTCGTGAAGAAGACGAGGGGTCGGCGGGATTCGTGATAAATACGAATAGGCGGAAGGGCTCTTTCGGCGGGATTTTCTAATTCGTCGGGATTCGGGGTGAATGTCAAGGGTCGGCGGGATTAGTCAGTCAGGAGATTTGCCGGCTCCTAATACCTTTTGTCTGACTCGAAATTGAGAGGTCCCTTGACTAGAAATTTTCACGTTGAGAAGCTTGCAACCTTTTATGAGATTTTCTGATGTCACGTCTATATACACATGATAAATACATGTATATTTTACAGTCAAACGAGTTGGATTTAACGAGGCTTTTTCAAAGACTTCTTGATATCAATTGTGAGTTGTCGAGATTCACGATGACATAACTTCGTTACCCCTTTATTGATGTGTAATGGTTTGCATGCATCGAGTTAATCTCTCCGTAATGTGCACACACACATGATAAGCATAAGTATACGTATACACAAGGATAGAAATATAGATATATATATGTTTATTTTGAATGAGGATGCATCATGACACAAGTCCTTGAACTGATCAAAATTACCTGGAATTTTGAGAGTCATCGTTTTAGTCCCACGGGTAGAACACATTAGAGGCTCAAAGTGGATATGCTCAAACAGGTAGCACATCTGTTATTGCAGACGTTTGTTCCACGTTAGCCTTGAGCCACCTACTGTCCAGTTCCCATCGTATTCACGGGGACCTAGACTACCCTGCAAGACAGAATTACTTTACCTTAGGAACCCAAATCATATTGGGTCCTAGGTTTCTATTAGCATAAGCACGCAACTGCCTTCCTTCAGAAAACCTGTCTGGAAGACTACCTCTGTCCCTAGAATGTGGATAAGCCCTTGCTGTGGGCACAGAGGGGTTGTGCCAACAGTCAATGGCAAAGTGCCCCACTTTGCCGCAGCACCAACAAGGGTGAATGTTGTATCGCCGTTTTCGACCTGATCTAGTGACTGATGAAGTCACGGTCCTAGGTCTAAACGGGATAGGGCATGTTCTTGTCACACAAATTCCTCTTCCATCGTGACACGAGGAAGGGTGGAACGAATGCATGATGTGAGCGTTATGAGGCCGGGAAGGTGGTGCCATTCTTTCAGGCATCTCCCTTACAGGGGCCCCATGGAACCTGACATCATGACTTCTATCCTCTCTATCCCGTGTCATCGAGTGGTGAGAAGTCTTCTATGAGCTGGGACATGCAGACCCACACTGTGTTGAGGCAGTGGCAGTGAATATGAAGGGCTCAAAATGAGCCTTAGATATTTCCTCATGGGTGGCCATGACGCCCCTTGCACTATGGACGTTTCCACATGGGGACAAATCACCCTTGCAGTGACCACGACTATTCCTGTGGTCATACCTGAAGGCATGATGAGTTACCTTCCTGCTTGGAGTGGGGGGTCGGAATACCGTTTCCCCATTTCTCCATGCCTTGATAATCCGGGAGATCCACCCGGTTTCTTGCTTTCTCTTTATAGCATCAACTTGGGAAAAGTTTGATATTATACGTTTCTCATTCTCCAGACTACTCTCTAGAGCTGAGATCTTAGAGTCCTTGGCCTTGTTGGACGCCAATTGGAGGACCAACAAGACCTTCAGTCGAGCAGTCTCTTGTGCTTGCTCCTCAGCAAGTAGATTGCTGGACTGAAGGGCTCTCTTCAGGGAATCAGCATTTTCTGAAGGAGGGCAGTTCCTGTCTTCAGAAATTTCAAGAGATACGGGGCAGGATGAGGAAGTTACCTGCACTTCTGTGTTATTGTCGTTAGATCCAGCTACTATTGGTTCATCCACATTAGAGCTGCTTTCCTCACTGTCCTCTTCAGTCTCTGACACGGACACTGGAGCTCTGATGCAGTCCGAAGGATCCTTGCCTTCATCTTCAGAAGTGAGGACTCCTACATACGCTTCATCCTCTGATTGACAGCATAATCCAGCTTTCTCTGACCCCCCCATTAGCTCTGAGATCATCATCCACAGAGATTTAGCCGTTCTATATTTTTCCAATCTAGAGCGAGAGGCTCCAGACCAGACATCCATGATGATTTGTCGAATCCTCTCGTCCAAGTGAAATAGTGATAGTTCCGTCTCTGACATCTCAGCAATGCCCATGGGCACTTGGATCCCAGAGTCGGAGGTCTTCATGGGGATAAACGGACCCTCTTCCAGGATGAAGGAAGCTCGAGGATCGATAGCATCAAGGTGAAAGGATACTCTCATTCTCCAGATGGGATAATAATCCTTTGTGCATGCGGGGAGTTTGAGTGGTGGAATCTCATAATCCAGATCCATGCTTCTGACACTGGTGGCAGGATTCTACTCAAGGTGTTAACCTTTTTGAAGAGTAACCTGGCTTTGATACCACTTGAAAGTCCACCTAGTGTCAGCTATGTGCACCTATGGGGGGGGGGGGGGAATAGGTGACGAGTAGTGCTTTTGCGGAATTTACGAGAGTACCTGCACAATAAAAATAAAGAGCACAGCACACAGAAAACACAGCAAATTTATAGTGGTTCCCCGACTTGGGTACATCCACTTTCCCCCTTCGACCTATCTCCCCAACAAGGGACGACTCGGTCACTTCTCCAACGGGATTGAAATCCAATCCCTTAACTAACGGAAGGAGCCCTTCCACACGTGAGAGTCAACACTCCCACAAAACGGGTTGCACCCAACCCTTACAACACGGAACAAAAGTTCCTTTACAACAAAAGTAAATATGGAATGTATATGAGATACAAACTTCTTTCGGAGACTATGGTGTTCCTCTTCGTTTGACGACGTGTTCTTGAAGTCGATGAAGAGTCTACAACCTCGGTCTCTCTTGGAGAGGATCTCCCCGGAACCGGCGGCGGCACACGAGCGGCGGCTAGCTTCGGGATCGGCGGCTACGATGATGAGCGGCTGCTGAACTTGGAGATCCAAACTTCGTAGCGAAGCAAACTAGGTCTACCAACGGTCACTCTAGGATCGGTCGTCTCGATCGATTCGGACGGAGGAATTTTTCCCGGTCAACAAATCGAGAGACAAGAGATCTCTGGATAGACGCGTGAGACTCAAGCCTTGCTAGGCTTCTGTCGCCGGAGATTACGAAGGAATCTCAAATGTTGACGGCGACCAACAATCCCGAGCGCGACGGCGGCGGCGGAGAGGAGTCGCGGAATTAGGGTTACGAGGCGGCTCGGTTTCTTTCTTCGTTTTCCGTCCCTCTACTGTTCAAAATTACTGGAATATATATACTGTTGAATTCTCAAATATGACCGTTTGTGGGACCCACAAAAGAAATCCCTATGTCCGGTTCAAACTAGTCCAAAGGCAGAATACGGTCCAGCAGCATCCTGAGAAAACGCCAAGTGAAAATCGGCGAGAATCGCAGGCGATTCTCGACGAATCGGCGAGAATCACTAAGTGATTCTCGACGATTCGTCGAGAATCGTTAGTGATTCTCGCCGAATCACTTATTGATTCTCAACGAATTTTACTTTGTATGCATGAGCTGCTTGGCCACTGGTTCGGCGAGAATCACTAGTGATTCTCGCCGAATCTTACTTGGCACCATTTAGAGGTGGCCAGAAGGAGTCGGCAAGAATCACTAATGATTCTCGGTGATTCGGCGAGAATCACTAGTGATTCTCGCCGAATCGGCGAGAATCACTTGGTGATTCTCGTCGAATTTGCCTTGGACGAATTTTCGTCTTCCACCCAGGAGCTGCTCCTTGATCCTCCATGCTCCTTGTCTTCTCTTGCATATGAACGGCCCTGTACTTGAAAGTAAGTGCACATTCTTCTTTACACTAGTGGAGGTTGCAAAGCCGAAGCCCGCGTTGGATTGTATTTCAGTGGTATCGGACTACCCTGATGTGTTCCCTGCAGATCTTCTTGGAGCCCTGTCTCAGCGGGAGATAGATTTCACAATTGAGTTAGTGTCAGGTGCAAAGCCTGTGTCACGCTCTCCATATCGGCTAGCGCCTAAGGAAATGGTGGAGCTGAAGGTTCAATTGCAAGAGTTGTTGGAGCAAGGTTATGTGTGCCCAAGTTCTTCGCTTTGGAGAGCGCCGGTCCTCTTTGTAAAGAAGAAGGACGGAAGCTTGAGGCTTTGTATTGATTATCGGGAGCTCAACAAGTTGACGGAAAAGAACAAGTACCTGATCCCCCGGATCGATGATCTTTTTGATCAGTTGGTCGGGTCGACGGTGTAGTCGAAGTTGGATCTCAAATCTGGGTACTATTAGCTGCGAATAAGGGAGAGTGATATCTCGAAGACAGCGTTCAGTACGAGATACGGGCATTACGCGTTTACGGTCATGCCGTTGGGGCTGACCAATGAGTCGTCAGTGTTCATGGATTTGATGAACAGGACCTTCAGGGACTACTTGGACCATTTTGTGATCGTCTTCATCGGCGATATTTTGGTGTACTCGCAGAGTGAGGAAGATCACTTCAAGCATCTTCATTTGGTTTTGGAGACGCTAAGGAGGAATCAATTATATGCCAAGTTCTCGAAGTGCGAGTTTTGGTTATCCTCAGTGGCGTTCCTCGGTCATATAGTGAGTGAGGAGGGTATTGTTGTGGATCCGGCGAAGATTGTTGCGATACGGGACTGGCATGAGCTTTCTACGGTAGTGGAAGTCCGTAGCTTTCTGGGGCTTGCCGGCTATTATAGGCGCTTCGTAGAGAACTTCTCGCGGATAGTGTTACCTCTCACTACTTTGACGAGGAAGGAGCAGAAGTTCATTTGGACGCCGGAGTGCGCGCGAGCTTTTGAAGAGTTGAAATGTCGGTTGCCACGGCGCCTGTGCTGAGTTCGCCATGTGGGACCGAAGGCTATGAGATTTATAGCGATGCTTCAGGCAGCGGTTTGGGTTGCGTGCTACTGCAACACGGAAGTGTAATAGCTTATGGCTCAAGACAGCTAAAAGTGCATGAGAGAAATTATCTGGTCCATAACTTGGAGCTAGCGGCCGTGATTTTTCCCTTGAAGCTGTGGAGACACTATTTGTACGGTGTGAATATTGATATCTACACCGATCACAAGAGCCCGAAGTATCTGATTGATCAGAAGGATCTGAATATGCGGCAGCGTAGATGGATGGAGTTCCTGGGAGACTATACATTCAAGATCCACTACGTGCCTGGTAAAGGTAATGCGGTTGCGGATGCGTTGAGCCACCGGGCCCAGCTCAAGCCAATTGGCTATCGGTGCATGATGAGCGGTTGGTTCATGAGTTGGAGGCGTTGGAGATTGTTTGTGTAGATAAGCAAGCAAGTGCTGAAGCAGTACTGTATTCGACTGAATTTCAATATGACCTAGCTGATCGGATTCGGCAGGCTTTGGATATGGATGCCCATATGAAGCAGCTCATGGTAGAGGCTCTGGACGGGTCAAATTCCCAATTCATTGTGGAGTACGGATTGCTTTGGAAGGATGGTCGTCTGTGCGTCCAAAGTGTGGGCAATTTGCGGGTGGACTTGTTGTACGAGGCACACCATACCAAGTACTCAATTCACCCGAGGATTGCAAAGATGTACCGCGATGTAAAGAAACTGTTTTGGTGGTCGGGTCTGAAGAAAGATATGGCGCTCTACGTAGCGAAGTGCCAAACTTGCGCCTTGGTGAAGGCGGATTGCCAAAAGTCGGGAGGATTTCTTAAGTCCTCGCTATTCTGGAGTGGAAATTCGACGAAATCTCTATGGACTTTGTGCACGGTTTGCCAAGGTCGCAAAAGGGGAACGGCGCCATTTGGGTGGTCGTAGATCGGCTAACGAAGGTGTCGCATTTCATTCCGCATAGGAAGGATGATCCAGTGGAGAAGTTGGCAAAACTATATGTGGATAACATTGTACGGCTTCACGGTGTGCCCCGCAGCATTGTGAGTGACCGAGATGGGCGGTTCACGTCCAATGATTGGAGGCTTGTGCAGCAAATGTTGGGAACAAAGCTAAAATTTAGCACAGCCTTCCATCCGCAAACAGATGGGCAGACCGATAGGGTCAATAGAACTATGGAAGACATGCTTCGCATGTGTGTCTTGGATTTTGGAAAGCAATGGGAAGACCATCTTTATTTGGTGGAGTTCGCGTACAATAATAGCTACCAAGCAAGTATTCAAATGGCGCCCTTCAAGGCCCTATATGTTAGAAAATGTCGCACGCCGTTGTCTTGGCTAGAAACGTGTGAGTCAAAGTTGTATAAGCGATTATTAGTGGAGGATGCTACTTCGTTGGTGCGTACCATTCGGGATAGGTTACTTATCGCTCAGGACCGGCAAGCGAAGTACTATAATGCTAAGCATAGGAACTTGGAGTTCGCTGTGGGCGACTATGTGTACTTAAAGATCAAGTTATTCAAGGGTGTCTCGTAGGTGCGGCGGTTGAAAAAGCTAAGCCTGAGGTACCTTAGGCCGTTTGAGGTTTTGGAGCGGGTTGGTGAAGCAGCCTATCGGTTGAAGCTCTCAGTGGAGCTAAGTGGTTTGCATGATGTATTCCATATTTTGGTGCTACGGAAGGCGGTGCAAGAGCCTTCGTAAGTGATCGCGGTTGAGCAAGTGCCGGTGGATAGTGGGCTGACGACAAAAGTCAAGCCCATGCGGATTGAGGACTCGGAGGTGAAGCGGCTACCCAATAAAGAGATTAGGATGGTCAAGGTCCGATGGGATAATTGCTATCGAGAGGAGCGCTCTTGGGAACGAGAGCAGACTATGCTTGACGAGTATCCGGAGTTGTTCCGCTCAGGTACAATTTAATTTTGGTACTTGTCTTTCCTTTATATAATTTCGTGGACGAAATTCTTTTAAGAGGGGGAGAGTTGTAACTCCCCAAAACTCAAAAGAGCGACGAGGGATGTTTTGGGCTAGAGTTGGAATCTGGCAGGATGCACAAGGCCTGGGACACGGGCGTGTCCCAGGGCGTGTCAGGCTGGAGTCGATGACTTGGCCGCGAAGTCGACATTTTGCGCACAATGAAGTTTCGAGATGGGGCACACAGCCAGAGACACGGGCGTGTCTCAGGGCGTGTCGAGCCCGTGTCGACAACCGGCCCGGTGTGTCGACATTTTCGCTCGACGATGTGTCGAGACAAGGAACACGGCCAAGGACACGGGCGTGTCCAAGGCCGTGTCGTGGGGTCAGCGAACTTCACTCGACGAAGTGTCGAGACCATGAACACGGCCTGGAGCCCAGGCGTGTTCGAGTTGAAACGGGCTAGGACACGGGTGTGTCCAATACCCGTGTGACTCTGGGGTTGTTTTCGGGGCTGTGTCGATGGAGGCACACGACCGACCACACGGCCGTGTCAGTTGGAACACGGGCGTGTCAGGTCGAACATGGCCGTGTCGGATGCCCGTGTATTGTTCCAGGTGCGTCGATTTTGACGGCGAATGAGGGACACGGCCCTGGACACGGGTGTGTGCAAGGTCGTGTTAGGTCTAGATTGTACATTTCAGTTCCAAATCAAGGCCGTTCGTTTCTTTATTTTAGGATCCGACGGTTGGGGGTTGTTCCTGCTGGGATATACCAGGGATTGGGCCTTTGAAACCCTCACATTTACTTGAGTGGTTCTCTTTCTAAGTCAAGAGAGAGGTGAGAGCAAAGGAGGAAGAAGAAGCTAGATCCGGCCATTGGAGGAGCTTCGAAGCTCCAAATTGCGAGCCGAATTCGGATCTACGGAGGCAAAGAGAGTGCGTTGCTTTTAATCCGCTTAGATTTCCATGGCGCCAAAGAAGAACGCTAGGGTAACGATTCTCTTCTTGAGCATGTGAAGCTCTCCTTCTTTGCATAGGAAGCCCGCTCTCGCGAGTTTGCGGTGAGTTGGAGGCGTTCCTTCGGGTAGATATGTAAAGTCCCCGTTGTGTAGAGTCCGTAAGCGAGAACGGACATAGGCATGATGTGTGAAGCCTACCCGGACATGTTGGTCTGGATCGGTGATGTTGCATTGCATAAATGCCGGAGAAGACTCCGTGCGATTGGTTTTTTTTGGGTTTTCTACGTGGTAGATTGCAACAAGGAGCCTTGGGGATTAACCCAAAGGTGCACCCAGAAAACTGGGCGGATGCGTGATCTTGCCAACTTGGAGGCCTGAGAGCCAAATTGAACATAACCGAGTTATGTGATTTGTGTGACGAAAATGGGACTCGGGAGAAGTTTGACCTGCGCATATGGCTTAAATTATCGTTGCGATGTGAGCACGGGTTAGATGGAACCGTTCCCATTTCTATGTCGTTCGGTTAGAGTCGTTGGCATAGATGAGGGTCTTCGGCGGTCTATGGCTTAAATTGTCGTGACCCATGCCGAGAAGAAAAATTGCTCATATGTTTGGCCATCAAAGTGGCGGTGGTGAGTCCGGAATGTCTATTGCTTAAATTGACGTGACATTGGCCGGTTCAACGAGAAAGTGCCCTACGTGCATGGGGTGTGTGGCCGTGTGAGCCTACGCCTGTCATGAAATGAATATGGTTATATTGCTCGCTTATGCTAATAAAATGTAGGGAAGGAGCATCGCCGCCCCGAGTTGGGGGCGGGATCATTATAATTTGGTCAGCATTGCTGACCGTTGCTTTTGTTTTCCACCATGCGGTGGTTTGTTGCTTGCAGGTGCTGTTGGACCAAGCGGTCAATAGCGTGCTAAAGCCCAAATTGCGAAGCCGGCCCTCGAAGGCCTAATTGGAGTGTTTACTGCTTTTATTCATGTATGACCGGCCTGCGTGTCGTGGTTTGTAAAACATGTAATTTTAAGTAAACCATTTTGTAAGGCCTTAAGGCTTGTACTTGTGTATGTACTACATTCCTATTTGTTATTTAGTGGACATTCATGCTTTAGTGCTGGGTTCTTTATTGCAACTTATATAAACAGCTTCCACTAGAATGCTCTGTGTAGGACGTTGGATTGGTTGGATGGTTTACATTGAGTAACCACCCGGTCTGTCTGTAGTATATGGCGTCACGCCCCGGCCGGACCTACTGCTATATGCTATGTGACGGATATGGGGTGTTACATAAGCCAAGTCTGGGTAGTATTCCTGTTGTGTCTGAGTACCCTGATGTGTTCCCAGATGATCTCCCAGGACCCCCTCCTTAGCGGGAGATTGATTTTACTATTGAGCTAGTGTTGGGTGCCAAACCGGTGTCACGCTCTCCGTATCGGATAGCGGCAAGAGAAATGGCGGAGCTGAAGGTACAACTACAAGGGTATGTGCGTCCAAGTTCATCGCCTTGGAGCGCTCCAGTCTTCTTTGTTAGGAATAAGGATGGGAGCTTGCAACTCTGTATCGACTATCGGGAGTTGAACAAGCTTACAGAAAAGATTAAGTATCCGGTCCCAAGGATTGACGATCAATTTGATCTGTTGGTTGGGTCAATAGTATATTCAAAGTTAGATCTGAAATCCGGCTACTACCAATTAAGGATAAGGGAAAGCGACATCCCAAAGACAGCATTCAGCACGCGGTTTGGGCATTACGGGTTCACGGTCATGTCGTTTGGTTTGACCAATGCGCCATCCGTGTTTATGGATCTGATGAACATGACATTCAGAGAGTACCTGGACCGTTTCGTCATAGTATTTATCGACAATATCTTGGTGTACTCGTAGTGTGAGGATGATCACTGCAAGCATCTGTATATGGTGTTGTAGACGTTGAGATGGAATCAGTTGTATGCTAAGTTCTCCAAGTGTGAGTTCTGGTTATCCTCGATTGCATTCCTTGGTCATATTATTAGTGGAGAAGGGATAGTGGTGGATCTGGCGAAGATAGTGGCGATACAAGAGTGGCTTGTGTTGTCTATAGTGGTGGAAGTCTGGAGCTTTCTGGGGCTTGCCAGCTACTACAGGAGCTTTGTAGAGAACTTCTCGCGGATAGTGATACCACTCACGATGTTGACAAGGATGGATCAAAAGTTTGTGTGGTCGCTGGAGTGCGAGTAGGCTTTTGAAGAATTGAAGAGGCGGTTGACCACGACGCCTATCTTATGTTCGCAGAGTGGGACCGAAGGGTTTGAAATCTATAGTGATGCTTCGGGTAGTGGTTTGGGCTGTGTTTTGCTACAACAAGGGAGCGCGATAGCTTATGGTTCATGACAATTGAAGGTTCACGAGAGGAATTATCCGGTTCACGACTTAGAGTTAGCGGTCGTGATATTTGCTCTAAAGCTGTGGAGGCACTACTTCTACGGTGTGAAGGTCGATATTTACACCGATCATAAGAGCCTGAAGTACTTGTTAGATCATAAGGACTTGAACATGAGGCAGCGGAGGTGGATGGAGTTCCTGGGGGACTACACCTTCGAGATACATTATGTGCCTGGGAAAGGAAATGCAGTGGCGGATGTATTGAGTCGCAGGGCACCTACGCAAGCTAGCTGGTTGTCAGTACATGATGAGAGTTGTGTCCGTGATGTGGAGGCATTAGAGATCTCTTGCGTCGACAAGCAGACTAGTGCAGAGGCAAAATTGTATTGGACAGAGGTGCAGTATGACCTAGCTGATAGGGTTCGGCGGGCTTTGGTTCAGGATAGCAGCATGAAGTGGATCTTAGATGAATCTTTGAATGGGTTAAATTCACAATTTGCTGTTGAGGATGGGCTGCTATGGAGGAACGGTCGCCTATGCGTCCCTAGTACGAATAATCTTTGGGAGGAGTTGATGTGCGAGGCTCATCATACCAAGTACTCAATCCACCTGGGGAGCACGGAGATGTATAAAGACATGAAGAAGTTGTTTGGGTGGCCAGGATTAAAGAAGGATGTAGCACTTTATGTGGCCAAGTGCCAAACATGTGCCTTGGTGAAGGCGAAGTGCCAGAAGCCCGGAGGATTCTTGAAGTCCGTACATATTCCGGAGTGGATGTTCGACGACATTTCTATCGATTTTGTACATGGTTTGACAAAGTCGAGGAGGGGAAACTACTCCATCTGGGTGGTCATAGAGAGATTGACAAAAGTGTCGTAATTCATCCAGAACAGGAAGGAAGATCCAGTGGAAAAGTTAGCCAAACTCTATGTGGATAATATTGTTCGATTGCATTGTATGCCCCGCAGTATTGTTAGTGATCAAGATGGGCGCTTCATGTCGACTAACTGGAGGCTGGTGCATAGTCTGTTGCGAACTAAGTTGAGTTTCAGCACAGCCTTTCATCCACAGACGGATGGTCAGACCGACAGGGTCAATAGGACGATCGAGGACATGCTTCGCATGTGTGTCCTGGATTTCGGAAAGTAGCGGGAAGATCACCTGTACATGGTGAAGTTTGCATATAACAACAACTATCAAGTGAGTATTGGAATAGCGCCTTTCGAGGCCTTTTATGGGACAAAGTGTTGCACGCCGTTGTCTTGGTTAGAGACAGGCGAGTCGAAGTTATTCAAACGTCAAGCTGTGCTATGTTAGATTAGATTGACTTAGATTGCTTTTACTTTATGTTAATATTGGTATCTCTCTTTTTCGTTACTCTGATAATATTTAAAATAGCAAAAAGATTTTAGATTACTCTATTCACCCCCCCCTAGAGTAAATCAGGTCTAACCCCATCTTTCACAATCTCAAGTCCTCCTCGAAATTAACTCCACCTTACTATGTTCCTTGAAGAGCTCGATACTTGGGGAAATTCACCCATTTTATATTACTTGTGTGACCGGTACACTTATCGTTCAACGCATCAAGTTTTGGCGTCGTTTCCGGGGAACACAGTCGTGTGAGTTTTTGGAGAGGGAGATAGTAGATCGAAGCCCTTTTTCAATTTGTATATTTCATGTTTCTTCTTTGCTTTAGTTGTTAGAATTTTTATTTTGCTTATTTCTTTTTTTCCTTTTTTGATTCTTAGTTTAGAAAGCAGATCAGTGCTATTTTCATTCTAGTTTTGTAGTACCCATTTTGGTATGCATTTTTGTTCGCGATGTATTCTGTAGCTGAGTGCCGTCTACTTAACACTTTGTGCTAATACATCGACGTCATGGATGTTATGAATGTCGAGCACTGTATTTGGTGTTTTCTATGTCAAGGTGTAGGCCATATGGTGAAGGATTTCCCTCGCTCGTGCGAGCCTTCTCCCTCTGAGGGCGTGTGCGCAACAACCTCCCGTTCGCGGAATACTGTTGTGGACAGTCCTACCAGGGTATTGCCTGGCAAATACACTGATATCACTCATCTGGCTCGTTCTTTACCCGTTGAGATTTCCGAAGAATTTCTCGCTACATACAGATCCTTTATGGGTCCCTCGCTCCCTTTTTACGAGCTACCCTTGAGTGATGATGATCAATCCGGTGTTAGACAGCAAAAAGAGGATCAAGAATCCATGGGCACTCCTGTATGGGATGAAGAGATTGTTCCGGTCAACGGGGTGGCATCTGCGAATGATTTTGTGATGGGGCGTGCTCATTCAGTGCTTGATTTTGAGAGCAGTTTCGCCCCTCCTTAATTTTTGCATGATGGTGCTACACCATTTTTGTGTGTGTCGGCTGATGATGTCAAATTTTTGGATGATTCGGTGCCTGAGGTTGCGCCGAAGTGGGATGATGATTTTACTATCTCCGATTGAGAAGGTGGATCTTCAAAACACTTTTACGCATCCCGGTTGGATGAGGAATGTTCCCCTTCTGATGCGGAGGTTTGCACCTCCTTGTTGGATGAGGTTGTCCCCCTTACCACCAGGGACCTCGAGTTCTCAGATTCCCCACGATACGACTCGTATGACACCGACGATGATCTATGCTTGGATCCTGCTGGGAGTGAGACCGGGACCACTCCCCCGATTTTTGAATATTTTAGTTCTTCTTCTCTTTTATTACTTGATCCCCCTTCTCTATATGTGCCTGTGCAGGTTGAGTCTCCACGGGTACATTAGGATGATGATAATCCTTGTGCTCATGCCATCGCCATCGCCTCCTGCGGATCTGTGGTTGACAATACCTTGCTAGGCAAGGATTTATTTTGTGATAAGATGAGTGAGGACCAGCACTCCTTCTCTTCTTATTTCCTATTCCCTCTAACTGTGTTTGGCAGGTATTATTATTTAGGTAGAGGGGTAACTGCTTTATCTCCGTATCGGTACCCATTACCGAAACGGTTAATGGAATAGTTAACTGTGCACTTTTCTTTTCATAGGCCTATTAGCTAGAACCTTTTCCTTAGCCAAATAAGCCATGATGGGTGGACAATAACCCCAGTAGTTATCTTTCATTTTCTGCATTTTTATTTTCTATGTCTATCTTAGTTTAATATTTCTTTGTATTTTGTATATTTTTCTTTTGTTTTTGCGGAGCTCGCCCCTGCAGGTATTCATGACATATTAGTATTGGCGGGGTTGTGATTCTTCATTTGGCGGACCTGCCTTTGTTTTTCAAGCGTCTTCTGGTATGCTCACTGGCTGAGCATTGGGTAACCTCATCCCTTGTCTCTATTTGATTTAAATTTCTATATCATATGTTGTGTAGCTTAGTTTAAGTCTAGGGTAGAGTCAGTATGTGTTACCTTTTGCACGCGCACATTTCATGTGCATACTAGAAGCTTTTATTATTTTATTTTGATTAGTTCATTGCATTGCACACCACTGCACCCATATGAGCGCGTGCTTAGCTGTTAGCGTGCTACGAGTTAAACTCATTTCTTTTGTATGATTTGGGAAAAAGTTTTTGTTAGCATAGGATTGTGAGACGGAGTCAAATGTTGACTCATGTAGTGCTCCTATTGAAGTGCTCTCGTCTCATGTAGAAATTGGAGTATATTTAATTTTCCTGTATGCTTATAGTTTTATATTTTTCTATTTGCTTAAATACTTTTTATTCTACTCAAAATTGGTGAATCTGGTGTGAATCAAATGGTAGTGTAGGGATGTGTGTAGCCGTCACTAGACTCATTTTGCTCGTGTCAGGAGGAAGGATCATCTTTCTCGGTGGCTAAGAACTTGCCCGAAGCTACTCTTGAAGCATAGGTGCATGGTTAGTCAAGCGTGAGCGTGATGTAGGCCATCATTTTGGCCCGGTTGAGCTTTGTACCATTCCTAACGTCTTATCTTCTCTAGCCTCATTGTGCCTAACCCTTCTTTTGATTCAGCTCCACCATTATTTCACCAAAGCCTCATATGCGATCCTTGTCGCACACTTAAGTCGAGCTTTAGAGTTTTACATTTTTATTTTGGGGTGTGATTTGTTGAAATTCATTATGAATATGTGGTTGTGCTTCAATGTTTATCTTTGCTGAAGTTGCTAAAAAAAGAGGATTTGAAAAAAAATGTATAAAAATGAATTGTAAAAAAAACTAAAAAGAAAAAGTATAATTGAAAATCCTATTTGTGATGAGATTGTATTTGGAGTAGTCAGTGCACACACCCATATTTTAAAAATTAACTCTGGGGGTGTGGTGTACCCGCGTGTATTTTGGCTAGCGGTAGATTCCTTTTTATGCTAGCTCATTTGGGTTAGGTGCGTAGCCTCCTTATTTATCTTTGTTTACCTCACTGTAACCTAATCCCCATCTCTTCACCTAAAGTCCTACAGATTCACGTTTGAGTCGAACTAGTACCGTGAAGAGAGTGTGAATGGGCAAGCGTACGGTTCCCGACATTAGTGGATTCCTTCGCATGATCAGTGGACATAGTGCGCACGACCAATGGTCGTTCGCCGGTGAACATGCGCATTATTATTTATGTTGTCTATAAATTCGCAGGTTCCGCCCTAATTCCATATCTCTCGACATTTCTCCGCCGTTTTTGCCTCCGAGGAAGGTTTCCGTCGTTCCCCTTCATCTTCCACCATAGGGAGTGCTCCGGGCAAGCTTTCACTGCCAAATACAAGTCGGGGCTTCCTCTCGGCCTCCTCCTTCATCCTTGAGCTTCAAGAAGAGTTTAACCTAGCTTTCTCCATCAAGTTAGATGTTCGTGCCATCCTCCACAGGTTCGTGACACGAAGAAGATGGGTCCATTGGGAGTGAGTGGCAGCCTCCTCTACTCCGGATGCGGTTGGGGAACAAGCTTGGACTAGGATTTACAAACCGGCGATTCCTTCCTAGAATCCTCAGCATGACTTCGGATCCGGTCGATTTCGCACACTTTTCTTCTCTTGTTGTTGATAGTGTAGCTTAATCTATTTGTATATGATGAAGTATGCTTATTTTGTAAAATGTTTGTATACAATCATGTCTATGTGATTTTATATTTTCGTTATTTTCTTGAGGTGTGCATTCATTTTCCATACTCCACCACATCCGGTTGTGCTGCACTAGCAATTGCTAGTGGCATGCGTAGCGAAAAGGCACTCTCAACCCTTATTTCACCGTTCTCACCACCTCATCCACAAGCCGACTCATCCATCCGCCCAGCGATTCGGTGCATAGCGGCCCATGTAGTTTTCCATCCCTCCTAGCGAAGCATTGCATAATGGAATTGCATAGGAGTAGTTGATAGTGTTTTATTTTCGTTTTCTGCAATAATCAAAACCCCCCTTCATTAACTCTGACCTAAGGACTTCAATCTCAAGTCCTCCTCGAAATTAACTTCACCTTACTATGTTCCTTGAAGAGATCGATACTTGGGGCAATTCACTCATTTTATATTACTTGTGCGACCGGTACACTTGTCGTTCAACGCATCAGTAGCTTTTCTCGAGGTCCACTTTTCAAAGTTATCAATTAGAGAATTGTCGGGGGTGATGGAGTTTGAGGATGTGTTTCCCAAAGAGCTTCTAGGAGCACCTCCTCAGTGGGAGATCAATTTCACGATTGATTTGGATTTAGGAGCTTGGACGGTGTAGCGTCGTCCTTTTAGGATGGCACCAAAGGAGTTATCGAGCTTAAAGTACAGCTGCAGGAGCTATTAGATCACGGGTACATTAGGCCCAACTCTTTGCCATAGAGTGCGTCGGTGTTGTTTGTAAAGAAGATGAAGCAGGCTACGTCTCCTAACGAGCCGCAACGGACAAAGACACCGAATTGTTCTCACTCGTTTCAATTCTACACTCGCACAATTTAAACGCAGCGCACCCGATTCACAATAATATCAATCTATTGCTAACGCACGGGTTCGCTACACTTTTATAGATCAAATAGAGACGATGAATCAATATTCTCTCAAGCAAAATGGATCGACCCGATCTGTTCGAGCGTGTGTTGTACCAAAAGAGATCCACCAAAAGTAAACGATTCGGAAATGATAGATCTCTCCCAACAAAAAGAAAACGAGGTCCGTCAATCCTTACGAACTTAAAATAGATCAAAGAAGATAACAATATCGTTCGGATCAAAACCACGATGAATTCAAAAGTTCAGAAGCAATGCCAAAGAAAACCACCACAAGATCTATCTAAGAGGGAATCACACAAGAGTAGTAATTTTCGTTACCCCAATCGGAATAGATGATTCCGATGAAAAATGGTTCGCTCTTCCACGGCTCCGCCGGAGTCACGCCGAACGGAGAGAAACTCGTCCACCTTCCTTGCTTCACGTCGGAGAAGGTTCGTCGTCGCCGAAGTTGTTGTCCTTGGCCGAAATCACCCAAGGAGGGGGAAAGGATGTTGGCCGAATTCTTCAAGGAGAGGAGTTTTTTGATTTGTTACTCGTAGTGGAGAGGAGAAATGATTTTGTGGAGAACACGAGAGGAGGGAGGAGAGGGGAAGAAGATGAGGCCGGCGGCCAAGAGAGGAGGAGAAACAAGGAGGGGCCAAGATTTGCCTTAGAGGGAAAGAAGAAAGAGGGGGAAAATTCAAAACTTGAATTCTAGATTTTTTCTTTTCATTCTTCTCTTAAATCCTTCATAAACATGGCCTTTTATAACTTACACCACTCAATCTCCTCCATTCAAATAAAATAAACACATGATGGTTATATGCACTCATCATAAACATGATATAACAAATACAATTGCTAAATGTATGAAATAAAAACTCTCAAATTAAAACAATGCAACAAGAAAATTAATAAATATAATATAATACTATAATTATTAGATTATTGTCGCGACGATGGCGTTTTAGCGGCGATGACGTTGTAGCGAAATTATTGTCGCGACGATGGCGTTGTAGCAGCGATGGTGTTGTAGCAAAATAATTGTCACGGTGATGGCGTTGTAGCGGCGATGGCGTGCATCAAAATTATTGTTGCGGCATCGTCCATCCGAGTCTTCAAACATACGGTTGCGGCGACGATCAACATAATGCATGGACCCGGCGTCGCCATGGAGCTCGCCAAAGAACTCGTCAGCACCATCTGCAACGACATCATGAACAAATGGCGGTACATCATCGCCACAAATCAAACGTTCACGATCATCACGAGCAAATGGTGGGACAACGTCGCCATCAATCCTTCCCCACTCAAAAATACTCATCACCGATGAGTGGCCCGTGAGGGGAGAACAGTCGAAAGCAGCAGCAACATGGGGCAAATCTTGCCACATAATCCAAGTTGTAATAGCGTGGTCATGCCACATCAAATAACACCTGCCAGGCAAAAAGAAGGTCTTCGGGAACCTTGGAAAAGCATTAGTCAAAGAAGGTGGAAAAGTTTCGACATCAACATTCAACATACCTCCAGTGGAAACCGTAAGAGATCGCGATCCATGACCCAGCTCACCCCTCAACCCATTAGAAAACATAGTGGACGAAATAAATGGAGAGGCAGATAAGTCAAGTGGTGGAGAAACATAAGGCGTTAAATCCAAAACATTGAAAATGGGGTATATACCCCAATCGGTGGGTATCTCCAAAAGATAAGCATTTTCTCCTAACTTCATTAAAATTCGGAAAGGACTAGCTCGCCAATTCGCTAACTTTTTTAGGGAGCCCGAAGGCAACCGTTTAGGAATGAGACGCGCCAAGACCAAATCATCAACATTAAAGTGAGATACTCTTCTATGTACGTTAGCATTAGATTTATAAAATGCATGTTGGGCGGTTAACGTTTCATGAATGTGCTTATGTAAATTGAAAACGTGTGCGGCAAATACTATTGCAGGCAGACTTGACATGTAAAATAGCGGTAACGGAACTACTTGAGATGGAACCAAGGGAACTAAATATGGTGGCGCCAACTGAAAGTAATAGGGTGGCACTAGCGGAACTACATATGGTGGCACCAACCCAACGAGATCTGGTGGTACCAACGGAATGCGATCCGGTGGCACAAAAGATGGCCACATCATTAACGTACTCTCAGAGATTTGGTTAGTTTTAGAAAGTCGAATCGCTACCAAATTAATGAGACATTCATCATGACCAAACACGAAATCTATTATCACACTATGAGACATGTCCCAAGGAGGGTCCAACATGGATGGTAAAATAACATGACTCAAAGTAGGCAAAATAAATTCATGTCTGAAAGGATCCGCTAGTCGGGTCAACATATCAGGAGGGAGAGTCGGTAAAGCTAAAACCGGGAGAGAGTTAAGATTGTATTTTAATTCACGCAATGGAGTTAGCATCATGGGACGCTCATCCGGGTCTACTTCTATGTCGTCTTCCAAAAATATAACTCTCTCGCTAGGACATTCTTCCAACTCATAAATCACGACATCAGTAGCAGTACAGATCTCAGGAATGGGAGCATCGATAGATTCTGGAGGAGGGGCTAAGTCATGCCCAATGTCAAAATACGGATTTATCGTCCAAGTAAAATCCTCCGGGTGCAAACCATTAAAGTCATATGAAAATTCAAACAATGGATTCGCCCTTACAGAAAATTCGTCTAACATGTCTACCAATTCATTAGATATATCATGTAATTCAGAATCAGTGGTCGGGTCATAGGTCGGCAATAATGATACGAGATCTGGGGGCACTAACAGTACCTCATCTGGGGGAACTGGCAGAATGAACCCAGGGGGCACTATAGAACTCCTGAAATCAAACGTACCACACTCATGTCCCAAATGATCAGTACGTCGAGTCAACGGGTCAAGGGGACGAGTCGGTAAAATCAAACTCGGGGTACAATCCAAAAAGTCGTCCAATAATGCAACTTCTTTGCTTACAATTTCTTCTGACACACTATCCAAGTTATTTAATTTAGAATCAATTATGGTCTCAGACAAGGGTAGAATTGAGCCCGACAGAAGCTTTAAATCGGGAATGTCAGATAAAGGTTTTTGCATTAAAGAAATATTGTTCAGACTCATAGTACTAAAATCATTCAAGCATAACTCGTTCACCAACGGTAAGTCTTCCCAATTAGTCGGAACGTCCAATATATCAGGATCATCAGAACAGTCCTCAATATATCTCGGTCTAAAAGGATCCAGCTCGAGTCCGAACAGATCATCTCCTAAGTCACTACTAAGTAAACTCTCATCATCAGGTAAATTGCCGGCCGACTCAGGTGTAATCTCAGCAGGAGTAACCGTAGGCTCCAAAATGTCGTCGAGGGGGAGTAGGGATGATTCCTCAATGGTGGAATCCTCATCCAGGTCACTAGGGTAACCAATATCCTCATCGTCACTATAATCGTTAGGGACAGCAGCCTCATCCTCAGTGACGGGCACCATCCTAAGTCTTTCCTTTGACTCATCGGAGGATTCAATAACTGGAGCAGGCAACTCACGGGGAGAGTCAAAAGGTTCTATGGGTATAATCATGGGATGACACGCAATAGAACCAAGATCAGATACGCCACTAGACTCAAAGGTAATAATCTTCTGACGTGAGTGAACCTTTATCCTGGGAGGTCGGCGCTTCTCAATCTCCAAAGTCGTACTAAAGGTGAGGTCTAGGTCGGTGTGACAATAATGTAGTAAGCCGTACTCACTCACAGGCTCGGTGTTGGTAGTACGGAGATAGGCGGGATCAAATTGATCTGAAAGGAGGCTACGCATCGCCTGCCAATTATGTTGATAACCACCAACACGACGCTCTTCGTTCAGCCAAAATAACTGGGCCTGACCTATTAACCGTTCTCGGGCAAAGTGAATCTTTTGGGGGTCATCCCATCCATAACACTTAAAATGAAGTTCTATACCCTTAAGCCAATCCCTAAAAATTTTAGGACACCCTAAACCGTCATAAGTAGGACAAGTGTGGCATTGCTTATGGGGAAACTTAGTCATGGCTTTATCATACCAAAAGTCCAACCGGGAAACGTGAACGTCATAGGCCATAATTTTGGATTTTTTTTGAAATTGGAAATTTGAATTTTGAATTTTAAACTTTGAAATTTGAAATTAGAAATTTGAAATTTTGAAATTTGAAATTTGAAATTTAAATTTTGAAGTTTGAAATTTGAAATTTAAAATTTTGAAATTTGAAATTTGAAATTTAAATTTTGAATTTTAAAATTTGAAATTTGAAATTTAAATTTTAAATGTTGAATTTGAAATTTGAAATTTGAAATTTGAAATTTTGAAATTTGAAATTTGAAATTTGAAATTTAAATTTTGAATTTTGAAATTTGAATTTTGAAATTTTTAAATTTGAAAATTTGAAATTCGAAATTTAAATTTTGAATGTTGAAATTTGAAATTTTGAAATTTTGAAATTTTGAAATTTGAAATTTGAAATTTAAAATTTAAATTTTGAATTTTGAAATTTGAAATTTGAATTTTGAAATTTTGAAATTTGAAATGTGAAATTTAAATTTTGAATTTTGAATTTTGAAATTTGAAATTTGAAATTTTGAAATTTGAAGTTTGAAATTCGAAATTTGAAATCTGAAATTTGAAATTTAAAATTTGAAATTTATTTGTTTTAATTTGAAGAGGGGGAGGAGTGCCAATTAGGAAATTGACGTGAACCTCGCTCTGATACCAAATTGAAGCAGGCTACGTCTCCTAACGAGCCGCAACGGACAAAGACACCGAATTGTTCTCACTCGTTTCAATTCTACACTCGCACAATTTAAACGCAGCGCACCCGATTCACAATAATATCAATCTATTGCTAACGCACGGGTTCGCTACACTTTTATAGATCAAATAGAGACGATGAATCAATATTCTCTCAAGCAAAATGGATCGACCCGATCTGTTCGAGCGTGTGTTGTACCAAAAGAGATCCACCAAAAGTAAACGATTCGGAAATGATAGATCTCTCCCAACAAAAAGAAAACGAGGTCCGTCAATCCTTACGAACTTAAAATAGATCAAAGAAGATAACAATATCGTTCGGATCAAAACCACGATGAATTCAAAAGTTCAGAAGCAATGCCAAAGAAAACCACCACAAGATCTATCTAAGAGGGAATCACACAAGAGTAGTAATTTTCGTTACCCCAATCGGAATAGATGATTTCGATGAAAAATGGTTCGCTCTTCCACGGCTCCGCCGGAGTCACGCCGAACGGAGAGAAACTCGTCCACCTTCCTTGCTTCACGTCGGAGAAGGTTCGTCGTCGCCGAAGTTGTTGTCCTTGGCCGAAATCACCCAAGGAGGGGGAAAGGATGTTGGCCGAATTCTTCAAGGAGAGGAGTTTTTTGATTTGTTACTCGTAGTGGAGAGGAGAAAGGATTTTGTGGAGAACACGAGAGGAGGGAGGAGAGGGGAAGAAGATGAGGCCGGCGGCCAAGAGAGGAGGAGAAACAAGGAGGGGCCAAGATTTGCCTTAGAGGGAAAGAGGAAAGAGGGGGAAAATTCAAAACTTGAATTCTAGATTTTTTCTTTTCATTCTTCTCTTAAATCCTTCATAAACATGGCCTTTTATAACTTACACCACTCAATCTCCTCCATTCAAATAAAATAAACACATGATGGTTATATGCACTCATCATAAACATGATATAACAAATACAATTGCTAAATGTATGAAATAAAAACTCTCAAATTAAAACAATGCAACAAGAAAATTAATAAATATAATATAATACTATAATTATTAGATTATTGTCGCGACGATGGCGTTTTAGCGGCGATGACGTTGTAGCGAAATTATTGTCGCGACGATGGCGTTGTAGCAGCGATGGTGTTGTAGCAAAATAATTGTCACGGTGATGGCGTTGTAGCGGCGATGGCGTGCATCAAAATTATTATTGCGGCATCGTCCATCCGAGTCTTCAAACATACGGTTGCGGCGACGATCAACATAATGCATGGACCCGGCGTCGCCATGGAGCTCGCCAAAGAACTCGTCAGCACCATCTGCAACGACATCATGAACAAATGGCGGTACATCATCACCACAAATCAAACGGTCACGATCATCACGAGCAAATGGTGGGACAACGTCGCCATCAGAAGAAAGATAACAGTATGTAGTTGCGCATAGACTACCGTGAGCTGAATAAGCTAACTGTCAAGAATACAATCATGCAGATAGATAACTTATTCGACCAACTAGTAGGGTTGGTGGTGTACTCCAAGTTAGACCTGAGGTCAGGGTATTAACAGTTGTGTATCAAGGAAGAGGATATAGCCAAGATAGTGTTTGGTACGAAGTATGACCACTTTAAGTTCTTGATGATGTCATTTGGTTTAACAAACTCACCATCAGTATTCATGGACTTGATGAACCGAGTATTTCAACAGTCCTTGGATTCCTTCGTGGTGTTGTTCATCGATTATATTCTTGTATACTCGAAGTTAGAAGAGGAGCATGATAAACACTTGAGGATGATTTTGAAGATTTTGAGGGAGAACTAGCTCTACGCTAAGTTCTCAAAGTGCGAGTTTTAGTTATAGAGGGTGGCATTCTTGGGCCATGTGATTAATGGAGAAGGGGTGGCAGTGGATCCGACGAAGGTTGAAGCCATTATAGATTGTCCTATTCTGAGAACTGTGGTGGAGGTCAGGAGTTTCCTTGGACTAGATGGTTACTAGAAGTGGTTCGTTGAGAACTTTTTGCTAGTGGCATTTTCCCTCACCTCACTTACTCGCAAGGACCAGAAGTTTGTGTGGACGCAGGAGTGTGACAGTCCATTTGAAACCCTGAAGGTGTAACATCCCCCAAACAGCCAGAGCCCCAGAGTGATATTGTCATGACTAAGTCATGACAAAATCCAGGGAGCTTAGAAACCCTTGTAGACCTGGGCAAAAAGGTGATAAAGCACAATGGTCTGCAAATAATAAACTTTAAATACCCAACTTAAGGATTGATTTTAGGGCTCCAACTCGACTCCTTAACCCCACCCCAACACCCCTAGGGCATCAAGGAGTCCAGAGTGACACCTAATACCCATTGGGGTCAACCAAAGAGGTCAAGTTTACCAAAGTCAACCTTAAGCCATAATTAGGTCAAAATGGTCAATTCTTCACCTATTAACCAAATTGACCACCACAACATGGAATTGACCCCATTTTTAGGTTAAAGGCATCATAAGAGACCACGGGGACCAAAACGCTCCATCAGGGGGACTCCAATTTGGCCAATTGACCAAAATACCCACTTAGGTCAAAAGGGGCAATCCATCACTAACTACCTCAATCGACCACCATAACTTGAAACTGACCCCACCCCTAGTGACATAATTTCATAAGGAACCCAATTGCACAAAAAGTCCCATCATGGGGTCACCCATTTGGTCAATTTGCCCAAAAGTCCAATTTGCCCTAATTAGGTCAAATCACTTAAATTGACCAAACCAAGCCCAACCCACTCGGGCTAGCCTCAATTTAGGTTGGCTCATCAGTCCAAGGGAGCTGAAATTAGCATTTTTGTCACCCAATTTCGTGTAGGGTGACTAGGAGAGAGAGAGCTCAATTTTCCCCAAAAATGGAGGAGAGAGAAAGTGAGAAAGAGGGCCATTCATGGTGGGGAAGGTGAATCACCCCTCCATTCTTCACCAATTAACTAGCATTCATTTCCCCTATCAGTTTTGATGAGTTTCCAAAAGAATTGGGGTCAAGGGAGGTGAATTTCAAGGGGATTTCACTAAGGCCGAAAATCACCATTAATGGTGATAATGACAATTCATGCCTTGACCCCTCCTCTCCCCAATTCTTTCTTTAAACTTATTTAGGGAGTGGAGAGGAATAAAACCCCCCTCTTTCCAGATGATTTCGAGCCCTCTGTGCAAGGATCACCATGGCACCGAAACCTTTAAGGATGAGCAATGGCTGCCGGCGAATGGAGCAAGGAAACGCTCGAAATAAGGTTTGATCCTCTTCCACTCTCCTAGTGTTAGATCTAGATTAGTTTAGGTATAGAAATCGGGCTCAATTGAGCCTGATTGGGAGCTTGTATTTTCGGATTTTTCATTGAAAATGGTGCTGTGAGTTCACCGGAAACCGCCGCCTCCGGCGGTATGGTCGCCGCCAAACGCTAGCCAGCACCTCAACAGAGATGGTGGTGATGGTGGACGGCCAGGGAGGTGGTCCGGGTGGCTGAAAAGTGGAATGAAATAGGCTCCAGGTCGGGCCAATCTCGGCCCTTGGCTGGAGGTTGAGGATGAGCAGATGCCATCCATTTTGATCAAGGTATTTTAAATGATATTAGTGTATTTGATTTTCTAGAGATTATTAGCACTAGATGGTTTTAAATATTAAAAATACTTAGGTTCTCCTGCAGGACATATGATTAACATAAAAGTTGTAGCTCTAGTCTCTAGTTTATTTTAAAATTTGTTTCAATGCATTTAGAGCCCTGGTGAGACCGCAACACTCTTTTTGGTGGAGTCTATCCATAGGGCTGACCAGAGAAAAAATTGGATGCCCACTCCAAACCATTCCTCCAAAAGACTTGAAATTTGGGGTGTGGGCTACTCTTATCTAAATCTAGGACCTATCCAAAAATCAGAATTTTTGGAGAACAATTTTCTATAGTTTTTAGAAAAATTTAATAATCCATGAATAACTTAATTAGGTTTCCTAAACATCTCAAAACTCCCCCATATTTTGGTGGGTGGTCTTAGAGGGCATGCTAAAGATCTGGTAATAATTTCACCTCATTTGGAGATGTTTTGGTTAGGTATTGATCCAACGCTAGGTATACCCTTATAGGGTTATTTAGGTCAAGTGCTATTTCTGATGTTTGGTTGGTCAAATCAGCTCAACAGAGGCTGATATTTTGGTCACTGATTTTATATGGCATGTAACACCCTTCAATGAGATTTGGGGTGATTTGGGCTAGGGTAGCCATAGAACCCAAGGGTAGGCCCTTTTTTGGAGATTTTTAGGGTTTGAAGGTCATGGGGTCAAATGACCTTGGAATGACTTGGGACTTGGTGGAAGGGATCATAGGGTGACTATGGTCATCTGGTTGAAGATTTATTGAATTTGGAACCCTTTAACCCCCCTCAAATCCCTACCCTAGTTTAGGGCACAAAGCCCAATATTTGGGTTTAGGCAATCAAAACACCTCACAATAACTTGAAACTTGGGCAGGGTATTTCTATGATAAAAAGAGCCCTAAAATAATTTTGGTGGAATTGTTGGACTAATAAAATCAGTACTTCCTTTATAATCCTAGCTGTGTCCTTAAGTTTAATTTTCTTGTTATGATATTTCTGTCCACTGAAAAGTAGTGAAATTTTGTATTTTTATGTTTTACATCATGTTAGTCCCCTCCGTATTTTTATTGAAATTTTTAGATATTTATTTTAAGTACTTGTTTTATAATTTATGAATTGTGGATTTTTGATCAAAAATAGATGTGGAGCCCAATATTGCTATGGAAAATTGTAAAACTTGGTCAGTGAGTGTTATATGGCAATGTGTAGGCTTTGGAATTTTCTCATAATTTTTAGGTGACTAGAAACAGTACTTGCTTCACAAAGTTATAAATTCGGGAGTTTACTTTTAATCAGATTCAGAGCCCCTCATGTATTGGGAAAATTATAAAACTTGGTTAGGGTTAGTTTTAGATCGTTATCTATCTCTTGGAATTTGTTATAATTATTAGATGAATGTTTACAGTACTTGCTTCAATAACCAATGGTTATGGAATTATTGAATTAAAATTAAATTAAGGGTTACTATTCACTGAAAAAATTGGGAGAGTACCTATAGGGTGTTTTTAGGCCATGATGGTCTTACTGAATTTTTATCATAATTTTTAGAACAATATTGCTAGCCTTCTCTTCTTAAAATGGTATTATCGACTTTATGTTCTAAATTGTGGATTTGGGGCCTAAACAATTCTGAAAATTCGTAGACCTTGGATTTGTTGTAGAAATGTTACCTAGTATTATCATAATTTTGTGGTGGTATTTTACTCATTTAAAAGTGCATTTCATGTTCAAAGTAGGGAATCCGAAGTCTTATGGTATTTAGAATGAATGCCCAATTAATAAGAAAGATTATGAAACTCTGGAGTTAGTCTAAATAGGTTATGGTAGACTCCCAGTAATTGTTTTGGTTTTGTTGGATGAGTAAATGGAGTACCCCTTAGTGGGAGCATCTTGTAACTTAGCACGGTCTGCATATAGTACATAGAATTAAAATAGGCTAGCTCGGAGAACTTGAACACACTTAGGGGAGCCACACTGAAATAAAAGAGAGGATTGGTCAAGGGTAGGAATCAATAATATTAAGTGCCTTGCGAAAGGGAACTTTGGGCATAATCTCATCATAGTTCCTTGTGCCTTCGAGAGCCCTTCATGGGGAATACCTTGGGCAGTCCTGGGCTAACGTAAACTTTAGGGATAATATGGACAAGAGTAACCTCAATAATACCTCCACCTTGCACTCACACTTGTACACATGGTGAGACAAATTGGTAATGAATGTATTGTATAGACACATGGTCGATGGGCTTACTGGTAGAGTTAAAGGGACTTGGAACTGTTTTGGTAGTCCGGGGAGCTGTATGCTCGAGGGCTAGTTTTTAGACTTGATGGTTTGGTGAGCTGGGGGCTCGGAGATTTAGGTAAGGTATAATATACAACTTGCATGTGCATAATAGTGGTGGGTCCTCGGTATTGGACAAACGATCACACCGTCATCGGTATGTTGACTCGGGGAGACTAGATGGTTTGCTAGGAAGAGTACGAAAACTTACGAGATGGGCTAGGCTGGTTAGTGTGATTACCAGTCTAGGAGAGGAGAGGCCCAACCCACTGTCTCTGTTGGCCACGACGAGAGGCTCCTGAGAGTTTAGCTAACTCTAAACTGGGGAACTAAAGGTCTGTGCGCATAGAGTCGTGTGTGTGTGTTGCACTTGCATGTTCATACCCTAAAATACTTGCATGTCATAGCATAGTCATTGCATTTAACCTCTGACACCTAACATATAAATTTGTATGTGACAGTTTATACGATAGGCCCTGTAGAATGACCCCCTTGGTCTGCAGGGGTAATCCCTATAAATCAATGGTTACTGAATTACTATTTGTACAATTCTTACTTTCAGTTCTTCATGCTTACCTTACTACTCTACATTACCATTTATTGATTAACTCCTGCTGCACTTTTAATGTTATAACACTCCTGTTAGGATAGTTGTCATCTGCTTGATTACCCTTGTTATTGGTCCTCCTTTTCACTTCCTTCCGCCCGGTACCTAGGAGCCACAGGTAGAGGGGTGGGGGATTGTTGGCTGAGTCTAGTTTGACTGACGGTCGTTTGACCACCACATTTTAGGCTCTCCAGATGGGAGACAGGGAGCAACCGCAGGATACCCAGCACCAGCAGAGTACGGCGCAGATGGAGACAGGCCAGTGTAGTTCGGGTGGACAAGCATCAAGATCCGTGAGTGGAGCTGAGTATTAGTAGTTTTACTTTTATGAGTGGCTTGTAGTGAGGTATTTATGTGCCGGGCATAAGTCTGTATATCATGGTGTGGACTCTTTATTTGTCATGTGATTTCCTCTTTCTATGTTGTGGACTTGATTGTTTTAGCTTTTCCAATCATTAAACATTCTCTCTTGTTTATCGAAAAGGCCGGCAGAATCGGTATCTTGTAGTGGCGGCTTCACGAGTGTTGGGGCCACAGCAAAACGGCGGTTCTGGGTATAAGATCTCGGTGGTTGTTGCAAAAAAGGGGGTCTAACAGAAGGCAAGATTGTTGTCGGCAACAATCCTAAGTCTTCCTAAGGGGACTAAAGGATTTCAGATTTTTAGCGACGCGTCGGGTTGCAGTTTGGATTGCATGCTAGTACAACATGAGAACGTGATAGCTTTTGGTTAGAGGGAGTTGAAACCCCATCAAAGGAATTAACCTACCTATGATTTGGGGTTGGAGGCGGTGATGAGTCCACTTTATATACCTATTTTCGGACTCATCTGGGCTAGTTTTCACGCGTTTGCACTTCACTTTTAGTTCTTTATCGTTCCTATTTCTTCTGATCGTTATTTCCATAGGAAGTGCACATTTATGCCTGTGGTTGTGTATTTTGTTGTTTTTATAGTTTGTACTCCCTTTTGTGATTGTCTGGAATGTCTGCACAGATTAGTGGTTGGTTTTTCCTTTCGGTACAGGGGTTGTGTGCGTGTTCCGGGATGATTGTGAAACAGGAATACTGCGCACGATCATGGGATCTAATGCGCACGACCACCGGTCGTGCGCCCCTGATCGTGCGCACTACTCTACATTTTCCAGAATCAGCCTGGGGTAAGCGCACGACCACTGGATATACTGCGCACGACCACCGGTCATGCGCCACTGATCGTGTGCATTGATTCCTCTTTTCTGGAGTCCTGTCTGGGTAATCGCACGATCATTGGACTTAGTGCGCACGACCACTGGTCGTGCGCCACTAGTCATGCGCATTATCCCAGTTCTTCTTCCTGTTATTCCATGCCAGTGCGCACGAGCACAGGATATAGTACGCACGACCACTGGTCGTGCGCCTGTGATCGTGCGCATTGTTCATTTCTGCTTTTGTATATATAGTGCAGGTCTCGTCCTAATCCGGAGATCTGGAGATCACCCATTTCCTCCGCCGTTTTCATCTCTGAGGAGGGATTCCACCGTCCTCCTTCATCTTCCACCCTAGGGAGGTGCTCCGGGCAAGCTTTCACCGCCAAATCCGAGCCAGAGCTTCCTCTCGGCCTTCTCCTTCATCCATGAGCTTCAAGTAGGGTTTGACTCCATAGCCATCCAGCAAAGGAAAGCTAGCAAACTTCGTCCGCTATCGTGAGACGAAGAAGACGGGCCATTGGAAGGTGGTGACAGCCCTTCTCTATCCCGGATGCAGTTGAGGACCGAGCTTGGATGCGGAATGACAACCCGACGATTCCAAACGTGAATCCTCAGCAAGACTTCGGATTCGGTCGATCTCTTGACTTGTTCTTGCTTCCTTGTTGAATATTGGTGTTTAACTTTATTTATATTGATGAAGTATACTTAGTTTGTAAATGTTGTGTACAATTATGTCTTTGTGATTTTATGTTTTCGTTATATTTACTTGAGTTGCGCCATATTCCATCCACCATCCATCCACCCTTGCCGCACTAGCAACTGCTGGTGGCGTGCGTAGCGAAGAGGTGCTTACGACCCTCATTCCGCCATTCTAACCACCTCATCCGCTAGCCTTCTCGTCCATCCGCCTAGTGATTCGGTGCATAGCGGCCCGACTAGTCTTCCATCCTGCCTGGCAAAGCATCGCATAGCGGCGTTGCATAGGAGTAGTTGTTAGCTTTTTATTTTTTGTTTCCGCAACATCAAAACCTCCCCTTAGTTAGCTCCGACCTGAGGACTTCAATCTCAAGTCCTCCTCGAAATTAACTCCACCTTACTGTGTTCCTTGTGAGATCGATACTTGGGAAAAACCTCATTTTATATTACTTGTGCGACCGGTTCACTGCCGTGATCTTTAAGCATCAGGCGGTAATCTTCATGTTGAAGTCGTTGCGACAATATGTTTATGGTGCAAAGGTGGAGATCTTCATGGATCACAAGAGCCTGAAGTATCTCATGGATTAGAAGGATTTAAATATATGGCAGCGTAGGTGGGTCAGTTCCTTGGGGACTATGGTGTGGTGATTTAGTATATGCCCGACAAGGCGAATTTGGTGGCTGACTGTAAGACCCCTCCCCTTACCAGGGAGTAACCCGTGTCTCATGCCCAGAACCGCCTCCTTACAGTAATACCAACTCACGGGTTTGTTACGACCACATAACGCTAATCCTACCGGCTAGTACAATTATTTAAAACTTTTAAGGCCAATGTGAGAGAAGAAGTAGAAGTATAACAGGCAAATCCACAAAATTATAGCCATCATCATAATATAAAATAACAGTACACAATGAGTACAAGAAAAGAGAGTAAGGGATTATGCCCGAAACATGCCAAATGAAAATAAAAACTCTCCCTCACACCTCTCTAAGCGAAAGCTGAAACTAAACACTCATCGTCACCTGTCACTAAGTAGTAGTGGTAGTAATGCACGGTATCTGCTCCTCAAGTCCTGCCACCTTATCCTGCTAGTTGTGATGGCACTCCAACTCTCGAGTTCCTACGGTCACAACAGACTGTTAGTCATAAAGACTAAGCCATTTTGTCCCCGCCTCGCCCCCATGACTCTTAGGCAACATGCAGGAGGATGAAAGCGGAGGACAATAAGGGCAGTATCAACAAATAAGTAGGTGATATGGGAACTATACTAGTATGAGTAAAATCTAACATTGTTCATAAATTTTATGTTAGCAATTAAGTAAGTTAACAAGTGGTAATGAGCAGTAAAATGGTAGAAGCAGTATACAATAGAAGTAGTAAAGTAAATAAGGGCGGCACAGGTAAAGTAAACAACAACTACTATACTACCATCACAGGAGTACCTAAACTTATATGAATACCCATACAAACTTATAAGTTAAGATTTCCAGAATTGTCTTATCATATAAAAGAGCTTATACTAATTTCTATGATAAGGATCTGCATTATGAATAACCTATATATGTATGTTATGATATGTTATGTTTGTTATAATTCGTACAACTACAACTCACTCACATGACTATATGAACACAGACATTTAGTTTCCCATTTTTGGAGTTAGCTGAACTCTCTAGTACCACCATTTTGGCTACGGTAGCAGTGGAGCAGGCACCTCCAATTCCTAGGCGGGTCCACCGCCAAGTATAAACCCTTCGTATGCCTTTATACACATCTTAGGTGCACTCTAGAGTCTCTGCATACTAATTGCTGGACATCACACTAGTCTTAATGTTCGAGTATGTGTTTTCGAGGATAGTTCTCCAGACCGCAGTATAAACAACCTACTAGCCCCTCAAACCCTCACACCTCGCCAGAGTCAACGTACTATCATCGGTGTGCTAACTGGACCAGTATTGAAGACCCACAATTAATTTGTTTCTATGCACATCCAAGTTGTCTCAAACAGAGCCTCCAGCTCGTAGGACCAACCCGTCCCGATATAAAACTTCTTGAGCCTCCAACTCGTAGGACTAACCCGTCCTGATATACTATCTCCCGAGCCTTCAGCTCGCAGGACAAACCCGTCATGTACCATTACATCCCATAACCCTGGATGAGGTTTACCGTATCTTTTGTTCTCCTAATTAGGCAACTCTTATCTCAATATAATTGTATTTAGAGGTTTAAGGTGAATCCTGGACTTTCCGAGGTCTACCCGGTGAATGGTTCGCAGCGGTGCTAGGGAATATGATAGGCTGAAGCCCAAATCCCACTTTCCAGGACAATTACTTTTATTAGTGGCTACCTATTACTATCAACCCACTCTCATTGTTACTCTTAGGCAATCCTCATGTCTTATGGTACTTGTATGGGAGTGACGCTCTTTTGTCGGACTCCATATCTAACACTTGCTCTTGGTATCCATGTTCACTAACACACGTCACCCCTTGGTGATTTGACTTGAAACCTCAACCGGAACTCTATGGTAGTTCATTTAATACTAACTTAATTAAGATGAACCTCTATAATCACATTCCATGATTTACCCTTATATAATACATTCTCTTAAACGGTGTTCGCCCTTAAGACCTTTGATATATTGTGTGTGGAGCAATCTCATATATTAAATTATATGTCTCTAACTTACACTACTAATGCAGCACGGTTATGATATTCTCTTGAATAGTTTTCATAATTTTAAAGAGATTTTAATGATATACTAAATTATATGCCTCTAAATTATATGCAGACCATGATCAAGTTGAATTAGTTATATCCTCTAAAATGCAAACTTCACTATATCATTCCCAATTGAGCTAAAATTCATATCAGGGGTGATTCATTACTAAAATAGGAAACTATCAGAATTTTATGAATTTACATATTAAATTGACCATCAATAAAATTAATTAAGTTCTTGAATTGCATTAATTATCAAAGGAAGCATCACATATAGAACTCCAAATGCTCTAATAAATTTATCAATGATAATAAATGATACAATAACATGATTTACTGAATTGCACAATTTTCCAAAATATTTATACCCCTAATTTGCATTTGTGATAAAAATGGTAAATATGTAACATTGCACAGTAAGTACCAAAATAGCTCATCCAAAAATTCTGATAAAATTACTATAGGTTTGAAAGGACCTAAAAATAGCCTAGTCCAATTTTCATAATTTTCCAGATAATTTTAACCATATATATTTCCTTAATACAAAAGTATGACAAATTAAATTCTTGGGAAATTCTCATATACCAAAAATTCTACCAAAATTCTCTTGTGTTTTATTTTACACTTGTGTTAGTAAAATATATATGGTTAAGATTACACTTTTATTCTACCAAAATTCTCATGTTGTAAAATATCAATTTTAACCATATATATTTTACTAATACATTTTTATTACAAAAAGAACTATAATTAATTTCCTAGGACTTTTGACACCAAAAATTCTAATATTTCTAAGGATGTTTCCTTTCCTTTTGTTAGGTGTATGACCACAATTTCATCAATATGCACCATGTCCTTGGTACAAAATTTCACAAAGACTCCTTTTTGGATTAAGGCACTCTTAATTACATACATGCCCTAAGTTATGCACGTAGAATAGACCCACATTAAGATTCCCAAATGGGCTTAAAAGTTTACCAGGGTTCTAAAATGACCTAATAGACATGCCACCCAAATTTGGGGTCATTTTGAGTTGTAAAACTCCAGAAATAACAATATTTTGATAAATCAAATAATGAGTATAACTATAGTAATATTTTCTGATAAAAATCTGATTTTTGGACACAAGCTAGGTCTAATGCACATACATGCATGGTCCAAATTTCATCTCATTTGAAATTTCCATCTAAAATATATATCCATTCTAATTTCTGCCCTATACAAATAGCAGTCCTAGGAAAAATGACCTATACGGAGCTATATTGCTTCAAATGGGTTGATTCAAGCCCCAAATTAATATTAAGACAGAAGGTTACAATTTTCATGCTTTGAACATTTCATGAATCTGCCCCTAAATGGCCTAATTTTAGCATGCAAGTTACTTTCATAGTAAGTCACTGATTTAAATAAAAATCAAAACATTATATTGTCTGCATATAGCTGATAATCACGATCTTGATGCAGAATAGATGGAATATGGTCTTCTCCTATCTCCAGCCAAGGGTTTGGATGAGTCCGACCTGGGCCATCTTCAAACCATATTTCTCGGCCACCTACTCCACTTCCCGGCCAGCCAGCCACCACCACCTCCTCAGTTGAGGTGGTGGTCGTCGATTGGCGGCAACGTGGCAGTTGGACGGGCCCTTTTCTGGTGATCCCACAAGGTTAAAATCTCGGATTATTTCATGGAATTTGTTCACTCAATCGGGCTAAGTTGAGCCTGATACTTCTCCTATTCGATCTAGAGCACTAGCACAAGGGGAGAGGAGGAGAAACGGACCTACAAGCAGGCTTGGCGGCGGGTTTGGTGGTGGTGCGCCATTAAAGGGGGTTCAGCCTCAAGCATTGGATGCTCCTCCTGAGATCCAAGTGGCACCCCTTGCAGGAATTTGCTGGGAATACTTAACTGAGCTCAGAACTGAGCTTGGGAAGGGAGGAGGAGGGCCACATGGCAAGCTCTCGTAAATTTCCTCTTTCTCCCCAATTTGGGGAAATTCCCATCCTAGACTCCATGCATGTCCCTCCCCCATTAAAATTTCATAGGGGCATTTGATGTAATTATCCTAATGGGCTGCAGGTGGGCTTGGATTGAGGCCTTAGCCCATTGGGTTTGGGTTTAATTCCGTAATTCGTCCATTTAGCCTCTATGTTGACCAAGGTTGACTTGGGGGTTTGACTTGGTCAACTGAGGTGTAGTATGGTCCCATGTGTTGGTCTTGGGTCTAGTGACACCACCCAATGTGGGTTAGGCCATGGTGATGCCCCAGTTGGGCTAATTGAACTCATATATGTCATTTTTGACCAAATTAGGGTTAAAGATGACATTGGTCAATTGGGCTAATTTGATGATCATGTGATGGGGTTTTATGGTCCAATGCACTCCTAATAGGGTTTGGAATCTAGTGGTGGAGTTTGACCATGTGGTGCTTAATTGAGTCAATTAGGGTTGAGTTGACCTATGTTGACCTAAAGAACACTTTGGTCAATTTGGCCAATTTGTTGACACTATGATAGGGCTTTTGGGTTTCTTGGGTCTTTTTTAGGAATAGGGACGCAGTGGTGAGGTCAATTTGCACTTGTGAGTTCAGTTTGGGCTAGTTTGACCTACGTTGACTTATAGATTATAGTGGGCCCCATGTGACTTCATTCTAACTCATTAGGTCATAAGGTCACTACCTATCCTAACCCATAACACTCACCACATGTCCTACCCTAATTTGTGTTAAGGGGGTCTAGAAGGAAATGAAATGTTACACTAACGCCTTGAGTAGGAAGTATTCTAGGCAAGGGAACTAGATTGAGGCACATGACACGCTGTTGATGCGAGACTTTGAGTCTCTTGGCATTGTATGTTTGGCTAGAGGTGAGTCCAGTTCAACTCAGTTAAATTGGATAGAGATGCAATGTGATTTAGCTGATCGAATTCAGGAGGCCACCAATGAGTATGAAGAGTTCCAACGGTTGGTGTTAGAGTCTCAATAGATCAAAGGTGGTGCTTTGGAGATGGTCGGTGGACTCTTAAAAGTTATGGGAGGGTGTGTGTTCCGTGCTTTGGCAGGCTCCATGAGGAGGTGATGTTTGAGGCTCACTTTATAAAGTACTCCCTTCATCCTTGAAGTACAAAGATGTACTTGGTTTTGAAGAAATCCTTTTGGTGGCCTGGGATGAAGCGAGATGTAGCCTTGTATGTGAGTCGGTGTCAGAATTTTACCTTAGTGAAAGTTGTGTGCCAAAAGCCGGGCGGGTTCTTGAAACCTCTTCCAATACCCGAATTGAAATTTGACAGCATCTCAATGGACTTTTTGCATGGTTTGCCTCGGTACCATTAGGGTAACGATGCAATTTATGTGGTTGTGGATCGCCTGACCAAGGTGGCTCACTTCATTACGAATCGAAAGGAGGACAACAAGTAGAAGCTTGTGGAATTTTATGTTCGTAACGTTATACGGTTGCACGGTATTACAAAGAGCATTGTTAGTGATCACGATGGACAGTTTACGTCTATGGACTGGAGTCTAGTGTAGAAAAGTCTGGGCATAATACTCAAGATTAGTACGATGGTCCATCAACAAACTGATGGTTAAATAGAGAGGACGAATCATACTTCAGAGGATATGCTAAGAATGTGTACCCTTGATTTTGGGAATATGTGGTAAGACCACATTTTATGGTTGAATATGCTTATAACAATAGTTTCCAAGCAAGTATCAAGATGGAACCATACAAAGCTTTGTATGGAAGATAGTGTCGAATTCCAATATCTTGCATAGAGGCGGGAGACAACAAACTTTTTGGAAAAGAAGTGGTGTATATGCTTGTGAGTAGGTGCAGATAGTTCATGAGTGCATGAAAGTTGCTTAGGATCGGGAAGCGAAGTATTTCAATGCACGCCATAGAAATGTGGATTTCGACGTAGGGGACTTGGTCCATTTAAAGATTAACCAATTCCAAGACATTTCAAGGATTCGGCGATGCAAGAAGTTGAGTCTAAGGTATTTGGGATTATTTGAAGTTACAGAGCGCATCAGAGAAGCAACCTATAAGTTGGCATTATCCACGTAGCTGAATGGATTACTCAATGTTCTTTACGTCTCAGTGTTGAGGAAAACTTTGGTGGAGGCTGAAAGTGCAAGTTAGATCTGATATACTCTAGAGGGGGGGGGGGTGAATAGAGTTTGGTGCTTACTAAAAAAAACTTTTACAACTGTTGTTGCATACCTAAGTGAATAGAGAAGCAAATAACATAAAGTAAACACAACAACTAACTAAACACAGAGCAATCACAGATCACAGCCAGAAAACAAAAGAAAATAAGAAACCAGAAGACACAGGGAGCTATAGTGGTTCCCCAATCAATCTGGGTACATCCACTCTTCTACCACCCTAGGTAGGAATCCACTACAGGATGAGTTGATCAGGTGTCCTGGGCACCAATGGGTTTTGATCAGGTCCTCAAAAACCAAACCTTCAAGTCTTTTGGAAGGAGACTTGCAACCAGAATAATTTTGAAGGGATTTATAACCCTGTACAGGAATAAGAGAGAGAGGGTGATAGTGTCTTCTCTGTCAACAGTCAGAGAGAAGACTTATAGATTGATGTAGCAGCTCTTGCTCCCCCTGAGATCTTGAATTGGTCAGGAATGCTGGAGCACTGCTTCAGGGTGATAGGCCTTCAATGACATAGAATGCCTGGACCAGAACTGCTTCAGGAACTTCTTTGACAGATTGTTTGATTGTTGTCCTTTGAAGTTATCCTGTGAATAGAGAGAAGAAGACTCTTGATTTAATTTAATTGTTCTTCTTTCTTCTTCAAAAGTTCTCTGGTCAAGGCTGATTGCAGTCAAGAACTTTAGATTTGAGAATGTTTTGTTCTTCTGCAATCTTTAGAAAATCTGTCAGATTGTTTTCTGTATTGTAATCCTTGAACTCTTCTTGATTCTTTTCTCTTGCTGTGTCTCTTGTGTCTCTGTGTGTATCTGTAACTGACTGAGGAAATATTGAAACTTTTGAATGTCGAGTAGTAATTACAGTCGGCCTTGGAAAGAATCAGCAATCAATGACTTTCCTAACTGTCCCCTGGAAAAACGGCATGTAATTGTCCATAGTCAATGTACGTTCTAACGGTAACATTCCGAGAAGATCTGGCATTAAATGTTCAGGAATCAGTGCCAAGAAACGGGACGGGAACCTTGAAGAAAACCTAATCTGGATTCGTCGAACAAAGAACACAATTCGTCGAGCTGAACTTGTGTTCGTCGAGCTGAGCTTGAATTTGTCGAGCTGAGCTTGATAGAGTTCGTCGACCAGACAATCTTCATTCATCTAACAGACATTCTTCATTCGTCGAGCTGAGAAACAAAATCGTCGACCTGAGAAAAGTTCTGGACTTAGACAATATCCTGCATCTGCTGAAATGTTGTGTCGACATAAGCTGGCGTCGACAGATTGATCTTGGTGTCGACACAAATCCTCTTGTGTCGACAGAAGCTGGTGTCGACTTAAATCCTGGTGTCGACACAAGTTAGTGTCGATTGAAATCCTGGTGTAGACACAAGTTAGTGTCGACTGAAATCCTGATGTCGACACAAGTTGACTGGTGTCGACACAAACCCTAAGTGTCGACACAGATTCTCTGTGTCCAGAAATCGTCGAGTAGAGAATAGCATTCGTCGACCGGAGAAGCTGTGAACTTGAGGTCCAAGTTCGTCGAACTCAAAATATAATTCGTCGACCAAAGCATGAAGCTGGACTTAGAAAAATTTGAAGTCCTTCTGACTTTGGCTTGATGCAGAAAGTGAGATTTCGTCGAACAGAGAACACAATTCGTCGAGCTCAGCACTAAGAATTGTCTCACGATCGTCGAGCGCAGAACTCATTTCGTCGAGCTGAGTTCGACGAACGTCGAACTCACTTTACTTAGTCTAGAAAACTTGTGAGTCTGGAGTCTCTGAGGGTCTTGTTGAAAGCTGGTCCGTCTGGAGTTGAGCCTAAGGACTTAACCTAGACTCTAGGACACAAATTGACCCTGGCTATACATGATGGGTCACAACCTAAGTCAGTGAACCTAGCCCAAATCAACTAGGGATCCAACAATCTCCCCCTATTTGGGTGAGGTCACTAA
Source organism: Platanthera guangdongensis (assembly GCA_039583875.1). NCBI lineage: Eukaryota > Viridiplantae > Streptophyta > Magnoliopsida > Asparagales > Orchidaceae > Platanthera > Platanthera guangdongensis. Next base: position 161,899,939 of record CM077158.1, read on the forward strand.
CAGAGACTCAAGACAGAAAAACAAAGCAAGAAAAGAAATATATCTGGCAGAGAATTATAATACATGCAACAGATATATATATACACACAGCTTTGTTTAACAGATAGAACAGTTAAAAAACAAATAGCAGACAGAAATGAATCAACAAGAAAAATTACTTCTTTGGCTTCTTCTGCTGAGGTTTGTCTTCTGCTATCTTTTCTCCTGGCTTCTTGAAAATGATTTCTCTGTTAGGATTTTGAGCTTGAGCCACTGTCATGGTCATATCATCTGCCCTAATTATTTTTAATGATGTTGCTCTGGGGACAACTGCTTCTGGGTGAAGTTTCATATAGTCATCAACATTAAACAATTTGTTACCTTTGTCAAACCTTTTCAGCTCTTCCTTTCTATACTTTGACATAGTTGAAAGACCAGAAATATCTTTTCCTTCTGCTTTAGCTTTATTTATCAAAGAAAGACCAATCAACTCTTTGTACCTAGCCATTTTTGCAGTATTAGCAGTCTCTGGATCTTCAAAAGGAATTGGAGGGGAGTCTGGCTTCTTTGTGCTTTCAGCTTTTTGTACTTTAGAACTTTGTTGCTGCTGCTTATGTTGACTACCTGAGGAGGATGGCCTCTGCTGGCTGCTTCCAGAAGATCTCCCTAACTGTCTCTAATAAGTTTGCATTGGGGCAAATCTCTAGGAGCTAGAGCCACTGGCACCAGCTGCTGGAGGAGGAGGAGGATCCTTCCTGTATCTGTGCACTGGAGGAGGGGAGTATCTCCTGCTTCTCTTTCTATCTTTCTGCTGGTTTTTGGAGAGCCACATCCATGCTGGCATTCCCTTATATGGAGTCACATTATGCATAATATAATAGGGAGTGTCTGCAGTGGGATTTGACTTGGGAGTAGGAGCAGCCTTTCTCTTCTTTGCCAACAATCTCTTTTTCCTACTAGCTACATCCTCATCAGAATCAATATCATCATCATAAGATTCTGAATCCTGAGGGGTATCATACAATGCATCCAAAGCTTTTAAAGCTTTATCAAAAATAACAGCCTTTGCTGGAGGAGGGGCAGAAGGTTCAGGAATAAGAGTTTCAGCAACAGGAGAAGAAATAACTGTACAAGAATCAGAAACAAAAGAGACAGAGCTATCAGCTACTGCCTTATTCTCTTCTTCAATGTCTGCCTGAATAAGCTCATCTAGAGTAGGCATTGGAGAGTCATCCATAATAAAGTCTGGTGCTGCAACTAGCACTAGAGTATCTTCTGGAATGACTTTTGAGCTGGAGGCAGATAGAGCAAAATTGTCACAGGGTTGCTTGGCAACTGCTGGACTAGCTGGAGAGGTATATGGTACCATAGCCAAATAAGGCTTAGATAACTCTGCTGGAGGGAATTGCATATGTACAGTATCAAAACTTCTCCACAAAACTGATAAATTCTCTGTGGGATTTAAATAGAAATCACCAACAGGAGTTATTTGAGCAACTGACTCATCCAAATCAATATCAGTATCAAAGTCTGTCAAAATTGTGGTATCTTCATCTGAATCTGAATCTGCTGGAGAGGGAACTACTGTGACTGATGCTGCTGCTGCTGTATCTGCATCTGCTGCAACTTCATCACAGAGCATCTCCCCCTGCCTGGGTTCAGGAATACCTGGAGCCAGGCCCCTAGATGAAGAGGGGACATCAGAGAGAAGAGAGATCTGGGCAGATAAGGAATTGATGGAGGTCACAAGAGGTGTAATTGCCTCTTGGATCAAAGATTTTATGAGAGGGGTGAGCAAATAAATGAGGGTAGATGGATCAAATGGGGAAGGGGATGGAATGGGAGGAGGAATAACAGATGGAGGGGAGGCATCTTGCATGAATGCATCTGATGGTATATCATAAGATGGGATGGTGGATAAGTGTCGGAGAAGAGGAGACTGAGGAGGTGTAGGAATAGAAATGTGCTGAGGGGAATCTGGAGGAGTGGGTTGATGATCAACTTGCAAGGGGGAAGATAGAGGTGGAGATGGGATGTTTGTCAGGTCAAGTGGTGGAGATGAAGGAGGGGTAGGTACATGAGGAGGCTTCTTTGGAGGAGGAGGTGTTGAAATAGATGGTTGAGATGGATGAACCTCTTCAACAGGGTGGGGAGCGGCCTTTACAGCCTTTGTGCTCTCAGAAGTTTGGAGGGAGGAGGAGGAAGCCTTTGAGGGCTTGGAGATGGTCCTCTCCCACCTGCCAAACAGAGCACAAGTGAAGCTCTTGCTGGCGTTTATGGAGATGGTTGGGGAGACCATACATTCACCAGCCTTCTCTTTGAGGAATATACCGAGTATTCTGCCAAAGCATACTTCCTTCTTGTTGTTCTTCTTTTTGATCAAATCAAAGAACACCTTACTCCAATCAAACTGTCGCTTATTCACTACTGCACACATAATCAGAAATTGGTGACGGGTGATATAGTCATGAGCAGAGTGCTTGGCCATCAGAATCTTTCCCGTAATATCCGCCAGAAATTGATAGGTGGCGGATAATTGCTTTTTCAACAACTTATTAGGGTTGTTCCCAGAGAAACCCATTTGTTTCAGCATATCACTGAATTCCTCAGAATCCATTTCCAGATTGTCTTCTCCGTTCACTAATCCAAATATTTCAGTGAGAACTGCGGGAGAGAGGGAAACATCAGTGTTCCCTATATTGCCGGTCAAAGCATCTTCTTCAGACACTTTAGATGTATATACCCATTCTCGTATTTTCGTTCCATGAAGTTTAATGCGCCTGGTCATGAAATCCTTTAAACTGAGTTCTTCCAGTAGTTCTAAGATGTATAGAAAGATGGGGTCAGAATGTTGAAACGACTCAAATTTCATGTCGAAATCGCTGTCAAACTTCATTGCAACCAAAGCACCTGAGGGAATCGCCATTGATGTCCTGTAAGAAAAACACAGAGAAAAACAGCGATCAAGAGTAAGGGAACTGAAAGCGCGGGACGGAGGTCGAAGAAAAACCTAGATATAGGATTTTCAGAATATGAATCGACAAACTCCGTTCCACGAAAAAGAAAAACTTCTTCGAACTGAGCTCGACGAAATAAATTATAGACAGATAATTCGTCGATCTCATCCTGAAGAATCAAAAACAGTTCGTCGAACTTCGTTCGACGAAATGTCTTCCTGAAGCAAAGTTCGTCGATCTCTGGTCAACGAAAATTGTTCCCTCATACAGAGAATTCGTCGATCTCCGTTCGACGAGAATCTCCCAAACTTTCCCTAATTCGTCGAACTTCGTTCGACGAACTCTGGAAAATTCGTCGAATGCAGACAGAAACTAGGTTAACTCTTCTCCTTCAATCATTCCCAGTTGATTTATAAAGAACAGATGGGTTTTCTCATCCAATGGCTTGGTGAAAATATCTTCTCTCTGTAGATCAATAGGTGTTGATGCACGAAAACACAAGGGGGGTCGAGCACAACCAGCTAACTGTTCGAACACAGGGGGAATAGGGAGACTGCGAGTAGCGATCTACTAAGCGGATGAGAGCTGGAAGAAGAGCAGGGCCGTGAACCACGGCAACAACAGACTTCGCCCGTTGCGGCCTGAATGCCTCTCTTGCGACGGGCTTTCCCTTGATTGAAGAAGGATCTAGTTACAAGTGAAAAGAAAAGACTGAGGGAAACAGAGCAAGGGGGAGTCCGCAAGGCACAGGATTCGAGTCCGCAGCCTGTAACAAGTAGGCTCCTGTGTCCGAGTCAGCGTGCCTTGAGTGCACCACCTCCCTCCTATTTATAGGATAGGGGGCCTGCCCAAACGGGCAGGGATAAAATAACCGGCTGCCCGGGGTACAGGAGAAACCGGGCAGCGGTGACGGGAAGCAAAAAGAAAGAACACGCCAGTCCGCACAGAAGTGGCGGACTGGGCTCGCGAGCTGGAGCTTCCACTACTGCTGGGCGCGCCCGCTGGAGGGCGGCGGCCTGGGCGGACGAGATACTGCGTCCGCCGCTGGAGAACCTGTTACCCAAAGCGCCGGCGGACTGAGCGGACAGGTCCTTGCGTCCGCTGCTGGAGTATCACCCTTGGAGCCAGACTGGTGACAGTGCCGGACTGGGCGGACGGACAAATACTGTCCGCGCCTGCTGAATGGGGGGCTTTGGAATCTTGTAGTATGTTGCGGACTGAGGGGTTAACATAATCCCCGCACATTTTTAAGTTTCCAGAAAACTTCGAAAATGTTCTCTTAACCGCCGAGTCCGCAAACCTCGAAAACGCCGCCAACGCTATAAATATCGCTGGAGGGTCTGGATCTGCTGAGAATCTCGATCGACACGGGGCGCTATTCACCACTTGCGGTCTCCACCTTCCAGTCTGGCATGGCTAGGCTTGGAGCTTTCTTATCTAGCGTTACTGCAAAAGGCGACCTGGAGCATACAACGCCTATGAAGACCAAAAAGATTGTAAAGAGGTCGACAAGAAAAGATCCTGTCCGCTCCACAGGAGAGAGCTCCCAGAGCCAGAAGCCTGCGGAGGAAGCAGTCCGTCATGTCGATGTGTCTGCTCGCAAGGATGCCGTAGTCGACGCCGAACCATTGAGGAGTGAGAAGATGGCAACCTTGTCGGACTCCGCCCCTTCTCAGAAAACCGCAACCTCGGCGGACACTGCTGGCGAACACATGGAGACTGACATATCTTCCCCCAATGCCTCGGTGCAAATCGTTGACTTGCACGAAGAAGACCGGCGGACTGAGGTAGAGGACGACGCGCCCTCAAAGGCATTGGCTGCTGTGAATCCTGAACCTGTCCGCGCTGACCAGCCCGATTTAGGGGGTCCGCCGCGGATGCTGCTGAGAAGACCGCCAAGAGGAAGAAGAGGAAGAGAGACGGAGCGACCGTCGCCGAGCGGGTTGAGAAGAAGCTTCGCACAATGAAGGAGAAGAACGTCTCTAAGCGGACTGGGGCAGCGGACTTACAATACAGGCCGCGCGAAAAAGAAGTTCCAGACGGCGATCTGGTTACTCCGGAGGCCCAAATCCAGGGAGAGAATTCCCTCTCAACGGTCAGTCTTTCCATGGATGAGATATTTGATTCCATAGACGTCGATCAACTTGACTTAATCCAGGACTCCTTGCTGGTTGTACTGCAGCAGAACGAGGCGGAGACTACTGGAGATAAGGGTGACGAACTCCCTTCCTTGTCCGCTGCAGAGGAAGAGGAGAGGGAGAGGCTGAAGGAGAAGATAGAGGAGCAAAAGAAGCAAATCGTCGCTCATGTTGCTGCGGTTGGGGCGGCCTCGAAGCAGGCCGCGGCGGACAAAGCCGCTGAGGACCTGCGGGTTGTCGCGGAGCTGCTGCGGTCAGGTAAACTTCAACCTGCGCCTAAATATTTTCAGCGCAAGTGGCTTTACAGGTCGCCGCCGCGGAAATCGAAGCCAGTCAAGATTATCACGGAGACGGACGATATTGTAGTGTCGACGAGCTCTGCTGCTGAGAAAAGGGCTAAGGTCCACCGCGAATGGAAAAAGCGGTTAAGCGCCTTTGACCCGGAGCGGGCAAGGCGGCCAATCATCTTCGATAGTCGGAAACTCGCTGCCGCTATATCTAAAAGTGATCTTTTATCCTCTCTTTTAGTCCGCCGCGAACTGCATTTGAATGCGAAGTTGACTTTATTTACTGCAGGTAGAAAGTCGCTGCCGGGCTCCATCGAGAGTGGCGAGATCGTGGTCACACCCAACACTGGTGCCGACGCGGTCTCACACGTGGAGTCCGCGGAAGATGAGCCGCCCAGCCTGAGCACGATAAAAGAGTTAGAGAAGAAATTTGAAGCTGAAATGCAATGTGTCAAAGCAGAGTTAGAGAAAGCGGCGGAGCGCGAGAGGGCGTCCGCGGCGCGCAAGAAAGCCTCCGCGGAACGCGAGAAGGCCCTCAAAGACCAGGTCGCCAGCATCTCGCGGGCGCTGGAGAGGTCTGAAAGGGAAAAGAAGAGGCTCGCGGATGACGTCCGATACTACAGTGGCAAGCACTTGGCGTCGGCTCGTGAAGGAAAGGAGAAGCGGACTGCTGAAGTCGCTGAGCAGAGGCCGCGGGCGTCGGATCGCATTCCTCCTGAGATCGCGGCACCGGCAGGTGGTGTCCCACATGCTGCGGATGAGGAGCCGAGGCCAGCAGCGGAGCCAATGGTGCCTCTCAGCCGGGTAGACCGGGAAGCCGCCCACATGCACCGGACCATCAATGTCATCCACCACCACCTCTGTCGTGTGTATAGTGAAATTCTTCAGATAAGCGATCAGGCGGCTCATCTATGCCGGGATAGGATGGAGAAGCGAACTGAAAACAGGGACTGCTGAGTCCGCGGTGCTTATTTTTTATGTTGAATTTGTATAATTCTGTATAATTGCGCTGCGAAGAATGCTGTGTGACGTGTGTGATTGAACTTTTATTGCGATCTTATGCGGACTCAAATTATAAATCCGCAATTTTATGGTGCTATCCTTGGCTTGATCTGTGGCGGACTGTGCGGACTAGCGCTGTGCCCGCTTCTTGTTAACCTGCAGGTGGGAAAATACGCGACCTGGGCGGATAGGAAACTGCACCGGCCACAACTTGGTTTCTGAATTTCCCTTGGAATGTTAATTTGCCTTTGTATCCGCGTTATTTGTTTGGCTACTTTTTTAATTCTTTGCGGACTGTGCGGATTGAACATGCGACCTGCGCGGACTGGCCAAAAGGCTGTCAGAAACTTTATCTATAAATACTGCCTTCTGCTTTCTCTATGTAGGAAATTGCTGAAGTAAACGGAATCCTACGGCCTGCAACATGGTGTCCGCGCGCACTGATGCTGTAACATCCCATTTCCAACTAGACCCCTAAGAGTGGTTTTGGCCATGACTAGGTCATGACAAAACCCTGGGAAGCCAGAAATGGGCCAAGAGATAGGAGGCCAAGGTAGGGATCACCATGGTCTGCAGGTAGTAGAATTCTGAACAATAGTTTAGGATGACAATGGGGCTTCACCATGACCCCAAGACCCTATCACAACACTCCCAAACATTTTGGGAGACCCATTAGAGCCAAAAGGACCCATTAGGGCCAACCCAAGAGGCCCAGTTGACCAAGGTCAACCCTAGCCCTAAATAGGTCAACCTAGCCCACTTAGGGCCAATAGACCCACTCCTAGTCTAGAGGACCCCACCTATGCCCTCCTAACCCTAAAGTGAGGACAATGGGTCACTAAGGACACATTGGGGTCAGCCCTAGAGGCCAGGTTGACCCAGGTCAACTCAAGCCCTAATCTGGTCAAAGTACCCCTACTAAGGGTATGTGACCTCCAAAGTGCAGGGCAACCCCATATAACCCTACCTAGACCTAAGGGAAGTCAATGGGTCACCAAGGATCCATAGGGGTGGACCCTAATGGTCATGTTGACCCAAGTCAACTCTAGCTCTAAATGGTCAAAGTGACCTTACCAAGGGTCAAGTGACCTTTAAGGTGCCAAGTCAACCCTACCCAGCCCTACATAGACCTTAGGGGAGGCCAATGAACCACCCAGGACCCAATGGGGTCAACCTAGATGGTCAAATTGGCCAAGTCAACCCTCATTGAGGGTCAAGTCAACTTAGCCCAAAAAGGGCTAACCCAAGCTCAAGCCACTTCTCCCTTAGGCTAAGCCCATTCCCATGATCATCATAATCCAGTGGGCTGCCTTTAGCTTGTGGGGTTGACTAGTCAACCAGAGGTGACTAGGAGAGAGAAAAAGCTCCTCTCCATGATAATGGAGGAGAGAGAAATGAGGAAGGAGAAGGGGGAAGTAAGAGGCCGGCCAAGGGAGACTAACAGCCACCCTTTATGGCTGCAATCAACTCCTCTAGGAGAGAGGAGTTGATTCCAGCCGTTTCCCGGCCACCAAGGGGTGGGTTCAGCCCCCCTCCACACAACCCGAGCCACTCCATTAATGGAGATAATGGCCATTGAAGAACCAGCCTCTCCCCTCCCCCAATTGCCTTTAAACACCATCAGGGAGCCGAGGGGATCATTTTGGAGCACTTACCTGGAGGAGACGAGCCCTTCCACCGTGCAGTTGCAGAAGCCGAGCGCCGCCGCCGTCGCCAATGGCATCCCGCCGCTCCTCTCGCATCCAGGCCGCCAGGAAGGTCCTCCTCCTCTCCTTAACTCGCGGGTAGATCCTAGGAATCCTTAGGCTAGAGTTTCGGGCTCAATTGAGCCCGATCGAATCCAGGATTTCTCCTGGTTTCGGCAAGGAAAAGTCTTGCTCAATCCGCCGGAAAACACCTCTCCGGCGGCGGAGCCGCCGCCTGACGACAGCCACCACCTCAACGGAGGTGTTGGTGGCGGTGGCCGGCCGGGGAAGGGGCTGGATCGCCGGCGGCAGAGCTTGGAAATCGCTCCAGGCAGAACCAATCCCAGCCGTTGGCTCAGTGGGGACGATGACCAGATGCCGTCGATCTGCGCCAAGATTCGTGCGGCATCAGATCAGATACTATAGGGTTAAATAAAATTTATTTCATTTTTGTCACACTGGATGTATTTAATGTAATTAATGTTTAAAAATACCTAGGGACCCTGGATGGAAATTTGCCCAACATGAACATTGTAGCTTAGGGTGTCTAGTTTGCAGCAAAAATTGTTGGGACCCTTTGGGTCACTGGTTGGACCAGGGCACCCATTTTGGTGGGACATGTCCTTAGGGCTAGGCAGTCACTAAAATGAGTGCCCACTCTTCACCCCAAGCCCAAATGGGCTGAAATTTTGGCAGAGGGTCTATCCTAGGCATACCTAGGGCCTGCCCAAAAATGGGAATTTTTGGAGAAAATATTTCTATAGTTTTGGTAAAAATTTAATAATCATTAGATAAATTAAATAGGTGCCCTAAACACACCCAAACCCTCCCAAATTTTGGTGAGTGGTCCCTGGGCTCCAATTAGGTACCTGTATAAAATTTCAGTTGGTTTGGGTGAGTGTTGAATAGGTTTTGACCCAACCCTAGTTCTACCCTATGAAGGGCATTTTGGTCAAAAGTGGCACTTTTGGTTTTAAGTGACCAAATCACCTCAACAGAGGCTGAAACTTTGGCCACTGATATGATTTAACTTTTTACACTCACTCATGAAGTTTGGAGTGGATTGGGCTAGGGTAGCCCTAGAAGTGTAGGGTAGGCCCTTTAGGGTAATTCTCTAGGGTTTGAAGAAATTGGGGTCAAAAGACCTTGGATGGGCTTGAAACTTGGGAATGATGACCATAGGGTCACTATGGTCCTATGGTTAAAATTTTAGGGCATTTGGAAGATTAAAGACCCCTTAAATCCATAACCCTAGTTTAGGGCACTAGCTTTGAAACCATAAGAACTAATACCAAAACTATCTTAAAAGGGCTGAGATTTTGAATGGGTAGTTGCTTAGGGCATACATGTCTCTGGAAATTTTATAATAAATTTTGGATGAATATTTTTGGTACTTTATTCACAGAGTTATATTTTATAATTTCCACTTAAGAGTTTTTGCAGAGCACTATACTTGCTTAAACTTGATAAAACTTAGCCAAGGGGCTTATAATCATGTTACCCATCTCTGTAAATTTTTATGGAATTTTTGAAGAATGATATTTAGTTGTTGCTTCTTTAATTATTTAATTCCATGGATCCTTGGAAAATTTAATAATGACTTTTAGATTGTCTGAAAAATTCTAATTTCTTCATCATGATGTTTTTAGTTCCCTATGAAGCCCTAGTAATTTTTACATAATTATTGGAGACATATATGTGGCACTTCCTTCATTATTTTTGATTTTTGGAATTATTTTAATAAATCCTTTAGAGGTCAAGAATTATCTGGAAAATTATGAAAATTAGCATCCAATGATATTTCTCTGTTATTTAGTGAATACAAATTTTAGGAGGCCATTACCTGAGAAAATCTTATGGTTCATGTTCAAATTGACTATGGCCTAGTTTTTGAGGAAAATTCAATAAATAGTAGATTAATTGGGAAAAATATGATTTTCTTAATTTAGTCTATACTTATCATAATAGACCTCTGATAATTATCAGGAGGGTACTGGATGAGTATTTCATGTACTTCCCCTTTTACGGGTCACGTAGCTTAAGTGGTCTGCATATAGCAAAACTGCAGGATTTCATTTGGATTGAATTAGGGCACGTATGATGGGTCTTGATGGTTTGCTGTAAGGACAAGTGGAAAGGGCTGCATCTTTGGAAGATGAGTGAGTAGGGTGTGGATTTGTCTAGGGTTTAAAGGCGTTCGGGCCCGACGAAAGATCGTCCTACCCAAGGAGAGTTGGAGTCAAATCACCCTAGGATTAGCGTATCGAAACATGAGAAAATAATGGGTAAGGGGATCAACCAATAATAAAATAAGTACCTTGCGAAAGGGAACGCTGGGCGTAATCCCAACACAGTTCCTAGTGCCCCTTGAGAGCCCTTCACAGGGAATACCGGGGGCAGTCCTGGGTTAACGTAAACTGTTTAACAAGCTGAAAAGAGTAACTTAGTAATTAGGGTTGCACATTTCACAGGCACTGTTAGCACCAAAAGTCAGCTGGGAGCTTCGGCTCGGATGGTTAAAAGACGGACTCTTGGTCCGGGGAGCTTCGGCTCGGGTTTTGTTTACGCTAAATCTGCATGTGCATAAAAGGAAAATAAATTAAGGTGGTGGGTTTTCGGTATTGGAGGGTCGATGCACCGACGCCAATACGTTGACTCGGCAAGTGTGGTTAGCACTTCGCCAACAGAAGTCCGGTGCGCCAGCCGGCAAGAGTACGCAGGAGTCCGCTTCGTGCACCAAGCGTTGAGGCGTACGATAGGTCTGACCGGTAGTGCCTTACTGGTTTAGAGGTGGGCGAGGCCCAACCCACCGCTTCCGTCTGCCACTACGGAGGTATCCTGGGAGGTTACGGCTCCAGAAAGGGGGAACTAAAGGTCTGTGTGCACAGAGTCGGGTGTGTGCGTTGCACTTGCATGTCCATCATACCCACTTGCATGTCATAGCATAATCGATTCATTTAACCCCTGACACCTGATGTATAAGTGGAATGGGACGCTTATACATTAGGACCTGCAAAACGACCCCTTAGTCTATAAGCTTGTGTGGGCAAGTTTATAAATTAAGGTTAATTTTGATATATTTAGTTACTGCTGTTTGACCACCGTCACCCCAACGTATAAATCGGTATGGGACTTTTTATACGATGGGAGCCTTGCAAAAGACCCCTTGGCTTATGTGTTTTTCCACATAAGTGAAGGTTACATTTCAGCTTACATTTTATTGTCTTTATATGCTATAGAACTTGCTAGAATAGGACCGCTGTCATCTGCTTTGATATTCTCCACCTTCAAGTCCTCCCCTTTCTTCCTCTCCGCTCGGTGCCTAGGAGCCGTGGGGGAAGGGGTGGGGGATGATAGGACTTAGTCTTTTAGACTAACGGTTTTCGAACCGCATCATTTAGGGGATCGTGGAGACCAGCATGGAGGAGCAGCCCCAGAGACCGGTGCGCTTGGAGGTGGGGCAGTCTAGCTCCGGAGTTCATACAGCCGGGACTGTGAGTCTCGACCCTGAGTAGTTTTTCAGCTTTTGCTTCCGCATGAGTGATTTTGTAGTGAGGATATGTTGTACCGGGCATAAGCCCGTATTTTGCTACTCTGATGTTATCTACTGTGGACACTCCCTTCGTGGAGTTATATTTATATATGTCATGTGACTCTCTGTGGACAGATAGTTTTCATTTTACTTCATTATGCTACTTTTATGTGATCGAATTGGCCGGCAGAATCAGCGCTTTGTGGTGACGACCCTTCAGGGCGTGAAGGAGTCACCGCAAAACGGCGGTTCTGGGCCTAAGACCCCGTGGTCAAAAGAGAAAAAAAAGGGGGTCTTACAAGTGGTATCAAAGCAAACCTCGATCGAAAAGTAGCCGTCCACAACCCTGGGTCACCCCCGCGCGGGTTTAGTTTGGGGACAAACTAAGCAGCGGAAGCGGTGGTGTGCCCATATGGGGGGAATCACATATAAATTGTCCACTATCATTAGGCATTGAGTCGATTACCTACTGATGTAGTTCATTTTGCAGCCCTCAGCTCAGCCCACCCCACAAGGTGGAGCTCAGCAGATTCCAGACATTGCACCACCTCCCATGGTCCCCACACCTTTCCTCCAGTCAGACATGGGGCAGACCCTTACAGCCATCCTTGAGGCCTTCCGGGCTCAGCAAGCCCCAGCCCAGCAGCCAAACCCAGGGGCCAACTGGATGAGCACCTTCCGAGGACTCTCTCCCCCATCTTACTTGGGGACGGAGTCGGCAGTACGGACAGAGGAGTGGCTGGATGTGATGTACGAGATGTTGACGGGGATACGATGCCCCTGGGAGGAGAGAGTGGCCCTAGTGGTATCTTGCTTGGAGTCACATGCCAAGCGGTGGTGGAAGACGCTGTTGGACACGACTTTTGCGGATAGAGAGATTGCAGAAATCACATGGGAAGAATTCAGGGCCACGCTGCTGGAGCACTTTGTTCCTCAGTCGGCCAGGGACGAGTTGGAGGAGCGTTTCTTGCAGCTGAGGCAGGGCACCAGGACAGTGGTGGAGTACCACCGAGAGTTCGATCATTTGGCCCGATATGCGGGCTCTTATCAGCTGGATGAAGCGGGGTACGTCAAGAGGTTTTATAAGGGCCTAAAAGAGGAGTTGAGAGAGGCTTTGCTTTTTGTCTCTGACGGGCCCATCTCCCGGATTTTAGAGATGGCGAAGAGGATTGAGGCCGACTGGCACACCACTCGGGGCCGGAAACGGCAAACGGAGGACCAGGGCCGGAGGGCCCGAAATGATCAGCGGCGAGGCATCGTACCAGATGGAAGAAGGGCAGAGGAGCAGCCTCGTCAGGAGTTGAGGCAGGAGCCGAGAGAGCAGGTGGTCTTGGCCCCTCAACCTCTCCGGATCCAGGAGATGCAGAGACCCCGGGGTATGGCGTATCCCCCGCCGGAGTGCTTCCACTGTCACCAGGTGGGACACCTCCGGAGAGATTGCCCTATGAGGGGGGCACCACCTCCAGCACCACGGGGTGGCCCACCGGCCCAGCATTTCGGAGGCCGAGGACGCGGCCGAGGACGTGGTTACCAGGGAGGCGACCGCAGGCAGAATGGGGAGCAGATTTACGCTCTGGACTTAGCACAGCCCCGGAACCCGGACAGGGTTATTGCAGGTATGAGAGTAATCTTAATGTTAGAATTATTCTTTGCTCGTATTAAGCATTGATAGAACTACTATACAACCTAGGTTAGAAAACCTTACGCTAGAATTTCTTTCAAACTGATTTAGGAATGGTGATGGTGTGCGGCAAGCCTGCCCACACCCTGTTCGACACGGGGGCATCACATAACTTTGTATCGGAGGATTTCGTCAAGGACCTGGATCAGATTCGTTGCTATACAGGACTACCCAGGAGGGTGCGCCTCCCCAATGGGATGGAGATTCAGTCCACAGAAAAGTGCCTCCTGGAGGTTACCATAGAGGGGTTGACACTCGAGGCCCCGGCGACGATCTTGAGGATGCCGGACTTCGATCTCGTCTTGGGCATGACATGGCTTGTCTGGAACCATGCCCAGATTGATTGCCCGGCAGGGAGGGTCGTGCTTAGCCACGGCGATACTTATGCAACGTTCGAAGGTACTACACCGGTCTCCCGTCGCTTGCTTTCATCTATTCAGGCCATTAAGGCCCATGTGCAAGGGGACGAGGTATACCAAGTATTGTTCGAGATGACTGAGGAGAAGGACTTGATCGCAGACATTCCGGTGGTTCGTGACTACGCCGATATTTTTCCGGATAAGCTGCCGGGACTACCTCCGCATAGGGAGAAGGACTTCCAGATTCAGCTGGTACCAGGGGCTAAGCCGGTATCCAAGGCCCCTTATCGGATGGCCCCGAAGGAGTTGGCGGAGTTTCGGACACAGTTGCAGGAGCTGGTGGAAGCAGGATTTGTTAGGCCGAGTTCCTCATCATGGGGAGCTCCTGTCCTATTCGTAAAGAAGAAGGACGGCACCTTACGCCTGTGCATCGACTATCGAGCACTAAATAGGCTGACCGTCCGAAATACCTATCCGCTCCCCAGGATAGACGAGTTGTTCGATCAGCTGGAGGGAGCCCATTACTTTTCGAAGCTGGACTTGAGATCAGGCTATTACCAGCTGCGGATCCAGGAGGAGGATATCCCGAAAACGGCCTTTAGTAGCCGGTATGGATTGTATGAGTTCATCGTGATGCCCTTCGGGCTCACGAATGCTCCGTCAGCATTTATGAGCCTCATGAACCGGGTCTTCGAGGCTTACTTGGATGTGTTTGTCATAGTGTTCATAGACGACATCCTTATCTATTCTAAGACGGAGGAGGAGCATACACGACATCTAGCATTGACCCTGGAGAGACTGCGGGAGCATCACCTTTATGCGAAATTCAGTAAGTGTCAGTTCTGGCTGAAGGAGGTGGCGTTCTTAGGTCACATTATCAGCGGAGCCGGGCTGGCAGTGGACCCGGCAAAGATTCGAGCTATTTCAGAGTGGCCGCAGCTGAAAACAGCCACTGACGTACGGAGTTTTCTAGGACTTGCCGGTTATTACCGGAAGTTCGTAGAGGGATTCTCTCGAATCGCCCTCCCGCTCACATCCTTGACAAAGAAGGAGGCACCGTTCGTGTGGACCCCGCAGTGCCAGACAGCTTTCCAGGAGCTGAAGGATCGGCTGACCTCGGCTCCCATTCTTACTCTTCCCTCGGGGAGGGAGGGATTCCAGGTCTACACCGACGCATCATATCAGGGGATGGGAGCGGTACTGATGCAGAACGGACACGTCATAGCTTATGCCTCCCGCCAGCTGAAGACCCATGAGAAGAACTACCCAGTACATGACCTTGAGATGGGGGCAGTTGTATTCGCACTGAAGATATGGCGGCACTACCTTTATGGAGTCCACTGTGACATATATTCCGACCATAAGAACCTTAAGTACGTGGACACGCAGAAGGAACTGAACATCAGGCAAAGGCGGTGGGTGGAGTTTCTATCTGACTATCAGTATGAGATGCACTATCACCCGGGGAAGGCAAACGTGGTGGCAGATGCACTGAGTCGGAGAGCCGCCACAACAGGAGCAGAGCCTCAGTTGATGTCTATGGAGCTGCTGCAGAGACTAGAGGACATGCACATTACTCTGGTATCGTCTGATGATCCTGAGCTCTATGAGGAGTACTTGGCCGCGATAGGCGTTACCGATGACATCAGAGACCGGGTCAGAGAGGGACAGAGGCAGGATGCCAAGTTGGAACCCATCTTCCAAGCTCTGAAGGCGGGCACTGCAGGAGATTACACACTGAGGGACGATCTGGTGTGCTTCAGAGGACGGGTGTATATACCGGAGGGAGGCCAGATCCGGGAGGATATTATGATGGAGGCGCACTGCAGCCGGTATTCTGTACACCCGGGGATCACAAAGATGACGGCTGATTTGAAGAGGACGATGTACTGGCCGGGCATGAAGAAGGATGTCTCACACTTCGTGACCCATTGTGAGGCATGTCAGCTAGTGAAGGCGGAGTGCAGGAACCCCGCAGGATTATTGCAGCCACTCCCGGTGCCGGAGTGGAAGTTTGATGACATAGCCATGGACTTCATACATGGGCTTCCCCGGTCTCGGACAGGGAATGACTCGATCTGGGTAATCGTCGATCGGTTGACCAAGGTGGCTCGATTTATACCGATCAGGAAGGATGATTCAGTAGGAGTACTGGTGCGGAAGTTTGTGGAGCAGTTCATTCGTTATCATGGAGTGCCCAGGACGATAGTGTCGGATCGGGATGGCAGGTTCACCTCCAGGGAGTGGAGGTCCGTGCAAGCTTACTTAGGCACGCGATTGACTTTCAGCACTGCATTCCACCCCCAGACAGACGGGCAGACAGAACGCACCAACCGGACGCTGGAGGACCTTTTGAGGCTATGCATCTTAGATCGCGGGGAACCGTGGGAGAAACTCTTACCCCTTGTCGAGTTCTCCTATAACAACAGCCACCAGTCCAGCATCAGGATGGCGCCTTACGAAGCCTTGTACGGGAGGAGATGCCGGACCCCGCTCTCATGGGTGCAGAACGAAGATCCGAAGGTATTGGGGTCAGAGTTCGTTGAAGACACCGAGGCACAAGTGAGGCTGATCAGAGACAGGATGCTCGAGGCGCAGAGTAGACAGGCCAAGTACTATGACGCCCGACATCGGCAGGTGGAGTTCCAGGTGGGGGACCGGGTGTTTCTGAAAATCCGGCCCATGCATGGAGTTTCACGGGTGCGTGGTCGGAGGAAGAAGCTCAGCCCTAGGTACATGGGCCCTTACAGGATCCTGGAGCGGATCGGACCCCTAGCCTACCGGCTGGAGTTACCACCAGAGCTAGAAGCGCTGCACGACGTCTTCCACATTTCTTCTTTGAGGAGGGCTCTACTACGCCCGGAGCAGCAGATTCTGACCACCGAAGGGCCGGTAGCTTCAGACCGGTCTGTTCATTTGGAGCCTGTGAGGATCGACGACCGAGGAGTGCGGGTCTTACGACGCAAGAGGGTCCCTCTAGTCAAGGTCCTGTGGAGGAACCACGGCCAGGAGGAGCATACCTGGGAGCCACAGGACCTGATGCGACAAAGATACCCCGAGCTATTCAGTCAGGTATACCTCTCAGACCCCTCAAGATGTTAATTTATTTTTCTGCTTTAAGTATACTAAGGGCTGCTCTAGGTAGATAGGGGCTTATCTTTGTTTATTGGGGGCTTAACTTTGTTTATTGGGATTTTGGTTCACCGTTTGGGCGAAAGGGGTCTTAGATCTAAGTTTTCCCTTAAATCAAATTTAACAAACAAGACGTCATAATGGGATGTTACAAGACTCTTTCCTTCGGTAATAAGACCCGTAGGTCCAACCTTGATTTCGGGGACGAAATCTTTGTTTTGTTTATTGGGATTTGTAACATCCCATTTCCAACTAGACCCCTAAGAGTGGTTTTGGCCATGACTAGGTCATGACAAAACCCTGGGAAGCCAGAAATGGGCCAAGAGATAGGAGGCCAAGGTAGGGATCACCATGGTCTGCAGGTAGTAGAATTCTGAACAATAGTTTAGGATGACAATGGGGCTTCACCATGACCCCAAGACCCTATCACAACACTCCCAAACATTTTGGGAGACCCATTAGAGCCAAAAGGACCCATTAGGGCCAACCCAAGAGGCCCAGTTGACCAAGGTCAACCCTAGCCCTAAATATGTCAACCTAGCCCACTTAGGGCCAATAGACCCACTCCTAGTCTAGAGGACCCCACCTATGCCCTCCTAACCCTAAAGTGAGGACAATGGGTCACTAAGGACACATTGGGGTCAGCCCTAGAGGCCAGGTTGACCCAGGTCAACTCAAGCCCTAATCTGGTCAAAGTACCCCTACTAAGGGTATGTGACCTCCAAAGTGCAGGGCAACCCCATATAACCCTACCTAGACCCTAAGGGAAGTCAATGGGTCACCAAGGATCCATAGGGGTGGACCCTAATGGTCATGTTGACCCAAGTCAACTCTAGCTCTAAATGGTCAAAGTGACCTTACCAAGGGTCAAGTGACCTTTAAGGTGCCAAGTCAACCCTACCCAGCCCTACATAGACCTTAGGGGAGGCCAATGAACCACCCAGGACCCAATGGGGTCAACCTAGATGGTCAAATTGGCCAAGTCAACCCTCATTGAGGGTCAAGTCAACTTAGCCCAAAAAGGGCTAACCCAAGCTCAAGCCACTTCTCCCTTAGGCTAAGCCCATTCCCATGATCATCATAATCCAGTGGGCTGCCTTTAGCTTGTGGGGTTGACTAGTCAACCAGAGGTGACTAGGAGAGAGAAAAAGCTCCTCTCCATGATAATGGAGGAGAGAGAAATGAGGAAGGAGAAGGGGGAAGTAAGAGGCCGGCCAAGGGAGACTAACAGCCACCCTTTATGGCTGCAATCAACTCCTCTAGGAGAGAGGAGTTGATTCCAGCCGTTTCCCGGCCACCAAGGGGTGGGTTCAGCCCCCCTCCACACAACCCGAGCCACTCCATTAATGGAGATAATGGCCATTGAAGAACCAGCCTCTCCCCTCCCCCAATTGCCTTTTAAACACCATCAGGGAGCCGAGGGGATCATTTTGGAGCACTTACCTGGAGGAGACGAGCCCTTCCACCGTGCAGTTGCAGAAGCCGAGCGCCGCCGCCGTCGCCAATGGCATCCCGCCGCTCCTCTCGCATCCAGGCCGCCAGGAAGGTCCTCCTCCTCTCCTTAACTCGCGGGTAGATCCTAGGAATCCTTAGGCTAGAGTTTCGGGCTCAATTGAGCCCGATCGAATCCAGGATTTCTCCTGGTTTCGGCAAGGAAAAGTCTTGCTCAATCCGCCGGAAAACACCTCTCCGGCGGCGGAGCCGCCGCCTGACGACAGCCACCACCTCAACGGAGGTGTTGGTGGCGGTGGCCGGCCGGGGAAGGGGCTGGATCGCCGGCGGCAGAGCTTGGAAATCGCTCCAGGCAGAACCAATCCCAGCCGTTGGCTCAGTGGGGACGATGACCAGATGCCGTCGATCTGCGCCAAGATTCGTGCGGCATCAGATCAGATACTATAGGGTTAAATAAAATTTATTTCATTTTTGTCACACTGGATGTATTTAATGTAATTAATGTTTAAAAATACCTAGGGACCCTGGATGGAAATTTGCCCAACATGAACATTGTAGCTTAGGGTGTCTAGTTTGCAGCAAAAATTGTTGGGACCCTTTTGGGTCACTGGTTGGACCAGGGCACCCATTTTGGTGGGACATGTCCTTAGGGCTAGGCAGTCACTAAAATGAGTGCCCACTCTTCACCCCAAGCCCAAATGGGCTGAAATTTTGGCAGAGGGTCTATCCTAGGCATACCTAGGGCCTGCCCAAAAATGGGAATTTTTGGAGAAAATATTTCTATAGTTTTGGTAAAAATTTAATAATCATTAGATAAATTAAATAGGTGCCCTAAACACACCCAAACCCTCCCAAATTTTGGTGAGTGGTCCCTGGGCTCCAATTAGGTACCTGTATAAAATTTCAGTTGGTTTGGGTGAGTGTTGAATAGGTTTTGACCCAACCCTAGTTCTACCCTATGAAGGGCATTTTGGTCAAAAGTGGCACTTTTGGTTTTAAGTGACCAAATCACCTCAACAGAGGCTGAAACTTTGGCCACTGATATGATTTAACTTTTTACACTCACCCATGAAGTTTGGAGTGGATTGGGCTAGGGTAGCCCTAGAAGTGTAGGGTAGGCCCTTTAGGGTAATTCTCTAGGGTTTGAAGAAATTGGGGTCAAAAGACCTTGGATGGGCTTGAAACTTGGGAATGATGACCATAGGGTCACTATGGTCCTATGGTTAAAATTTTAGGGCATTTGGAAGATTAAAGACCCCTTAAATCCATAACCCTAGTTTAGGGCACTAGCTTTGAAACCATAAGAACTAATACCAAAACTATCTTAAAAGGGCTGAGATTTTGAATGGGTAGTTGCTTAGGGCATACATGTCTCTGGAAATTTTATAATAAATTTTGGATGAATATTTTTGGTACTTTATTCACAGAGTTATATTTTATAATTTCCACTTAAGAGTTTTTGCAGAGCACTATACTTGCTTAAACTTGATAAAACTTAGCCAAGGGGCTTATAATCATGTTACCCATCTCTGTAAATTTTTATGGAATTTTTGAAGAATGATATTTAGTTGTTGCTTCTTTAATTATTTAATTCCATGGAACCTTGGAAAATTTAATAATGACTTTTAGATTGTCTGAAAAATTCTAATTTCTTCATCATGATGTTTTTAGTTCCCTATGAAGCCCTAGTAATTTTTACATAATTATTGGAGACATATATGTGGCACTTCCTTCATTATTTTTGATTTTTGGAATTATTTTAATAAATCCTTTAGAGGTCAAGAATTATCTGGAAAATTATGAAAATTAGCATCCAATGATATTTCTCTGTTATTTAGTGAATACAAATTTTAGGAGGCCATTACCTGAGAAAATCTTATGGTTCATGTTCAAATTGACTATGGCCTAGTTTTTGAGGAAAATTCAATAAATAGTAGATTAATTGGGAAAAATATGATTTTCTTAATTTAGTCTATACTTATCATAATAGACCTCTGATAATTATCAGGAGGGTACTGGATGAGTATTTCATGTACTTCCCCTTTTACGGGTCACGTAGCTTAAGTGGTCTGCATATAGCAAAACTGCAGGATTTCATTTGGATTGAATTAGGGCACGTATGATGGGTCTTGATGGTTTGCTGTAAGGACAAGTGGAAAGGGCTGCATCTTTGGAAGATGAGTGAGTAGGGTGTGGATTTGTCTAGGGTTTAAAGGCGTTCGGGCCCGACGAAAGATCGTCCTACCCAAGGAGAGTTGGAGTCAAATCACCCTAGGATTAGCGTATCGAAACATGAGAAAATAATGGGTAAGGGGATCAACCAATAATAAAATAAGTACCTTGCGAAAGGGAACGCTGGGCGTAATCCCAACACAGTTCCTAGTGCCCCTTGAGAGCCCTTCACAGGGAATACCGGGGGCAGTCCTGGGTTAACGTAAACTGTTTAACAAGCTGAAAAGAGTAACTTAGTAATTAGGGTTGCACATTTCACAGGCACTGTTAGCACCAAAAGTCAGCTGGGAGCTTCGGCTCGGATGGTTAAAAGACGGACTCTTGGTCCGGGGAGCTTCGGCTCGGGTTTTGTTTACGCTAAATCTGCATGTGCATAAAAGGAAAATAAATTAAGGTGGTGGGTTTTCGGTATTGGAGGGTCGATGCACCGACGCCAATACGTTGACTCGGCAAGTGTGGTTAGCACTTCGCCAACAGAAGTCCGGTGCGCCAGCCGGCAAGAGTACGCAGGAGTCCGCTTCGTGCACCAAGCGTTGAGGCGTACGATAGGTCTGACCGGTAGTGCCTTACTGGTTTAGAGGTGGGCGAGGCCCAACCCACCGCTTCCGTCTGCCACTACGGAGGTATCCTGGGAGGTTACGGCTCCAGAAAGGGGGAACTAAAGGTCTGTGTGCACAGAGTCGGGTGTGTGCGTTGCACTTGCATGTCCATCATACCCACTTGCATGTCATAGCATAATCGATTCATTTAACCCCTGACACCTGATGTATAAGTGGAATGGGACGCTTATACATTAGGACCTGCAAAACGACCCCTTAGTCTATAAGCTTGTGTGGGCAAGTTTATAAATTAAGGTTAATTTTGATATATTTAGTTACTGCTGTTTGACCACCGTCACCCCAACGTATAAATCGGTATGGGACTTTTTATACGATGGGAGCCTTGCAAAAGACCCCTTGGCTTATGTGTTTTTCCACATAAGTGAAGGTTACATTTCAGCTTACATTTTATTGTCTTTATATGCTATAGAACTTGCTAGAATAGGACCGCTGTCATCTGCTTTGATATTCTCCACCTTCAAGTCCTCCCCTTTCTTCCTCTCCGCTCGGTGCCTAGGAGCCGTGGGGGAAGGGGTGGGGGGATGATAGGACTTAGTCTTTTAGACTAACGGTTTTCGAACCGCATCATTTAGGGGATCGTGGAGACCAGCATGGAGGAGCAGCCCCAGAGACCGGTGCGCTTGGAGGTGGGGCAGTCTAGCTCCGGAGTTCATACAGCCGGGACTGTGAGTCTCGACCCTGAGTAGTTTTTCAGCTTTTGCTTCCGCATGAGTGATTTTGTAGTGAGGATATGTTGTACCGGGCATAAGCCCGTATTTTGCTACTCTGATGTTATCTACTGTGGACACTCCCTTCGTGGAGTTATATTTATATATGTCATGTGACTCTCTGTGGACAGATAGTTTTCATTTTACTTCATTATGCTACTTTTATGTGATCGAATTGGCCGGCAGAATCGGCGCTTTGTGGTGACGACCCTTCAGGGCGTGAAGGAGTCACCGCAAAACGGCGGTTCTGGGCCTAAGACCCCGTGGTCAAAAGAGAAAAAAAAGGGGGTCTTACAGATGCTGCAGTCGCCTTCCATTCTGCCGATCACAGAAAATGTACTTTGACGGAGGCTGACTTGGCTGCCTTCGTCGAAAAGAATATGGCGGACTCAAACATACTTGTCCGCCTACCCGCCCATCAGGAGAGGTTGAATTTCTCGACGGCGATCCAGATCGCCATTCCCGTTGATCATTTCGATAGCGCATTCAGTTTCCCGCTCCTATGGGAACTTGCTGCAATCTTTGAGCACTATGGGATGGTCCCAGGCCAGCTCGCGCCGAATACCCTTGCCGCGATCTGCAGCTACATCTCTTATCTGCGATCTGAAAAGATTGCTTTCTCGATGAACATCTTCCGCAAAATATTCTCCGTCCGCTCCATAACTGCCTCCGGAGGTCGCCCCTACAAGGGAGTAATCTACTTCTACTGCAGGGGGATGAAGGTAGTGGGTCTTCCAAACAAGATCCACAACTGGACCTCAAGGTTCCTAATTTTTGAGGGCGACCTTGGGTTCGCGCACACGTATCCGCAGGTGCACGCGGACTCCGTCTTTAAAAATGTGCAATTGGACGACCTGGTGTCCGCAATCGTCGAATTCTTAGCGAACGCCAGGGTTGATATCGAATACTACCTTCCGCTGCTGGCAAACTTGGCGGATGTTATGCCTGAGGACAGTAAGTAGTTTAGCGGACTCAGCTTTTGTATCCACCGTGACCATGTCGTTAACTCTGGTTCTCTTTTTGCAGCGACCTTGGCGGTGCCCGCCAACTTGCCGCAGACGCCCAGTGGCTTCACTCCTACACAAAGGGAGAAGAAGGAAGCAGTTGCAAAAAAGAGGAAAGGGGAAGGGGATCCCGCAGCGGACTACTCTTCCTCCGAAAGTTTTTCCATGACCGGCTTCGGTATCAGCCAGAGGGACCTTAGGGGGAACCCTATGGTCCACTGGCACAGTAAGAAAAAGCATGTCCGCCTATCCACCGCGCTTCCTTCGTGGAGGAGTCCGCGGATAACACGCCACGCTCATATTGCGCTCTCCACTCTTTAAGGAAAGCGCAACTTGAGCGACCTCAAGAAGGTGTCCGTCGCCGACCTCCCTCTGCTGGCCTCCCAGGCTTCTGCGAACAGCGCGGTGACAAATCATTATGTTGCCACTCTGGCCAGAGACCTGTTGAGGCAGAATGAACAGCTTCAGAAGGATAACAAAGTGCTAAAGGAAAGGAACGCGCGGACGGGAGAAAGGAATGCTCGGCAAAGAGAGGAGCTGGCGGTGAGTTGCGTTTGCCGCGGTCTAGATTTTCTATCCGCCGCGATCTGTCTGATGTTTGTAATTTTGTCTTTCACAGGTCGCCTACGACTTGGAGAACAATAAATTCCAGGCCGCCACGCTCCCTTTTGTGATGGAGACTGTCGAGGTCGCTGTTGAGCGACTTGCCCGCGATGGCCTCATGAAGGAGGGAGTGGTCGGCGTCCCTTTTCTGGAGATCTTCCCTGAGCTAGCCCCTCAGGTCGCAGCGATGGAGAGAGCTAGAAAAGGAAAGGATGTCATTGAGGAAGGTGAAGATGAGGAAGAAGACGACGAAGAAGAAGAAGAAGAGAAAGAAGACGGAGGCTCGCAGTGCGAAGAGCAGGGCGCCAGGGAAAATGCGGACGATGCTGCATCGATCCGACGAGGAGAGGAGCTGTCCGCCGAGTCCGACACCTCTGCATCTTCCTCTGCTACTGGGAGCTCGCATAGCGGGTCCGCCACTAGCACAGGATCAGGTAGCAGCGGGAGCAGCTCTGGGGGCTATTCTCCAGATGTCGACATTATCGGTGACAGCCATGCACCTCCTGAGAAGAGACAGCAGACTGATTGATCAATGCATATGTACATTTTGTAATCTTGTTTTTTGTAAAAAGTGGCGGACGCAAGATTGCAGTCCGCCGAACATATTGAAATGTAAATTTTTTGATGAAATAGAAAGGATATTTTTTGGCATGTGTGCTTTCTGCAATGCTCTTTTTTCTCCACGCTCACCGCACCGATACTTAGCAGTCCGCACAACACGCTTGATAAACCTGAGCCTCTGCTGATTTGAGAATTATTGTTCCACTTTGGACCAAGAAACTGTCAGGCAGACTCTGTCGAGTTTCACTTGCAGTCCGCATGATACATACATTATTTATAGTGAACCTTGTCGATTAAAGAATTAGACATCAACTCATTCAGTATCCGCCTCAGAGAACAGCCAGCTGATAATAATGCCAGGAGTTATAGTTGTGGTCCGCAAGCCAGACCGCACATAATATAAAAGTACATTGATTATTAACTTATCAAACAATGCGAGAATTATTCTGCGGACTGAGCGGATACAGAAAACCAATCCACTCATAATAGTGATCAAACTTATATATGAAAATCATTCTGTGAACTGAGCGGATATAGAAGACCAATCCGCTTATAACAGGAATACAAACTTGAATATGTACCCTGCGGACTGAGCGGATACAGAAAACCAATCCACTCATAATAGAAATGATCTATAGCTTGCGACCAGGTGGGCAGGTGAGCCTGAGCGGCATACTTTCCTCACCGGGCTACAAGCTATAAGATCAACCCAAGTCGGCGGACTGACCAGATAGAGAAAATCAGTCCGCTAAAGAAAACCAGCTTGCAATCCCAAGGAAACTTCCAAACTGTGCGGATAACGAATCCAGTCCGCCAAAGATAGAAATGATTTATAGCTTGCGACCAGGTGGGCAGGTGAGACGGAGCGGCATACTTTCCTCACCGCGCTACAAGCTATAAGATCAACCCAAGCAGGCGGACTCTGCGGATAGAGAAAATCAGTCCGCCAAAGATATAGAAATGACCTATAACTCGCGACCAGGTGGGCAGGTGAGCCTGAGCGGCATACTTTCCTCACCGGGCTACAAGCTATAAGATCAACCCAAACCAGCGGACTGAACGGACGCTGAAGACCAGTCCGCAGATAATTCCCTGCGAAGAGCAAGATGCTCACTTGGCAGAACGGTTCCCTGCCCTCTTGCCTGGAGTACAGTCTAAGCTGTGGGTCTCCTGCAGGCACTGCTTGAGGGTACCATGGAGTG
Organism: Platanthera guangdongensis; assembly: GCA_039583875.1. Classification (NCBI taxonomy): domain Eukaryota; kingdom Viridiplantae; phylum Streptophyta; class Magnoliopsida; order Asparagales; family Orchidaceae; genus Platanthera; species Platanthera guangdongensis. The sequence goes on from CM077158.1 coordinate 161,925,072, forward strand.
TTCGAGAGTTACAAGCTAAGATGACCCGCGGGCAGGTGAGCCGGAACGACATACTTTCCTCATGTGATCATCGAAGTTGTAACAATATCCCTAAAGCGGCATGGTAGAGCTTTACACCCACCTTGCCCTCCATAATGCAAAGGTGGGGTCAGGTACCTGCCGGGATCCGAAGTCCAGAATCCAACCGCGCTAGAGCCTGCAAGCTCCCACTACACGGTGCGAAATCTCCTCGCAACACGTGGTCTTCGTGGTGTTATGCTAATGACAACAGCTCTAGGGGAGGTCTAGCTGAACTCGGCGATGTCTCCTGGTGTCAGGGAACCGTTATAGGTCTTTGGGAGAGAGAGAAAACACTAGAAAAAATGTCAGTATGGATTCTTTGATTAAGAAAATGCATTTGCAAAGGAAGCATAAGAAAGAAAAAGGGAGTTCGGGTGTAGAACCGTTTTTGAAATCTCTCTTAGCGCCTTATCTGTTATGATTACAACAAAACACTCGAAGAAGTGTTAGCAAGCAGTTTCTATTCATAACAATTTTTGAAGAGGATACACAAAGTAGAAGAAGGAGGTTTTAAGAATAGAACCGCTTGAGGTCATCCCCACTCCACGTGTGTGGTATATCCTCTCCTTCGTATGTCTGCAAGCGATAAGCGCCGCTTTTTAATGCTTCTTTGACGACAAAAGGGCCGGCCCAATTTGGATTAAGCTTTCCAACTAAACCAGCTCGCGCAGCAGCATCAACCTTCTTTAGAACTAGATCTCCCACTTGGAAGTGTTTGATTCTTACATTCTGATCGAAGTAACGGGCCATTCTCCTTTTGACCTCTTCCTGCCTTATGGCTGCTTGATCTCTGACCTCCTCGATGTGTTCCAAGCTGAACCTCATCTCCTCATTATTCAACTCAGCCCAATCATCCACACCTTCTCTTGCAAGCAGCACTCTGGGTGACGGGACTTCAAACTCAATCGGGATGAGTGCCTCTGAGCCATGAGAGAGTTTGAATGGAGTCTCCACGGTTGCGGATGATGGCGTTGTCCTAAGGGACCAGAGGACTGATGGGAGCTGATCAGCCCAACTGCCCTTGAGATTCTGCACTTTCTTTTTGAGCAAGTTGAGGATCTGCTTGTTGGCAGCTTCCATCTGGCCATTGCTTCGGGGATGATGAACTGATGCAAAACGCAGCTCTGTTCCGATCTGCCTGCAAAAATCTATCATCTCTGAGTTGTTGAACTGTGGCCCATTGTCAGTGATTATTACCATTGGTATCCCGTGCCGGCATACAATTTCTCCCCAAACGAAGTCCTTGACGATCTGAGTCGTTGTCTTAGCCAATGCCTTGGCTTCGATCCATTTGCTGAAGTAGTCGATCATTACGATGATAAAACGCCGTTGCCCGCTTGCCAAGGGAAAAGGACCAATGAGATCCATTCCCCAAACCGCAAAGGGCCAAGGAGTTGCAATCGACCTGAGGGACTGAGCTGCTTGGTGCTGAAGCGGAGCAAACTTCTGGCATTGAACACACCTTCTGGCGTAGATCTCTGAGTCTTTCTTCATTGTGGGCCAGAAATACCCTTGCCGCAGGACTCGTCTTTTAAGAGTTCTTGCTCTAGAGTGACTTCCACACTCTCCTGAATGAACTTCTTGCAAAATGGTGTGAGCTTCTTCTTCTGAAACACATCGGGCCATGGTTGAGAGGAAGGTCTTTCTATAAAGGATTCCCGCCACTAGAAAGTAGTGAGCTGCTTTTATTCTGAACTTTTTCTTGTCTCTAACTGTATGATGATAATTTCCAGTTGACAGATATAGGATGTATGGGTCCATCCAAGAGGCGCGTTGATCTACTTGCATCAAATCTCCTTCCACCACTGCCGGGTGGAAGAGCTCGAAAGTTGTGCCTCCTGAAGGCATCCCATGCTTAGAGAGAAAATCGGCCTCCTCATTCTCTGTTCTGGGGATATGTTCGACGGTGAAGCTTTTAAACCTGCCGACCTCTATTTTCACAAGAGCTAGATATTTTTTCAAGACTGGCTCCCTTGCTTCGAAGTTGCCGAGGACTTGCGACGCCATTACCAGAGAATCGGTTTTGATGTGAACATGATCGATCCCTAATTCCCTTGCGAGCCTCAAGCCTGCTAGCAGAGATTCATATTCAGCCTGGTTGTTGGTTACTGGAAAGTAAAACTTGATGGCCTGCTCCAATTTGACTCCGTTTGGATTGATGAGAACCACTCCTGCTCTAGAAGAACTTCTGCCTGAGGCACCATCAACATAGATGGTCCAAGCCAAAGGTGACCTTTCTGCTTGATCAGAACTGGACTCTGGCATGTCAATCAGAAAATCTGTTAGGACTTGAGCTTTGATGGCTGTCTTGGGCACATAAGAAATTTCAAATTCGCTTAGCTCTATTGCCCACTTAGCTAGCCTGCCGGAATGCTCGGGCTTTTCCAACACACCCTTCAAAGGTTGATCGGTGATGAATTGAATTGAATGTGCTTGGAAGTACGGGCGAAGCCTGCGAGCTGACATGACCAGTGCCAAGGCTACCTTCTCCAGGATCGGATACCGCGTCACAGCACTCTTCAGAATATGGCTGATGTAGTAGATTGGGAATTGCTTTCTGCCTTCTTCCCGAAGAAGAACGGAGCTGACGGCCTCAGGGCCAACCCCTAGGTACAAGAAAAGAACCTCTCCTGGGCGGGGACTCTGAAGCAGAGGCGATGAGGTAAGCTGCATCTTTAACTGTTCAAAAGCCTGGGAGCACTCTTCTGTCCACTCAAACTTGGAAGCACGTCGGAGGGTCTTAAAGAAGGGGGCACTCCTATCTCCAACCCGAGAAAGAAATCTTGCAAGACCTGCTAGCCTTCCCCCTAACTGCTGAACTTCCTTCGGTGAACGAGGGGTAGGCATTTCAAGAATAGCTTTCACCTTGTCAGGATTGGGGGCAAGTCCCTCCGGAGTAAGGAGATGACCAAGAAACTTCCCCTTACTCGCTCCAAAAGTACACTTCAAAGGATTGAGCTTCATCTTGTATCTACGCAGGGTAGCGAACGTCTCTGCTAGATCTAGCAAGTGCAGCGAAAATGATTTACTCTTAATCAAGAGATCGTCTACATACACTACTAGGTTTCTTCCTTTTTGATGGTTAAACACACGGTCCATCATCCGTTGATAGGTCGCGCCAGCATTCTTAAGCCCAAAGGGCATGACAAGATAGCAATAACATCCATCGTTAGTTATGAACGACGTGTGAGGAACGTCGGGCTTATGCATTCTTATCTGGTGATAACCAGAAAACGCATCTAAAAAACTCATGTAAGAGTATCCTACCACGGAATCAACTAAAGAATCTATCCGAGGCAGGGGGTAGCAATCTTTAGGACATGCTTTATTAAGTTTTGTAAAGTCTACACACATTCGCCACTTTCCCCCTGGTTTTTTAACCATTACAACATTTGAATTCCAGGTGGGATATTGCACTTCTTTAATAAAATTCGCCTTGAGGAGTTTCGCAACCTCCTCCCTTATTGGTTCTGCAAGCTTTGTTTCCACGTCCCTCTTCTTCTGTTGGATGGGCTTGCAGCTGGGATCAACATTCAGATGGTGGCAAGCTACATCAGGATCCACCCCCGGCATGTCTTCTGCTGACCAGGCAAAGACATCCAGGTTCTTTAGCAGGCAAGAAATCAACTCAGCCTTTTGATCTTCAGGTAGCTCCGAGTTGATGGAGAGTTTCCACTCCTCCCCTTCAGCAATGGGGACTCCTTGTGTCACCTGGGCAGGTTCTAGGTGAGCACCTTCATCAGCAGCAACTTTCGAACTGGAAGAGGCTTCTGCAGCTTCTGCTTGGAGCAAGGGAAGCTTCAACTATGTTGACAGTGCGGACGTAGCACTCCCTTGCTCTCCTTGGGTCGCTCCTGACCCGGCACATCCTCCCATCGGCAAAGAACTTGATGGCGAGGTGATAAATGGAAATCACTGCTTGGTACTTGTTCAGCAGGGGCCTGCCGAAGATGGCATGGTTGCTGCTGGGGGCGTCGACCACTATGAACTGTATCTGCTTTGTTGCCCCTCCAAGCTTCACTGGCAAGGTGACGCTGCCCTCCACCTCTTTCCTCTCTCCTAAGAATCCATAGAGCGGCCCCTCAGTGGAAAGCAGAGGCTTTCCGGTCCTCAGGGCCTCAAAAGTAGACTTAAAGAGGAGGTTGACCGAGCTTCCTGTGTCGACCAGAATCCTATCCACTGTGAAGTCCCCAATACCAGCCTGGATTACGACTACATCATCAAATGGATTGGCTGTTCGAGGAAGATCTTCTGGACCAAAGGTGACAACTTCCCTCGGAGGAGCAACGGAAGAAGAGGCCACCTCTGCCTGGGTGACCCTTGAAATTGATGACTTCCGGGTGGACTCGGTCCCAGCTCCACCATGGATGAAGAAGAGGCGTCCCAGAATCCCCTCATCATTTGCATCGAAGCACTCTACTGGGACGTTGATTGGCCCCAGACGGCCTTCATCTTCTATATCCACGCATTCTTGGTATGCCTCGGCTACCTCTTTGCCCTTCGAGGTGGATGGCTTCGACGAGGAAGGAGAATCCTTCTTGGTCAGGTCAATCTTTCCCTCGGCAAGCAACTTATCAATCAGCGCACGGAGGGCCTTGCATTCCTCAGTCAGATGACCCTTTTCCTTGTGGAACTGGCAGTATTGCGAATTATTCCTCGGCTTCCACAGCTTCTGAGGCTCTTGCCTCTTTTCTTTTGATCTCCTTTGCAGGATCTGGATGACTTCGTCAAGGTCCAGATCTGCAGGGTCCTCCATGGGACTTTCTTCATATTGGCACGGGGCAGGCAAGGCTGCCTGCTGGAGGATGGGAAAAGCTTGCAAAGGAACGGCGGGAGTGGCGGCCAACGGCAGTCTCTGCTCATGAAACTGTTGATGGCCTTGGAAAGGTTTTTTGTTGCGGAAGTTTCTGCCTCTTTGAGACGGAGGCTGGAAGTCTGGATGAGGGGGCTGCCATGAGAGGAAGAAGCGGAGGCATCCCTTCCTTCAGCCTTGGCTGTCAGGGATGAAACATAGGTCGGATAGGCATTTTCCCCTTCTATGAAACGGTTGACCATGGCGATCAACTCCTGATAAGTCTCGGGAGCCTTGGTCGTTGCTTTAAACTTCAGAGGGCCTTCCCGGAGACCATGGATCAAGGCAACTTTATAATAGTCGGGGTTCACATTCCTCACCCCCTGAATTTCTCTTTGAAAGCGATCAACGAATCGTGCCACCGATTCGTTATCCCTCTGTTTGATCTCAAATAGGGCAGCTGGCCCATTCTTCCTCTTCCTTGAGGTAGCAAACCTCAGCAGTAACTGGCTACGAAGCTCGGCAAAAGAAGAGATAGTGCCCGGAGGCAGCTCATAGAACCATTCTCTCGCTTGCCCTTCGAGAGTGGTAACCAGCAATTTACACTTAATCGCATCTGAGAGGCATCTTAAAGCAACTGCCCCTCAAATGCCTGGAGGTGAGAAACGGGATCTGTCGCTCCTATATAGAACGGGATGCGCGGCTCCCTGAAGTTGCTCGGGGCCGATTCCCATCGAATTCGGTCAACAAAGGGAGACGGGGTGTCAAACTCTGCAGGATAGAAAGGGCGGACTGGAGCCGAGGAGTCCGCGGGCTCGGCGGACTGGCGGTCAGCAAAGTGAAGTTGGCGGGCAGGAGTGCCCCTAGCAGCTTCTCTGAAGAACTCTCTGAAAGCAAACTCTTCCTCTTGAGGGCGCAGAGGGGCTGCGGTCTGAGCAGGGTTCCGAGGAGTTTCTGGCGACTGCCGAAGCGGAGTTCGGCGAGCTGGGGTCTGGCGGACTGGCGAGTTCGCTGGGTCCGCTGCGGCCTGAGGAGCAAGCCACTGGGCCAAAGCAAGCAGAGCTTGGCTGATTGTGTCAAGACGCTGGTCGGTCTGCCGGCGAGACTGCTCGGCCTCAAGGCGAGCTTGCTCAATCGCATCCCAAAGGGAGTCTTCTGAAGAGCTAGAGCGATCTGAAGAGCGGGCTATGCGGTCTGACATCTTTCGTCCGCGGATTTCAAAACACTACTCGGATCTGAAGGTCGCGTGTTAACTGTTAATGCACGAAAACACAAGGGGGGTCGAGCACAACCAGCTAACTGTTCGAACACAGGGGGAATAGGGAGACTGCGAGTAGCAATCTACTAAGCGGATGAGAGCTGGAAGAAGAGCAGGGCCGTGAACCACGGCAACAACAGACTTCGCCCGTCGCGGCCTGAATGCCTCTCTTGAGACGGGCTTTCCCTTGATTGAAGAAGGATCTAGTTACAAGTGAAAAGAAAAGACTGAGGGAAACAGAGCAAGGGGGAGTCCGCAAGGCACAGGATTCGAGTCCGCAGCCTGTAACAAGTAGGCTCCTGGGTCCGAGTCAGCGTGCCTTGAGTGCACCACCTCCCCCCTATTTATAGGATAGGGGGCCTGCCCAAACGGGCAGGGATAAAATAACCGGCTGCCCGGGGTACAGGAGAACCGGGCAGCGGTGACGGGAAGCAAAAAGAAAGAACACGCCAGTCCGCACAGAAGTGGCGGACTGGGCTCGCGAGCTGGAGCTTCCACTGCTGCTGGGCGCGCCCGCTGGAGGGCGGCGGCCTGGGCGGACGAGATACTGCGTCCGCCGCTGGAGAACCTGTTACCCAAAGTGCCGGCGGACTGAGCGGACAAGTCCTTGCGTCCGCTGCTGGAGTATCACCCTTGGCGCCCGACTGGTGACAGTGCCGGACTCGGCGGATGGACAAATCCTGTCCGCGCCTGCTGAATGGGGGGCTTTGGAATCTTGCAGTATGTTGCGGACTGAGGGGTTAACAATAGGAATGTGGATCAAGTTAATTTTCTTTTTGTCCACATTATCTCTAATGAAATGATGTCTTATTTCAATATGTTTAGTCCTAGAATGGTGAACTGGATTCTGTGTTATATCAATAGCACTACTATTATCACAAAATAAAGTTGAATTATTTAAGTTGACACCATAATCTAACAGTTGGTTTTGTATCCATAGCATTTGTGAACAGCAACTACCAGCAGCCATGTATTCTGCTTCTGCAGTTAATGTAGACACAGATGTCTGCTTTTTACAAAACCAGCAGACAAGTCTCATACCAAGGAACTGGCATGTTCCAGAGGTACTTTTCCTATCCACTCTATATCCAGCATAGTCAGCATCTGAGTATCCAGTTAACTCAACCTTTGACTCTACAGGATACCAAAGTCCTAGATTAGGGCAACTCTTTATATATCTCAAAATTATTTTTAGGAAAATAAGGTGAGATTCTTTAGAGTTCAGTTGAAACCTAGCACAAAGGCATGTGGCAAACATTATATCAGGTCTGCTAGCTGTTAGGTATAATAGGGATCCAACAATTGCCCTATAATTTTTCTGATCCACTGGTTTCCCTACTGCATCAGAATCCACAACAGCATTTGTAGCCATAGGGGTTTTCATCCCTGAAGCATCACCCATCCCAAACTTTTTGATAAGCTCTTTAGCATACTTAGCTTGGGAGAGGAAGAAACCATTTGGGAGCTGCTTCACTTGGAGAACAAGGAAGTAGGAAAGCTCACTCATGCTACTCATCTCAAATTTTGAATGCATGAGGTCAGCAAACCTCTTGCACCATTTGGGATCAGTAGACCCAAAAATAATGTCATCCACATATATTTGTACTAACAGTATTTGGTCCTTATGATGTCTAGTGAAAAGTGTTTTATCTATGGTTCCTCTTGTAAATTCATGCTCTAAAAGAAAGCTTGCTAGGGTCTCATACTAAGCTCTTGGAGCTTGCTTTAAACCATAGAGAGTTTTATGCAATTTGAATACAAAAGAGGGTTGAGTAGGAGAGATAAAACCTGGAGGTTGTTCTACATAAACCTCTTCTTGAAGTATTCCATTCAGAAATGCACTTTTGACATCCATTTGATAGACCTTGAATCTCTTGTAAGCTGCATAGGCAAGGAATATCCTTATGGCCCCTAACCTTGCAACAGGGGCAAAGGTTTGGTCATGGTCTATTCCTTTCTCTTGTCTGTAGCCTTGAACAACAAGCCTAGCCTTGTTCCTCACTATGTTTCCTTGAGCATCCAACTTGTTCCTGTAGACCCATTTAGTTCCAATAACTGGGTAGTTATGGGCTCTTGGAACCAAATCCCAAACTCTACATCTCTTAAACTGATTGAGTTCCTCTTGCATTACAATGATCCAGTGGGGATCTTGCTCTGCCTCATGTATGGTGAGAGGTTCAAATTGAGAGAGAAAACAGGCATGCATCAAGTCTTGGTTGAGTTGATGCCTTATCTGTACACCTACTGAGATGTCTCCAATTACTTGAGATCTGGGGTGATCTCTAAGTGTGACAAGATCAGTTGGTGGAGTTGGTTGAGCAACATCTTCAGTATTTAATTCCTCTTGTGGAATGATACTAGTTGTTGGGGGAAGTTCAGCCACTTCCTCTTGACTTTCCTCATCACTATCTTCAGCATCCTGTGGAGTGGGATGGTATGATACCTCTTGGGTAAGATTCAGTCCATCCATAGACTCACACAGTGATGGAACCTGCAAAGAGCTTATGGTAGAAATTTCTTTCTCCTTGTATGACATGTTAGTCTCATCAAAAGATCCATGAACAGATTCTTCAATTTTGAGAGTTGACTTATTATACACCCTATAAACCTTACTAATCATGGAGTATCCCAGAAACACTAATTCATCAGCTTTAGCTTGGAATTTTGCTATGTATCTCTTGTCATTATTGTGAATGTAACAAATACAACCAAAGATTTTAAAATAATCTACTTTAGGTTTCTTCCCTTTGAGTAATTCATAGAGAGTCTTGCCCTTCAGTTTATGTATTAAAATTCTATTCAACACATAGTTGGAGGTGTTCATTGCCTCTGCCCAAAAGGATAGAGGAAGGTGAGCATCTGAAAACAATGTAGTAGCAGATTTAATAAGGGTTCTATTTTTCCTTTCAGCTACCCCATTTTGTTGAGGAGTTCTAGGAGCTGAGAAAGTATGCCTGATCCCTTCACTTTGACAGAACTCTTGCATAAGAAGAGAATCAAACTCTGTCCCATGATCACTTCTGATCAGGGCAATGTGAGTATTGAACTCACTCTATATGTATTTGAGAAACTCTGTCAAATACTTAAAGTTATCAGACTTCTTCCTTATAAAGAACACCCATGTGAATCTAGAGAAGTCATCTACAACTACTAAAGTATAAGATTTCCCTCCTAAGCTTTGTACTGTAATGGGTCCAAAAAGATCCATGTGTAACAGATACAAAATCCTAGGTGAATCACTCTTATTAATTGACTTGAAACTATTTTTGGTTTGCTTGCCTAATTGACAAGCCCTGCAGAGTCCTTCCTTCTTGTAGGGGCCAGAAGGTAGTCCTCTAACAAGGTTATCCTTGGATAGCCTAGCAATGGTTCTAAGGTTTATATGTCCTAGTCTCTTATGCCATAGTTCATTAGGTCTACAAATAGAATTAAACAAGCAAATATCTACCTTGGTTGAAAGAAAATCTACAAGATAGATGTTACATTTCCTTTTACCTGTCAACACAGTTGTGTTGTCCTCTGATTTGATCTTGCATAAGAATTTGCTGAAAGTCACTTGGTAGCCTTCATCACACAGTTGACTGATGCTGATTAAATTGTGCTTCAGTCCTTCCACATAGGCTACTTTCTTGAATGTGATTATGCCAATCTGGACTGCACCATATCCTTTTGTTAGTCCAAAGTTTGAATCACCAAAAATTACTTTGGGTCCAAGCTTGGCTTTGAAGGATGTGAAATTGTCCTTATTTCCTGTCATGTGCTTTGAGCACCCACTATCCAGATACCATTGCTGGTTTGATGTTGGATAGGACTTCACCTGCACATAAAGCAATTTACTTGTTTTTGACCCAGTTTACCTTGGGCCTAGGTTGACAACCTTTGAATTTAGAAATAAAAGACATCTCTGGTTGACTTTTATAGCCTTCAAGATGATATCTCCTAGGAGGTATTATCCATTCAGTATAAGGGTTAAACCATTGAGATGTAGGACCTCTAGGATTGAACTTTGATTTGCCTTTGAAAGGGTTTTCAAAACTCTGAGCTCTGTTCGAAGATCTCTGACCTGAGTTCTTCGATCTTGGGTCAGATCGTCGAGCTCCGTTCGAAGATTGATTGTACCAGAGTTCAGGGTTCAGAGTTCGTCGACCTGAGTTCGACGATTTAGCCTGAGATCGTTGAGCACCATTCGGCGATCGTCGAGCTCCGTTCGACGAATTCGGTTGAACTTTTGTTTTCTTAGGTAGATCAGAATTCTTCCTAGCTACCTCTACAACTCCCTTACCTTTATCAGAGATAAATTTGATTGGGGTTAATAATACTACAGGTTGGCTAGATGAAGCACCCAAGCCTAGTGTACTGTTAAATCTTGAGTTCACTGTGTTTGTGATGTCCATTAGTTTGATGCTTCTCCCATTAAGGGATTCTTCAAACTTCTTGGCCTTTGATAGTTCACTTTTCAGTGAGGCAATCTGCTCCCTACAATATTCCAACTCCTCAGAGAGTTTGAGATTTTCTGATTTTAAAGTGCTGTGTTCAGATAGCTGATTTCTTAGAGAAATGATTTCCTTCTCAGATTTTAGTAAATCTAAACACAGTGCTTTAAACTCACACTTGAAGTCCTCAGAATTGAAATCAAAAGAACTTATTACCTGGTCCTCTTCAGATTGAGTCTCTGAATCAGATTCTGACTCTTCTGCATCAGAACTTTGTTGTGAGGTATTGATAGCCATCATGCAGAATTCTTTTTCTTCAGCATCATCTTCATCATCACTTGAGCTGGATGAAGCTTCAGATTCTTCTTCTGTCTCACTCCAAGTTTCAGCAACAAACAACTTCCTTCTATGTTTGTACTTGCTGGAGGAGGGTTTGACATTGCTGTTCTTCCTGAAGTCTTTGTCTTTTCTTCTTTCCTTCCTGTCCTTTTTGTCCTTATAACGATGTTCTGGACAGTCAGACACCATGTGGCCTGTTTTCCTGGATCCAAAACAAATAATCTATTTGTTATTTGATTTGTCATACCTTGGCTTGTTATGCCCTCGGGCAGACTTTTTCCTGAAATCTTTCGTGGCCATTTTGTAAAATCTTTTGGGCAGTAGGCTTAGCAGCTCTTCATTGCCTGTGAATTTGTCTTCAGGATGATCTTCAATGGCTTTGAAAGCTATTGATTTTTCTTTTCTTGTAGCTGGTGAGGCAGCCTTCTGCTCTTCTTCTCTATTCTTGATAAGCAGCTCAAAAGACTTGATCTTGCCCAAGAGAACTTCAGTTGTGATCTCATTTAGGCTTATGGAATCCTTGATTGGCCAGATCCTTGAGTCACAAGTGCTTGGGAAACACATTAGGATTTTATCATTGAGCTCAGTCAATGAGATCTCCTTGTCCAAAGTCTTCAGTTCATTGACTATAAGGCTGAGTCTATTATACATATCTGCTACTGACTCAGCTTCTCCTTTCTTGAAGTTCTCATACTGGGTTATGAGATGAGATCTTCTATCTTTTCTCTCATCAGCAGATCCTGAGACTATCTCTGATAGCTTGTCCCATATATCCTTTGCTGAGTTGCATTCAGCTACCTTTTGAAATATTCCATCAAACATAGTCTGCGCTAGAATGTTCATAGCCTTTGCATCTGCAACTTTCCATTTCTTGATTTCTGCTTCTGTTCCTGAAGGAGGTGGAACAGCACTTGTACTTGTATTTTCTGGAGGTCTTGGACACACTATCAAAATAGAATTGAAAATATCTTCATCAATAGAGTTCATGTACAATCTAATCCTTGCCTTCCAAAGTGCAAACTTAGATAGATTGCACACTGGAGGTCTGGTGCTAGCATAATCTTTGTTTTGGGTCATATTCTATGAAGAAATAAATCTAACAACAGACTTAAACAAGCAGATCTAACTAGAGGGATCTTTGGGTTCAGGTGTTAGCCTGTACAACCACTGAGGTGTGGTATTTTAACCAACCAGGAAGATGTGGTATTTTTAACCAACCTGGAAGATGTTGTATTTTTAACCAACCTAGCTTTGATACTAATTGAAAGTGCAAGTTAGATCTGATATACTCTAGTGGGGGGGGGTGAATAGAGTATGGTGCTTACTAAAAAAAACTTTTACAACTGTTGTTGTATACCTAAGTGAACAGGGAAGCAAATAACATAAAGTAAACACAACAACTAACTAAATACAGAGCAATAACAGATCACAGCTAGAAAACAAATGAAATTAAGCAACCAGAAAACACAAGGAGCTATAGTGGTTACCCAATCAATCTGGGTACATCTACTGTTCTACCACCCTAGGTAGGAATCCACTGCAGGATGAGTTGATCAGGTGTCCTGTGCACTAATGGGTTTTGATCAGGTCCCCAAAAACCAAACCTTCAGGTCTTTTGGAAGGAGACTTGCAACCAGAATAATCTTGAAGGGATTTAAAACCCTGTACAAGAATAAGAGAGAGGGGGTGATAGTGTCTTCTCTGTCAACAATCAGAGAGAAGACTTGTGAATGCTGGAGCACTACTTCAGGGTGATAGGCCTTCAATGACCTAGAATGCTTGGACTAGAACTGCTTCAGGAACTTCTTTGACAGATTGTTTGATTGTTGTCCTTTGAAGTTATCCTGCGAATAGAGAGAAGAAGACTCTTGATTGAATTTAATTGTTCTTCTTTCTTCTTCAAAAGTTCTCTGGTCAAGGTTGATTGCAGTCAAGAACTTTAGATTTGAGAATGTTTTGCTCTTCTGCAATCTTTAGAAAATCTGTCAGATTGTTTTCTGTATTGTAATCATTGAACTCTGCTTGATTCTTTTCTCTTGCTGTGCCTCTTGTGTCTCTGTGTGTGTCTGTAACTAACTGATGAAATATTCAAACTTTTGAATGTCGAGCAGTAATTACAGTCGGCCTTGGAAAGAATCAGAATTCAATGACTTTCCTAACTGTCCCCTGGAAAAACGACATGTAATCGTCCATAGTCAATGCACGTTCTAACGGAAACATTCCGAGAAGATCTGGCATTAAATGTTCAGGAATCAGCGCCAAGAAACGGGACGGGAACCTTGAAGAAAACCTAATCTGGATTCGTTGAACAAAGAACACAATTCGTCGAGCTGAACTTGTGTTCGTCGAGCTGAGCTTGAATTCGTCGAGCTGAGCTTGATAGAGTTCGTCGACAAGATAATCTTCATTCATCTAACAGACATTCTTCATTCGTCGAGATGAGAAACAAAATCATCGACCAGAGAAAAGTTCCGGACTTAGACAAAATATCCTGCATCTGCTGAAATGCTGTGTCGACATAAGCTGGTGTCGACAGAATGATCTTGGTGTCGACACAAATCCTCTGGTATCAACAGAAGCTGGTGTCGACTTAAATCCTGGTGTCGACATAAGTTAGTGTCGACTGAAATCCTGGTGTAGACAAAAGTTAGTGTCGACTGAAATCCTGGTGTCGACACAAGTTGACTGGTGTCGACACAAACCCTAAGTGTCGACATAGATTCTCTGAGTCCAGAAATCGTCGAGTAGAGAATAGCATTCGTATATCTGAGAAGCTGTGAACTTGAGGTCCAAGTTCATCGAGCTCAGAATATAATTCGTCGACCGAAGCATGAAGCTGGACTTAGAAAAATTTGAAGTCCTTCTGACTTTGGCTTGATGCAGAAACTGAGATTTCGTCGAACAGAGAACATAATTCGTCGAGCTCAGCACTAAGAATTGTCTCACGATCGTCGAGCGCAGAACTCCTTTCGTCGAGCTGAGTTCGACGAACGTCGAACTCACTTTACTTAGTCTAGAAAACTTGTGAGTCTGGAGTCTCTGAGGGTCTTGTTGAAAGCTGGTCCATCTGGAGTTGAGCCTAAGGACTTAACCTAGACTCTAGGACACAAATTGACCCTGGCTATACATGATGGGTCACAACCTAAGTCAGTGAACCTAGCCCAAATCAACTAGGGATCCAATAGAGGCAATTGTCGTGCTCAAGTTGGCGGCGGTGCTGGTCGAAGAGGACTTGAGGATGAGAGTCTGTCTGGTTTGCGTAGAGGATTCAGAGGTTCAGCAGTTGTGGAATAAAGAGGTTAAGCTTGGGAAAGTGTGTTGGAATAACTACGGGCGAGATGAATTCTCATGGGAGCGCAAGCAAGTGATACAGGAAGACTTCCCGGAACTATTTGCATCTTGTATGCTTGTTGTTTTGATTGCATGTTAAATTTCGAGGACAAAATTCTTTTTAGTGGGGTGTGTTGGAGCGACGGTTCAAATATCCTTAGTTTAATAATATCAACTCTTATATTATATTTGAATACATCTTATGTTTGGTAGACTATGCAAGTTTACATGTGTAACATTCCTCAAATAATAGACTCCTAAGAGTGATTTTGTCATGACTAGGTCATGACAAAACCCTAGGAAGCTCAAGATACCAAGTGAACTTAGGCATGAAGGTGAAAACCACCTTGGTCTATAAATAGTAATTTCCAATTACCCACACTAGGGTTTGACCTTAAGGCCTTAACTTGACTCCAGGACCCTACCACAACTCCCATAACCCTTTAGGAGGTCCATAGGGTCACTAAGGACCCATTGGGATCAATCAAAGTGGTCAAGTTGACCAAGGTCAACCCTAGCCCTAATTGGGTCTAACTAACCTACATAGGGTCAATTGACCTTCTCTTAGCCAATTTGACCCCACCTAGACCTTCCTAACCCTTAATGGAGGTCAATGGGTCATCAAGGACCCGTTGGGATCAACTAAAGAGGTCAAGTTGACTAAAGTCAACTCTATCCCTAAAATGATCAAAGTGCCCTATTAAGGGTTAAGTGGCCTCTAAGGTGCCAAAACAACCCTACCCAACCCTTCCTAGACCTTAGGAGAGGCCAATGGATCACCATGGACCCAATGGGGTCAACCCAAAAGGTTAATTTGACCAAAGTCAGTTCAACCCAAGTTTAGATCAAATTAACTCAAGTTGACCTAACCTAGCCCAATAAATTTGTGCTAAGCCCAATTTGAGTGGCCCACTAGCTCTAGGAGGTTGATATTTACCTAAATGCCACTCAAAATTCATAAAATAGTGACTAGGAGAGAGAAAGCTCTATTCCCCTTTAATGGAGGAGAGAGACAGGAAGAGGAAGAGGCCATTCATGGCCAAGGAAGGCCAAGGGGTCTCCTCCCTTCATCTCCAATGGCTTGATTCATCTCCCACGTCAATTCTGAGAAGATCAAGGTGTTCTCCGGGCCCTTTCAGTGGCGGGGTGCACTGAACCACCACTTGGCCGAAATACTCAAAAATGGCCATTAATGGCCATTAAAGAATGACCTCTCCCCTTCCACTTCTGATTTTCTTAAAAGCTTCACAAGGATGTGAGGAGTCGTTTCCACCTTTTCCCTGAAAAAATTGAGTGCTCTAGATTGGAGAAGGCAGTGGCACCCAAAGCTTCAAATTCGGCCATGGCGACTAGGAGATCAGCAAGGCAATAACTCCCCACAAAGGTCTGGTTCTTCCCCTCTTCCTCTGTATATAGATTTCTATCCATTGGATGCAAGGTTTGGGGCAAATTGTCCCTAGATCGGGTAGGACAAAAACTCCATTTAGGACTTTTAAATTCCAACTATAATTTCATGTTCTGGCCACCTCGACCGGCCAACCACTGTCAATCGTCGGCCACCACCTCAGCGTAGGTGTTGGTGGTACTGGCCGGCCGGGGAGGTGCTCATGTTGCCGGGACAACAAGGATGAAGAAGCTACCGATCGGGCGAATCTGAGCTGTTGGCTCAAGGAGGAAGATAACTGAATCTCGTCCATTCCTGCTTTAAGATTCGTGCGCTGCCTATAAATAATATAAACTTTTATTAATTTATTGTTGATTTTTTTATCACGGTATGTTGTTGCTGTTAGTTTTAATTTTTAAAAATGCCTAGATTGTTTTGCATAGAATATGTCCAACATAAAAATTTTAGTCCTGAAGTCTAGTTTAATTTAAAATTAGTTTCAACCAATTTGGGTCACTGTTCTGACCACAACACACCAAATGGTGCAGGTTATACCTAGGGCTAACCAGACACAAATTGGTGTGCCCCCACTAAACTAATCATCCAAATGCTTTGAAATTTGGATCATTGGTTAGTCTCATCTATATCTCAGACATATCCAAAAATGAAAATTTTTTGAAAATATTTTTCTCTAGTTTTTATTAAAAATAATAAACATATATGATTTAATTATAGGGTGATGACATAATATATCCCCAAAAGTTTGGTGGATGATCCTAAGGGTCATGAGAAGTCAATGGTAAAAATCTTAGCCCATTTGGGGTTGATTTGTGTAGGGAATGGTGTGACCAAAGTTTTGTCCCTTAAGGGTAAATTAGGGCAAGTGTGTATTTGATGAGTTGTGTGGTCAATCCTCGTCCAAAAGGAATGAAACTTTGGCCACTGACTTCAAGTCATCTAAAACACCCCCACAATAGGTTTAGGGTGGTTTCTGGTGGAGATGCCCAAACACCCTAGTATAGGCCTTAGGCTTGAAGGTTTGGGGCCTATTGAAGGACATGGGATTAAATGTCCTTGGATGGTCTTGAAACTTGGTTGGTGAGTTCCTAGGGTAAAAATAAGCTCTAGAAGAATGTTTGTAGGATTTTTAGGAACATATACCCTCCTTGAAATAGGTAAGGATAGCTTAGGGCACTTTGGTCCAATATTTAATTATATGCTCAAATGAATTTGGATACTCATGAAACTTAGGCAGAAAACTTATCTAGATGATGTTGTTCACTAAAAATTTAATTGTGAATTTTGGATTGATAATTTTATTATTTAATTCACAAACTCTAAGTTTGATTCAATCACAAAATAATAATTTTAGAGTTATTTGCTTACTAGAGAATTATGAACCTTGGTCAAGGTACATTTGAGGACATAATCATGCTCTGTGAATTTTTATAAAAATATTGGAAGAATTTTCATATAGGTTCCTTCATAACTGCTCATTTGTCGATTATTATAATATAATTCATTCATGTTATCAATTTGAGTTGGAAAATCATAGTTTATGGTCAGTAACATCTTCTGGTCATATTTATCTAGTAATTTTTTCATAATTTTTGGATGATTGGTTATAATTTTTCTCTATTAATCATAATATTGTGCTTGTTTGTTCCATAAATTATTGAATGTCAAATCCACCTTGGAAAATTGGGATTTTTTGTATTTTCTATTATTTTGATGTTAGTAGTTTATCATAATTTTGTTAAGACCATACTTAGTCAGAAAAGTGCACATGGTGTTCAAAGGTTCATGAGGCCTGATTTTATAGAAATTAAAATAAATATCAAATTAAGTAGGAAAATTATAATCTTCTGGATTTGTTCTTAAAATATCATGATAGACCCCTTGATGTAGGGGTGTCGGAATCGGAGATCTCCACGAAGCTGACGCTCTATCCCTGCTCTACACGTCGTAGATCTACCGCACCTACACAACACCTATCGCCCACAATAGCTTCTCGTCGCAAGAACGCAACAGAAATAACTAAGGAGGAATGGTCGACACGAAAACAACGATCAGAAATTTGAGTCGGAATATTCCCCAAGAAAACACAAAGGTTGCCACTCCTTTTTGAGAGCCATACCAAGGCTATAGGCCAAGATCCGCTCAGGCAAATAGGATCCACCCGATCCGGAAATAAAAAGCCTAGCAACGGAGATTTCGATCCAAAACTTGCAGCGATTAAATTAACTTTCCGGAGAAAATGATTTGCGAAAAACCACCACAACTAAAGAGAAGAATCACATAAGGGAGGGGGAAGAGATTACCCAACCGGAAAGCTTTCACACAAGATAAATGTGGGAGAATCACTCTCTCCACGGATCCACCGGCGTCACACCGAATGGTTTGCAACCTTCTTCCAAGGAGTCGCACCGAAGGAAGCCGCGCCGGAGTCGCACCGAACGGATGGAGGGAGCAAGGGGGGGGGGGGGGGGCGGCGGCGGCTTCACACCACATAAGGGGGCGGCGGCTTGGACAGCACTCAGATTGATGGCGTGCCCCCTCCTCCACCATTTGAAGACGATGCTGATGATGTTGATGATGATCCGGTTGATAAGACAATACAACTTAAGGATGTGAGGCAGCACGATGACGCTAACGGAAGGCTACGCTACAACCTCCGCCCGCGGCGTGCTACCGCCACTGCCAAGCATTAGCCTTATTTATTTCCTTTTCTTGCACTCTATTTTATATTTAGAGTATAAAATTATCATATGCTTATGTGATAATTTTATATTAATTGCATGTTTGTTATTTTTCATTTTGAACAATTTTAATGTTGGTGTACATTTAGACATTCGGATGGATGAGATTGCATCTCCATCATGAAGGGTTAAGGCTTGTTTGTAACTCCTATATAAGGAGGCTTTCTTATGAGATCATTAGAGAAAGATTGAAACCTAATTTTCCCTTGAAACTTTCGGCCAAGAGGAGTGCTCTCCAAGCCGCCGCACCCCTTGTGCGGTGTGAAGCCGCCGCCGCCCCCCCCCCCCCTTGCTCCCTCCATCCGTTCGGTGCAACTCCGGCGCGGCTTCCTTCGGTGCAACTCCTTGGAAGAAGGTTGCAAACCATTCGGTGTGACGCCGGTGGATCCGTGGAGAGAGTGATTCTCCCACAGTTATCTTGTGTGAAAGCTTTCCGGTTGGGTAATCTCTTCCCCCTCCCTTGTGTGATTCTTCTCTTTAGTTGTGGTGGTTTTTCGCAAATCATTTTCTCCGGAAAGTTAATTTAATCGCTGCAAGTTTTGGATCGAAATCGCCATTGCTAGGCTTTTTATTTCCGGATCGGGTGGATCCTATTTGCCTGAGCGGATCTTGGCCTATAGCCTTTGTCTGGCTCTCAAAAAGGAGTTGCAACCTTTGTGTTTTCTTGGGGAATATTCCGACTGAAATTTCCAATCGTTGTTTTCGAGTCGACCATTCCTCCTTAGTTATTTGTGCTGCGTTCTTGCGACGAGAAACTATTGTGGGTGACAGGTGCTGTGTAGGTGCGGTAGATCTACGACGTGTAGAGCGGAGATAGAGCATTAGATTTGTGGAGATCTCCGATTCCGACACCCCTACATCAGCCCTGGTTATAATTTTAGGTCATTTGGATGAATATTTGAATGGGTCACCATTCATACACATCATGTAGGCTGGTATGCACATAATAGAAATTGTAAAAGTAGGAAGCATTTGGAATTTGTATGAGAAAGGATAGTTGGTGTAGCTAGTCTGGTTGGAATATATAGGGTCACCAAAATAAGGTAGGTTGTGTGAGCCCGGTTGTGCAAGGGCAGGGCGGTACTCGGGATCGATGGTCGACCTTCCTTCCTTAGAGAGGGAATGTCTAAATAAGATTAGAGCTAGTTCAAGAGTAAGGATAACAAATTGGGACATGGGTATATACAAATAATAACAAGTACCTTGCAGATGGGAGCATTGGGCTTCAACCCATCGTACTTCCTAGTGCCCTTGAGAGCCCTTCACAAGGAATGCCCTGGGCAGTCCAATGTTAACCTTAAACCTTAAGACTAAAATGTTAAAGAGCAATTAGTAAAAACTAGGGCTTCACCTTCACTCACCCTGATGACTCGGGAGGTTAGCTTGGTTGGGTTGTTCGAGCAGTAGGCTCGATGGTTGTGGAAATTGGCAAGTTAGCCTGGTGAGCCAAAGGCTCAGAAGGTAGTTGTAACGGACAGGTTAGTGTGGGGAGGCGATGGCTCGAAAATTCATGACTACATGTGCATAAGTTGGTGAGTCTTCGGTATTTGACGGTCATTCACACCGACGTTAATATGATGACTCGGTGTGTGTGGTTTACACTTAGCCAAGGAAAAGAGTGGCTGGTTTGTCGGCATTAGTACGTGGTGACTCTGGTTTATCCTTCAGAGGTGTATGTAAGGCTAGTCCTGGTAGTGTGGATACCTGCATAGGAGTGGGGGTGGCCAAGCCACTGTCTCTGTTGGCCACTATGGAGGATCCTGGGAGTGAAGCTAGCTTCCAAAACCTGGGAACAAAAGGTCTGTGCGCATAGAGTCATGTATTTGTGTGTGTTGCACTTGTATTAACATAACATTAAATCTGCATAGCATAGCATGCCATTATTTCATTTAAACCCCTACCCCTATTGTATAAATGGGTATGGGGCTTTTTATACGATAGGCCCTATAAAACGACCACTTAATTTATATGTTTGTATAGGCATTCTTATAAATTATGTTTACCTCGAAATATAGCTTGTTCTCTTTACTTTTCCTTTATTACTGTTCTACTTGTTATAGAACTACTAGTTTAGACTTTTGCATATGGTATACTATATAAACTACTAGATTAGGACCGTCATCACATGCTCTTGTTTACTCTCCACCATCATAGCTTTCATATCATTTCTCCCGCACGGTGCCTAGGAGCCACTTGGGGAGGGGTGGGGAAATAAAGGCTTAGTCTTTTTGATTAACAGTCGGTGGACCAAACATTTCAGGGGCTCCAGATTGGAGACAAGCCGAAGTAGCATGAGATGCAGCACTAGCGGAGTGCGGTGCACACGGAGGTGGGCCAGTCTAGTACGGGAGCACTCGATTCTGGCTCCGCGAGTGTTAGTTTTACTTAGCTTCCGCTAGAGTGTTGTAGTGAGGTCATGATGTACCGGGAATGAGCACGTTTATATTTCTACTTTACTGTTCGGTTTCAGTACTTCTATATCATATGGACTTGCTGTGATTTTTATGCTCATTTATATATTTGATGTGATTTTGGTGGACTTGATTATATTTGTCTTAATTTTTATTACTACTTCTTTTGGTGATCACTAATGCTGGCAGGATCGGCATTTGTAGTGACGACCTCCCCGAGTGTTGGCGTCGCCGCAAAATGGCAATTCTGGGCATAAGACCCGATAGCGTAGAAAACAATGGGGTCTTACAAACTGGTATTAGAGGTAACCTAGATCTAAAGAAAAGGAGTCCTTAAAACCCTAGGCCACCAAGCGCGAGCTTAGTTTGGGGACAAACTAGCAGTGGAAGCAATGGTGTGCCCATACGTGGAATCACATGCAAAAGTCCACTTCTTCATTAGTTCCATTTGTAAATCAGCTAACAATTGGAATTTTCCTTGTAGCCTTCGGCTAACCCTAACCATCAACAAGGTACATCTCAGGCATAAAACACGGTTCCATTCCTGCTGGCTCTGACTCCGTTCCAGCAGACGGAGATTGGACAGACTCTGATGGTAATTTTGGAGGCCTTCGGGGCTCAGTAGGCTCTGAATCCACAACTAAATCTCGGGGCTAACTGGATGAGAGCCTTTTGGGGCTTTCTCCACCGTCCTACCTCGGGATGGATTCAACAGTCCGTATAGAGGAGTGGCTGGACATTATTTACAAGATGCTGCCTGGGATTTGATGACCGATGGAGGAGGCAGTAGCCTTGACAGTTTCCTACTTGGAGTCTCACGCAAAGAGATGGTGGAAGTCACTATTAGACACCACCTTCGCTGCAGTGGATTGCATGGACATTTCCTAGGAGGAGTTCAGAAAAGCTCTATTGGAGCATTTTGTACCACAATTTGTGAGGGATGCGTTGGAGGATAGGTTCCTTCATTTGAGGCAGGGCAGCGGGATGGTGTTAGAAAAATACCTGGAGTTCACACATCTTTCCCATTTTGCGGACTCATATCAGCAGGACGACGCGGGCTACGCGAAGAGGTTCTACAAGGGCCTTCATGATGACATGTGGCAGGCCCTCCTCTTCATTTCTGACTTGAGCTTGGCCAGGATCTTCGAGATGGAAAAGAACCTAGAGGCAGACCAGCTTACAGTCTGGGGCCGGAAGAGAGAGGCTAATGATTCAGTGATTGGTGGCAGAAGGTTCCAGCTCGGAGGTCATGTCATTTGGGGAAAGAAAGACTGGGGATCAACCCAGCTAGGAGGACAGGTAGGAGCAGAGGAACACGGTGGTGTTTGCCCCTCAGCCTTTACAAATGCGGGAGATGTTGAGGGTAGTGGAGGAGGCAATGGCATGCTTCCGGTGCAACAAGCCGGGCGACATTCGGTGAAACTGCCCTATGAGGGAAGCACCCCCAATAGCACTTCAGGATGCCCCATCGGCACGGCAATTTGGTGGTCGAGGACACAGCTGAGGATTTGGATTTTAGGGTGTTGACCGCAGACAGGGTAGAGGGCAGGTATATGCCTTGGACCTGGCTCCGCCTTGGAACCCGATGCGGGTAATAGCAGGTATGCCGGTCATTTAATGTTCCTTTCTTTTCTAGAAGCTAGATTACGTGGATATAAAACTGTAGAATTAGTGAAGAATCTAAAACTAGATATCTAAGAGGAAAATTTAACTAACTCAGGAATAGTAATGGTGTGTGGCAAGCCTGCCCACACCTATTCGACACGGGAGCATCACATAATTTTGTCTCAGAGGAATTTATCAGAAACCTGGACCAGATCGGGAGTTTTGATGGAGTCGTCGGGAGGGTGCGTCTCCCCAATAGGACGGAGATCCAGTCTATGGTAAAGTGCGTTCTAGGAGTGACCATTGATGGTGTAACCTTCGAGGCTCTGACAATGATCCTGAGGATGCCAGATTTTGACCTCATCCTGTGCATGACATGGCTCACCTAGAACCATTCACATAATGATTTCCCAACAAGAATGGTCATGCTGAGATACGACGACACTTACCCAACCTTCGAAGGTATTGTCCCTGTAACACCCCCATCCGTCACATGGCATATAACAGAAGGTCCAGCTAGAACCCGACGCCATATACCACAGACAGTCGGAAGAGTTACATAAGAATATTCAAACTATCCAATTAAGACTACTCGTCCTACACAGAGCATTCTAGCGGAAGCTTTTAAAGTTGAAAGAACCCAAAACTTAAATCCAATGAACATGAATGTCCACAACTGCACTACTGGAATGAAACCCAAAATACACTGAAAGGGTACATGGCCTTATGGCCTTACAATAGTTCACTTAATAAATAATGTTTTCCATACATCGGCTCGCAGGCCGGCCACACATGACAAAAGTAAAGTACAACTATTCTTAACGGCCTTCTAGGGACAGCACAACAACATGGGCTCCAGCCCGCTATTTGGTACTCGGCTCCGCAGCACCTGCAAGCACATTCCACCGCACGGTGGCAAACAAAGCAACGGTCATCCAAAAGTCGACCAAATTATAACGACCCCGCCCCTTACTCGGGACGGCGGTGCTCATTCCCTGCATTTCATTAGCTCAGCTAAACAATAAAGTGCAACTATATATTTTGCCACAGGTGTAGGCTCGCACGACCAAACACCCCGTGCACTTAGGGCACATTAATGGTGAATCCTAACATTTCAGCGTCTTCACCACCACCCCAGGATGGCAACAACATGAGCATTTTAGCCTTTCTGACACTGACTAGTCTAAGGCTCCCAACTATGCCAACGACCAGTCCCCTTTTCGGGTCTCTCGCACCGAACCGCATAGCCCAGGTCCAATTCCACTTGCCCGTTGCTCAACCGCATAGTTCACATTAAGACGTATGCACGAGCCAAGCTTCTCTCGTATCACAACATTTTCCAAACAATCAGATAACCCAGTTATGTTCAAGGCCGGTTCCATGACCGCCAAGTTAGCAGAACAACGATTCCGCTCAGTTTTTCGGGTGCGCCTTGGAGATAACCTCCAAGGATCCCTGCTGCAATCTACTGTGTAGAAACCCGAAAAACCCAAAGCACGGAGTCTTCTCCAGCAAAACATATCAAATGCAACATCACTGATCCAGACAATACACGTCCGAGTAGGCTTCACACACAATGCCTATGTCCGTACTTACGATTCCGGACTCTATATACAACACAAGGGGGACTATTCAAATCAACCCCAAGGAACACCACGCACTCACCGGACACTCGCGGGAGCAGGATTCCCTATGCAGAAAGAAAGAGCTTCACATGCTCAAGTAGAGAATCGTTACCCTTGTAGTCCACTTTGGTGCCATGGAAAAACTACACGGACAGAACTCTTCGCAACGAACTTTCCTCCACGGATCCGCTCTCAGATCTCAAAATGGTGCTCCGATGCTCCGCCAACGGTCAGAATCCCTTCATTCTTCCTCCTCTTTCCAACTCCTTGAGAGAGAGAATGGTTGGAGAGAAATGATGGATTAACTCCCCTATTCCAGGCCTTAACAGAGCAGGAAACCATCTGGGCCGTTGGATCTTATTTAAAGAAAACGAACGGCTCAAATCCGCTCAAAAATCTCTAAACCTAGGCCGAACACGGCTTGGCACACGGCCTTGTCCCAGGCCGTGTGCCTCGCTCCAGGCATGATCGTCGAACTCAGAACAACCACAAGGGCAAAGACACGCCCGTGTCTCATCTGACACGCCCGTGATGGGTCTCTCGACACGCCCGTGACCGGGGGCGTGTCACGCATAACCGCCACACCAACCGACACGACCCAACTGAACACGGGTACTGACACGGGTAAGCACACGCCCGTGTCAAATGACACGCCCATGTCATTTAGCCGTGTTACTATCTGTGTCCTTCTTGGGATGAAAACGGCTAAAACACCAGCCAGACACGGCCTTGGACACGCTCGTGTCCTAGGCCGTGTACCCCTATACAGGCACCAAAAATCCCTTTTTACGCGACCGATTCAAATACAATTTTCGGGGCATTACAAATCTCCCCCACTTAAGGAATTTCGTCCCAAAATTAAGCAAAGGTACACAAATCTAAATAATACATGAGTGGAATAACTCAGGGTATTCCTCCAACATAGCTTGCTCTCGCTCCCATGAAAGCTCCTCCTGTCCGCAGTTATCCCAATGAACTTTAACCATTCAGACCTCCTTGTTACGGAGTCGTTTGACTGCAACATCTTCAATACGTACTTGATGTAGGCTACCAGGGCGAAATGTCTGGCACGTTCTAGCGACTAAATCTACCCATATACGATCTAATTTGGAAACACCACATGCGAGCGTAGCCACGATTTAGATTAACGTTTATCGTCACACAACGACTTGAGGATCGCGAACCCTCTTAGGATCAAATAGTTACTAAAGGCCACTATCCTTTCCGGCGAAATGAGCCCACACGGTTCGGTCGAGTGAAGTCGCACCAAGGAGATCCACAAAAGAAAGGATTCAGAAAAGTGGTTGATCTCCCCCGACTAAGAAAAACCAAAGGTCACCACCCTTCTTGGAATGCGAGAAACTCGGAGAATCAAATACGAAAACCAAATGGAAATACTTCGATGATTAAAATTTCAGATTTCACACCAAAACTTTCGCACAAGAAATATGCGGAGGATGTAGAAGAAGCACATAAGATAGAGAAGAGGAATCGTTACCCCAACTCGTAGATAGTTGCACGTGGAGAATCGCTCAACCACGGATCCGTCGGAGTCACACCGGAAGAAGCTTGCACGTCCACCTTCAACGGAGTCACACCGCGAAGTTCCCACACCGGAAGAGGAGGGCCTACACTTGGCCGAAACACTCAAGGAGGCGGACTAAGGGGGGGGGGGGGGGGGGGGGGGGGGGGGGGCGGCGGAAATGAGAAGAGATTCTCAAAAGCTGAAATCTTTTTTTTAGGGTTACTTTCTTCATCTAAAACCAAGGGAGTGGATGCCTTATATATGGCCCACTTTAAATAAAAGTTATACACAAAATATTTCAGAAATTAAAGGCATTTGGAGGCTAAATGCAGGCCACCAATTAAACAAAACATAGCATAAAAATTGTTATCAGCAGCCCGACAGTTTTAATGACAACAACGTCATTTGATGGCATTATCGCGCGAGCGAAGATGGTAGCGGGGAAGAGGTGCGGCGCCGCGCTCCCACGTCTTTGTTTTGCCGTAGATCTTTGCTTTGTAATGGTGGCGTGTCATCCGTTAGCGCTTCAACATCAACGGTCGCGGGTTGGAGAGGGTCGGCTCCGTCAATCCTCCCCTTCTAAAAGGACTCATCACCGAGGAGTTGGCGTCTTTGTAGCGGCGAAGGAGAGCATCATCCAAGCAAGCCACTTCATCTTCGGGAACACATGAATCATAGGAGGATGGGCGATCACGCCAGTGGACCAAATAGCGCCGAGAGGTACCAAGCGGGGACGGGAGAACTTCATCGGCAAGGATCCTTTCTGGTAAGAAAGAGGTCTTGGGAAAACTAGGAAAAGCGTTAGTCGAAAAAGGTAAGACTGAAGCAAAAGCATCCAACAACGTACCTCCAACGGAATCCGAAGGAAGAGGAGATTCATGAGACCTTTCCCCCCCAATCCAAGAGAAGATCGAGAGGAATAAGAGATAGGAGAGTTGCATATTTCAAGCGGCGGAGAAGTATAAGGTGTTAAATCGGAAACATTAAAAATAGGGGATATACCCCAATCAGACGGTAAATCAAAAAGATACGCATTGTCGCCTAATTTCTTAGCAACTCGAAAGGGGCCAGCTCTCCGATTGGCCAACTTTTTGACTGTACCCGAAGGCATCCGCTCGGGAATGAGACGAACCAAGAAAAAATCACCAACATTAAAATGGACGGCTCGACGGTGCAAATTCGCCTGTAATTGATCAGACGTATATTGCGTGGCTAACACTTCTTGTATGTGTTTATGTAAATTTTGAATGTGTTGGGCAAATTCCTGTGCGAAGTGACTTGATTTATAAGTGGGCGGTATGGGGATCAAGTCAAGTGGCACGGGCGCCTTATAACCGTTCACAATCTCATTCGGCGACCACCCGGTAGACCTATTCTTAGAATTATTTTAAGCGAGTTGTGCGTGTGGGAGAATGAGATCCCAAGTGCCTTTGTGCTCTCCAACAAGACAACATAAAAGATTGCCCACGCTTCTATTTACGACTTCCGTTTGGCCATCCGATTGTGGATGATAGGCGGACGAAAAAAAAAGTTTGGTTCCCATAAGTTTCCAAAGCGTATTCCAAAAGTAACTAGTAAATTTGACGTCCCGATCACTAATGATAGTTTTTGGAACGCCGCGGTGCCCGACAACTTCCTTAAAATAAATTTTTGCCATGTGCGAGGAGTCACTAGTTTTGCTACACGGAATAAAGTACGCCATCTTCGAAAATCGGTCTACAACTACCAAAATAGAGTCATGTCGTTGGAAGGTAATAAAACGTGAGGCTTCATGATCCGAAAGAAGTACAAATTCTTCGGAAAGGAGATAGTGCCTCTAATAGTGCAAACTTCGGACCCCCGCATAAAATTCCCGATCGTAATTGGAGTAGTTTAATTTAGCCTCGGACAACTTCTCACTAAAATAACAAATGGGGTGACCCTCTTGACTTAATACTCCTCCAATCCCAACCCCGGACGCATCGCACGCTAATTCAAACACCTTAGAGAAATCCGGTAATTTTAATAAAACGCCGATAAAAAGTAGCGAGTCCACGGAAACTTCTAACGTCACGGATGGACTTGGGCTCCGGCCACTCGTTAATAACTTGCACCTTTTTTGGGTCTACTCTAATGTCGTCCGCTCCCACAAGATATCCTAAGAACTCAACCTCACAGACAAGGAAAGTACATTTCTTCAGATTTAAGGATAGTTTTTCTTTCCTTAAAGTAGTTAAGACTGCCCTCAAGTGATTTGTATGTTCAGTGGGCGTCAAGCTAAACACCAAGATGTCGTCAAAATACACTACGACGAATTTTCCCATGAAGGGTTGGAATATTTGAGTCATCATCCGAGAAAATGTGCTTGGGGCAATAGAAAGCCCGAAGGGCATGACAAGCCACTCATATAAACCATCCTTAGTCTTGAACGTCGTCTTCCATTCATCCCCCTCCCGAATTCTAATTTGATGGTAGCGACTTTTAAGATCCAGCTTGGAAAAGATCGTGGCTCCGGCAAGCATATCCAAAAGATCATCCAATCGGGGAATAGGGAACCTATATTTAATAGTGATCTTATTAATCGCCCTACTATCGACACACATCCTCCAAGTACCGTCTTTTTTGGGGCTAATAGGGCCGGCACGACACATGGGCTCAAACTATGGCGGATGAACCCTTTAGTTAAGAGTTCCGATATTTGAGTTTGAAGCTCTTGATGCGCCGCCGGGTGGAGCCTATAATGGGGTTGATTCGGGAGTGAGGAACCTGGGACGAGATCTATGGCGTGTTGGATGTCGCGTAGTGGCGGTAAGATGTGGGGTAACTCGGTCGGATACACATCTTTATATTCATCCAACAATTGTTTTAAATCTTCTGGAAGCTCATCTAATTTATCACCATCTTCCTTACTACTCAAGAGCACTAGCGCATAGATCACGCCATCTAGAAATGGGACGCGGTGAACTCTTTTCTTCCTATTAAGTTCAAGGTTTTCTTCTCCACGGGTACGATGGTATCCTTGGACGGAATAGTCGGGTCCTTAGGTGGAGTTGGTTTAAAGGTAATAATCTTCCCCTTAAACTTAAACTCATAAGTATTAGCCCTACCGAAGTGAGTCACGTCGTGGTCATATAGCCAAGGCCGGCCAAGAAGGACGTGACATGCGTCCAAGGGGATGACATCACACCACACTTGCTCGGAATAAGATTTGACGTTAAGGGGAACTAGACAACGCTTCGTGACAGGAAGAGAGGTCTTATTTACCCAAGCTACATAATAAGGTTGGGGGTGGGGTTCGGCAACTAAAGACATCCTAGCAACCGCGCTCTCCGAAACGACGTTCATACAACTCCCACTATCGATGATAAGCTTACACAACTTCTCTCCGCTCTTAAATATCATCGAAAAGAGGGTTGTCCTATTCCAATCGTTTGGCGTCCGGGGAACCGTCAGGATACAACGCATAACCATGAGGTTATGTTCATCCTCCAAATCACTCGGGACTCCCTCAACATCGGACCCCTCGTCGGCTTCATAAATTATTTCGGCTGGGTCGTTAGGAGCCTCCAATAAAGCTAAGGCCTAAGGCTTGGTGGGGCATTCGCTCGCATAATGCCATTGTACTCCACAAGCGTAGCATGTGGCATTCGTTTTATTAACTCTCCCAATTGGCACTGGTGGGCCAAAACCCGAACAGGCAAGCGTACCTGTCGAATCGTAGTACCAAGGTCGTATTTAAACACGGGGCTGTCAATTACTTCTACTCACGCTCTATCTATTATCCTACCGGAAAACTAATGGGATTTGAGAATTTTTTTTAGAATAAAACAAAAGACAACTTGCGAGATGAAAAACTTATAATAAAAAGCTAGCATTCGATCAAAGATTCACCATTAAATGAAATGAGAGGGATGAAAAGGCATAGTTTTAAATTTGCAAATCATACTCGACCGTGACGGATCCGAAATTAGGAAATAATCTCGTTAGAGAATTAAATCCCCTGACTTATAGACGTTTTGACCGAAATCTCTTTCAAGTCAAGAAAAAGCCTAAAGACGCATTATCGAGGTGACCCGCACTATTGGATTTGACTCCAATCCGGAAGATTTACGTCATCCTATCTCTAGGGTTGCGTTCAACTCCTTCCTTCTTTGAGTGATCTTTCACATTCATGAGCCTCTCGGCTACTCAAATATGAGATCCCAAGCCTACTACCGTATACCAGAAATACGGAGTCGACAAAATAAAAATCAAAGAAGGATCGAGTAAAATTAAGCAAAAATAAAACTATGAAATAAAAGAAACCCTCATCTCATTTTATGGATCCTCACGATCGAACGCTAAATAGAATTAGCTACGCATAATTGAAAAGGAAGACAAAAGAAGGTAAGAGAGGAACATTTTCATTACTTGCAAAAAAAGTACACAAAATATAAAAAAGACAAGATTATGCTATGAAGAAACTTGCACTAATGGAAAAGAAAACTAATACAATAATGAAACTAACAACAACTCACAAGCACTCTCCACTATCCAACTCCACACTCACACTCAACTTAAAACTTCACTTCTCAAAAATTTCTCCCTTTGGCTTGAGGGATGGGGTGGCTTTTATAGGAGATGGAGAAGGATCTAGAATGAAATGAAGAGGAGGAGGCCAAGGGGGGTGGCCGGCCATGTAAGGAGAGAAGTGCATGCATGGCATTTAATTAGGTGGAGAGAATTCATGCATGATATTTAATTAGGTGGAGAGAAAGAGGTGGGTTCAATGCATGGACTTTAAGGGAATGATTTCGAAAATATAAAATAGAAAAGGGGAATGAATAAGAAATAAAGAAAGAGAGAGAGAGGGGTTGAATGTAGAATAATAAAAACAAGAAATAAAAGAGGAGGAAAGAGTGTGGCCGGCCATGTAGAGGGATTCATGCATTTGGAAATTAATGAGGAGGGGAGAGAGAGGGCATGAGGTGGACAGCCATGCATGGGCCTTAAATGGACCAAACAATGGAGAGAGTGGGCTGCACTTGAAGGGGACGGGCTGCTCCAATGTGGGTTGCATCTTGAAGTTGGGAAGAGGCCGGCCATGCAATTTGTGGGCTGCTCCAATGAAGAGGGTTGCATGGATGTTGAAGTGGTTGGGCTGCATCATGTAGGCTGCATGGTTGTTGACGGGCTGCTTGGGTTTCACTTGAAGGAGAAGCTTGGGCTGCATGGTTGCATTTACGTACAAGGGCTGCTCCATGTGGCATGCATTTGGGCCATGATCCTACAAATAACAACACAAAATAATCATTAGAAACAAAATATTATTCATGAGCATAAAATTATAACAAATAAGACTAAACATAAAATAGAATAATATATATATTAATAAGACTAATCATAGCAACAAATATTAAAACTAAACTAAACAAAACACAACAAAAAATATAAAACACAAGATAAATTTAGAAATTATCATAACATACGCGAAATAAAACAAAACAGACATAAAATAAACTAAACTTAGGAATTTAGGTTTATAAATTATACCAAAAACGATGACTAAAAGTAGTCATCAAATTCCCCTATGCTAGAGTATTTGCTTGCCCTCAAGAAAATAGAATTGAAAACTAGGGAAAAAGTAAATAAAGCAAATTTAGATTTCATAATTAAGAAAAACAAAACATGAAAAATTAAACTATCCTAATTCCTATGTTAACAACTAGTGGGGTGAGAAGTGCACAATAGAAAACCTGAAAGTAGAGACCTAAAAATATCATTAGAACATAAAGAAGATTTACACATTTCTAAATCTTAAAACAAGGCATCCAAAATTAATGAAAATAAGAAAAGCAAAAGTAGAAGTTCTAAATAAACGGCGCATTAACGAACTACTAGGTTGCTAGAATAACAATTAACCCTAAATCACCTCAAGATAACCTCCAAAGAAATCCATCAATGATGGTGGCCATAGGCTTGTTCGTTCACACTCTCTCCACTACGCGAATTTACGTTCTAAAGATTAATAGGACTTCTATAGGCGTTAAAACTTGGCTTAGGTAAATGGTTAGGAAATGAAAACAAGGATAAACATGAGGGCTTAAACACTAAACCAAGGTTGAGCTTAAAAACAAAATAAACATAAACACATGAAGATGAATGATAAGTACTTTAATTCAAGCTAAAACAAACATAAGGCCATGTATTTTTTTTCTTTTCTTTTCATAATATTGGCCAAAAATAAACTATTCTCTTTTTTTTTTCATTTCATTTTAATGATACTTTTGATAATAACTCCTTTTTTTGTAACTTTAAGGAAAGCTCCAAATAAAAGCTTTAAACACTCCTTTTCATTTCAAAGATATAACCCTTCACAAAAAATGATATTTAAGCTCAAAGTTTAGTGTGAAATGGGAAAGACATTTGGCTTTGGTGAAATGATGAAATGAAAGGTGGAGCTAAAAACAAAGAAACATGGAAAAAGGCCCAAAAATTGTTTTGCAATGGTAAATTTGTTGGTGGGCAAGAAAAGCTCAAACTAGTCAAAGGGTGGCCTAAATCATTTCTAAAGAACTTAAAAACGGCGCAAATGCTTCGAGAGTAGCTTGGTACAAGTTCTAGACACCAAGAAAGACTATCTCGCAAGTGAAAAAGAACTAATGATACCTAGCAACCATTCGTAAGCAACTAACCGAATAAAAAGACATAACTACATGTTGCTAGGTTATAACGTAAAAACCGAATGCCTATATTTAAGAAAAAGAAACTAGTAGAACTAAATTATGCTAAAATGATAAGTTTAGAAAACATTTTCAAAGGAATCTATATAGAACTACAAAAACCGCACGGGCCTACACTTCACGAGAAGAAACATGAAAATAAAGATAGAAATAATTTTAGATTTTGTTTTTCAAATCGATTTAAGCACAATTTTTTTTAATTATTTTTTGTTTTTCTAATTTTTTTGGGTTTTATATTTTATAATTTTTTTGGATTTTGATGACATAACATAAAATACTATACTAATATAAAACATAATATTATTTTTTTTTCTTTTGAAAGAAGAAAAACAGAAAGAAAAGACCAAAAGAAACTAGACCCCCCATGCTTAAATTCTTCATTGCCCTCAATGAAGAAAACATAAAGAAAAAGAGAAGGGGACTGAGAAGAAGAGAAAAAGAAAAATGCAGGAAAAATAAATAAATAAGAACATGACTTCCCCGGGTTCGTGAGATGAAGGCGGATGTCGCTCCCCCATGCTTGCTTTTTAGAGTACTTGATTGTCAGCAGGTATGACTTGATCCATCTGATATCAGCAGCGGCGGAGCGGCGACCACGATCATGGACTTGATTGGCCTCCGGTAGAAAGGGCAAAATAAAAGAAAAATAGATAGAGTCCATGGGCAGATGCCCGATAATGTTTTTTATTACAACAGTCCAAATAAAAGAGTTTCATAAAAAAAAATAGTAGTCCAAAAATAAAAATGTCCATCAGAAAATAATAAACTAAGAATCAAAAAGAAGATTCTCCTTTGCAGGAGTCACAGAATCATAAGAGAAATAGAGTTTAAGTCTATGGCCATTAACTTTAAAATCACCCTTATCGGGGTGCGAAAGCAACACAGTTCCATCAGAATAAACTTCCTTGACCGTAAACGGTCCAGTCCATCGAGATTTAATGTGTCCGAAGAAAATACGTAAGCGTGAATAAAAAAGAAGAACTTGATCGCCAGGTTTAAAAATTTTATGTTGGCCTAAGTTCTTATCGTGATCGACTTTCGTTTCAGGGTCGGGTGATTTTGCATATGAATTTTTCAGATTTTTGTCTTCTTCAAAAATGAGATTTTCAAGATTCTTCTGTTTAAAAACAGTTTCATTTTCAAAATTTATTTGCATGGACATAACCGTATTTTGAAAAACATTTGGAGAAAGTTCAGTAGAAGAAGACGAAAAATCATTTGGAGAAAGTTCAGCAGAAGAAGACGAAAAATCATTTGGAGAAATATAGGAGTCTTCTTTTAATTCATCAAGAAAAAAACAAGTGTAATCATTTTGCAAAGAATTTCTCATAGATTGATTAATATCAAAAGTAACCTCTTCATCTCCCACACGCAGAGAAAGTCTTCCGTCACTCACATTTATGATTGCTCGAGCGGTGGCTAGGAAGGGACGACCAAGGATAAGAGGGACCTCGACGTCCTCTTCAATATCGAGAATGACAAAATCCACCGGGAAGATGAATTTGTCGACCTTCACTAGCACATCCTCAACGATACCAAACGGATACTTAATCGATCAATCAGCCAATTGAATACTCATACGCGTAGGGCTGAGAGTGCCCAATCCTAGCTATTTAAACAATGAAAAAGGCATCAAGTTGATGCTCGCACCTAGATCCGCTAGCGCATGTTTTATAAAAAGATCACCAAAAACGCAAGGAATTGAAAAACTACCCGGATCGTGTATTTTTTTAGGCAAGTTAGAATTTTTAACGACTGTCGAGCACTCTTCATTTAACGTTACGTGAGAAAGATTTTCCAATTTCTTTTTATTCGTTAATAAATCCTTGAGATATTTGGCGTATTTCGGCATTTGGCTAATGGATTCGTGAAATGGCAAATTTATATAAATTTGTTTAAACATTTCAAGAAAGCGTGAATATTGATCATCTAATTTTTCCTTCCTAAGCCTAGCCGGATAAGGAGGTGGCTGAAATTCCTTTATAATTGTCGGAGTATCATTTTGAAAATCGTTAACTTCTTTTTCAAAAATAGGCTTTTCTTTTTCAAAATTATATTTGTCTTTTTCTTTTTCAAAAATTTTATCATTTGATTCCATAACGATAATATTTTCAGCAGTAGGAGAGGCAATCACCTCTGGCTCTTCCCTTGTGGTGGGCTCGTTAATAACTTTTCCGCTCCGAAGGGAAATCGCATTCACGTGCTCCCTTGGGTTAGGTTCAGTGTTTGAGGGAAGAGCCCCAGGTGGCCTCTCGGAGATGACCTTGGCAAGTTGCCCGACCTGGTTCTCTAAATTTTTCACGGAGCCAGATAGACTTCTAATGGTAGCATCATTCGAGCTTATATATTTAGAAAGTATTTCCTCCAAAGATAGAGTTTTTTGAAAATTTTGGTTTTGATATTGTGGTGGTGGTGGAGTGAAGTCATGTGGTGGGCGTGCAGCATTAGCAGGGTTACTCCAAGAAAAATTAGGATGGTTACGCCATCCAGGATTATAAGAGTTCGAAGAAGAATTAAAACCAGGAGGTGCAGAAAAATTAGAAAAATTATTGGCAGAATTATTTTGAGCAGGCCTGGGTATGTTCCCCAGATAATCCACCTGCTCGGCAGCAGCAGCATTCACATTTTCATATACCTTAGCGGCGGAGGAAGCAGTCATCTCCGAAATCTTCTTGTTTAGCATTTCCACTTGCAGCGCCAGTTGCGAAACCGAGTCTACTTCATAGATACCTGCAGGTTTAGATGGGCGAGTCCTAGACGAATTCCACTGATAAGTGTTCATCGCCATGTCCTCGATAAGCTCAAGAGCGGCTTCCGGAGTTTTGCGGTCCAAGGAACCAGCCGAATCGGCATCTATCATTTGCTTAGTTTCTTGATTTAGCCCCTTATAGAATGTCTGAACCTGTAACCATACAGGCAGAGCATGATGAGGGCATCTTCTCAAAAGTTCTTTGAACCTCTCCCAAGTGTCATAGAGGGTCTCCGAAGCAATTTGAGAATAAGAAGTTATATCATTTCTTAACTTAGCAGTTTTGGCGGGGGGAAATATCTAGCAAGAAATTTATCGACTAAAATGTTCCAAGTTGTGATTGATCCTCTTGGAAGAGAACTCAACCACTGTTTGGCTTTAGTTCTTAAGGAGAAGGGGAAGAGTCTTAGCCTTATAGCATCATCCGAGACACCATTAATTTTAAAGGTGTCACAGATTTCAAGAAAATTAGCAATATGTAAGTTCGGATCTTCATCTTGTAATCCGTCGAACTGTACATATTGCTGCACCATTTGAATGATGCTAGGCTTAAGCTCAAAGTTATTGTTCGCAATCGTAGGTCGAACAATACTTGTCTCTGTCCCCTCCAGATTGGGTCGAGCATAATCGGACATGGTCCTTTGCTGAGCCATTTCTGGGTTAGGGTCTCCCATTTCAGAAAAATTACAATCCCCGAAGGAATCCTCAACCGTTGTTTGAGAAGTGGAAGCCCCAAATCGTAGTTGTCTCCGAAAGGAGCGTTCAATTTCCGTGTCCAAATCAACAAGTAGCGACGGATTCGCTCGGGTCATGCACTAGCAAAGAAAACGAGGGAAGATTAAAATGAAAGCTTGGAAAAGAAAGAAAAAGTGGAAAAGAAAGGAAATTTTTTTGTGTTTTTTTTTTTTGAAAAAAAAAGATTTTTTTTTTCTTAGACGGCTTGGCCCTCGAACTTCCCGAGGACTACCCAGTGAAGGGTTCTCCCGGTACTAGGTAAAATGGTGTTGCTTAAAGCCCCTTACCCTTTTCGAGAGATTTTAGGTGGGGTAGAAATAAGGTGAAGTGGGTTGATTATAAATATTTAAATATATAAATTATATATATTTTTTATTTTTGTAGAAGTAATAGCGCAAGCGTTTTCAAAATATTGACGAAAAAAAGTCCCCGGCAACGGCGCCAAAAACTTGGTGGGCCAAAACCCGAACAGGCAAGCGTACCTGTCGAATCGTAGTACCAATGTCGAATTTAAACACGGGGCTGTCAATTACTTCTACTCACGCTCTAACTATTATCCTACCGGAAAACTAATGGGATTTGAGAATTTTTTTTAGAATAAAACAAAAGACAACTTGCGAGATGAAAAACTTATAATAAAAAGCTAGCATTCGATCGAAGATTCACCATAAAATGAAATGAGAGGGATGAAAAGGCATAGTTTTAAATTTGCAAATCATACTCGACCGTGACGGATCCGAAATTAGGAAATAATCTCGCTAGAGAAATAAATCCCCTGACTTATAGACGTTTTGACCGAAATCTCTTTCAAGTCAAGAAAAAGCCTAAAGCCGCATTATCGAGGTGACCCGCACTATTGGATTTGACTCCAATCTGGAAGATTTACGTCATCCTATCTCTAGGGTTGCGTTCAACTCCTTCCTTCTTTGAGTGATCTTTCACATTCATGAGCCTCTCGGCTACTCAAATATGAGATCCCAAGCCTACTACCGTATACCGAAAATACGGAGTCGACAAAATAAAAATCAAAGAAGGATCGAGTAAAATTAAGCATAAATAAAACTATGAAATAAAAGAAACCCTCATCTCATTTTATGGATCCTCACGATCGAACGCTAAATAGAATTAGCTACGCATAATTGAAAAGGAAGACAAAAGAAGGTAAGAGAGGAACATTTTCATTACTTGCAAAAAAAGTACACAAAATATAAAAAAGACAAGATTATGCTATGAAGAAACTTGCACTAATGGAAAAGAAAACTAATACAATAATGAAACTAACAACAACTCACAAGCACTCTCCACTCTCCAACTCAACACTCACACTCAACTTAAAACTTCACTTCTCAAAAATTTCTCCCTTTGGCTTGAGGGATGAGGTGGCTTTTATAGGAGATGGAGAAGGATCTAGAATGAAATGAAGAGGAGGAAGCCAAGGGGGGTGGCCGGCCATGTAAGGAGAGAAGTGCATGCATGGCATTTAATTAGGTGGAGAGAATTCATGCATGATATTTAATTAGGTGGAGAGAAAGAGGTGGGTTCAATGCATGGACTTTAAGGGAATGATTTGGAAAATATAAAATAGAACAGGGGAATGAATAAGAAATAAAGAAAGAGAGAGAGAGAGAGGGGTTGAATGTAGAATAATAAAAACAAGAAATAAAAGAGGAGGAAAGAGTGTGGCCGGCCATGTAGAGGGATTCATGCATTTGGAAATTAATGAGGAGGGGAGAGAGAGGGCATGAGGTGGCCGGCCATGCATGGGCCTTAAATGGACCAAACAATGGAGAGAGTGGGCTGCACTTGAAGGGGACGGGCTGCTCCAATGTGGGTTGCATCTTGAAGTTGGGAAGAGGCCGGCCATGCAATTTGTGGGCTGCTCCAATGAAGAGGGCTGCATGGATGTTGAAGTGGTTGGGCTGCATCATGTAGGCTGCATGGTTGTTGACGGGCTGCTTGGGTTTCACTTGAAGGAGAAGCTTGGGCTGCATGGTTGCATTTACATACAAGGGCTGCTCCATGTTGAATGCATTTGGGCCATGATCCTACAAATAACAACACAAAATAATCATTAGAAACAAAATATTATTCATGAGCATAAAATTATAACAAATAAGACTAAACATAAAATAGAATAATATATATATTAATAAGACTAATCATAGCAACAAATATTAAAACTAAACTAAACATAACACAACAAAAAATATAAAACACAAGATAAATTTAGAAATTATCATAACATACGCGAAATAAAACAAAACAGACATAAAATAAACTAAACTTAGGAATTTAGGTTTATAAATTATACCAAAAACGATGACTAAAAGTAGTCATCAGGCACTCGCTCCCCGGTTGGATTCTTAGAATTCCTAGCGGTGATGACTATCGAACTTGTGTCGGTAGCCTTAAACTTGCCTAAGTCCTTATACGTGGACTTCCCCTTTTCGAAATACTTTGCTTTAGACTTGAGAGCGATATTTTTCTGAATGTCCAAGGCCGCGTTGTACGTGGTGTTGATATCCGTATGCCCATAACGCAAAAGCTTGCGCTGAATATCCGGATCCAGCCCCTTCTGAAATCTCAAGAGGGTCACTTCGGGCATCTCCTTAACATCGCAATGTACTAACACATCCTTAAGCGTACCCATGTAATCAGACACCGACTGGCTCCCTTTCTTAAGAGAGGCTAAGTCGTCAAACAGTTGTGTGCGGTAATACGTGGGGACGTATTGATCCGACAACATAGCTTTCATAACCTGCCAACCAATTGGTGGCATACCATCAAGCGCTCCCATGCGTCTCTCCTCGTTGAGCCAATATACCTTGGCTCGGTCTAGTTGTTTCAGCCTAGCGACTTTGACCTTTTGCCTATCGGTTAAGTTATGCCACTCGAAGTAGCACTCGATATCCATTATCCAATTCAGAAAGATTTGGGGCTGCCCCAAGCCGTCGTAAGTAGGGGCTTCTATACAGATGGCTTTCATGATGTTGAACTCTTGTGGAGCTCGATTATAATAGGGTGGACCACGTGGTGCAAGGTCATCGTAGTCCTCATCAAATCGAGGAGGATAACGGGGCTGGTGGTGGTTCGGGGGGTGAGGGTTAATTGGTAGAGGATTAGGAGGGGCGGGTGGAGCCGCTCTAGCAGTCGTAAGTTGAGCGATCATGTCCCTTAACTCATTCATGCGACGCTCTTGATTCACGATGTGCTCATTAAACTCTTGTCGAAGAGCCTCGACGGGAGTCGGGTCTTGACCCCCATGCCGCTCGTCCTCCATATTGGAAGAAGAGGTAGCGTACTCGGTGTCGTGCCTTCTGCGCATGCAGATTTTTTTTTTGTTTTTGACTCTAAATTAGTCCTAAACACCCTAAAATTTTATGAGAAATAATTTTTTTTCCGCCTAACCAATGGACTAAACTGAATTTTTTTTAAAATTTAATTCTTCCTAAGGTGAAGAGAGTCTACCAGAAAAAGTTTTTTTTGATTTTCAAGAAAAATTCAGATTTTAACCCGCTGTTGGCACACCGCAAATAGTGACTGCTCAAATGTGAATTTACGAGAACTAAGCCTACCAAACAGAGAAGGATTGTGCCGATTTAGGAACCGGCACGAAAGTCGCTTTGATACCAAATTGATGTAGGCTACCGGGGCAAAATGTCTGGCACGTTCTAGCGACTAAATCTACCCACACACGATCTAATTTGGTAACACCACACGCGAGCGTAGCCACGATTTAGATTAACGTTTAACGTCACACAACGACTTGAGGATAGCGAACCCTCTTAGGATCAAATAGTGACTAGAGGCCACGATCCTTTCCGGCGAAATGAACCCACACGGTTCGGTCGAGTGAAGTCGCACCAAGGAGATCCACCAAAGAAAGGATTCGGAAAAGTGGTTGATCTCCCCCGACTAAGAAAAACTAAAGGTCACCACCCTTCTTCGAATGCGAGAAACTCGGAGAATCAAATACGAAAACCAAATGGAAATACTTCGATGATTAAAATTTCAGATTTCACACCAAAACTTTTGCACAAGAAATATGCGAAGGATGTAGAAGAAGCACCCAAGATAGAGAAGAGGAATCGTTACCCCAACTCGTAGATAGTTGCACGTGGAGGATCGCTCAACCACGGATCCGCCGGAGTCACACCGGAAGAAGATTGCGTCCACCTTCAACGGAGTCACACCGCGAAGTTCCTACGCCGGAAGAGGTGGTCCTACACTTGGCCGAAACCCTCAAGGAGGCGGACTAAGGGGGGCGGCGGAAATGACAAGAGATTCTCTAAAGCTGAAATCTTTTTTTAGGGTTACTTTCTTCATCTAAAACCAAGGGAGTGGATGCCTTATAAATATGGCCTACTCTAAATAAAAATTATACATAAAATATTTCAGAAATTAAAGGCATTTGGAGGCTAAATGCAGGCCACCAATTAAACAAAACATAGCATAAAAATTGTTATCCGCAGCCCGCCTGTTTTTATGACAACAACGTCATTTGATGGCGTTATCGCGCGAGCGAAGATGGTAGAGGGAAGAGGTACGGCGCCGCGCTCCCACGTCTTTATTTCGCCGTAGATCTTTGCTTTGTAATGGTGGCGTGTCATCCGTTAGCGCTTCAACATCAACGGCCGCGGGTTGGAGAGGGTCGGCTCCGTCAGTACTGGCTTGACCTTTGTTGTCAACTCATAATCAACTGGTACTTGATTGTCCGCAATGATCTGCGAAGGCTCTTGCACTGCCTTACGCAACACCGACACGTGGAACACGTCATGTAGCCCACTCAATTCCACCGACAGCTTCAATATATACGCCGCCTCGCCAACACGCTCCAGGATTTCAAATGGTCCAAGGTATCTCGGACTCAGTTTCTTCAAGCGTCGAACCCGCGAGACACCCTTGAACGGCTTAATTTTTAAGTACACCCAGTCGCCAACATTGAACTCCACATTTTTATGTTTGGCGTTATAGTACTTTGAATTTCTATCCTGAGCGATCTTCATCCGTTCTTGAATTGTACGCACCATTGAAGTGGCGTCTTACACCGCTTGACGTTTATACAACTTCGATTCGCCTGCCTCTAACCAAGACAACGGTGTACGACACTTCCTCCCGTACAAGGCTTCGAAAGGCGCCATACCAATACTCGCCTGAAAGTTGTTGTTATACGCAATCTCCACCATGTACAGCTGATCTTCCCACTGCTTTCCAAAATCTAGGACGCACATGCGAAGCATGTCCTCCAACGTACGGTTGACCCTCTCGGTTTGGCCATCCGTCTGCGGATGAAAGGCTGTACTGAACTTTACCTTAGTACCCAACAGACTATGCACCAACCTCCAGTCATTCGACGTGAAGCGTCCATCTCGATCACTAACAATACTGCGGGGCATACCATGCAATCACACAACATTCTCCACATAGAGTTTGGCTAATGTTTCCACCGGATCTTCCTTCCTGACCGGGATAAAGTGCGACACCTTTGTCAACCTATCTACGACCACCCAAATGGCATTGTTTCCCTTCTGTGACTTTTGCAAACCATGCACAAAATCCACGAATTTCCATTCTGGGATAGGTAGGGATTTCAAGAAACCTCCGGGCTTATGGCATTCCGCCTTCACCAATGCACAAGTACGGGACTTGGCCACACAAAGTGCTACATTCTTCTTCAATCCTGGCCACCATAATAATTTCTTCATGTCCCTATACATCTTCGTGATTCCCGGGTGGATTGAGTACTTGGTATGAAGTATTAGACGGGCGGCTTAGCGATCTGATCCAGCGTTTGTTGACCGAGCGGCTTAGCGGTCTGTTCCAGCGGTTTGTAGACCGGGCGGTCTGGCGGTCTCTCTCTACGGCTTGTTCTATCCTGCTGGTGTTGCCGAGCGGTATCCCATCTGTCTAACCGCGCGGCCTGATCGGTCTCCATTATTCTAGCCGCTCAGCCTGTAAATGTTTAGTCCCACATTGTTTGTAGACTCTCTTTCTTATCTCCTCCATTCTATATAAGGGAGGCCATACCTTTGTAAATGATATCTTTTTGGATAATAAAATTTCATTATTCAAAAGTTTATTCGCTTGTTCTCGTCTTTTCGCTTCTTGTCTCTACTTTCTAACATGGTATCAGAGCACACGGTCATTTCCTCCTAATTCTGTGCGCCCTCTGTTGTTCGCGACTTCTTTTCGGCATTCTGCGACTTGTTTCGCGGCTTGCCCTCTCTTCTATCCGCGCGGCCTGTTTCTATCCGCGCGGCTTGTCTTTTGTCCGCAGACCTGTTCGCGCGGCTTGCTCCTTCTTGTTCTCTTCTCCTACTTCTCTTTGTCGCGGCGACCTGTTTTGTTGTCGCCGCGCCTCTTGTTCTTTCTTGCCTCTCCGACTTCCTAGTCGCTGCGGTCTGTCTCTGCGCGTGTGTGTTGTCTCTCTCCACGCGGTTTGCTGCTGTGATCTGCCTGACCGTGCGGGTTGTTCCTTTCTCCCCGCATCTTGGTCGCGGTCGCCAGCTCTTCTCGTCTTTTCTGTTCGCTCGGGCTTCTCAGTCGTGCGACTTCTTCCCCGTCGTGCCTTTGCCCGCCTTTTGCCGCTGCTGTGATCTGCCTGACCGTGCGGGTTGTCTCTTTCTTACCCGCATCTTGGTCGCGGTCACCTGCTCTTCCCTCTCTTCTCTTCTGTTCGCTCGCCTTTTCAGTCCGCGCGACCTCTTCCCCGCAGTGCCTCTTTCTAGCAGCTACTGTTCGCGCGGCTTCCTCTGTTTTTCTAACCGCCTCTGTTCGTGCGGCTTCTTCTGCTTCGGGTTCTATGACTACCTCCGGTCTCACCACTACTCCTGCAGCTCCTTCTCCTCCTCCTCCTTCGGGTAACCTTGGCCCCTTTCAAGCTTGTGGCTCCAACTATCCCGATTGGAGCGTTTCTTTCACCTCTCCTTCGTTCTCAACGAAAGCGTCATCACCTCACCGATGACCTCCTCCTCGCACCTCTCCTGAGTTTGATGACTGGGATGCGAGTGATGCTCTTGTTCGCACCTGGCTGGCCAACAGCCTTTCTGATGAGTGCCTTCCCGTCATTCGCCATGATGAGACGGTCAAGGCAGCATGGCTTCACCTCGCTGCTCTCTATTCTAAGGGGGGCCAGACGTCCCGCATTTATACTTCTTATGCGGACCTCTTCGCCCGCCCTTCCATGTCCCGGCTGCGGCCTATCAGCAGGTTCAGGCCCTTGGTGCTGAAATCCTCCAGAATCGCCCTTCTCCGCGGACTTGGCCGACCAGCACAAACACTTCCAGGAACTCCTGGTTGTTTGTTATCTTCTTCGTCTTCCCGACTCTTATGATATGATCCGCCAGCAGATCTTGGGTGAGGCGGAATCTCCTACTTTGGATGCCACCGCGGCTCGCATTGCCGCCGTTACTTCGCTCCCCAGCGGCCTCTGCTGGCCTCCCCCCCTTTCCAGGACTCCTCTGCTCACCAAGCTCAACGGGGGGGCCCCAGTGGCCGTGGCTCCTCTTCTGGCGGCCGAAGTTCCTCCGGTTTCTCTGCTCTCATTGTGGTCGTACTGGCCATACTGTTGACCGCTGCTGGCAGAAAACATCCTCATCTTCGCCCTTCCGGTGATGCTCCTTCGGCCTCCGCCTCTTCTCGGCCGTCTGCCTCTGTGGCCACGACGTCAGGTAGTGCCCACGTCGTTACCCAAGGTAAATGGCTGATTGACTCCGGTGCCACCAATCATATGACGGGCAATCCCCATTGCTTCTCCCGTCTTGAGACCCATGACCGCTTACCCCCAGTTCGTGTGGCGGATGGTTCCCCGTCCCCGGTTCATGGGACGGGCATGGTTCAACTCACTCCCTCGCTTTGCTTGGAGGATACCCTCTATGTCCCGAAGTTCCCGTGCAATTTGTTATCAGTTACTACTTTATGCCGGCAACTTCAGTGCTCTGTTTTATTCACTCCCACTACTTGTTCTTTTCAGGACCCGAGGACCCAGCGGACGATTGCTACTGGGACTGAGAGCGGCGGCCTCTACTTCCTCGATGATGTTTCCGCTCTTTCTGCCTACTCCTCCTCCACCGATCTCCTTCAGTGGCATCTTCGTCTTGGACATCCTCCTCCTCGGCTTATTCGTCAGCTTCTGCCCTACTTACCTCCTACCGTGTTCTCCGCTCAACTGTGATGCCTGTCAGCTTGGCAAACATCATCGCTCCTCCTTCCCTCCGAAGCAAGGCCGTGGCTCCTCTCGCATTTTTGAGCTTATTCATTCTGATGTATGGGGTCCTGCTCCTACCCTTACTGTTGGTCGGGGCAGTTCCTATTTTGTTACTTTTATCGATGATTTTACTCGTTGTACCTGGGTGTATCTCTTAAAAGATCGCTCTGAACTATTTTCTGTTTGGCAATCTTTTTACTATATGATTAAGACTCAATTTGCTATCTCCATTAAAATTTTACGTTCTGATAATGCAAAGGAGTATCTAAATCATGAGTTCTCCACGTTCTTTCACGAACATGGCCTCCTTCATCAAACCATCTTGTGTTTTACACCTCCCAACAGAATGGGGTGGCGGAGCGTAAAAACCGTCACCTGCTTGATGTTGCGCGTACTCTCATGACGCAGATGCACGTCCCTCGCTCCTACTGGGGCTACGCTGTGCTCCTCGCTTGCTATCTCATTAATCGCCTTCCCTCCACGGTCCTACACGGAAGACTCCCTTCTCCCTTCTCTACCCCCACCAAGAACCTTTTCCTCTTCCTCTCCGTGTCTTTGGCTGTACGGCCTTCGTTCACGCTCCCTCCGCTTACCCGC
The DNA here is from genome assembly GCA_039583875.1 of Platanthera guangdongensis. NCBI lineage: Eukaryota > Viridiplantae > Streptophyta > Magnoliopsida > Asparagales > Orchidaceae > Platanthera > Platanthera guangdongensis. The sequence goes on from CM077158.1 coordinate 161,969,581, forward strand.
GACAAGCTTTCCCCCGTTCCACCAAGTGTGTCTTTTTGGGGTACTCTACCACTCAAAAAGGCTATTGCTGCTTTGATCCCCTTCTCCGCAAGCAGTTTGTCTCCGCCGATGTGACCTTTTTTGAGAATGCTTCCTATTTCTCTCCTCCTCTCTTCTCTTCCTTCTCTTCCTTCTGATCTCTCCGTTCCTTCCACACCTCTCGACGTTTTCCCACCTTCGTCTCCTCCTCCACTCACTCCTTCCCAGTCCGTCTCCCCACTCACCCCTCCACCCTCCTCTCCGCTGCCGTCTCTCTCTAGTCCCGGGCCAGCCTTCTCCGCCACGGACGCTCCGGTCGCTGACGCTCCCGTCGCCGCCGCTCCCGATGATCTGGATGTTCCCATTGCCCTTCGCAAAAGGGGTGCGGGCGGTGTACTCAACACCCGCTCACGGCTGTTGTTTCTTTATGATCAGCTTTCTCCTTCTCGCAGGTGTTTTGCCTTGGCTATCTCTGCCACTTCTACTCCCCGTACCTACCAGGAGGCTCTCGCTCTCCCTCATTGGAAGTCTGCCATGGATGAGGAGATGGCTACTCTTACTGAACGGGGTACCTGGACCCTGGTTCCTCCTCCTGTGGGCACTGATGGGTGGCTGTCGGTGGGTCTTTGTTGTGTGAAGTTTCGCCCCGACGGCACTGTGGATCGCTACAAAGCCCGGCTGGTGGCCAAGGGCTTTACTCAGACTTATGGCGTTGATTACTTCGATACCTTCTCTCCGGTTGCTCGCCTCAGCACCATCCGGGTTCTCTTTTCTGTGGCTGTTAACCGGGCTTGGGCTGTTTCTCAGCTGGATGTGAAGAATGCCCTTTCTCTATGGCGATCTTCAGGAGGACGTCTATATGGAGCAACCTCCTGGGTATGTTGCTCAGGGGGAGACACGTGTCTATCATTTGAAGAAGGCCATTTATGGCCTCAAGCAGAGCCCTCGGGCATGGTTCGAAAAGTTCAGTGGTATTGTGGCAACCATCGGTTTTCAAAGGAGTTCGGCCGATCACTCCTTATTCATTCGCAAAACGGCCTCGGGACTGGTGGTTTGGCCATATGTGGATGATATTCTCCTTACTGGTGATGACCGAGATGGGGTGGACTTGACGAAGAAGCACCTCCGCCAGCACTTGGTCACGAAGGATATGGGCTCCAAAAATATTTTTGGGGATAGAGATCTCTCGGAAACCTGACTCCTTGGTCCTCTCTCAACGGAAGTATGCCCTTGATCTTCTTCGAGAAGCAGGCTTGACAGGTGCCAAACCAGCTCATCTTCCCATGGCTGTTGGAGAAGACAAGACGTGGACGGATGAATCGCCTCCTCTATCTGATGTGACACGGTACAGACGTTGGTAGGCAAACTCATCTATCTCACGGTGACTAGACCCGACATCGCCTACGCTGTAGGAAAGGTCAGTCAGTTTATGCAAGCTCCCAGGGAGTGTCATCTTCAGTCCGCCCTGAAGATTTAGAGTATATCAAAGCAGCACCGGCAGAGGGTTACTCTTCCAGAAGAATGGCCATCTGCAGAGTTGAGGCCTACTCAGACTCAAGTTATGCGGATGACAAAGGCGATCGTAAATCCACGTCAGGTTTCTGTACCTTTGTTGGAGGTAACCTCGTGAGTTGGAAAAGCAAGAAACAGTCGGTTGTGTCCAGATCCAGTGCCGAAGCAGAATACCGGAGTATGGCGTCAACTACGTGTGAGTTAAAATGGTTGCGGGCTCTCATGCTTGACCTGGGCGAGGTATATGATTGTCCTCTCCCTATGTTCTGTGACAACAAGGCCGCTATACACATATCCAGAAATCCGGTCTTCCATGAGAGAACGAAGCATATAGAGGTTGACTGTCACTTCATTCGGGAGGAGATTTGAAGAAACAGATTTGTACTCCTTTGTCACCTCTGACAAGGAGTTGGCCGATATCTTCAACAAGCCGGTTTCTACTTCCTTCTTCCGCATTTGTGACAAGCTGGGCATGATTGATATCTATGCTCCAGCTTGAGGGGAGTGTTTGAAGTATTAGACCGGGCGGCTTAGCGATCTGATCCAGCGGTTTGTTGACCGAGCGGCTTAGCGGTCTGTTCCAGCGGTTTGTAGACCGGGCGGTCTGGCGGTCTCTCTCTACGGCTTGTTCTATCCTGCTGGTGTTGCCGAGCGCGTTATCCCATCTGTCTAACCGCGCGGCCTGATCGGTCTCCATTATTCTAGCCGCTCAGCCTGTAAATGTTTAGTCCCACATTGTTTGTAGACTCTCTCTTCTTATCTCCTCATTCTATATAAGGGAGCCATAAATCTTTGTAAATGATATTCTTTTTGGATAATAAAATTTCATTATTCAAAAGTTATTCGCTTGTTCTCGTCTTTTCGCTTCTTGTCTCTACTTTCTAACAGTACTTGGTATGATGAGCGTCATACATCAACTCCTCCCAAAGATTATCCGCTCTAGGAACGCATAGGCGACCGTCCTTCCTTAGCAAACCATCATAAACAGCAAACTGGGAATTTGACCCATCTAATGATTCATCCAAGATCTGCCTCATGTTGTTATCCTGAACCAAAGACCGCCGAACTCTATCAGCTAGGTCACACTGCACCTCTGTCCAAAATAGTTTCGCCTCAGCACTAGACTGCTTGTCAACACAAGATATCTCTAAAGCCTCCAACTCATGGACCAATCTCTCATAATGTACCGATAACCAGCTAGTCTGTGCCGGAGTACTGCGACTCAACGTATCTGCCACTGCATTTCCCTTCCCAGGCACATAATGAATCTTGAAAGTGTAATCCCATAAAAACTCCATCCAGCTACGCTGCCTCATGTTCAGATCCTTTTGATCCAACAGGTACTTCAAGCTCTTATGATCGGTGTAAATATCGACCTTCACACCATACAGGTAGTGCCTCCAAAGCTTTAGAGCAAATATCACGGCCACTAACTCTAAGTCGTGGACCAGATAATTTCTCTCGTGAGCCTTCAATTGTCGTGAACCATAGGCTATCACTCTCCCATGCTGTAGCAGAACACAGCCCAAACCACTACCCGAAGCATCACTATAGATCTCGAACCCTTCGGTTCCACTTGGCGAACATAAAATAGGCACTGTGGTCAACCGCCTCTTCAATTCTTCAAAAGCCTGTTCCCACTCCGGAGACCACACAAACTTCTGATCCTTCCTTGTCAACATCGTGAGTGGAAGTTCTATCCACGAAAAGTTCTCTACGAAGCTCCTGTAGTAGCCAGCAAGCCCTAGAAAACTCCGGACCTCTGCCACTGTAGTCAAAGAAGGCCACTCTCGTATCGCCACTATCTTCGCCGGATCCACAGCTATCCCTTATCCACTGACAACATGAATAAGGAACGCTATCGAGGATAACCAAAATTCACACTTGGAGAACTTGGCATACAACTGATTCCTTCTCAACGTCTCCAACACCATGTGTAGATGATTGTAATGGTCCTCTTCACACTGCGAGTACACAAGGATATCATCGATAAATACTATCACGAAACGATCCAGGTACTCTCTGAACGTCATATTCATCAGATCCATAAATACGGATGGCGCATTAGTCAACCCAAACGGCATGACCGTGAACTCGTAATGCCCAAACCGCGTACTGAATGCTATCTTTGGGATGTCACTCTCCCTTATCCTCAACTGGTAGTATCCGAACTTCAGATCTAACTTCGAATACACCGTTGAACCAACCAACTGATCAAATAGATCGTCAATCCTCGGAATCGAATACTTATTCTTTTCCGTAAGCTTGTTCAATTCCCGGTAGTCAATACAAAGCTGCAAGCTCCCATCTTTCTTCTTAACAAAGAGAACTGGCGCGCTCCAAGGCGACGAACTTGGACGCACATAACCTTGCTCTAGCAACTCTTGCAATTGCACCTTCAACTCTGCCATCTCTCTTGGTGCTATCTGATATGGAGAGCGTGACACCGGTTTGGCACCCGGTACCAGCTCAATGCTAAAATCAATCTCCCGCTGAGGAGGGGCTCCTGGGAGGTCATCTGTGAACACATCGGGATACTCGGCTACAATTGGAATACATCAAGACTTGGCTTAGGCGTCGAAGTCTGCACTAGAGTGACAAACAGCTCTGCCCCAGACCGAACTGCGTTGAACACCTGAAGGGCTGACATCAAAATCTTACCCGACCCCTTCAAGCCCGCAAAAGTAGTCTCCCAATCAGTGTTCAGACCCAACTTAACTTCCTTATGGTTGCAATAAATGCATGCACCCTGCTCCGAGAGCCAATCCATACTGAATATTACGTCGTACTCTGCCAACGACAAAAGCGACGCTCGTAAATCAAACTCCTGGTCTCCAATCTGAATGTTCACTACGCAGATCCTATCCGCGCGCATTAAGCACCCATTGGGCAACAACACATCCAACTTGTCTTTTGTTACCGAGGACGGAACCCTGATGCGCGATATGAATTTTTCGGACAAGAAGGAGTGTGATGCTCCCGTATCAAACAGGGCTCTCGCCGGAAACTCAAAGATCAACACAAAGCCTAGCACCAACAAAAGTAAGCTAACAAATACGAAGGTAACAACTATAAAAGTTAAACCACTGTAACTTAACTCATACCTGTCACCACATCCGCTTGCTTTATGGCCTCTTGCAGACCAAGGTTGTAGACTCTAGGTTGGGCTGGAGCATGATGGGACGTGGTTGACTCCACCGCCTTCCCTTTCTCCTCATAAGTCGCTCCAGACTTCCTCTCGGACTTTGAACATCCGCTCCAACACTCACGAGCAAAATGCCCCGTCTTCCCAAAGTTGTAGCAAGCTTTTGGGACTCGACTTGTGGTTTCCCCCGACGCACCAGCCGAAGGGGCTGAGTTCGAAGTCCTCTGCTTCTTGTTCCATCTGCGGAATCCTGACTTTGAACTAGGCACTTTGAGTCCTTCTTCTCTTGAACTTTCTTAACGACCTTCTCCAACGATCGGGCCGAATTGACCAAGGCTAGGAAGCCTTGCGCCTTAGGCCCAGCAAGTAGTAGCTGTAGATCACCACGAAGACCCTCATAAAATCGGTTGGTCTTCCTCTCCTCTTCCGTAAACATAGCCCCAGCATACCGACCCAACCGTGTAAACTCGTGGAGATACTCGTCCACGCTTCTGGATCCTTGAGTCAACCCAAGATACTGATTCTCCATCTCCAACTTCTGAGCAGAGGGTAGGTATCTAGCCAAGAATAGTCTAGAGAATTCCTCCATCGGCACATCAGCAAGTTGCCTTCCCACTAGAAGATGAAACTCCAACTCATCCCACCACAGCCTCGCTTCACCCGCCAAAAGAAAGGTCGCTATGGTGGTCTTCTGCCACTCCTCAGTTATTGTGGCTGTCAAAACCCTCTTTATCGTAGAGAGCCAGTCCTCAGCTTGAGCTGGCGTTCCTGTCCCGTCAAATACTGGGGGATGAAAGCCCATTACATGCTTAAGCTGCTTCTCTGTAGCTCTCCTCGGCACTACCAGATCAACTGCTACGCACTCCACCACTCTCGGCTCTGCCGCCCTAACGGGTTCTTGCTCATTCGCAGGAGGTGCGCGATGTATTGGCCCTGCAGGTTGGGCATTAATCCTTTCAAATACGGCTTCAGCCACCATCCTGATGGTTTCCGCTGAAGGAGGTGTTGTAGACAGGTCCCTTGGTGCACTACTTTCCGCTGATTGTGGACGCTCTGACTGACCGGCACCGCTCCTAGCTGCCTATAGTAGCAAAGACACACGATTAGACGACAAACAAATTGCTAAAAGCAATCATTGGAACACTCAGATTTCATAAAACAAGTGTATTTTCATTCCTAAGTGGACATTCATGGGTTCTTTTTGATGTTATAACGATGATGCACACATGTGCTCACCACCCCTTAAAAGAATTCGCCCACAAATTCATTTAAGACTGACCGTAACCAGAACTCTGATACCAAATTGTAACACCCTCATCCGTCACATGGCATATAACAGAAGGTCCAGCTGGAACCCGACGCCATATACCACAGATAGTCGGAAGAGTTACATAAGAATATTCAAACTATCCAATTAAGACTACTCGTGCTACATAGAGTATTTTAGCGGAAGCTTTTGAAGTTGAAAGAACCCAAAACTTAAATCCAATAAACATGAATGTCCACAACTACACTACTGGAATGAAACCCAAAATACACTGAAATGGTAGCCTTATGACTTTACAATAGTTCACTTAATATATAGTGTTTTCCATACATCGGCTCGCAGGCCGGCCACACATGACAAAAGTAAAGTATAACTATTCTTAACGGCCTTTTAGGGCCAGCATAGTAACATGAGCTCCAGCCCGGTATTTGGTACTCGGCTCCGCAGCACCTGCAAGCACATTCCACCGCACGGTGGCAAATAAAGCAACGGTAAATCAAAAGCCGACCAAATTATAACATCCCCGCCCCTTACTCGGGACGGCGGTGCTCATTCCCTGCATTTCATTAGCCCGTCTAAATAATAAAGTGCAACTATATATTTCGCCACAGGTGTAGGCTCGCACGGCCAAACACCCCGTGTACTCAGGGCACATTAACGGTGAATCCTGACATTTTAGCGTCTTCACCACCACCCCCAGTATGGCAACAACATGAGCATTTTAGCCTTTCTGACCCTGACTAGTCTAAGGCTCCCGACTATGCCAATGGCCAGTCCCCTTTTCGGGTCTCTCGCACCGAACCACATAGCCCAGGTCCAATTCCACTTGCCCGTTGCTCAACCGCGTAGTTCACATTAATACGTACGCACGAGCCAAGCTTCTCTCGGATCCTAACATTTTCCAAACAATCACATAACCCAGTTATGTTCAATGCCGGTTCCTTGACCGCCAAGTTAGCAGAACAACGATTCCGCTCATTTTTCTGGGTGCGCCTTGGAGCTAACGTCCAAGGATGCCTGCTGCAATCTACCGTTTAGAAACCAAAAAACCCAAAGCACGGATTCTTCTCCGGCAAAACATATCAAATGCAACATCACCGATCCAGACAATACACGTCCGGGTAGGCTTCACACACAATGTCTATGTCCGTACTTACAATTCCGGACTCTATATGCAACACAAGGGGGACTATTCACATCAACCCCAAGGAACACCATGCACTCACCGCACACTCGCGGGAGCGGGATTCCCTATGCAGAAAGAAAGAGCTTCGCATGCTCAAGTAAAGAATCGTTACCCTTGTAGTCCTCTTTGGCGCCATGTAAAAACTACACGGACAAAACTCTTCGCAACAAACTTTCCTCCACGGATCTGCTCTCAGATCTCAAAATGGTGCTCCGATGCTCCGCCGGCGGCCAGAATCCCTTCCTTCTTCCTCCTCTTTCCAACTCCTTGAGAGAGAGAATGGTTGGAGAGAAATGAAGGATTAACTCTCCTATTCCCGGCCTTAATAGAGCAGGAAACCATCTGGGTCGTTGGATCTTATTTAAAGAAAACGAACGGCTCAGATCCGCTCAAAAATCTCCAAGCCTGGGCCAAACACGGCTTGGCACCCGGCCGTGTCCCAGGCCGTGTGCCTCGCTCCAGGCACGATCGTCGAAATCAGAACAACCATACGGGCAAAGACACACCCGTGTCGGGTCTCTCGACACGCCCGTGACTGGGGGCGTATCATGCATAACTGCCACGCAAACCGACACGACCCAACTGAACACGGGTACTGACACGGGTAGGCACACGCCCGTGTCAAATGACACGCCCGTTTCATTTAGCCGTGTTACTAGTCGTGTCCTTCTCGGGATGAAAACAGCTAAAACACCAGCTAGACACGGCCTTGGACACGCCCGTGTCCTAGGCCATGTACACCTATACAGGAACCAAAAATCCCTTTTTACGCGACCGATTCAAATTCAATTTTCGACGCGTTATAGTCCAAACTTCTCTCCTTCTACTCTCTTCTATTCAGGACATTAAGGCCCATCTGCAGGGAAACGAGGTATACTAGGTGCTGTTTGAGATGGCCGAGGCCAAGTATTCCATTACAAGTATCCCGATGGTGCGGGACTTTGCTGATGTATTTTAGGAGAAGTTGTCAGGGTTGTCGCTGCATCGAGAGAAGGATTTCCAGATACTGCTTCTGTCAGGGACTAAGCTGGTATCTAGAGCTCCTTATCGGATGGCCCCAAAGGAGTTGGATGAGTTTCAAAGCCAGCTGTAGGAGCTAGTAGAAGCTGGATTTGTCAGGTCGAGCTCCTCACTATGGGGATCTTCCGTATTATTTATGAAGAAGAAGGACGAGACACTCAGTTATGCATCGATTATAGAGTATTGAAAAGGCTGACTGTCCGAAACACATATCCTCTACCGAGGATTGATGAGCTGTTTAACCTGTTGGAGGGAGCTCACTGGTTTTCGAAGCTGGATCTAAGGTCAGGATACTACTAACTGCGGATTCAGGAGGAGGACATCCCGAAGACCGCTTTCAGCCATAGATACAGCCTATATGAGTTCACCGTGATGCCCTTCGGGCTCATGAATGCACCATACGCATTCATGAGTTTGATGTACCGGGTATTCGAGTCCTAAATGGACGTATTTGTCATTGTGTTTATTGGCGACATCCTAATCTATTCGAGGACCGAGGAGGAGCAGGCGCACAATTTGGCTCTGGCCCTAGAGAGGCTCCAAGAGCACAGTCTGTATGCCAAGTTCAGCAAGTGATAGTTTTGGCTAAAGGAGGTGTCTTCTTGGGCCATATTATCAGGTGAGCAGGACTGACAATGGATCTAGCAAAGGTTCAGGCAGTATGTGATTGGCCATCGCTGAAGATGGCCACTGATTTGATGAGTTTCCTAGGACTTGCTGGTTACTACCAGAAATTCGTAGAGGGATTCTTCTGGATTTCTCTCCCACTCACATCCCTGATGAATAAGGAGACTCTATTTGTTTGGATGCCAAAGTGTGAGGCTACCTTCCTGGAGTTGAAGGGTCGGCTTACCTCGGCCCCTATCGTTGCCCTTCCATCTGGGAAGGAAGCATTTCAGTTTTATACGGATGCGTCATATCAGGGGATGGGTGTCGTTCTGATATAGAATGGGCACGTGATAGATTACGTATCCCACCAGTTGATGCAACATGAGCAAAATTACCCAGTATAAGACTTGGAGATGGGAGCGATTATCTTCGCTCTGAAGATCTGGCGGCATTATCTCTACGCTGTTTACTGTGATATTTTCTCGGATCACAAGAATTTGAATTATGTGAACACACAAAAGGAGCTGAACAACTGATAGAGATGTTAGGTAGAGTTTTTGTTAGACTATTAGTACACCAAGCATAATCATCCCGGGAAAGCAAACGTGGTAGCAGACCCTCTGAGCCGGAGAGCCACTACATCAAGAGTAGTGCCTCAGCTGATGGATATGGAGCTGGTATAGATGTTGGAAGAGATGCAGATATAACTCGTATCCAGGGATGATCCAGAGTTGTATTAGGAGTACCTAACATTGATAAGCGCTACTAAGGACATCTGGGATCGCATTAGGGACAGGCAGAGGCTGGATGCAAGGATGGAGCCGATTTTCAGGGCCTTGGAGGAGGGCACGACAGGGTATTACTCTTTTATAGATGGGATATTGTGCTTTTGAGGCTGAGTTTATATATCGGCAGGAGGCCAGATGTATGACCCCCTCCCGGAACACAAGATACGACACGAGGGGAGTCTTATGCCCAGAACAGCCGCCTTGCAGTAACATTAGCGCATGGGCTAACCTGTACTACAAGACGACAATCCTGCAGCTAATCATATCATTCATGCCAACCGAACATAAAGAATATATAAACATAAGTCAAAATACACACTACTATATAAGTCCACAAGTACAAAAGAAATAAGAAGCAACAAAGGCTTCTAAATATCAGAGTACATGCCCAAAGGGGCTACAAAAGCGTCTCGCTACAAAACACTCACATCATTCCCTAACGGTAATGTTGGTACTGTCACATCTGGCCCTGTCGCCCTGGCCTGGAAATCCTCCTGTGTAACCTGTTGCTGCTCTATCTGCGGGGTTTCCTCCTAAAAAGGAATAAGTAGCAACCATTAGTCAAAAGACTAGGTGGCTATCACATCAACTCCCTAGCGACTCCTTGGCATCGGGCAGAGAAAGGGACAAGGTACAATATATATAAACGAGCAGTAGTACAAATAGGTGGTATAAGAGTAACAGCATCAGTTTATATCAGAATAATACAACAAATGAGTAAACAATCGACTCTAGCAGTTCTACCATCAATAGCAGTATAAAATATGGAGCTACAACAAAAAGTTACTCAACTTATATGAATGCCCATATAAACATATAAGTTGAGGATCAGATCAACAGTAAAGTAACTCATCGTATAAGAGTGCCCATACAAACTTATATGATAAGGATCTTGTGAATGCAATGTAATGTAATGACATGAGTGCAATTCAATGACTCACCCAAGATCACACACATGCAACTGCTATGTCGACATAGACTTGTAGTTCCCACTTTTCGAGCAGGTAGCTAGCCTCTCAAGCGTCAACCGTCGTGGCCAGGCAGTGCCTGTGGAGCAGCCTTCTCCACTGCTGGGCGGGCATCCACGCTACCGAGCCTAGGCCTCTGTACGCCTCAATGCTAAGAACACAATAGTGGAGCTCACATGCGTACTACAGTTCAGAGGGGCCTCGATTAGATGTGCACCAAGAACACAACCCAAATTGGCCTATCATCATGGCACGGAAGGTGCCTCTGTGAATAAATCACCAAAGGACCAAGGCCAACAATCCACTAGCACGGAGGGTACCTCGGGAAGTAAGCACCGAGGACCAAGGCCCAACTGTGCAAGTCTATCTATCAACTCCTGTCGATGTGTCGACTGGCGAGCCCGTAGAACTGCCACACTATCCTTGACCTAGGATTACGACAGTGCGTGTCGACTCACACCGCATGCAGTTTCACATAATCGTGGCACGGAAGGTGCCTCTTTGAACAAATCACCAAAGGACCAAGGCCAACCGCCCACTTATGTCTCTTTTCATCATTACCAATCCAGTGTGGTCAAACACCCGCACTTACACCCTTTCACAATCTCATGCCCCAAGGCACTTAAGGGTTCATCATCAACACGGGTGACAAACCACCATATGCAATATACAATCCACATGGCTACCTGTAGGGAGACTAGACTATAAGCAGTGGAACAATTTACACTTTAATTATTTGGCAAGCCTCATGACCAAGCATAAATCTCTTCTGATTTCTTTCAAGGTTCAAGCATCCACCAGCCATTATGCTTCCATCACGATATTCACATCCACACAAGGATAGTTCATTTATAGAGCATCACCTCTTCTTTCAAACCTGTTCCATCCCCCAAATTATAATCATGCCTAGTTATGTTTCCAAACCATTTATTTAATACAATCTCATAGGGCCATTTTCAACCAAACCCCGACATTTATACTTGCAATTTCCCTACTCAACCAAACACAATCATATACTAACCCAAGAGTATAAAACACAAGGACCCGACTGTACATCCAGTTCGATCAGCCATTCCTGTTTCCATGGGACTCATATGAAGGCGTGTAAACATCCTTTGGAAAGGTATTTCCTAGGGCTACGACTTTCGTATTTAGCCGAAAACCCAGATATAGCCGCATCATGTCCGAAATCGGCCTTGAAGATCACTGCACCCAGAGAACAGATTTCTATGTGCATCTTGAAGCGAAACGAACGTCATCGTTTCGTCTTCCTCCTCCAACCCAAATTCCCAAATCACATCCAGAGTTCCTCCTCCCTTATTCACCCTCAAAATGCCAACTTTCTTCACGAAACCTAGTCCTCATCTTCACATAGAAGGAAGGAGTGGTCGAAGACATCTTATCTCTAGGACATAAGCCATAACATGGCCTTCTCCTAGGAAACTTCTTCTCATAAATCAAGACTCCTTTGAGTCGATATCTCTCCTAGGAATAACTAGAGATCTAGAACCAAGGTAGATGGTAGGTAGCTCACCTCATTTCCTGCGATCCTGAGGTTTCTGGCAATGGATCTAGTCATCCTCCTTGGCAGCATCCTCTTCTCCTTCATTGATGTTTGTTCATTATAGGAAAGAAGATCGGATTCGGCGATCTGCTCCTCTTCCGTTAGTTTCAGCACAATAAATAGGCTCGGCAAAAATGACAAGTGACGGCTAGGGATTTTTCTCAAGTCTCTTTTATACTAAGAATTAGGTTTAGTCACTTCATTCATGTGTCACCCTATTATTGGACCGCCTATTTACTGCTTTAAATATTTCATAATGAAAAGACGCGTTTGATATAATCATTTTGGCACAATTCCCTAAAATCCGGTTCAGACCGGCTTATGAGAAGACAGCATTAGAAAATCTACTAAGTTAAATTCATCGAGTTAACAACCCTTACTCGACGAATCATCGCAATTCATCGAGTCTACTCAAAGCCATAGATAGTCCAGCAGTTCCCAAGTTCAAATCATCAAGTGGTGTTGAGTCAGTTCGATGAAATAATGTTTGACGAATTAATCCTCAGCTCGACGAATTTGCGTTCGACGAATTTAGCGTTCGACAAATTAGCCTCAGTTCGATGAATTAACCTCAGTTCAACAAATCACAGCCATACTCGAGGAATTCGGTTAGTGATAATCAATGAATTCTCCTTGACCAAATTTCCAACTTCAATCCCGTCGAATTCTCTACTATATTCGACGAATTCGTTGGATATCACCAGTGATATCCGACGAATTTCACTTAGATAATTTTCTGGTTTCTGGTGTCGAGTGCATCGAGTATCAGCCAACGATCTCGATGAATAACAGCCATACTCGATGAATTCGTCGGATATCAACGACAATATTCGACGAATTTCCCATGGACTTTTTCTTCCACGATATTCGACAAATTCGTCGGATATACCTAACAATGTCCGACGAATTTCACTTAGTCATTCTCTCCATACCATTCCCTTCGATTTGTTAGGTAACACTCAACCCAACCCTTCATCCAACGCACTCAGCACTTTTGCCAGTGCACCCCGAGACTGAGTCAAGTTTCTAGACGGAAGGGCAAGGATGGGTGTGGAGGTAAGTCTATCCTTCAACTCTTAGAATGCGGCTTCGCACTGGGGTGTCGACTCATATGGCACACCTTTCTTCATCAGTGCAGTGAGGGGGAGGGATATATTTGAGAATCCTTTCACAAACTTGCGATAATACCCAGCAAGTCCAAGGAAACTCCGCATATAGGCTGCTGACTTCAGCGGTGACCATTCCTTCACAGCGTGCACCTTGGCCAGATCCAAGGCTAATCCATCACCACTGATCACGTGGCCTAAAAAGGCAACTTCCCGGAGCCAAAATTCACACTTGCTAAACTTGACAAACAAGGTATGCTCTTTTAACTTCTTCAGTACCAAGATCAAGTGTTCCACAAGCTCATCCTCTATCTTCGAATAGACTAAAATATATTCGATGAAGATGATGACGAAGACATCTAGGTACAGCTCAAACAATTTGTTCATCAGGTTCATGAATGCTGAATGGGCGTTTGTGAGCCCAAAAGGCATCACAGTGAACTCATATAGCCCATACCTCGAGCTAAACGCCATTTTCTGGATATCTTCCTCTTGTATCCTCAATTGGTAATACCCCGAGCACAGATCCAACTTGGAAAACCATTGCGCTCCCACCAGTTGATCAAACAACTCATCTATATGAGGTAGAGGGTAGGTGTTCCGCACCGTCAAACAGTTGAGCTCCCAAAAATCTATACATAACCGTAGTGTTGCATCCTTCTTCTTAACGAATAAAATAGGGGATCCCCAAGGTGATGAACTGGGGCGAACGATCCCTCATTCTACTAGTTCAGGCAACTGAACCCTAAACTCTGCGAGTTCCTTTGGGGCCATTCGGTAAGGGGTCCTAGAGATAGGCTTGGCACCCGGTACTAACTTAGGGTCTGTTTGGCGCAGCTCTGGCGGCTGGAAAATCTCTATTCCAGCCGCCAGAGCTGCTTTATATGTGTTTGGGACAGCTCCCTGTGAAGAGATTTTTAAAAATCTGGAGCTGTTTTGCAGCTTTTCAGAAATCTACCTCCCCCCCCCCAGCTTCTACTCTTGCAAAATAGCTTTCTCTCTCACAGGTTTTGGAAATCTAATGATTTCTTCAGTTGGAACATGCTTAGAGGTCGGACGGCTTTCCTCCGGCGATTTCGAGCCCCTGACGGCCTTCCTCCGGCGATTCCGAGCCCCAGACGTCCTTCCTCGGGCGATTCCGAGCGCACTTCTGCACAGAATACCCAAACACTCTGCAGCTTTTCAAAACTGCTCCCCAAAAATCTATTTTAAAACAGCTTTATCCGAAAAGCAGCTTTTCAATCCGCCAGAGCTGTCCCAAACAGAGCCTTAATTTGAAAGTCTACTTCTCGATGCGGGGGTAATCAGGGCAGCTTCTTGGGAAATACCTCGGGACAATACCGCACTACTTGCATATCCTTCATATCTATTGTCTGCTTTGGATGCAAAAAGCCTGGGCACATTCTTCCTGAATGCCTAGAAGCTCAGAAAGGAGACAAGAGAAAAGAGAAAGAGAACAAGAAGAACTCTAGCAGGCACTCAAACAAACACTCCTCCAACAAATATAAAAGAAAGAAAAAAGGTTTCATTACTGAAACCTGGAGTGACACTGATGAAGAGACCTCATCTTCAAGCTCCAGTGAACATGAAGAAGAAGAGAATGAAAGAGAAGTTTGCCTCATGGCAATTAATGCCTCATGCAACAGACCCAATGTTGAAGACCAAGCAGAAATCCATTCTGAGGAATCAGAAGAGGAATCTGAGACAGAAGAGGATCAGGTAATCTCTTCCTTTGATTTTATTTATAGTTATTTTAAAAAGGAGTTCAAATCATTATGCAATGAACTAATAAAATTTGAAAAAGAAAACAAAATGTTAAGAGATTGGCAATCTGAATTTGATAATTTATTTGCTGAAAACACTAAGCTTAAAGATGATTTAGTTTTAGCAAATGAACATATTATTTCTCTAAAAACAGAACTATGCGAGGCCAAGCAACTTGAGGAATCTCTCAATGGGAGAAGCCTTAAGCTGATGGACATCACAAGTACAGTCAATGCCAAACTTAATGGCAAACTGGGTTAGTTTGTTCATCAAACTTACCTCCCATACTTAAGAAGAAACATATTATCAGCCCTTATAAAATTTGTTTCAGCTAAAGAAAATGAAGTAATAAACAATAAGCAACCTACAGAAGATTTCCTTAAATCTAAAAACCAACATATCAAAAACAAGAAAATTCTAAATAAAAACAAAGTTCAACAGATTTCGTCAAACTCAGATCGACAAAATGTGGCTAGTTCGTCGAACTCCGATCAACGATCTATGAATGCAAATATTAACCATAACAATTCATCTTACTTTGATCGACAAATCTTGTATTGTTTGTCGAGCTGAGATCGACGAACTTGGGGCACAGAAAATGAATATATTCATTCTCTGAGCAAAGATCGATGATCTCATCCCACTTCGTCAAACTCCGGTAGACGAACGTACAACTTTTCGTCGAACCCAGTCAAACTTAACAAAAATTATAATTTTAACAGAAACTTTAATCAATCTAGTAAACCTTTTTATCCTTATGCTAATTGGGAAATTCCACCTATGAGACACCATCCCTTAGGATATAAATCCCAACCTGAATTTTCAGTTATATCAAGTTTTTCTTATCAGAAAAGTAAAGGACCCAAGGTAATCTGGGTCAAGAACAACTAATTGTTTTCTTTGCAGGTAAAGAGTTGTCCAGCTTTAAATCAACAATGGTATTTGGACAGTGGATGCTCCAAGAATATGACTGGCAGCAAGGACAACCTAAATAACTATAAGTCCAAGCTGGGACCAAAGGTGATCTTTGGTGATTCAAATTGTGGTCAGTCTGAAGGCTTTGGAGAAGTTAAGATTAGAGCAGTCACTTTAAAAAAAGGTTACATATGTAAGTGGACTAAAACATAACCTCATCTCCATAAGTAAACTATATGATGAAGGTTATCAAGTACACTTTAACTCCAGCTCTTGTATTATTTCTACTAAAGAAAACCAAACTGTTTTAATTGGAAATAGACAAGGCAACATATATGTAGTTGATTTTCATTATGCAACATCAGATATATGTTTACTTAATCTTATTAGTAATCAAAATGATTTATGACATAAAAGATTAGGACATGTTAATATGAAAAACATTACTAGGTTTTGTAAAAACAACCTTGTTAGAGGTTTGCCTTCTGGTCCCTTCAAGAAGGAAGGCCTCTACAGGGCTTGTCAATTAGGAAAGCAAACTAAATCTCTCTTTAAATCAGTTAATAAGAGTGATTCACCTAGGATCTTGTATTTGCTACACATGGACCTTTTTGGCCCAATTGTTGTACAAAGCCTAGGAGGGAAATCTTATACTCTAGTTATTGTAGATGACTTCTCAAGATTCACTTGTGTGTTCTTTCTAAGATCTAAGTCAGATATATTCAAGGTTCTTACAGATTTTCTCAAGAACATACAGATTGAGTACTCTACTCAAGTTGCATTAATCAGAAGTGATCATGGTAATGAGTTTAAGCCTCTTCTGATGTATGAGTTCTGTTAGAAGAAAGGTATCAAACATTGCTTCTCAGCTCCTAGAACTCTTCAACAAAATGGGGTAGCTGAAAGGAAGAATAGAACCTTAATTAATGTTGTAGGCACATTACTTGCAGATGCTTACATGCCCCTATCCTTTTGGGCAGAGGCTGTAAGCACAGCAAACTATGTACTGAACAGAAGTTTAATACATAAACTCAAGAATAAGACTCCATATGAATTGCTTAAAGGGAAGAAACCTAAAATCACATATTTTAAATTATTTGGTTATATATGTTATATTCATATCAATGACAAGAAATACATTAGAAAGTTTGAAGTTAAGGCTGAAGAGGGAATTTTTCTAGGATATTCCCAAGTCAGCAAAGCATACGGGGTGTTTAGTAAATCTACTTTAAAAATTGAGGAATCTGTACATATAACTTTCGATGAAGCTAACATGTCTTATAAGGATAAAGAAATTTCTACCAACAGCACTTTGCAGGTACCTCACTTGTGTGACAGATTGGATTATCTAAGCCTCACCCAAGAGGTTCCAATACATCCCTCTCCACAAGTTGAAGAAGAAAGTGAAGAAGAAAGCATAAAGGTGACTGAACCCTTTCCAACAGCTAATGAAATTCCACAAGAGGAATTTATTCCCCAAGCTGTTGCATAACCAACTCCACCCACTGAATTTGTCACACTTAGAGATCACCCCATATCTCAAGTGATGGGAGACATGTCAGTTGGTGTACAAACAAGACATCAACTCAACCCTGACTTGATGTTTGCTTGTTTCCTCTCTCAACATGAGCCCCAATCAATTCAAGATGCAGAGCAAGATACCCACTGAATCATTGCAATGCAAGAGGAGCTCAATCAATTTGAGTGATGTAAAGTTTGGGAATTGGTACCTAGACCGAAAGACTGCCCAGTCATTGGAAACAAATGGGTATTCAGAAATAAGTTGGATGCAGAAGGCAACATCATTAGGAACAAGGCAAGGCTAGTGGCTCAAGGCTATATGCAAGAGGAAGGCATTGATTATGATCAAACATTTGCTCCTGTTGCAAGACTTGAGGCTATAAGAATCTTCCTTGCATATATTGTATTCAAGAAGTTCAAAGTCTATCAAATGGATGTTAAAAGTGATTTTCTAAATGGAGAACTCAAAGAAGAAGTATATGTGGAACAACCACCAGGTTTTATCTCTCCAATCTATCCCTCTCATGTCTTTAGATTACATAAAGCCCTTTATGGTTTAAAGCAAGCTCCAAGAGTTTGGTATGAGACCTAAGCTAGCTTCTTGTTAGAGCATAAATTTTCTAGAGGCATCATAGATAGGACTCTTTTTATCAAGCATCATAAAGATAAAATTTTATTAGTATATATTTATGTAGATGATATTATCTTTGGCTCAACGGATACCAAACTATGCAAAAGATTCTCAAACCTTATGCATTCAAAGTTTGAGATGAGTAGTATGGGTGAACTTTCATATTTCCTTGGTCTCCAAGTGAAGCAATCATTTGATGGTATCTTCATCTCCCAATCTAAATATGCTAAGGAGCTTATCAAAAGATTTTGGATGTGTGATGCCTCAGCAATGAAGACACCCATGGCTGCAAATGTTGTGAAAGATTTTGATGAGCATGGAAAATCTGTTGATCAGAAGTTGTATAGGGCCATTATTGGGTGCTTATTATATCTCAGAGCAAGTAGGTCAGACATAATGTTTGCTACATGCATTTGTGCTACGTTTCAAGTGAACCCTAAAAATTGTCACAATATTTTGCTAAAAAAGAATTTTGAGAAATATAAAAGGTTGCCCAAATCTAGGACTTTTATATCCATCAGAGTCAGAATTTGACTTAACTGGATTTTCAGATGCTGACTATGCTGGATGTAGAGTGGACAGAAAAAGCACCACAGGATCATGTCAATTCCTTGGTGATAGGCTAGTGTCCTGGTTCTGTAAAAAGCAAACCTCTGTGTCCACATCCACTGTAGAAGCTGAATATATAGTTGGTGGTAGTTGTTGCTCACAAGTTTTGTGGATACAAAACCAACTACTGGATTATGGATACAAGTTAAATAATTCCACTATATATTGTGATAGTACTAGTGCTATATCCATTGCACAAAATCCGGTGCATCATACTAGGACCAAGCATATAGAAATAAGACATCATTTCATTAGAGATTGTGTAGACAAAAAGAAAATTAATATTGTCTTCATTTCCACTGATTTACAAAGGGAAGACATCTTCACCAAGCCATTAGATGAGAAGAAACATCTGTTTTTTCTTGTATCAGTTAGGAATGATCAATGGAGATGAGTTAATTTAAATTTTGTCTGTGGTCGACGATTTGTTGACAGTTCGTCGAATGGAGATCGACGATCTGTGAACTCCTCATGAAGAGTTCGTCAAACAGAGTTCGACGATCGCTTCTTATTGAACAGTTTTCGTCGAACGAAGATCGACGATCCCTGCTTCAGTGAATTTTTCGTCGAATTGAGATTGATGATTTATTCATCTTCTTCAGATTGAGATCGACGAACTCATTTTCTATTAAACTACTTCGTCGAACTCAGATCGAAGGTCTTTTCTTTTTTTCATCGAATGGAGACTGGCGGTTCATATTCTGAAAACCTTATATCTAAGTTTTCTTCGACCTCCGTCCTGCACTTTCAGTTCCTTTACACTTGATCTTTGTTTCTCTCTTGCAGGTGCATTCATGGAAATTCCAGCAAGCGCTCTCTCCACCATGAAAATCGATATGGGATTTGATATTGATTTCGATTCTTTCCAGTTCTCTGATGAAATCTTTATAGAAATCTTGAAGTTGTTTGATGATCAACATCTGAAGCGGTTCATGACACTCAGAATCAAGGTTGCAATGACAGATATCAAGGAATGGGTCTTTACTTCATCATCTTCTGAAGATAACATGACAAGAACTTTTTCTGGTAACTAGGTTTCCCTCTCTCCAAATATACTAACCGACATTTTCGGTCTATTGAATGGTGCTGATGAGATAGAATTGGACTCTGAGGAGTATAACACTATGTTAATCAAGATGGGTCATTCTAGAGATAAACCTAATAAGCTACTGAAAAAGAACTTGTATGCTGAATACAAGTTCTTAGCTGATGTAGTAGGTAAGGTGTTGTTAGGCAAGCATACAGCACATGACTATATCACGAGGCACTAGTTCTTGGTGATGGCTTCCTTGGTTGATAAGAAAGGAATTAACTGGGGTAAGTTATTATTTGTTCTGATTAAGAAGAAGAACAACAAGAAAGAAGTCTGCTTTGGACGGGTCTTGGGGATTTTTCTGTAGGAGAAAGCATCTGAACATCTGGTTTCCTCACCAGTGTTCATTAATGCCTCAAAGAGGCTAACCTCTGCCCTGTCTGGCAGATGGGAGAGTAGGATCACTAAGCCCTCCAAGGCTTCCTCCTCCTCCAGGCCTTCTGAGGGCACAAGGGCTGATACAGCCACTCCCCACCCTAGTTCGGAAGAAGTTCCTCTTCCACCTCCTTCTTCAACCATATCCATTCCAACAATAACTCCTCCATCTCCCCAACCATCTTCAGATCCTCCTCTCCACAACCAGCCATCTCAATCCATTCACCAACTCATATGCCAACACCTCCTCAATCTCCACTCCATTTCACACCTCCTCAATCTCCTCTTCCATCCCACCTCCAAGACATCAACACTAATACATTCTTGTCATCCCCCACATTCAATCTGCTCACCTCATTACCCTCTACACCTACTTCTCCTATCCATGACATTCCCAGTCACTCACCATCCCCTGCACCATCCTCTCCTCAGGACGACATCCTCCCTGATGTCACTCTTTTTGTTTCTCTCTCTATATCCACTCAAACTCCACTTGAGTTTATGGATACAGTTTCCCCTACCCTGTCCACCATCCTGGAGCACATCACTCTAGTGATTATGACTCTTATAACAGAGGCCATTACACCTCTTGCTAATTCTATTTCTGCTCTCGCTGCTCTCTTTGGTGCCTCCTCTGTCCCTCCTTCTTCCACTATGGGCCTGATTCCAGCTTCTGCTGAAATCAGGCAGGGGGAGATGCTCAATGAAGAAGCTTTTCCAGTTTTAGCAGCAGCAGTTACTGATTCAGATACAGATACATATATGGTTCTAGATACAGACACTGTTATAGAGGATACACATATAATAACTGTTGGTGATTGCTTTGTCCATCCCACAGTGGATTTGTTTAATATGTTGAATTCTTTTTATATAGTTTATTTAAGCTCTCTTCCTTTTGTCTTTCAAAAGCCATCCTTGGCTATTGTACCTTATACAACACCTATTAGTCGTACAGTTGCTAAGCAACTTAAGGACAGTCTCGCAGTTTCAGAGACTCATACAATATCTGCTCCCAAAGATATCTCTTCTCCAGAGGCTGTCTCTGCTCCTACTTATAAAATGGATGACAGTCCATTGCCAGATTTGGATGAAATTATCATTGCAGATATAGAAGAAGAGAATTTGTTAATTGCTGAAAATAAAACAGTGGCTGAATAGCTTCAGGTTCCAGAACCTCAAGCAGTTGCTCTAGCTCCAGCTCCAGCTCCAGTACTTCAAGCTCAGCCTCAGGCTAACAAGCAAATTGACAAAGATCTTCTGAAATCTTTGGATGATTTATATTATAACACTCAGGGATCCTCCTCTGAAAAAGTTGATGATGATGATGATGATAATGATGATTCTGATGATAGCCCTTCTACAAAGAAGAAAGTGTCTAAGAAAAGGAAGGCTCATGTAGTTGTTGCTCCCAAGACAAATCCAACACATGATACTCCCTATTATATCCTACAGAAAATTACTCCTTACCCTGGAATGTCAGCCTGGATGTGTCTGTCCAAGAATGAAGAAAAGGAAAGAAATAAAAGCAGAAGATATTCTCTTCCTCCTCAGAGGCACAGGAAAGGTCCTCCTCATCCTCCACCTGCTGCTGGTGCTTCAGGTAGCTCATCTCAGAGGTCTAAATCATATGCTCAAACATACCATAGGCAACATGGTAGATCATCATCATCTCAAGGAAGCAGCCAGCAGAGGTACGCTTCAATCAGGCATCAACAACCTCAACAACAACAATATCCTCAGCAACAGCAACAGTAAGCTCCTGAACCAAAAAAGGCTGACAGTCCCAAAAGGCAGGAGTCTCCTCCCATTCCATTTTTGGATCCAGAGATAGAGAATACTGCTAGAATGGCCAGGTTCTATGAACTGGTTGGATTATCATTGATAAACAAGGCTAAAGCTAAAGGAAAAGATGCATCCCAGTATTCAACAATGAATAAATACAGGAAAGAAGAATTAAACAAGTATGAGAAAGCTAACAAATTCTTTAATGTAGATGCCTATATGAATATTCACCTAGAGGCTGTTGTGCCCTGAGCCACATCTCTGAATATTATTGGAGTTGCTAATATGACCATGTCCAAGAAGCAAGCAGCAAATCCAAATAGGGAGATCAAGTTTACACATCCTGCTGACAAGGAAAAAGAGGATAAGCAAAAGGATAAGATGAAGAAAAAGAAATGATTTTATTCTGTTTAAGTTTCTGTCTTTCTAAAACTCTTTATTTATGTACTGTCACAAAGCTACTGTAAATATCTGTTGTATATTTCTATTTTTCTGCCAGATATATTTTCCTGCTTTGTGATTGTTTTTATTTCATATCTATTAATGACATCACCCAAATAGGGGGAGATTGTTGGATCTCCTAGTTTGATTTGGGATAGGTTCACTAACTAGGATAATTGACCAACCATGTATAGTCAGGGTCATGTCTTTATGTCCTAGAGTTTAGGCTAAGTCCTTAGAATCAACCTCACATGGACCAGCCAACAGAAGACAGCAGAAGACTCAAAGACTAAGAAGAAAATCAAGTTCAGAAAAGTGAGTTCGACGTTCGTCATCTCCTTAGGTGCTAGCCGATACGAAGAGCATGACACAGGCTTCGCACCTGGCACTAGCTCGATGGTGAAATAAATCTCCCGTTGAGGTGGTGCTCCAGGAAGATCGCCAGGGAACACATCAGGGTACTCAGATACCACTGAAATACTGTCCAACGTAGGCTTAGGCTTTGCAATCTCCACTAGCGTGAAGAACAGCTCTGCTCCAGCACGAACCGCCTTCACGACCTGAAGAGCAGACATCAAAGTCTTGCTCGACCCTTTCAAGCCCGTAAAAGTCGTCTCATGACCTGTTCCTAACTTGACCTCCTTGCGACTGCAATCAATATAAGCTTGTTTTTCTGAGAGCCAGTCCATGCCAAATATCACGTCGAACTCCACCAACAGTAGTAACGATGCTTGTAAATGGAACTCTTGACTCCCAATATGAATCTTAACGCCACAGATTCTATCCGCGCGAATCAAACACTCATTCGGCAACAACACATCCAGTTTGTCCTTTGCCATCGAAGAAGGTACTCCGATGCGCGATATGAGTCCTTCGGACAAAAAGGAGTGCGAAGCTCCCGTATCAAAGAGTGCTCTCCCCGGATTCTCACAAATCAAAACAAAGCCTATACAAGCAGTGATAAGGTAACACGCGCATAACAAGTATTTAGAAATTAACTTGCTATAAATTTAAATTGTACCTGTCACCACATCCACTTGTTTAATGACCTCCTGCTGGCTAAGATTGTAGACTCTAGGTTGAGCCGGAGCATAATGGGATGCGGTTGACTACACCGCCTTGCCCTTTTCCTCATATGTTGCTCCCGGCTTCCCCTCGGACTTGGGATGTCCGCTCCAGCTGTCCCGGGCAAAGTGTCCCGGCTTCCCACAATTGTAGCATGCGCCCAGGGTTCGGCTTGTAGTTTCCCCCGAAGCTCCGGAAGAAGGGGTTGGACCCGAATTCCTAGCCTTCTTATTGAACTTGCGATACCTAGAATTCGCATTAGCCATCACTTTGAACTCTATCCTCTTATCACCGGAGTTTTTCTTCGCTTGCACATTCTTCAAATCCTTTTCCAACGACTGAGCTGTATTGACCAGGGTCAAGAAGCACTGCATCATAGGCCCCGAGATCAGTAACCTTAAGTCATCTCTCCGACCTTCGTAGAAACGGTTTATCTTACACTCCTCATCCGCAAACGTTGAGCTAGTGTACCAACCCAACCGAGTAAATTCGTGTAGATACTCATCAACGCTACTCTCTCCTTGTGTCAGCTTCTGGAACTCATTCTCCAATGCTATCCTCTGAGCCGAGGGAAGGCACCTTGTCAAGAACAGTCTTGAGAACTCTTCCATAGAGACGTCTGTAAGTTGCCTTCCCCTCAAGTGATGTACCTCCAAACCTTCCCACTACAGCCTAGCATCTCTGTCCAACATTAATGTAGCTATAGTGGTCATTTGGCACTATTCCATTTCAGTAGCTGTCAGTACTCTCTTCACTCGGGAGAGCCAATCCTCTGCTTGGGATGGGGTTCCCGTCCCCGAGAACACCGGAGGATTGAATCCCATAACATGTTTGAGCAACCTTTCGGTTGCTCTCCTAGGCATCAAAGGCTCCACAACCACTTGCTCCACCCTTCTCGGTTCATTCGTTTGAAGCAGTACCTGCTCCATCGTAGGAGTGTGTTGATGCATTTGCCTTGCAGTCTGCACGTTGATCATGGCAAACACTGCTTCGGCAACTAATCGTATGGTTTCAGCCGAGGGAGGTGTTGCAGGAGCATCATTTGGTGCGTTACTAGCCTCAAAAACCGGGCGTTCTGACGGCCCTGCACCACTTCTGGTCACCTATAGTTGTACACAACACCGTTAAGCGACCAAACAAAATTGCAAAAAGCAATTATAGGAATACGCAGGTTCCTCAAACACGTGTATTTTGATTCCTAAGTGGACATTCATGGGTTCTTTTATGTTATAACGATGACGCACACACATGTGCTCACCACCCCTTAAAGGAATTCATCCACGAATTCATTTAAGTTGACCGAAACCAGTAGGATGATACCAAATTGTAACACCCCATATTCGTCACATAGCACATAGCAGTAGGTCTAGCCGGGGCCCGACGTCATATACCACAAACAGACCGGAAGGTTACTCAATGGAAACCATCCAACCAATATCCAACGTCCTACACAGAGTACATTCCAGCGGAAGCAATTTAAAAGTTGCAATAAATAAAGAACCCTGCCAACAGCATGAATATCCACTAATCCAAACCAGAAGAAATGAATGTACAATACAGCAGTACACGGCCTTATGGTCTTACAATAGTTTACTCAAATTAAAGTGTTTTCCAAACCTCGGAACGCAGGCCGGTCACACATGAATAATACAAGTAAACATTCAATAATTAGGCCTTCGAGGGCCGGCTCAGCAACATGGGCTTTTGCCCGCTATTTACCATTTAGCTCCGCATCACCTGCAAGCAACAATCCACCACAATGGTGGCAAACAAAAGCAACGGTCAGTTATGCTGACCAAATTATAACGACCCCGCCCCCAAACTTGGGGCGGCGATGCTCCTTCCCTGCACTTTGTTAGCATAACCAAGGAGTATAGTGCAAAAACACTCAATCACAGGCGTGGGCACGCACGGCCATACACCCTGTGCTCTCAAGGCACATTCTCGGTTAACACGGTCAAAGTCCGCTGACTCACCCTGCCCCTTGGACGACAAATTCTCGTGAGAAATTTGGTCTTTCTGGACACTGCCTAAGACCCTCCATCTATGCCAATGGCGAGTACCACGTACCTTAGGTCTCTCTAACCAAACCACATAGAGCGAGTACGGTTTCGCCTAACCCGTTGCTCACACTGCAACGTCAACTTAAGCCGTCTGCGCGTGTCAAGCTTCCCTGAGTCCCAAATAAATCACACACTTTACATAATCCAGTTATGTACAAGTTGGCTCCCAGGCCACCAAGTTGGCAGAATAACACATCTGCCCAGTTTTCCGGGTGCACCTTGGAGTTAGTCCCCAAGGCTCCCTGTTGCAATCTACCGCGTAGAAAACCCAAAAAACAAATAATTGCACGGAGTCTACTCCGGTAATTCATGCAATGCAACATCACCGATCTAGACCAACTTGTCCGGGTAGGCTTCACACATCATGCCTATACCCATTTCTCGATTACGGACTCTACATGCAAAACAACGGGGACTACTCATGTCCACCCAAAGGAATGTCTCAAACTCACCGCAAACTCGCGAGAGCAAGCTTCCTATGCAAAGGAAAAGATGACTTCACATGTCCTAGGATGAGAATCATTACCCTAGCATTCCTCTTTGTCCCCATGTAAATCTATGCAGATGAAAAGCACCGCAATGTCCTCGCCTCCGTAGATCCGAAGTCGGCTCGCGATTTGGGGCTCCGAAGCTCCGCCGGTGGCCGAATGTTCCTTCCTTCTTCTTCCTTGCTCTCCCCTCTCTCTAGAACTTTAGAAAGAGAGTATTTGGATGAAATGAAGGACAAAAAACCCTATACCTGGGTATAACCTAGCAGGAGCAGCCCCAAGCCGTTAGATCCCAAAATAAGGAAATGGACGGCCACAATTCGGGCTTGAAATCCAAAACTTGGGCCGAACAAGGCTTGCGACACTCCTGTGTCCAAGGCCGTATGCCCCATTAGCTATCGAAACCGTCGCGTCCCAAAAAGTACACGGGCTCTCGACACTCCCGTGTCTGACTTAACACGCCTGTGTCATACAGTACACGCTCGTGTAGCGTGCCGTGTTCCTCCATCGACACAGGACCAACACCAACCCGTGAAGGACACGGGTATTGGACACGCCCGTGTTCCAAATAACACGCCTGTGTCATACCCGAACACGGCTGGGCTTCAGGCCTTGTTTCACCTCCGACTTAACACGACTAACCGCCCGAGTAGGACACGGCCTGGGACACACCCGTGTCTCAGGCCGTGTTCATTGTTCGACGATTATCGACTGAAATTCGTCTACCACACGGCCATCGCTGAACCCGAGCACGATATGCCGCTGGGACACGCCCGTGTCCCAAGCCGTGTGACCCCTGCCAAGTTCCAAACTTCGCTCAAAATGCCACCCATTGCTCTTTTGAGTTTCGGGGCATTAAACAGTCATCTCCAAGCCGTCTGGGAGGCGTACTCTCCAAGCAATACCAGTGAAGTATTTCACTCCTTCCAAGCCTCTAACGAAGTCTGCCGACATAAATGTGTGTGTGGCACCGGTATCGAATAACGTATAAGCTGGTTTCCCACCAACCATCACGGTGCCTAGGTATCAATTACAAAGACTCAAAGCTAGAATCCTAACATATTCTAGGCAACCGAAAAGAAATACTTATAACGTATTAATTGGATCACAACATACCTGTAATTACCTCATGGGTATTCCTCTCCTGCGCGATCTCCAGTGCAAACTCCTGCTATCGAGCAGTCCCGGGGTTCCTTCCTCGTGGTCCTGATCCTCGTCCACACACATGCCCCCGACCTCGTGGAGCTTCCGGAGGAACGGCAGGGGGAGAATTCCCACCTAACTGTGGGTAGTGACGTCGAATGTGGCCCGGTTGGTTGCATTAGAAGCTAACTCACTCGTGTTGCTCCCTAGGCTATAGGTATTGTGGTTGCCGTGGAGGTAGTGCTAGCTACGGTGTCGGGGGCTCCATCCTGAAATTCTGACAGAAATGACCTCCACCTCTATTGCTTCCTCTTCCCTAGTTGTCCTACCTCCTTCTATAACTGGGGCCATCCTCCATTACACCCTTCGCGCGTCTCTTATTACTCCCCAAATGATCTGTCTCCAGCTTTTTTTCCATGTCAATGATCTCAGCTAAACTCGAGTCTGCTATAAACAAAAGGGCTTGGCTCAAGGGATCCCGCAAGCCTTTGTAGAATCATTTAGCATAACTTCGATCACCTAACTCATAGGAGTCAGCAATCATTGCCAAATGCTGAAACTCCCACTGGTATTCTGTAACTGACTTGGATCCCTACTTCAGCTGCAGGAATCTTTCCTCGAGTTCGTCTCTGGCAGTCGACGAGATGAAATGTTCCAAAAAGACTTCGGAGAACTCCGTCCAACTGATGTCCATATAAACTCGGCCCTGTAAGGTGGAACCCATCAGAGACTTCCAACATATCTTGGTGTGTAGCTCTAGGATAGACACTACTAACGTCACAACTATGTTGGCTAGGCAATAGATTCCTACCAACAGCACCTGCACTGTGTCGAGCCATTCTTCCGTAAATATGGTTGACTCTGTCATGAGGTAGGTAGGAGGGAAGAGAGCCCGAAAAGTGCTCAAACAGTTTGAGCCCGGAGCCTGTTGCAGCACTGGGGCCTGTTTAGACCTAAAGGCATCCAGAATGGCCGTGAGCGTCTGTCCCAACTATGATTGATGTAACTGAGTGGGTATGGGAGGGGCGGGTGTGCCCCGCACTAGTTCAATGTGTACTGGGATCTACACGTAAGGTACAAACCTAAGGTCGAGTTGGTTAATCGTAAGGTCAAAATTGCACATACTTAGTGTGAATTACATATGGGAACATCACTGCATCCGCTAAGTCAGTTTGTCCACAAACTAACTAATCGAATGGGGGTGGTTCCATTGTTGAAAGGCTTCTTTAGTTTTGGATCGTAGCAAGCTGATACCATTTGTAAGACCCCTCTCCTGGAACACAAGACACGACACGAGGGCAATCTTATGTCCAGAATAGCCGCCTTATGGTAACGTTAGCGCACAGGATAACCTGTACTACAAGACGCCTATCCTGCCGGCTAATCATATCATCCATGCCAACCCAACATAAATAATATATAAACAGAAGTCAAGGTACACACTAGTATATAAGTGCACGAGTACAAAAGAAATAAGAAGCAACCAAGACTTCTAAATATCAGAGTACATGCACAAAGGGGCTACAAAAGTGTCTCGCTACAAAACACTCACATCAATCACTGACGTCAATGACGGTACCGTCACATCAGGCCCTGTTGAAAGTTTTGAATTCAAGATACAGTACACATAATTTATAGTGGTTCCCCAATTATTGGGTACATCCACTTTCCCCTTCGCCTATCTAGTAATATACTTGATTTCGACAAACTTCCATCTATCTTTCTCAGATTCTCAAATCTTATAACTCAGAGCCCAACCGGCTCCTACAACTCAGGCACAAACCCTACCACTCAGATCACCAAGATCTTACAACTTAAGTTCTTCCCAATAACTCGACCTCAGAGTGACTCCACACTCCTATAACTCAGGCAATCTTGCCCTACCTCAGTGTGAATCCACACACTTACTACTCAGGCAACTCCTGCCCTACCTTAGCCTTTATAACACAGGCTTACAAATCAAGCCTTAGCCTTACCACTCAGATTCAGAATGAATGTTACAAGAAATTTAAATGATGATGAATTACAGACACCAGGGAAAATTCTCTTTGCCTGTCTACCTCGACTGAGCAGATATCGGCCCTAACTTCTTCTTCATAGCAACAAGATGACACAGAGATCTTGAAATGAAGCCTGACTTATTATGGAATCAACTAGCAGATGAATCTGCTTCTTCTTCTGTAGGAATATCACCTGATCTAGAATGAGCAGATTTTAGCCTTTCCTTCTTCTTTGATCCCGCAAATTTATCTTCAAATTCTGGCTCGGCTTAGATTTGTAAGATAACTTCAGCTAGGGCATGCCTAGGTTGATTCATCTCTCTCAGAGGATTACTATGATCCTGCTGGAGTGGATGTTGATTACACCAGCAAACTCAGAAGCCCTTCAGATTTGATCTTGAAGTTCTTGGCTCCTATAACAATGGAGGATAAAGACGACAAACTCCACTTCTCGTTTTTTAATCAAAGATTAATCCAATTAATTCCTTAATCATTCTTCAGATCTCTTATACTATTTATAATCTCGTCACATTGGCGAGATGATCGACACGTGTTTCAGTTTTTATGGTGGTTAAAACCTCAGCTGTATTAACATGAGATCCACTGTAGAATTACGGTGACATTAATGTCGATTTGCATCAAATCCGAACTTTGTTAAATTGTTGACTTTGTTGAGTCAGCATCAATCTGGACTTAGCCAAAATCAACAACTTTTCTGAAATCCTGCATTCGACGAACTTTAGGCTTAGCTCGACAAAATCTGAACTCAGCTTGACGAAACAGTGAAGTTGAGATCAATGAATTCTCTCAGCCCAGTTCTTTCTTCAGGTTAAGGCCGAGTTCAACGAATTCTCTGAACTCTGCTCGACAAAATCTAAACTTCGTTCGATGATTCTAATAGCTGATTCGTTCTTATAGGTCAATATTGTAATCGCCTAACTCTAAACTCCATTCGACGAAAGCTAAGCTCAGCTCGACGAATGGTAGACTCAGCAATTCTGGACTTAGAAATTTCTTCAGCTTTGCATGATGGCGTTGAGAACATTGAGTGTAAATCCCTCATTGAATGCTTTTTCCCTTAACCATATTCTTCGGCTTTCTTCCTGATGACGTTGACAGACTCAGTATGGCGTTGAGTGATGAAGCTTCACTTAACGCTTCTGGACTTAGTCGATTTTCTGGATTCTTCACAGTAAGGCTATGACATGATAACCTTGACTCAACAACTCTAGTTGTATGGCGTTGAGTGAGTTGAGCTCACACAATGCTTCTGGACTTAGCCGATTTTCTTAGTCTTTGTCACACCGATCTCAACGTTTTCTTCTCATCGGTCTCAGTTATCTCAGCGATTTTTGCCATAGTCAACTTTTCTAGCTGTCTCCGCGCTTTCTTCTCAGCAGTCTCAAATGTCTCAGCGCTTTTTGCTGAATGGCATTTAGTCAACTTTTTTTGGCAGTCTCAACACTTTCTTCTCAGCGGTCTCAACTATCTCAGCGCTTTTTGTTGAATGGCTTTGAGTGAGCTTGCCTTACTCAATGCTTTTGGACTTAGGTAATTTTCCCGCCTACCTTCTCTCAATGCTATTTGTTGGATGGCATTTAGTGAGCTTATCCCACTCAATGCTTCTGGACTTCGTAATTTTCTGAGTTTTCAGCTCCACCTTTAGTCCACCTGTTATTGTCTCTTAAACTAGCTGCTCAATCATTTTGACAAAGACTAACCTGTATGCATGAACTTAACCATACATTAAATACAACAATGTCTATCTCATTGTCATGTTTGGTATCATCAAATCGGGGCTATTGGGATCAATGAAACCAACAATCTCCCTCTATTTAAAGATGTCAAAACCATTGATCAAGCTTCTTTAGTCAAAGAGATACACATTACATAGGCAATAAAATCATATTCATATTAAATTCAGTGAAATGAATTTTACCTACTCCCCCTGGATTTCAACTCCCCCTAGATTTCTGCAGGGTGAGTTACACCTTAGAGGATTACCTCTTAGCTTGATCTTTTCTGATAGTCATCTTCGATCTCTCTCCCTTGAGCTTGAACAACAATAGGTAAACATGACATGACCTCCATCTCTCCCCCTTTTGACCTCTTCAGATAGTCAGGAAAGAGCATCAGGTCTTTTTCTCCCCTTGTGTTCTCCCCCTAGCAGATGTAAATAAAGCCAGGATTGCATCTTCTAACATGCCCCTTATACAGGGCTAAATTGTATATCACTTGATACCACTTGACAACACTTGAAGGTAATTGAAATTCAGTATCAATGGAAATTCTCTACACCACTAGAGAAGACTACTTGAAAGTCTCTAGTACTACAGCTGCAGATACCACTTGAGAAGAAGCATCTTCTCTCATCTTGCTTTCCACTAGGTCAGCAGAACCTGCAAAAAGGACAAACCTGTACCAAGCATAATACCTTAGGGAGTACCTGAAGCTATTCTAAGTTCAACATGCGCAACTCAATTTTGAAGGTGTTGAACTTGGCTTCATCTGGAGACTTAGTGAAGATATCTGCCACTTTCTTGTTAGTGGAGACAAACTCTAGGAAAATGTCTTCTCACTCAACATGCTCCCTAATAAAATGATACTTAATTTCTATATGCTTAGTCCGGCTATGTAAAACAGGATTCGTAATAAAAGAAATTGCACTAGTAGAATCACAAAATAGAGGAGCTATACTTATCTTAATGTTATAGTCTTCAATCAGATGCTGTATCCACAGCAATTGAGCACAGCAGCTACCTGCTACAATGTACTCTGACTCTGCAGTGGAGATAGCAACACTTGTCTGCTTCTTGCTGCTCTATGACAATAATCTTCCACCTAGGAATTGACATGTATCAGTGGTACTTTTCCTGACTTCCTTGCAGCCTGCAAAATTTGTATCTGAAAATCCAGTTAGCTCGAAATCTCTATTCCTAGGGTACCATAGACCAAGATCTGGTGTCCCCTAAAGATACCTTAAAATTCACTTTGCACCAGAATAATGAGATTCTTTAGGGCATGTCTGATATCTTGCACAGACACATGTAGCATACATGATGTCAGGCCGACTAGTAGTCAAGTATAGAAGGGAGACAATTATCCCGCTATACAAAGACTCAACAACATGTTTCCCTGCCTCATCTTTGCCTGTAGGCATACTTAACCCCATTGGAGTTATCATGGTGGAGGCATTCTCCATACCATATTTATTAATTAACTCTCTTGTGAACTTAGACTGGGATATGGACAAGTCATCATCAATCTGTCTTACTTGGAGTCCCAAGAAGAATTTTAGCTCACACATGCTGCTCATCTCAAACTTCCCTTACATAAGTTTGGCAAACTGCCTACAAAGTTTGTTTTTAGTAGATCCAAAGATAATGTCATCAACATATATCTAAATTAGGATGACCTTGCCCTTAGATTCCCTAAGGAATAGGGTCTTATCTATTTTCCACCTTGAGAATTTGTTCTCAATGAGGAAAGTAAACAATGTTTCATACCATGCTCTAGGGGCTTACTTCAACCCATATAGAGCTTTCTTAAGCTTATAAACATAATTAGGAAAGTGAGTATCTACAAAACCTGGTGGCTGATCCACATATACTTCCTCTTTTAAGTCTCCATTCAAGAATATTGATTTCACATCCATCTGGAAGACTTTGGATCCTTGAAAGGAAGAAAAAGCAAGGAATAACCTTATTGCTTCCAGCCTTGTTACAAGGGGCAAAGGTTTGGTCAAAATCTATTCCTTCTTCTTGCCTGTAGCCTTTTGCCACCAATCTGGCCTTAGTTTTGGCGATAATGTCATTCTCATCTAACTTGTTCCTGTAGATCCATTGTAACAGCCCATTTTTCAGCAGGCTCAGTTTTGGGGTGACACGGCCTGGGACACGGGCGTGTCCCAGGGCGTGTCCTGCGTTCGACGAGTGTTTGGGAGGAACACTCGACGAGTGGTCGACAAAATTTGGTCGACGATCATCGAGTGCTTAGGACACAGCCTATGACACGGGCGTGTCACAGGACGTGTCAGCGCGGTCGACGAATTCAGCCGACAAATTTGAGCTGGGGCGTGTCTAGTGTCGTGTATGGGCACACGGGCTGAGATACGGGCGTGTCACAGGCCGTGTTAGTCTCAGGTGATTTTGATATTTTTTCAGCCTGATGAACACGGCCACAGACATGGGCGTGTCTGAAGGCGTGTCGGGTGACACGGCCCATGACACGAGCATGTCGCATGGGCATGTCACTGGATTGGATAAGTCAGTTGAGTGCCGCTTGAGGCACACGGCCTAGGACACGGGCGTGTCACAGGCCGTGTTAGGAAAAATTGTGCTTTTGTGGCAAAATCATGGCTGTCGGTTCTTTCAGCTAGGATCCAATGGCTGAGCCGCCTCCCTATTTCCTTAAGGCCGTGGATGAGAAGGGAAATCTCATTCTTCATTTGGTCTTCTCTTTCTACATTCCTAGTGAGAGAAAGGGAGAGGAAGATGGAGGAGGAGGAAAGGGGCTGGTCACCGGTGCTGCTGCAGTTTTCCGACGAGAGATCCGAGGCCGGCGTTGCAGAGGAAAAGTTATTGCGGATCTTCCTAGCCAGTTAAGAGATCATGGAACCGAAGAGGTCTTCAAGGGTAATGACCTTTCTTCCTATCCATGTGAAGGCTTCCTTTTGGCATATGTATGTGATTCCCCCACCAAAAGGTGGCTGATGTTGGGAATCTTTGGGTTGATTCATGGAATCCCCATTGTTGGCATATAGATCCGGAAATGGAGTACGGAATAGGCATGCTGTGTGAACCCCATCTGGACAGATTGGTCTGGATTGGTGATGTTGCATACGAACCGGAGAACACTCCGTGATAAACGCGTAGTTTAGGAGTCAACGGGTTGGACCTGTGAAAGAAAGTAGCAGGAAGTACTCGATTGGAATTCCAGGAGATACCCTTTGTAATGCTTAATGTTCATAGGGAGTCCACCTGTGAAGAGAGTAACAGGAAGTACTAGCATGGTAGCCAGGAAAGACCCCTGACATTTGTGATATTTGCGGTGTCCACCTGTGAAGAGAGTAGCAGGAAGTACTGGTATGCCCAGGAAAGACCTGCTAATGTTATGAGATGAATGGGTGTAATAGAAATACCCAGGCTTGATTGCCAGAACAGGATCGGTGAGACCTACCCGCACTTTTATTTAGCTGCGAGTACGCCATACTCGGTGATGGCAAGGCGATTTGAGCAACGGGGGTGGAGGATCCGACCTGTGTTATGTCTGTCCGACGTGAGACCAGAATGTGCGGTCTGTTGGAGCGTATAGCAAGAGTCGTAGGCCTATGTGTTGTGATACAATGGGGGGCTATGGGCCAATCTCGGTTCACTAAGACTATAAAACTCCGGCTGCACTCCATGGAGTAAATGCTCAAGTTAGTTGTCGTTGGGCTGTGACCCTGATACGGTGGTGGGCAACGGATTTGCCAGTGCACCAAGAATGTACCCTGAGTGCACGGACCGTTGGGCCGAGTGGCTGATGGTTGTGATGGAATGTTTGCGTGAAAGCACATTATATGAGACATATAGCCATGCTTGTGATATACTATGCAGGGAAGATTACCGCTGCCACGAAATGGGGAAGGGTCGTTATAATTTGGTCTGCTGAATGCTGACCGTTGCCTCTGTTTGCCACCCTTGGGTGGAATGTCCCTGTGCAGGTGCTGGAGAACCGAGCAGGACGCATAAGGGCTGAAGTCCCTACTGCTTTTGCTTCTGCCTCTGCTAGCCCGCGAGGGCTAATGTGGATGTACATGTTATGTTTTCTTTTGATGTGGCCAGCCTGTGTGCCAATGTTTGGGCCAATGCTTGAAAGCCCTGTAAGGCCATAAGGCCAACTATTTTTATGTGTTGTAAGACATTCTTATAATCTATAAAATGTGGAGTTTTATATGTTGGACATTCAAGTGAGGAGTTCAAGTGTAGTGTTATAGGCTTCCGCTAGAATGCAATGTGTTAGTTGCGCTGCGCTACTCTGGTAGCACTCCGTAGCTTCATCGTCTATTTTGTGGTATATGCTGTGGGGCCCCGGCCGGACCTTCTAGTATATATTATATGAATGGATGAGGTTGTTATATTTTTGGTATCAGTTGTCTTGGTCTTTCTCGCTCGAAGTCGTGGTCGACTTCTTTTGTGGGGTGGCGAGCACGTGCCTGTGCAAACCACGGTAACACGTTTTAACTCCTGAATGTCCATGATAGAAATGCAAATTCTTGTGTTTGAGGGACCTGCGCGTTCCTATTTTGTGTTGTTTACTTGTGTAAGGCCGCTAATGTGTGTGTCTTGTCCCTTTAGGTGACTCGGAGTGGTGTGGGGGCAATAAGAGCCCCAACGTTCGAATGAAAGTATGACACCAACTGAGGTGCCTACACTTCCACCATCTGCAGAAACCGGGCGACAAATTATTGAGGCTTTGTTTGCCATGGTTCAAGGACAGCCGGTTGGGCAGGCGCAAGGGCAGGCGCAGCCGGCCGTAAGGCCAGAACAGGTGGAGGCGAGGCCGGAACCTGTTGTGGTTGTGAATCCTCGAGCCGCTGAGAAGCAGTTGACGCAGTTTATGACTTTTCACCCGCCGACGTTCTCGGGAGTGGGAGCTGCTGCACAGTCTGAGGATTGGTTATCGCGCGTCAAGCGGATCATGACGACGATTGGAACAAAGGAGCATAAGAAAGTTACCCTAGCTACCTTCCTTCTTGAAGGAGAGGCTAGTTTCTGGTGGGACGAGATGGAGCTGCATCACTTGGCGGGTCGTCCCTTAACACAAGTATCAATGTAAGAATTTTCTCGACACTTCCTAGTGAACCACCTTCCTGCGGCGCAACGGATTGCCATGGAGAATGAATTCCAAAGGCTGACAAAAGGTGATGGTAGTGTGGAAGCTTACCTGAATGAGTTTACATGCTTAGGGCGGTATGCGGGTTCGATATTTGTTGATGAGCAGAGAACGACAAATAGGTTCTACGAAGGACTGCAGGACGAGCTGAGGTTCCTGCTTTCTAGTTCTGTGAACCAAGGCTTCCATGCGTCGGTCGACACTGCAAGCGTGTAAGGGAAGAGGGCATTGGTTGTGTCACAGCCGGAGTTTAAAGTGCCCCGACCGACGAAGTCATTTTATAAGAAGAAATGGGGCAAGAGGCCCAAGACGGCGGGACAAGCTGTAACGCCCCGAAACTCAAAGGAGCAAAGGGGGACGTTTTGGGCCAGTTTTGGTTTCTGGCTGAAGGCACACGGCCTGGGACACGGGCGTGTCCCAGGGCGTGTCAAGCGCGTGTCGGCACTTAGCCGCGAAGTCGTCGAGTTATACTCGACGATTCGTCGAGAGTGGGCACACGGCCTGCGACACGGGCGTGTCGCAGGGCGTGTCGACCCGTGTCGACACTTAGCCGTGAAATCGTCGAGTTACTCTCGACGATTCGTCGAGAATGGGCACACGGCCCGCGACACGGGCGTGTCGCCGGGCGTGTCGACCCGTGTCGACGATCGTCCCGGGAAAGTCGTCGAGATTCAC
The DNA here is from genome assembly GCA_039583875.1 of Platanthera guangdongensis. Lineage (NCBI taxonomy): Eukaryota > Viridiplantae > Streptophyta > Magnoliopsida > Asparagales > Orchidaceae > Platanthera > Platanthera guangdongensis. Next base: position 162,006,205 of record CM077158.1, read on the forward strand.
TCGACGATCGTCGAGACAAGGCACACGGCCTAGGACACGGGCGTGTCCAAGGCCGTGTCATCCAGTCGTCGTTCTTCCCTCGACGAAATGTCCCGTGTACACGGCCTGGGGTCCAGGCGTGTCAATGTGACACGGGTAAGGACACGGGCGTGTCCTAGGACCCGTGCAGTGCTCGGGTTGAAAATGGGGGAAAAATCATGGTGTACACGGCCGGCTACACGGCCGTGTCAGGTGGAACACGGGCGTGTCAGCTCGAACACGGTCGTGTTCGATACCCGTGTGAGGGTCCAGGAGATTCGATTTTGACGGCGAATGCGGCACACGGCCCTGGACACGGGCGTGTGCCAGGCCGTGTTCGGTCCAGATTGGGCATTTCAGCCCCGAATCAAAGCCGTTCGTTTCCTTGATTGAAGATCCAACGGCTGGGGGTTGTTCCTGAGAGGATATACCCGGGAGTTGACTTGAAATCCATCATTTTTCTTCACTTGATCATCTCTCCAAACCCTTGGAGAAAGAGGAAAGCCATTTGAGGAAGAAGAGCTAAATCCGCCATTGGAGGAGCTTCGGAGCTCCGAATCGCAAGCCGACCCCGGATCCACGGAGGCAACGCAAGTGCGGTGATTTCTATCCGATTACTTTTCGATGGCGCCAAAGAGGAACTCAAGGGTAACGATCCTCATCTTGAGCATGAATCGCTCCTTTTCTTATCATAGGAAGCCCGCTCTCGCGAGTTTGCGGAGAGTTGGAGGCGTTCCTTCGGGTAGATATGTAAAGTCCCCGTTGTTTAGAGTCCATATGCGAGAACGGACGTAGGCATTTTGGTTGAAGCCTACCCAGACATGTTAGTCCGGATCGGTGATGTTGCATTGCATAAGGCCGGAGAAGACTCCGTGCTATTGGGTGTTTTTCGGGTTTTCTACGCGGTAGATTGCAGCAGGGAGCCTTGGGGACTAACCCAAAGGTGCACCCGAAAAACTGGGCGGATACGAGATCTTGCCAACTTGGTGGCCTGAGAGCCAACTTGAACATAACGTGGTTATGTGATTTGCGGTAGAATGGGACTCGGCAAAAGTTTGACCCGCGCAAATGGCTTAAATTGTCGTTGCGATGTGAGCACGGGTTGGAAGGAACCGTACCCGCTCTATGTCGTTCGGGTTAGAGAGACCTAAGGTTACGTGGCACTCGCCGTTGGCATAGATGGGAGTCTTCGGCGGTCAATGGCTTAAATTGACGTGACCAATGCCAGGAAGACGAATTGCTCATAGGAATGACCGTCTAAGTGGCGGTGGTGAGTCCGGAATGTTAATGGCTTTAATTGACGTGACATCGACCGGTTCACCGAGAATGTGCCCTGAGTGCACGGGACATGTGGCCGTACGAGCCAACGTCTGTGATGAAATGGCTATGGTTTATGCATTGCTCGCTTGTGCTAATGAAATGCAGGGAAGGAGCATCGCCGCCCTGAGTTGGGGGCGGGATCGTTATAATTTGGTCTGCATTGCTGACCGTTGCCTTGTTTGCCACCGTGCGGTGGTTTGTTGCTTGCAGGTGCAGCTGGACCAAGCGGTCAATAGCGGGCTAAAGCCCTTTTTCGAAGCTGGCCCTCGAAGGCCCAAGTGGAAATGTTTTCTGTTTTATTCATGTATGACCGTCCTGCGTGCCGAGGTTTGTAAATCATGTATTATCCAAGTGAAACATTCTGTAAGGCCTTAAGGCCGATTTTGGGTATTTTGTATACATTCCTAATTATGTACTAGTGGACATTCATGCTCCTATGCTGGGTTCTTGTTTACAACCTATATAAACTGCTTCCGCTAGAATGCTCTGTGTAGGACGTTGAGATTGGTTGGATGGTTTCCATACGTAACCACCCGGTCTGTCTGTGGTATATGGCGTCGGGCCCCGGCCGGACCTACTGCTATATACTATGCGACGGATAGGGGGTGTTACAATTTGGTATCAGACTACTGGTTTTGGTCGGGCTTAAACTGAATTCGTGGGCGAATTATTTTTTAAGGGGTGGTGAGCACATTGTGTGCGTCATCATTATAATGGTAAAAGAACCCATGAATGTCCACTTAGGAATGAAAATACTCGTGTTTGAGGAACCTGTGTGTTCCTATAATAGCTGTTTGCCTTGTTATGTGGTCGCTTAACGGTGTTTTGTACCACTATAGGTGACCAGAAGTGGTGTTGGGCCATCAGAACGCCGAGTTTCTGAGGCTAGCAGTGCACCGGATGTTGCTCCCGCAACACCTCTGTCGGCTGAGAATATACGTTTGGTGGCTGAAGCGGTGTTGGCCGTGATAAATGCGCAGCCTGGAAGGCAAGCGCAGCAGCCCGCTCCTGCGATGGAGCAAGTACCTCTGCAAGAGGCTGAGCCGAGGAGGGTGGAACAAGTGGTTGCGGAACCAATAGTGCCAAGGAGGGCAACTGAGAGGCAGTTGAAGCATGTAATGAGCTTTAACCCTCCGTTATTCTCGGGGTTGGGAACCCCATCTCAGGCTGAAGACTGGCTCTCTAGGGTGAAGAGAGTCATGACGGCGACGGAGACGGAGGAGTGGCAAATGACCACCATCGCTACGTTCCTGCTGGATGGTGAAGCAAGGATGTGGTGGGAAGGATTGGAGCTGCATCATTTGAGAGGTAGACAACTGATAGACGTTCCGATGGAAGAGTTCTCGGGATTGTTCTTAGTAAGATACCTCCCTTCTACTCAGAGGATTTCAATGGAGAATGAGTTCCTGAAGTTGGTGCAGGGTGAGAGGAGCGTGGATGAATATCTCCACGAGTTTACGCGGTTGAGTCGTTATGCTAGCTCCACCATCATGGATGAGGAGCGCAAGACTAATCGTTTTTATGAAGGCTTGAGGGATGAGCTGAGACTATTACTGTCGGGGCCGATGACGCGGGGTTTCTTAACCTTGGTCAATACTGCCCGGTCCTTGGAGAAGGACATGAAGAGCGTGCAAGCGAAGAAAAGCTTGGGTGAAAAGAAATCTGAGTTCAGAGTGCCGACTACTTCAAAGTCCGGCTATCGGAGGGCTTTCAAGAAGCATAGGACTTCGGGTCCAGCTCCTTCTGGCGCTTCTGGGGTGACTACGGGTCGGACCCCGGGTGCGTGCTTTACATGCGGAAAGATGGGGCACTTTGCCCGTGATTGTTGGAGCGGACATCCTAAGTCCGAGAGGAGGCCGGGAGCCACTTATGAAGAGAAGGGAAAGGCGGTGGAGTCGACCGCATCCCATTATGCTCCGGCCCAACCAAGGGTCTACAATCTTGGCCAACAGGAGGCCATTAAACAAGCTGATGTGGTGACAGGTACGATTTAATTTATAGCAAGTCAATTTCCTTTATATGCTTGTTATGCACATGTTACCTTACCACTACTTGTTTAGGATTTGTATTGATTTGCGAAAATCCGGCACGAGCACTCTTCGATACGGGAGCTTCACACTCCTTCTTGTCTGAAGGATTTATATTACGCATCGGGGTCCCTTCCTCGATGGCGAAGGATAAGTTCGATGTGTTGTTGCCCAACGGGTGTTCGATGCGAGCGGATAGGATCTGCGATGTTAAGATTCGTATTGGGGAGCAGGAGTTCGACCGGCGAGCGTCTTTACTTCCGTTAGTGGAGTTCGACGTCATATTTGGCATGGACTGGCTCTCGGAGCAGCAGGCCATATAGATTGCGGTAGCAAGGAAGTTAAGCTGGGAGCGAGTCGTGAGACGACGTTTACGGGCTTAAAGGGGTCGAGCAAGACATTGATGTCTGCTCTTCAGGTGGTGAAGGCGGTTCATGCTGGAGCAGAACTGTTCTTTACACTAGTGGAGGTTGTAAAGCCGAAGCCCGCATTGGATTGTATTTCAGTGGTATCGGAATACCCTGATGTGTTCCCCGCAGATCTTCCTGGAGCCCCGCCTCAACGGGAGATAGATTTTACGATCGAGCTAGTGCCAGGTGCAAAGCCTGTGTCACGATCTCCGTATCGGCTAGCGCCTAAGGAAATGGCGGAGCTGAAAGTTCAACTGCAAGAGTTGTTGGAGCAAGGGTATGTGCGCCCGAGTTCTTCGCCTTGGAGCGCACCGGTCCTCTTTATTAAGAAGAAGGACGGAAGCTTGAGGTTGTGTATTGATTATCGGGAGCTAAACAAGCTGACTGAGAAGAACAAGTACCCGATCCCTAGGATTGATGATCTCTTTGATCAGTTAGTCGGGTCGACGGTGTACTCGAAGTTAGATCTCAAGTCTGGGTACTATCAGCTGCGGATAAGGGAGAGTGATATCCCGAAGACAGCGTTTAGTACGAGATACGGGCATTATGAGTTTACGGTCATGCCGTTTGGGCTGACTAATGCGCCGTCAGTATTCATAGGATTTGATGAACAGGACGTTCAGGGAGTACTTGGACCATTTCGTGATCGTCTTCATCGACGATATTTTGGTGTACTCGCAAAGTGAGGAAGATCACTTCAAGCATCTTCATTTGGTGTTGGAGACGCTAAGGAGAAACCAGTTGTATGCCAAGTTCTCGAAGTGCGAGTTTTGGCTATCCTCAGTGGCGTTCCTCGGGCATATAGTGAGTGGAGAGGGTATTGCTGTGGATCCGGCGAAGATTGTTGCGATACGAGAGTGGCCTGAGCTTGCTACGGTAGCAGAAGTCCGGAGCTTTTTGGGGCTTGCCGGTTATTATAGGCGCTTCGTAGAGAACTTCTCGCGGATAGCGCTACCTCTCACTACTTTGACGAGGAAGGAGCATAAGTTCATTTGGACGCCGGAGTGCGCGCGAGCTTTTGAGGAATTGAAGTGTCGGTTGACCACGGTGCCTGTGCTGAGTTCGCCATGTGGAACCGAAGGCTATGAGATATATAGCGATGCTTCGGGCAGCGGTTTGGGTTGCGTGCTACTGCAGCACAGAAGCGTGATAGCTTATGGCTCGAGACAGCTAAAAGTGCACGAGAGGAATTATCCGGTCCATGACTTGGAGTTAGCGGCCGTGATTTTTGCCTTGAAGCTGTGGAGACACTATTTGTACGGTGTGAAGATTGATATCTACACCGATCACAAGAGCCTAAAGTACCTGATAGATCAGAAGGATCTGAATATGCGGCAGCGTAGATGGATGGAGTTCCTGGGGGACTATACATTCAAGATCCACTACGTGCCTGGCAAAGGGAATGCGGTTGCGGACGCATTGAGTCGCCGAGCCCCAGCTCAAGCCAATTGGCTATCGGTGCATGATGAGCGGTTGGTGTGGGAGTTGGAGGCGCTGGAGATTGTTTGTGTGGACAGACAAGCAAGTGCTGAAGCAGTTCTGAATTGGACTGAAGTCCAATATGACCTGGCTGATCGTATTCGGCAGGCTTTGGATATGGATGCTCATATGAAGCAGTTCATGATAGAGGCTCTGGATGGGTCAAATTCCCAATTCGTCGTGGAGGACGGATTGCTTTGGAAAGACGGTCGTCTGTGCGTCCCTTGTGTGGGCAATTTACGGGTGGAGTTGTTGTACGAGGCACACCATACCAAGTACTCGATTCACCCGGGGAGCACGAAGATGTACCGCGATATAAAGAAACTATTTTGGTGGCCGGGTTTGAAAAAGGATGTGGCGCTATACGTAGCGAAGTGCCAAACCTGCGCCTTGGTAAAGGTGGAGTGCCAAAAGCCGGGAGGATTTCTTAAGTCCTTGCCTATTCCGGAGTGGAAATTTGACGACATCTCTATGGACTTTGTGCACGGTTTGCCAAGGTCGCAAAAGGGGAACGACGCCATTTGGGTGGTCGTGGATCGATTAACGAAGGTGTCGCATTTTATTCCGCATAGGAAGGATGATCCGGTGGAGAAGCTGGCAAAGCTATATGTGGATAACATAGTACGGCTTCATGGTGTGCCCCGCAGCATCGTGAGTGACCGAGATGGGCGGTTCACGTCCAATGATTGGAGGCTGGTGCAGCAAATGTTGGGAACAAAGCTGAAGTTTAGCACAGCCTTCCATCCGCAAACGGATGGGCAGACCGAGAGGGTCAATAGAACCATGGAAGACATGCTTCGCATGTGTGTCTTGGATTTCGGAAAGCAATGGGAAGACCACCTTTATTTGGTGGAGTTCGCATACAACAACAGCTACCAAGCAAGTATTCAGATGGCGCCCTTCGAGGCCCTATATGGTAGAAGATGTCGCACGTCGTTGTCTTGGATAGAAACGGGTGAGTCAAAGTTGTATAAGCGATCGGAAGTAGAGGGTGCTACTTCTTTGGTGAGAACCATTCGGGAGAGGTTGCTCATCGCTCAGGACCAGCAAGCAAAATACTATAATGCCAAGCACAGGAACGTGGAGTTCGCTGTGGGTGATTATGTGTACCTAAAGATCAAGCCGTTCAAGGGTGTCTCGCAGGTGCGACGATTGAAAAAGCTAAGCCCGAGGTACCTTGGACCGTTTGAGGTTCTGGAGCGAGTTGGAGAAGCGGCCTATAGATTGAAGCTTTCAGTGGAGCTAAGTGGTTTACACGATGTATTCCATATTTCGGTGCTTCGGAAGGCGGTGCAAGAGCCTACGCAAGTGATCACGGTCGATCAAGTGCCGGTGGAAAGTGGGCTAACGACAAAGGTCAAGCCCGTGCGGAGATTGAGGACTCGGAGGTCAAGCGGCTACGCAATAAAGAGATCAGGATGGTCAAAGTCCGGTGGGACAATTGCGGTCGTGAGGAGCTCTCTTGGGAGTGAGAGCAGACGATGCTTGACGAATATCCGGAGTTGTTCCGCTCAGGTACAAATTTTGTTTTGTACATGTTTTTCCCTTTATGTAATTTCGTGGGCGAAATTCTTTTAAGAGGGGTAGAGTTGTAACGCCCCGAAACTCAAAGGAGCAAAGGGGGACGTTTTGGGCCAGTTTTGGTTTCTGGCTGAAGGCACACGGCCTGGGACACGGGCGTGTCCCAGGGCATGTCAAGCGCGTGTCGGCACTTAGCCGCGAAATCGTCGAGTTATACTCGACGATTCGTCGAGAGTGGGCACACGGCCTGCGACACGGGCGTGTCGCAGGGCGTGTCGACCCGTGTCGACACTTAGCCGTGAAATCGTCGAGTTATTCTCGACGATTCGTCGAGAATGGGCACATGGCCCATGACACGGGCGTGTCGCCGGGCGTGTCGACCCGTGTCGACGATCGTCCGGGGAAAGTCGTCGAGATTCACTCGACGATCGTCGAGACAAGGCACACGGCCTAGGACACGGGCGTGTCCAAGGCCGTGTCATCCAGTCATCGTTCTCCCCTCGACGAAATGTCCCGTGTACACGGCCTGGGGTCCAGGCGTGTCAATGTGACACGGGTAAGGACACGGGCGTGTCCTAGGACCCGTGCAGTGCTCGGGTTGAAAATGGGGGAAAAATCATGGTGTACACGGCCGGCTACACGGCCGTGTCAGGTGGAACACGGGCGTGTCAGCTAGAACACGGGCGTGTTCGATACCCGTGTGAGGGTCCAGGAGATTCGGTTTTGACGGCGAATGCGGCACACGGCCCTGGACACGGGCGTGTGCTAGGCCGTGTTCGGTCCAGATTGGGCATTTCAGCCCCGAATCAAAGCCGTTCGTTTCCTTGATTGAAGATCCAACGGCTGGGGGTTGTTCCTGAGAGGATATACCCGGGAGTTGACTTGAAATCCATCATTTTTCTTCACTTGATCATCTCTCCAAACCCTTGGAGAAAGAGGAAAGCCATTTGAGGAAGAAGAGCTAGATCCGCCATTGGAGGAGCTTCGGAGCTCCGAATCGCAAGCCGACTCCGGATCCACGGAGGCAACGCAAGTGCGGTGATTTCTATCCGATTACTTTTCGATGGCGCCAAAGAGGAACTCAAGGGTAACGATCCTCATCTTGAGCATGAATCGCTCCTTTTCTTAGCATAGGAAGCCCGCTCTCGCGAGTTTGCGGAGAGTTGGAGGCGTTCCTTCGGGTAGATATGTAAAGTCCCCGTTGTTTAGAGTCCGTATGCGAGAACGGACGTAGGCATTTTGGTTGAAGCCTACCCGGACATGTTAGTCCGGATCGGTGATGTTGCATTGCATAAGGCCGGAGAATACTCCGTGCTATTGGGTGTTTTTCGGGTTTTCTACGCGGTAGATTGCAGCAGGGAGCCTTGGGGACTAACCCAAAGGTGCACCCGGAAAACTGGGCGGATACGAGATCTTGCCAACTTGGTGGCCTGAGAGCCAACTTGAACATAACGTGGTTATGTGATTTGCGGTAGAATGGGACTCGGCGAAAGTTTGACCCGCGCAAATGGCTTAAATTGTCGTTGCGATGTGAGCACGGGTTAGATGGAACCGTACCCGCTCTATGTCGTTCGGGTTAGAGAGACCTAAGGTTACGTGGCACTCGCCGTTGGCATAGATGGGAGTCTTCGGCGGTCAATGGCTTAAATTGACGTGACCAATGCCAGGAAGACGAATTGCTCATAGGAATGACCGTCTAAGTGGCGGTGGTGAGTCCGGAATGTTAATGGCTTTAATTGACGTGACATCGACCGGTTCACCGAGAATGTGCCCTGAGTGCACGGGACGTGTGGCCGTACGAGCCAACGTCTGTGATGAAATGGCTATGGTTTATGCATTGCTCGCTTGTGCTAATGAAATGCAGGGAAGGAGCATCGCCGCCCCGAGTTGGGGGCGGGATCGTTATAATTTGGTCAGCATTGCTGACCGTTGCCTTGTTTGCCACCGTGCGGTGGTTTGTTGCTTACAGGTGCAGCTGTACCAAGCGGTCAATAGCGGGCTAAAGCCCTTTTTGCGAAGCTGGCCCTCGAAGGCCCAAGTGGAAATGTTTTCTGTTTTATTCATGTATGACCGGCCTGCGTGCCGAGGTTTGTAAATCATGTATTATCCAAGTGAAACATTCTGTAAGGCCTTAAGGCCGATTTTGGGTATTTTGTATACATTCCTAATTATGTACTAGTGGACATTCATGCTCCTATGCTGGGTTCTTGTTTACAACCTATATAAACTGCTTCCGCTAGAATGCTCTGTGTAGGACGTTGAGATTGGTTGGATGGTTTCCATACGTAACCACCCGGTCTGTCTGTGGTATATGGCGTCGGGCCCCGGCCGGACCTACTGCTATATACTATGCGACGGATAGGGGGTGTTACACAAGCTACTTCTTCAGTTGCATCGGGAGCAACATCGAGGGCCACCTCCAAGCTGGATACTCGTACGTGCTTCAATTGTGGACGGGTGGGGCATATAGCTCGAGATTGTCGGGTGCCGCCAAAGAGTGAAAATAAGGCGGGAGAGTCATATGCGGAAAAAGGAATGGCGGTGGTGGAATCCTCTGCCTCTCAGGCACAGCCCTGGGTCTACAATCTTGGCCTGCAGGAGGCCATCAAGCAAAGTGACATCATCACAGGTACGAGTTTAGTGTTTGAGTATTATCTTGCTTGTATGTTTTGTGTACTGCCTATGTGGATGCGGCTTGTGTGTGTGACATGATTGTCACAGGTTTTGTGATGATTCGAGATACGCTGGCGCGTGCACTGTTTGATACAGGTGCATCGCATTCTTTTCTGTCTCGTGAGTTTTTAGCGCTGCTTAGGATACCTAGTCGTGTGAAGACAGATAGCGTCAGAGTGGTGTTGTCGAATGGCTGTTGGATGCTTGCGGATCAAGCTTGCGATGTGGCAGTCCAAGTAGGAAGTTGGGATTTCAGCTTGACTGCATCTGTACTGCCGATATTGGAATTTGACGTGATATTTGGTATGGATTGGCTTGTGGAGCAGCATGCCTTGATTGATTGCCAGTCCAAAGAAATCACGTTGGGCCAGAATACTGAACAGAAGACAATATTCGTGGGTATGCGAGGAGTGGGCGAGACGTTGTTGTCTACACTCCAAGTATTGAAGGCTATTCGAAAGGGTGCAGAGTGCTACTTCGCCTTAATTCAGGCTGTTGAGCATAAGGCCAGTGTGGGTGATGTTCTGATTGTGTCGGAATTTGCAGATGTGTTTCCCAAGGATCTCCTTGGGCTACCACCCCAGTGTGAGATTGAATTCACGATCGAGTTAGTGCCAGGTGCGAAACCTGTGGCCCGCTTGCCATATCACGTCGCGCTAAAGGAAATGGCGGAGTTGAAAGTCCAACTGCAGGAGTTGTTGCAGCAGGGTTATATACTCCCAAGCATGACTCCTTGGTGCGCCCCTGTGCTTTTGTGATTAAGAAAGATGGTGGCTTGCGGTTATGTATTGATTACCGCGAATTGAATAAGCTGACCAAGAAAAATAAATATCTGATTCCGCAGATTGATGAGCTGTTTGATCAGCTAGTGGGATTGTCCATCTACTCGAAGTTGGACTTGAAATCCGGTTATTACCAATTAAGAATCCGGGAAGAAGACATTCCCAAAACCGCATTTAGAACACGGTACGGTTACTACGAGTTCGCGGTCATGCTGTTTGGCTTGTGCAATGCGCCCTCGGTATTTATGGACTTGATGCACCGAATTTTCCACGAGTACCTGGATCTGTTCTTGATTGTGTTCATTGATGACATCCTGGGGTACTCGAGATCGGAAGCCGATCATGAGAAGCATTTGCGGTTGGTGTTGAATACATTGAGGCAGAATCAGCTCTATGCCAAGTTCTCGAAGTGCGAGTTTTGGCTATCGTCGGTGGCTTTTCTGGGCCATGTGGTGAGTGGAGCGGGCATAGCTGTGGATCCAGCGAAGATAACGGCCATACAAGAGTGGCCAGTGTTGACTTCAGCGGGCGAGGTCAGGAGATTCCTTGGACTAGCAGGCTACTACCGAAGATTTGTTGAAAACTTCTTGCGGATTGCTTTGCCTCTAACCACGTTGACGCGAAAAGAACAGAATTTCGTTTGGTTGCTAGAGTGCCCGTGAGCTTTGAAGAGCTGAAGACTCGGTTGACCACGGTGCCTGTGTTGTCATCGCCATGGGGTACCGATGGATTTGTAATCTATAGTGATGCTTCAGGGAGCGACTTAGGCTGCGTACTTCTGCAAAATGGAAAGGTGATTTCTTATGGCTCACGCCAGCTGAAAGTGCATGAGCGGAACTATCCCGTCCATGATCTTGAGTTGGCGGCGGTGATCTTTGCACTAAAATTGTGGCGACACTATCTTTATGGTGTGAAGGTAGAGATGTATACAGATCACAAGAGCCTAAAGTTCATTTTGGAGCAGAAGGATTTGAATATCCGATAACTAAGGTGGTTGGAGTTCCTCGGGGACTACACCTTTGAAATTCACTATACTCCCGGGAAGGGGAATGTTGTCGTGGATGCCTTGAGTCGGCGGACTCCGGCAAGAGCAGCTTGGTTGCAAAGGCATGATGAACGTCTCATCCAGGAGCTGGAAGCGTTAGAGATTTCTTATATTGACAAGAATGCCACTGCCAATGCATGTTTGAACTAGACAGAGGTGCAATGTGACCTTGCAGACCGAGTTCGACGGGCAACGGAGTTGGATGAAGATCTCCTAAGCTATGCAAAAGCTGGGCCAGAAGGGAAGTTCTCCTGGAATGACGGTCTTTTGCAGAAAGAGGGCCGTTTGTGCGTCCCAAATGTGGGTAAATTGAGGGAAGAACTGATGTATGAAGCGCATTATACAAAGTACTCAATCCACCCTGGGAGCACGAAGATGTTCAGAGATATGAAAAAGCTATTTTGGTGGTCAGGGCTAAAGATAGATGTTGCTCTTTATTATGGCCAAATGCCAAACCTGTGCTATGGTGAAGGCAGAATGTCAGAAACCGGGCGGTTATTTGAAGTCGTTGCCGATTTCAGAGTGGAAATTTGACGATATTTCTATGGATTTCGTGCACGGGTTGCCGAGATCTCAATGAGGGAATGATTCCATCTGGGTGATTGTTGATCGGCAGACGAAAGTAGCACATTTCCTACCAAACAAGCGAGAGGATTTGGTAGAAAGTTTGGAAAATCTATACGTGGAACAGATTGTACAGCTTCCCGGTGTTCCTCAGAGCATCGTGAGTGATCGAGATGGGCGATTCATGTCAAAGGATTGGAGGCTAGTTCACCAGCTGTTGGGCACGAAGTTGACTTTCAGTACGACCTTTCATCCCCAAACGAATGGCCAAACTGAACGAACCAACAGAATGATGGAGGACGTGCTCCGAATGTGTGCCCTTGACTTTGGGAAGATATGGGAATATCATCTCTACATGGTGGAGTTTTCTTATAATAACAGCTACCAGGCAAGCATCGTGATGACACCATATGAAGCTCTATATGGAAGGAAGTGTCATACTCCCTTGGCTTGGGTCGAAGCGGGAGAAGCTAAGGTTTATAATCGTAAGTAAGTTGATGAAGCAAACGCAACCATTCGTGCTATTCGGGAGAAGCTACTGATAGCCCAATATCGTCAAGCGAAGTAGTACAATGCCAAGCACCAAAACGTTTAGTTCGCGGTAGGCGATTGTGTCTACTTGAATATCAAACCCTTCAAAGGTGTATCCAGGATTCGACGTTTGAAAAAGATGAGTCCTAGATATTTGGGTCCATTTGAAGTAGTTGAGCGAATCGGAGAAGCTGCGTATCGGCTAGCTCTTTCGGCAGACTTGGGTAGACTACATGATGTGTTTCACATCTCGGTGCTTCGAAAGGCCGTTAAAGATCCAGCTCAAGTGATCACGGATTATCGTGTGCCGGTGGATTATGGTCTAACAACGAAAGTTAGACCCATTCAGATCGAGGATCGAGCCGAAAAATAGTTGCGGAACAAGGCGGTCGGGAGGTTAAAGTCTGATGGGACAATTACGGCCGTGAGGAGCTTACATGGGAGCGAGAGCAGACCATGCGAGCGGAGTTTCCCGAGCTATTTTTGTAGCAATCGCATAGTGCAATGTTTGTTGTAACAAGATCTTTTGATGTTATAACTTTTTGATTGCTGGTTGCCTTCCTGTATCCGAATTTTGAGGACGAAATTTCTTTTAGGAGGGGAGGGTTGTAACAGTCCATTTTTCAACAGGCTCAGTTTTGGGGTGACACGGCCTGGGATACGGGCATGTCCCAGGGCGTGTCCTGCGTTCGACGAGTGTTCGGGACAAACAGTCGACGAGTGGTCGACAAAATTTGGTCGACGATCGTCGGGTGCTTAGGACATGGCCTATGACATGGGCGTGTCACAGGGCCTGTCAGTGCAGTTGACGAACGCAGCCCGACGAATTTTAGTTGGGGCGTGTCTAGTACCGTGTATGGGCACACGGCCTGAGACACGGGCGTGTCACAAGCCGTGTGAGTCTCGGGTGATTTTGAGATTTTTTTCAGCCTGATGAACATAGCCACAGACATGGGCGTGTCTGAAGGCGTGTCGGGTGACATGGCCTGTTACACGGGCGTGTCACATGGGCGTGTCACTGGATTGGATAAGTCGGTTGAATGCCGCTTGAGGCACACGACCTAGGACACGGGCGTGTCACAGCCCGTGTCCGGCAAAATTGTGCTTTTGTGGGAAAATCGAGGCCGTCCGTTCATTCAGCTAGGATCTAATGGCTGAGCTGCCTCCGTGTTTCCTTAAGGCCATGGATGAGAAGGAAAATCTCATTCTTCATTTGGTATTCTCTTTCTACATTCCTAGTGAGAGAAAGGGAGAGGAAGAAGGAGGAGGAGGAAAGGTGTTGGTCACCGGTGCTGATGCGGTTGCCCGACGAGAGATCTGATGCCGACGTTGCAGAGGAAAGGTTGTTGCGGATCTTCCTAGCCAGTTAAGAGATCATGGCACCGAAGAGGTCTTCAAGGGTAACGACCTTTCTTCCTAGCCATGTGAAGGCTTCCTTTTGGCATATGTATGTGATTCCCCCACCAAAAGGTGGCTTATGTTGGGAGTCTTTGGGTTAATTCATGGAATCCCCTTTGTTGGCATATAGATCCGGAAATGGAGTACGGAATAGGCATGATGTGTGAAGCCCATCTGGACAGGTTGGTCCGGATTGGTGATGTTGCATATGAACCGGAGAAGACTCTGTGATAAATGCGTAGTTTAGGAGTCAACGGGTTGGACTTGTGAAAGAAAGTAGCAGGAAGTACTGTATTGGAATTCCAAGAGATACCCTTTGTAATGCTTAATGTTCATAAGGATTCCACCTGTGAAGAGAGTAACAGGAAGTACTGGCATGGTAGCCAGGAAAGACCCCTGACATTTGTGATATTTGCAGTGTCCACCTGCGAAGAGAGTAGCAGGAAGTACTGGTGTGCCCAGGAAAGACCCGCTAATGTTGTGAAATGAATGGGTGTAATAAAAATACCCAGGCTTGAATGCCAGAACAGGATCGGTGAGACCTACCTGCGCCTTTATTTTGCCGCGAGTACGCTGTACTCGGTGATGACAAGGCGATTTGAGCAACGGGGGGTGGAGGATCCGACCTGCGTTATGTCCGTCCAACGTGAGACCAGAAGGTGCGGTCTGTTGGAGCACATAGCAAGAGTCTTAGGCCTACGTGCCGTGATACAATGGGGGGCTACGAGCCAATCCCGGTTCACTAAGACTATAAAACTCTGGCTGCACGCCATGGAGTAAATGCTCAAGTGAGTTGTCGTTGGGCTGTGACCCTGATACGGTGTTGGGCAACGGATTTGCCAGTAGACCAAGAATGTGCCCCGAGTGCACGGACCGTTGGGCCGGGTGGCTAACGGTTGTGATGGCATGTGTGCATGAAAGCATATTATATGAGACATATAGCCATGCTTGTGATATACTATGCAGGGAAGATTACCGCTGCCCCGAGAAAGGGGTAGGGTCATTATAATTTGGTCAGCTGAATGCTGACCGTTGCCTCTGTTTGCCACCCTTGGGTGGAATGTCCTTGTGCAGGTGCTGGAGAACCCAGCGAGACGCATAAGGGCTGAAGTCCCTACTGCTTTTGCTGTTGCCGCTGCTAACCCGCGAAGGCTAATGTGGATGTACATGTTATGTTTTCTTTTGATGTGGTCGGCCTGCGTGCCAATGTTTGGGCCACTGTTTGAAAGCCCTGTAAGGCCATAAGGCCAACTATTTTTATGTGTTGTAAGACATTCCTATAATTTATAAAATGTGGAGTTTTATATGTTGGACATTCAAGTGAGGAGTTCAACTGTAGTGTTATAGGCTTCCGCTAGAATGCAATGTGTTAGATGCGTTGCGCTACTCTGGTACCACTCTGTAGCTTCATCGTCTGTTTAGTGGTATATGTTGTGGGGCCCCGGCCGGACCTTCTATTATATATTATATGAACGGATGGGGTTGTTATATCCATTTTGTTCCTATGACATTATGTCCCTTTGGTCTGGGAACCAGCTCCCAGACCCTACATCTTTTGAATTGATTCAATTCTTCCTGCATGGCTTCAATCAAGAAAGAATGTTTGATAGCCACTTCAAGCTTCTTGGGCTCTACTTGTGATATGACGCTTGAACATAGAGCTGTGTTGATGCTCTTCCTCCTTGTCTAGACACCATGTCTTACATCACCAATAATTTGGTGTGCTGGATGGTCCCTCAAATATCTCACAGTTGGAGGCATTCTTGCTTCAGCTAGCTGTTATGTATTGTTCTCAGCTGGCGGACCTTCATTGTCTTCAGCTGACTATTCTTCATCCTCAGCTTGTGAGTCTTGATCTCCCCTGTAAAGAACCCATCTTCTTCCTTATCTTGTCCTGTTGGATCCATTTCCCTGATGGTAAGCTTATCCATCACATTCTTTAAACCTGCAGAACTAGAATAGGTGTTTGGCAGCTCACAGTTAATTAGGTTTGACTCATCAAAGACAACATGTACTGATTATTGTACGACTTGATTAGTCAAGTTATAGATCCTCTATGCCCTACAATTGTTGTTGTACCCAACAAATATCCCTTCTTGGGACTTGACAGCAAACTTAGTCACATAGGACTTACGATTGTTTAGAACATAGCACTTGCTACCAAAAAACCTGAAGTAGGATAAGTTTGGTTTTCTGTCTTTCAAAATCTCATAGGGAGTCTTCTTGTGGCTTTTGGTGAAGGAAGCCCTGTTAAGGACATGACATGCAGTGTTCACTGCCTAAACCCAGAAATATTCTAGGGGAAATGTGTCACTTAACATGGTTTTACCAGCCTCTATGAGAGTTCTATTTTTCCTCTCAGCAATCCCATTTTGTTGTGGTGTTATAGGTGAGGAGAACTCTTGATGAATCCCAAGCTCTTCGCATAATATTGTCATGCATTAAGACTAAAACTCAGTCCCATGGTCACTTCTGATTTTGACCACAGTATTGTTAAGTTCATTCTTAATTTGCCTAACAAATGTCTAGAAGACATCAGGGGTTTCAAATTTCTTCCTTAGAAAGAACAACCAGGTAAATCTTGAGAAGTCATCAACAACCACAAAGGTGTAGACTTTCCTACCTAGACTATGAGTTGGCATATGACCAAAAAGATCCATATGAAGGAGGTATAAACACCTCACTAAGTCTTTGGTATCAAGTCACGGAAAGGAGGTCCGGGTTTGCTTGCCTTTTTGGCATGCTGAGCAGATACCCTCCTTTATGCACTTCACCTTAGAACCATTTCTCACTAACTCTTTACTAAAGAGTTTGCCTATGGTCTTGTAATTCAAATGAGCTAGCCACTTGTTCCATTGGACACAATGTGAAGCTTTCTCATCTGCTACTAGGCATATAGCAGAATCCTTAATCTCACAAACAAAATTAAGACAATATACATTTCCTCTCCTAGTGCCTATCAAGATGACCCATTGGTCACTTGACCTCCTAATTTGGCACTCATCCTTGAGGAAACAAATGTCATAGTCAAGATCACAAAGTTGGCTTATGCTTATCAGGTTATGTTGCAAACCTTTCACATAATCTACTTGTGTTATAGTGATTATGCCATTAGATATCTTACCAAACACTTTGGTTACTCCTCTTTCTGAACCACGAAAGATGGCTTTAGGTCAATTTTCAACTTGAGTTTACTCCTTCAGCATGCTCCTTGTTCCAGTCATGTGCCAGGAAAAACCACTGTCCAAGTACCATATAGGGGTATGGCCACTTGGACACACCTACAAAAATAGAACAACTTTCCTTAGGACCCCAATTCTTATTGGGTCCTAGCTGCAGGTTAGACAGTAATTGAACATGCCTACCTGCAGCTCTTCTAACAGGTAAGCTAGCATTATCTCTCTGGACACTCTTATTGTGCCAGCAATTAATAGCATAGTGGCACATATTACCACAACACCAGCTATTATAAATGTTGTACCTTCTTTTGAGGGCTGGCTTTACTGTATAGCTGTCTGCAGCACTCATTCCAGCAGGTATAACAACCTTTTTCTTAAGTCTTCCAGGCACAACCTGATTTGGGATTTGTCTGCCTGTAGAGGTACAAGGGATATCTTGGAACCTATCAGCAGCTGCCTTCTTTTCAGAGTGCAAGCTCCTGATAGCTTCAAATATACCCAAGTCTGGTGTGCTGACAGACTTTCCTTTATTCTGATGGTGGACTGACAGACTTTGTGAATGGGCTGCTGCCTTATTTTTGAGTGTTGGGGCTTGTACACCAAACACAAATGGTCCAGGATGAGCCATTTGGATTTCTTCATGTGTTGCCTTATAGTCATTAGCACCCTTGCCATTCCTAACACCATACTCCCAGTGACCATGAATGTTATCATGGTCATACCTATTAGATGTTAGCTTCACTTTCCTGAAAGGAATTGAAGGCTTGGAGTCTAGTGGCTGCACTGGAGCATTTCCCTTCCTTTTGGAATAGGCAGCTCTAGTTCTCCTTTTGAAGCCTAACCCCTTCTTATCCTTTTGGAAGGAGAATGAATCAATCAAAGGCAATACTGAACATGGCTTTGGGAACTTAGCCACTACAATCTTCTCCTTTTGAAGTTTACCTTCAAGATTCCTAATGTGGTTGTATTTGAAGGTGATTATGTCCATCTGAATAACAGTGATGTTTTTCAGCTTGCTAACTTCTTGTATCTTCAGGTTCAGCATGTTTGCTGAGTCTGAAACAACCAACTTAAGAGAGGAAATCTCCTTAGCCTATTTTTGTCTAGGAGCCCGCATCTATTCAGTGCTTGCAGTAGTTCACCATAATCATCAATCAATTGATTGACATCTCCTTCAGATTCAGAACCATCTTGATCTCTTGATGTAGATGCTTCTGATTCTGGACTAGTTACATAATCTGATACTGAAGGTGTAGAAAGTACTTGACTAGGGCCAGGCTGCTCTTGGCTGGGTCCTTCCTTAGTCAAATCCATCAGCCCAAGGCAATGGCTAACTTCTTCTCCTTCTTCAAATCTAGCAGCATTATCAGCTTCTCCAGTGATTGTAGCCAGCATCTCTAAGTAGTCTGCTTCTACAGATTCTTCTTCAGCAGTAAATTTCCCATTGAGGGCTTCAGCTTCACCTTCCTCTTCTGACTCTGATGATGAGGAGTCAGTCCAACTCTTTTGCTTCTTGGCAATAAAGGATTTCTTCTTCTTGCCCTTCTGCTGATGTTCCTTATTTCCACCAGCATCCTTTATTTTGACAGGGCAGTCGGCTGTGACATGCCCTGGCTTGTTGCAACAATAACACAACGTTAGAAGAAGTTTGTTTACTAGTATTAGAGCCATATCTGTCCTCTTTAGAGGATTTCTTCTTGCCCTTGTATTAATCTTCATTGGGATGAGAAGAAGAAGATGGCCTTCTCCTCCAGTGCTTTTTCTTCATAAATTTTTGAAATTGCCGAGAAAATGCAGCAAAGTCTTCATCATAAATGTGGCAGTCTGATGTGCTGGTATCTGGGCTTTCTGACTCAGAATCAGGAACTCTCCTTGGAGGAGAAGGAATCTTTCTCCTACTCTTCCTTGTGGCTTCAGCGTTGAAGACCACTGACTTGTCTTTGACTGTAGTCTTGCTGATTTTCTCCTCCTCCTTTCTAGCAGTCTGCTGCATTTCATATGACAGTAGCTTTCCAAACAGGGTTGATGGTGGAGTGTCTACAAGTCTGGCCACTTCTCTGATGCCACAGATTTTTGTGTCCCAGTCTTTAGTTAAAGACCTAAGGAACTTGTCATTCAATTCATAAGTGCTGAAGACTCTGTCATATGTCGTCAACTCATTCACAATTCTGAAAAACTTCTTATAGCACTCAGCAATGCCATCTGTCTTGTCGTGCCTAAAGCTTTCATACTCCTGATTGAGCATAGACTTTCTATCCTCCCTCACTTCTTTATACCCCTCCATGTAGACAACTAGTGTGTCCCACATCTCCTTAGCTGTCTTGCAGTGGACTAGGTTTTGGAAGATTGAGTCATCTATGACACTAACAATAATGTTTTGTGCCCTCTTATCCATTGAAACTAAGATGATTTCATCTTTAGTCACCTCATAATACAGCTTTGGAGTCTTATGATTTGCATCAAGAACTGATGTATTTATTAGGATGAAGGGCACTTCTTGTACGATGATGTATATCCTATGATCAGATACTTACATGAATAGTCTGACACTTTCCTTCCAGATGTCAAAGGTCTCCTTCCTATAAAGAGGAAGTTTCATGGATCCAAGTTCTTTATGATTTTCACCTGAACCCATCTTGGCCTGTTGATAGCTGCCCCTGGAGATAAACGCAGACTGTTAAGTCTATCTTGAGTAACCTCCCTCTGATACCACTTGATAGTTTTGATTTCAAGAATAACTAATCACCTAGAGGGGGGGTTGAATAGGTCCAATTCCAAAAAACTTAGACAACTGATCGATTAAAAACACAACACAACAATCAATACCAGCACAGCACAGTACGCAAAATTTATAGTGGTTCCCCAATTGTTGGGTACATCCATTTTCCCCCTTTGCCTATCTAGCAGTATTCTAGATTCAGCCAAACTTCCTTCTTTCTTTCTTAGAATCTGAGATCTTACAACTAAGAGCCCAACCGTCTCCTACAACTCAGCCACAAGCCCTACCACTCAGATTACCAAGATCCTACAACTCAAGCTCTTCCCAAGAACTCTATCTAAGAGTGACTCCACACTCCTACAGCTCAGGCAATCCTGTCCTACCTCAGTGTGAATCCACAAACCTACTACTCAGGCAACTCCTGCCCAACCTCAGCCTTTATAACATAGGCTTACAAATCATACCTTAGCCTTACCACTCAGATTCAGAATAAATCTTGCAAGGAATTTAAATGATGATAAATTACAGATACTAGAGAAAATTCTCTGTGCCTATCTACCTGAACTGGGAGATATCAGCCCAAACTTCTTCTTCACAACAACAAGATGACACAGATCTTGAAATGAAGCTTGTCTTGTTCTGGAATCAACTAGTAGATGAATCTGCTTCTTCTTCTTCAGGAATATCTCCTGATCTGGACTGAGCAGATTTCAGCCCTTCCTTCTTCTTTGATCCAGCAAATTGATCTTCAGATTCTGGCTCGATTTAGGTCGGGAATATAACTTCATCTAGGGCACGCCTAGGCTGATTCATCTCTCTCAGAGGATTACTCTGATCCTGCTGGAGTGGATGTTGATTACACTAGAAAACTCAGAAGCCCTCAGATTTGGTCTTGAAGTTCTTAGCTCCTACAACAATGGCCGATGAAGACGACAAACTCTGCTTCTCATTTTTTAATCTGAAATTAATCCAATTAATTCCTTAATCATTCTTGAGATCTATTCTGCTATTTATAATCCCATCACATTGGCGAGATGATAAACATGTGTATCAGTTTTCTTGGTGGTTAAAACATCAAATCTATTAACATGAGATCCACTGTAGGCTGACGACGACGTTATTGTCGATTTGCATCAAATCTGAACTTTGTTGACTTGTTGACTTTGTTGAGTCAACATCTTTCTGGACTTAGCCAAAATCAACAAATTTTCTGAAATCCTACGTTCGACGAACTTCAAGCTTAGCTCGACGAAATCTGAAGTCAGCTCGACGAAACAGTGAAGTTGAGATCGACGAATTCTCTCAGCCCAGTTCTTTCTTGAGGTGAAGGCTGTGTTTGACGAATTCTCTGAACTCTTGTCAACGAAATCTAAACTTTTTTCGATGATTCTGATAGCTGAGTCCTTCTTATAAGTAAATGATGTGACCGACAAACTCTAAACTCCATTGTACGAAAGCTAAGCTCAGCTCGATGAATGGTAGACTCAGCGATTCTGGACTTAGAAATTTCTTCAGCTTTGCATGATGGCGTTGAGAGCGTTGAGTGTAAAACCATCATTCAACGCTTTTTCCCTTAGCCATATTCTTCAGCTTTCTTCCTGATGGCTTTGATAGACTCAGCATAGCGTTGAGTGATGAAGTTTCAATCAACGCTTCTATACTTAGTCGATTTTCTGGATTCTTCACAGTAATGCTATGACAGGATAACCTTGACTAAATGCCACTAGCTGTATGGCATTGAGTGAGTTTAGCTCACTCAACGCTTCTAGACTTAGCCGATTTTCTCAGTCTTTGTCACAGCGAGCTCAAAGTTTTCTTCTCAGCGGTCTCAGCTGTCTCAACGCTTTTTTGCCTTAGTCAACTTTTTTGGCTGTCCCAACGCTTTCTTCTCAGTGGTCTCAACTATCTCAGTGCTTTTTGCTGAATGACGTTTAGTCAACTTTTATGGTTGTCTCAGCGCTTTCTTCCCAGCGGTCTTCACTATCTCAGTGCTTTTTGCTGAATGGCGTTGAGTGAGCTTGCCATACTCAATGCTATTAGACTTAGGTAATTTTCCTGCTTGCCTTCTCTCAATGCAATTAGCTGGATGGCGTTGAGTGAGCTTTCCCGACATAATGCTTTTGGACTTAGGAAATTTTCTGAGTTTCCAGCTCCACCTTGAGTTCACCTATTATTGTCTCTTGAACTAGTTGTCCAATCATTGCGACAATTACTAACCTGTATGCCTGAACTAGAACATACATTAAATACAACTATATCTATCTCATTGACATGTTTGACATCTTCAAATCAGGTCCATTTGAATCAATAGACACAACACCTGTCTCCCTGACCTAGCTGTCCTCCTGTGTAACCTGTTGCTGCTTTATCTGCGAGGTTTCCTCCTAAAAAGGAAGGCGTAGAAACTGTTAGTCAAAAGACTAAGTGGCTATCATATCCTCTCCCCCGGCGACTCCTTGGCACTGGGCGGAGAAAAGGACAAGGTACAATATATATAAATGAGCAGTAGTACAAACAGGTGGTATAAGAGTAACAATATCACTGTATATCAGAATAAAACAACAAATGAGTAAACAATCGAATCTAGCAGTTCTACCATCAACAACATTATAAAATATAAAGCTACAATCGAAAGTAACTCAACTTATATAAATGCCCATACAGATATATAAGTTGAGGATCGGCTCAACAGTAAATAAACTCATCATATAAGAGTGTCCATACAAAATTATACGATAAGGATCTTGTGAATGCAATGTAATGTAATGACATGAGTGCAATGCAATGACTCACCCATAATCACGCACATGCAACTGTTATATCGACACAGACTTGTAGTTCCCACTTTATGATCAGGTAGCTAACCTCTCAGGTGTCAACCGTCATGGCCAGACAGTGACAGTGGAGTGGCCTTCTCTACAGCTAGGCGGTCATCCACACTACCAAGCCTAGGCCTTCATACGCCTCAACGCTAATAACACAACAGCGGAGCTCACATGCGTACTACGGCTCAGAGGGGTCTCGGGTAGATGTGCACCAAGAACACACCCAAAACTGGCCTATCATCGTGGAACAGAAGGTGCCTCTGTAAACAAATCACCAAAGGACCAAGGACAACCGTCCACTAGCACGGAGGGTGCCTCAGGAAGTAAGCACCGAGGTCCAAGGCCCAACCGTGCAAGTCTATTTGTTAACTTCCATCGGTGTGACGACTGGCGAGCCCGTAGACCTGCCACACTATCATTAACACAGGATTACAACACCGCATGTCGACTCACACTGCATGCAGTTTCACATCATCATGGCACAGAAGGTGCCTCTGTGAACAAATCTCCAAAGGACGAAAGCCAACCATCCACTTATGTCTCTTTCATCATTACCAATCCAGTGCAGTCAAACACCCGCACTTAAACCTTTTCATAATCTCATACCCCAAGGCACTTAAGGGTTCATCATCAACACGGGTGGCAAACCACCACATACAATATACAATCCACACTACTACCCATCGGGAGACTCGACTCTAAGAAGTGGACCACTTTACACATTCCTTATTTGGCAAGCCTCATGACCAAGCATCAATCTCTTCCGATTTATTTCAAGGCTCAAGCACCCACCAACCATTACGCTTCCATCACGATATTCACATCCACACAAAGATAGTTCATTTATAGAGCGTCACCTCTTCTTCCAAACCTGTTCCATTCCCCAAATTATAATCATGCCTAGTTATGTTTCCAAACCTTTTGTTTAATACAATATCATAGGGCCAAATTCACCCAAACCACGACATTTATACTTTCAATTACCCTACTCAACCAAGCCCAATCATATACTAACACGAGAGTATAAAACACAAGGACCTGACTGTACAGACATTTTTATCAGCCATTCCCGAGTCCAGAGTACTCATATGAAAGCGTTTAACCATCCGTTGGAAAGGTATTTCTAAGGGCTATGATTTCGTGTTTAGCCGAAAACCCAGATCTTGCCGCATCCTGTCCAAAATTGGCCTTGAAGATTGTTGCGTGCAGAAAACAAATTTCTGCGTGCATCTTAAAGCGAAACGAACGCCATCGGTTCGTCTTTCTCCTCCAACCGAAATTCCCAAATCACATTCAGAGTTCCTCCTCCCTTATTCAGCATCAAAAGGCTAACTTTCTTCATGAAACCAAGTCCTCATATTCACATAGAAGGAAGGAGTGACCAAAGACATCTTATCTCTAGGACTCAAGCCCTAGCATGGCCTTCTCCTAGGAAACTTCTTCTCACAAATTAAGACTCATTTGAGTCGATATCACTCCTAGGAATAACTAGAGATCTAGCACCACGGGAGAGGGTAGGAAGCTCACCTCATTTCCGACGGTTCCGAGGTTTCCGGCCATGGATCTAGTTATCCTCTAAAAGTGCAGCTAGATCTGATATACTCTAAAGGGGGGGGGGGTGAATAGAGTATATGGTGCTTGAAAACTTTTTACGACAATGTTGTAATCTGAGTAAGCAGGGAAGCAGTTAATAAATCTAATCACAGAACTAAACTAATCATAAGCTAATCACAGAACAATCACAGCCAGAAACAAAAATAAAGACAAGCAAAACTAGATGACACAAGGAAATATAGTGGTTCCCCTAAACTTGGGTACATCCACTCTTCTACGACCCTAGGTAGGAATCCACTGCAGGATGAGTTGATCAGGTGTCCTGGGCACCAATGAGCTTTTGATAAGGTGCTCAAAAACCAAATCAGATTTTTTTATCAGGTGTCTTACCACCAATGAGCTTTTGACAAGGTGCTTAAAAACCAAGCTCAAACTTTTGAAGGGAGTTTGAGAAACCCTTTACAGAGATGGGGGTGAGAGAGTGATGGAAGTCTTCTCTTTCTCAAAGCAGCTGAGAAGACTATGTGGATTTGATGGTGTCAAAGCTCCCCTGAGTCCTTGAGATGTTCAGGAAAAGAAGCTTTGCTGTAGGGTGATAGGCCTTCAGAAGTTGATCTCCAGCAAAGGATAATATCAGCAACAGCTGAAATGTTGGGTGTTTGGAGTCTTGAAAGATGTTGGCCTTGAACACTTGAGACAAGAGAGATCTGAGGATTTCAGAAAATTTGATCTCCTTGAATGTGTGTTCTTGAGAATTCTTTGAGACAGAGAATATTTTGTTCTTGTTCTGAAGATTACTGATGTCTGTCTTAGAGAGATTCAAAAATTTCTTCTATTTTATTCTCTGGTACTGAAAGGAAAAACATCATCTGTCAAGAATAGTCGTTGGCCTGCATTAATTGCATCCTTAATTGCAAAATGTCTTCTAGAGGAAAGTCCACAGAAATATTCCTTGAAAATCCCTTGAAACTTGGTCCAGAAATAAATGAAAACGACTAGAAAATCTTCTAAATTAATTGCAGAAGAACTCCTTAACTGATCTGAATTTGAATCTTGAAAAATCCTTGAAGTTATTATAAAACGTCGAACTGAGCTCTACTAACGTCGAACTGAGCTCAGCGATATGAACTTATACTTTAACAAAATATCGTCGATCTGAGCTCAAAGATCGTCGAACTGAGCTCAGAGATAGAGATTCAAAGCTGAGTCAAGATCGTCGAACTGAGCTCGCAGATCGTCGAATGGAGTTCGACGATTTGTGGATGTTGAGCTCAGCGATCGTCGAATGGAGTTCGACGATCTGTCGAAGTTGAGCTAGACGATCGTCGATCGGAGTTCGACGAATCGTCGTGCTGAGCTCGACGATATGACTTAGTCTCAAACTGAAAAAGGTCTTGGTCTTGAGGGCAGCTTCCAAACTTAGACTTCTAACCCTTAGACTCAATTCTAGTTGACCTTTTGAGCTATACAGGAGGTCAAACAATGGTTCCCTAGAAACATAGTGATCCTGACCCAAATTAGTAATAGGTTGTTCCAACAATCTCCCCCTATTTGGGTTAGGATTACTTTTTACAGAGTTTGGAAAAAAATTTAAATAACAACATACAAGCAATAATACAGAAAAGCAACAAGCTGGACATTGCAGAACCACAGATATATATATCATCCCAGATAATAACTAGAAGTTAAGATGATTGTCACCTTACATTGTCATTTCTTTTCCTTGCCCTTAATGAGTTTGATTTATCTGTTGGGGTTGAGGGCTTCCTTCTTTGATCTTGTATCATCTGCTGCACCTAAAGTGGTTTGCTGTTTGGGCCTGGGAACTACAGCTTAAGGATGCAGTTCCATGTATCTGTCAGAATCAAAAAATTTGCTTGACCCATATCTTTCGAACTCTTTCTTTCTCTGTTCAGACATTGTAGTGATGTTGGAAGAGTGTTTGCCTTGCTCTCTCGCTTTCTTAATCTGGTCTAGTGCAGCAAGTTCTTTCATCCTTGCAGTCCAAGCATCTGGATTGTTCTCAGGGTCTTCAAATGGCACTGGCGGCTCATATCTATTAGAAGGATTGACCTGAGGAGGTCTGGATGAAACTGTTTCTTTAAATTTATAGGGGAAAGGACCAGAGGTTGTGTCAGATGAGATTTGTCCTTCCCTGGAGTAGGGATGTTGCCTTGAATATCCTTTAGAGTAAACCTGAAATTCTCTTTGATTGCCTCTGTATCCTACTCTTCTGGATTGAGAACCCCTGGACTGGCTTCCCCTATGATAGGATCTAGCATATGGCTGATAGGGGGTTTGACTTCTAGCAGGGGGTTGAGCAGCTGAACTTCCACCTGCACCTGCATCAGGAGGAGGTGGTGGAGGAGGATGAGAACGTTGGAATTGAGAAGAGCCCTTTTCATATTTCCTTTTCTTCTTCATTGCTTTGAGTCGATTCTTTGAGTACTGCATCCAGTGCTCAGTTATGGGGCAATCATGAAGAATATAATATGGTATATCATTGTTGTCCTTGACCTTGGCAGGAGGTACTCTCTTCATGGCTTTGCTCCTTGCCTTTCTCTTCCTGGCAATGGTAGCAGAAGAATCATCAGAATCTGTTCTGAACTCATCACTTTCAGAAATTTGATCATCATACAGAGCATCAATCTTCTTCATCAAATCTTTCTTGAGCTGGATTGAAGCAGATACAGAACTGGTAGCAGGAGTTGTAGTAGCAAAAGTTGAAGCGGTAGCAGTAGTGACAACAGCAGATACAGAAGTTGTGGCAGTTGAAATTGAGGCAGAAGCAGTAACAACAGCAGTTGGGACAACAACAGTTTCACTGACAGAAACAACATTATCAGCAGTAAAAATATCATCAGAAAATACAAAAGGCTCAAACTCATGTGCCTCTGTCATAAGGATCTCCTTAGAAATTGGCTCATCATAGTAACAGAAGTATCATCAAAACTTTCAGCAGGAGGGGCAGCAACATCAGAAACAACCACACTGCTTTCAGCATCAGTAGCAACAGCATAAACTGAGTTAACAAATGAAGTGATGATGCTCGGGTTACAGCAAGAGAAGGGCACAAGGGCCTTGGACAAATCCTCTGGGGGCTGGATAGCAACTGTCTCTAGAAGACAAGCTTTCTCTGGCATACATCTGAAATATATAGAATCAAATTCTGAGAGCAAAGACCTGAGGTCTATTGCAAAGACTGCGGCAGGAGGAACTGGATCTTGAGACACAGCAGCAGGAGCAGCAGTAATAGGAGCTGAAGAAACATCAATAGCAGCAGCAACAGGCAGGCTCACTGAAACAGCAAGAGCAGCAGCAGGCAGGCTCACTTCATAGGGCATCTCCCCCTGCCTAGATTCAGACATGACTGGATCAAGGCACACTGCTTAAGGGGATGCCTGAGGGAATAAAGAGGAGAGCCTGGCAGAAAGGGCTGCCACTGACAGGAGTAACGGAGCCAAGGAGGTCTCCAAAAGAAGAGATAGCCTGGGGGCTAGCAATTCATAAAGCCTGTCAGCAAGGCTGGAATATCCACTTGCTCAGTAGGGACTGGAGCAGAGGTAGAGGATGGAGGTGTAGCTGTTGATGATGGTAGTGGAGAGCTAGGGTTGTGGGGAAGGGATGGTTGAGGTGTGGGTAAAGTGGATATGGAGGACAGTGGGATGGAGATGGAGGGTGTGAAGGTGGGTTGGTCAATGATTTCTTGCAGAAGATCTTGATAAGATGTTGAGGATGAGGGTAGCTTAGGAGGAGAGGATGGTGAATTATCCATGAAGGAATCATCAATGAGGTTGAAGGAGGGAATGGAGGGTGATGAAGTGGCATATGGTTGAGGGTAGGAGTATAAAGGATGGAATTGTTCTTCTGTGGTTGGAAGAGTAGGGATTGGAGATGGTGTAGATGTTGGAGAGGGGCTGGAGATGATGATGGTGGATGGAGTTTGAATGGTAGATGGAATTGGAAGAGAAGGAATTGGAGGAGGAGGAGAGGCATCAGCAGGCAGGTCAGCTGCAGGGGCAGAGACCTGAGGGAAGTGACTCTGACAGTCCTGGTGCCTGAAGGAGTGCTGGAAGAGGGCCTGCTAGGCTTGATGATCTGTCTGTCCCATTTACCAAAAAGGGCACAAGACAGTCTCTTGGATGCATTTATGTGTATCCCAGAGGATACCAGCAAAGCAGGGCACCTATTCTGCAGAAAAATTCCTAAAATCCTTCCAAAGTTTACAAAACTCTTATTAATTTTCTTCTTAATGAGGTCAAAGAAGACCTCTCCCCAATTCAGGTTCTTCCTGTCTACTATGGCTCCCATTAGACAGAGCTGATACCTGGAAATTGTATCATGAGCAGAGTGCTTAGCAAGTAAGACTTTCCCAACTACATCAGCCAGGAATCTGTATTCCACAGAAAGATTCTTTTTCAACAGCTTGCTAGGGTTAGCCTCAGAATGACCCATTCTGGCAAGCAAGTCAGCATATTCTTCTCCAGACAGATCAATAGAATCTCCACCAGTTCTTAACTCAAAAACCTCTGTTAGAATTGCTGGGGTCAAAGGTACCTGAGTGCCAGAGATTGATCCAACAATGGTGTTGTGGTCCTGATTGTGGGCAATGTAGACCCACTCTTTGATTTCATCAGCAGCAAGCTTAATCCTTGTAGTCATGATTGCAGCCAGTTTCTGCTCTTTGAATAACTCTAAGATATCCTGAAAAACCTGGTCTGTTGTGCTGAAGGATTCCATGTCTATGTCGAAGCCAGCATCAAATTTCATGGCGGCGAGAACAGCAACAGAAACAGCCATAGTTACCTGCAAAGATTCAACAAACAAAACGACCAAGTGCAGAAATGTTTGGAGGGAAAGAAAGTTTTTGCAGAGAAATCGAAAGCGCAAAGGAGAACGACGGGGAAAAATGAATTTTATATTAGGGTTCGACGCAGAAATGGAAAGATCGTTGAACTCAGTTTGACGATCGAGGCTTCTAAAGTAATCTGAAGAGTCTTCAACATCATCGATCTCCGTTCGACGATATTGGAGAGCGTCGAGCTCTGTTCGACGATCGTTCAGAGAACAAAATCGTCGAGCGCCGTTCGACGATCGCTGACCGGAAGAGAGAGTTCATACTATCTGAGAAACGCTGAACTCAGGTCTACGATTTCAGAAATCGTCGATCTCCGTTCGACGATCTGGGGGAAAATCGTCGAGCGCAGTTCAAAGACTAGAAAACTCTAGACACTAGGAAAAATCAAGATGGTTTCCTAGTCATGGTCAATTTTTAAACTTTTAAAATCTTGGATATTATTTAAGACTTCCTCCATCTAACATTCCTAACTGATTTAGGAAGAAGGTGTGTTTCTTTTCATCCAAAGGCTTGGTGAAAATATCTCCCCTTTGTAAATCAGTTGGGATATATTGTAGTTAAATTTTATTCTTTTCAACATTATCCCTTAAAAAGTGATGCCTAATCTCTATGTGTTTTGTCCTACTATGGAGGACTGGATTTTGAGCTATAGAAATAGCACTGGTGTGATCACAAAAGATTTTAGACTTCTCTAAGTTGTAGCCATAGTCTAGGAGTTGGTTTTGAATCCACAAGATTTGTGAACAATAACTGCCTGCAGCCATATATTCAGCTTCAGCAGTTGAAGTTGACACAGAAGTTTGTTTCTTACAAAACCAAGAGACAAGTTTGTCACCAAGGAACTGACAAGTTTCACTGGTGCTTTTCCTGTCAATTCTGCATTTAGCATAATCAGCATCAGAAAATCCAGTTAAATCAAATGCTGAATATTTTGGATACCAGAGACCTAGATTTGGACAACTTTTAACATACCTGAGAATCCTCTTTACTAGTGTTAGGTGTGACTCTCTAGGGCTTACTTGGAACCTAGCACATATACATGAAGCAAATATTATATCTGGTCTACTAACTGTAAGGTACAGTAAAGAGCCAATCATTGCTCTATATGTTGTCTGATCAACAGGTTTCCCATGTTCATCAGCATCCAATACAACATTAGTAGGCATAGGTGTTTTCATACAAGATGCTTCAGACATGCCAAATTTCTTAACCAATTCATTTGCATACTTGGTTTGAGAAATAAAGATGCCTTCAGCATGATGTTTGACTTGCAATCCTAGGAAGAAGGATAGCTCACCCATGCTACTCATTTCAAATTTAGAATGCATTAGGTTGGAAAACCTTCTACACAATTTGGAGTCAGTAGAACCAAAAATAATATCATCTACATAAATCTGCACTGGTAGGGTATGGGACTTATGGGTTATAATAAAAAGAGTTTGGTCTACTCTACCCCTCAAAAATCCATTTTCCAAAAGAAAGCATGCTAGGGTCTCATACCATGCTCTAGGAGCTTCCTTGAGACCATATAATGCTTTGTTCAATCTAAAAACATAATCAGGATAAGTTGGAGAGATAAAACCTGGAGGTTGTCTGACATATACTTCTTCTTTGATGTCTCCATTTAAGAATGCACTTTTGACATCCATCTGATATACCTTGAAGCCTTTATATGCTGCATAAGCTAAAAAGATTTTGATGGCTTCCAATCTTGCAACTGGTGCAAAAGTCTGGTCGTAGTCTATTCCTTCTTCTTGAGAATATCCCTGAGCAACTAGCCTTGCCTTGTTTCTTACAATTACTCCTTGATCATCCAGTTTGTTTCTGAACACCCACTTTGTTCCAACAATGGAGTGATCCTTAGGCTTTGGCACTAGTTTCCACACTTTGTTCCTTTTAAATTGATGCAACTCTTCTTGCATTGCAATGATCCAGTGTGGATCTTGCTCTGTATCTTGAATGGACTGAGGTTCAATTTGAGATAGGAAGCAGGTGTGCAACAGGTTTTGGTTGACCTGATTTCTGGTTTGCACACCAGCTGAGATGTCTCCAATTATTTGGGAAATTGGATGATCTCTTGATGTTACTAAATCAACAGGGGGTGTTGATTGTTCACCAACCTGTGTTGTCGTTTCCTCTTGTGCTACAACAACTGGCTCTTCAAGTAGTTCTTCAATATGTTGAGCACTTTCTTCATCTTCACTGCTTTCATCCCTTTGGGTAACCTGTAACTTGTTCAAGTCTTCAACAAGAGAATGTTCCTGCAAAGGTTCTATGGTAGAAGGGATTTTCTCCTTGAAAGACATGTTAGATTCATCAAATGATATATGAACAGATTCCTCAATTTTTAGAGATGTTTTATTATAAACCCTATAAGCCTTGCTGATCATGGAGTATCCCAGAAATACTCCTTCATCAGCTTTAGCTTGAAATTTTGCTAAATATTTCTTGTCATTATTATGTATGTAGCAAATACAGCCAAAAACTCTAAAATAATCAACTTTAGGTTTCTTCCCTTTGAGTAATTCATAGGGAGTCTTTCCCTTTAGTTTATGTATCAAACTTCTATTCAGCACATAGTTGGAGGTGTTCAGTGCCTCTGCCCAAAAGGATAGAGAAAGATGAGCATCTGACAACAATGTAGTGGCAGATTCAATAAGGGTTCTATTTTTCCTTTCAGCTACCCCATTTTGTTGAGGAGTTCTAGGAGCTGAGAAAGTATTCCTGATCACTTCACTCTGACAGAACTCTTGCATAAGAAGAGAATCAAACTCTGTCCCATGATCACATCTGATTAGGGCAATGTGAGTATTGAACTCAATCTGTATACATTTGAGAAACTCTGTCAGACACTTAAAGTTATCAGACTTCTTCCTTAGAAAGAACACCCAAGTGAATCTAGAGAAGTCATCTACAACTACTAAAGTGTAAGATTTCCCTCCTAGGCTTTGTACTGTGATGGGTCCAAAAAGATCCATGTGTAACAGATACAATATCCTAGGTGAATCACTCTTATTAAGTGATTTGAAGCTGTTTTTAGTTTGCTTGCCTAATTGACAAGCCCTGCAGAGTCCTTCCTTCTTGTAGGGGCCAGAAGGTAGTCCTCTAACAAGGTTGTCCTTGGATAGCCTAGCAATAGTTCTAAGGTTTAGGTGTCCTAGTCTCTTATGCCATAAAATATTTGGTCTACACACAGAATT
This sequence comes from Platanthera guangdongensis, assembly GCA_039583875.1. Taxonomy (NCBI): domain Eukaryota; kingdom Viridiplantae; phylum Streptophyta; class Magnoliopsida; order Asparagales; family Orchidaceae; genus Platanthera; species Platanthera guangdongensis. The sequence continues at coordinate 162,038,308 of CM077158.1, forward strand.
GAACAGGCAAATATCTACATCTATTGAAAGAAAATCTACTAGATAGATGTTACCTTTCCTTTTACCTGTCAACACAGTTGTGTTGTCCTCTGACTTGATTTTGCATAATGCTTTGCTGACGGTCACCTGCTAGCCTTCATCACACAGCTGACTGATGCTTATTAAGTTGTGCTTCAGTCCTTCCACATAAGCTACCTTCTTGAATGTTACTGATCCAATCTGGGCTGCACCATATCCTTTAGTCTGTCCAAAGTTTGAATCACCAAAGATAACTTTGGGTCCAAGCTTGTCTCTAAAGGATGTGAGGTTGTCCTTGTTTCCTGTCATGTGCTTAGAGCACCCACTATCCAAGTACCATTGCTGGTTAGATGTTGGATAGGTCTTCACCTGCACATAAAATAATTCATTTATTTTTGACCCAGTTTACCTTGGGCCTAGGTTGACAACCTTTAAATTCTGAAATAAAGGACATCCCAGGTTGACTTTTATATCCTTCAGGATGATATCTCCTTGGAGGTAAAATCCATTCAGTATAAGGGTTAAATATTTGGGATGAAGGACACTTAGGATTAAATTTTGATGTGCCCTTGAAAGACTTTCCAAAGCTCTGACCTCTGTTCGACGATCGTGGAGCTGCGTTCGACGATCTTGGGTCAGATCGTCGAGCTCCGTTCGACGGTCGACTATGACAGAGTTCAGGAACTTGAGATCGTCGACTTGAGTTCGACGATTTTGCCTGAGATCGTCGACCTGCGTTCGGTGATCGTCGATCTTCGTTCGACGATTTCTGCTTTGACTTGGTTTTCTTGGGCAGATCAGAATTTTTCCTAGCTACCTCTGCAACTCCCTTTCCTTTATCAGAAATGAATTTGATTGGAGTTGTTAGAACTATGGGTTGGCTGGATGAAGCACCCAAGCCCAGTGTACTATTAAATCTGGAGTTCACTGTGCTTGTGATGTCCATCAGCTTGATGCTTCTCCCATTAAGGGATTCTTCAAGCTTCTTGGCCTCAGATAGCTCACTTTTCAGTGAAGCTATCAGCTACCTACATCACTCCAACTCCTGAGAGAGTTTGAGGTTTTCTGACTTTAAGGTATTATGTTCAGATAGATGATTTCTGAAAGAGATAATTTCTTTCTCAAATTTTAGTAGGTCTAAACACAATGCTTTAAACTCAGACTTAAAGTCCTCTGAGTTAAAATCAAATGAACTAATTACCTGATCTTCTTCAGGATGAGTCTCTAAATCTGACTCTTACTCTTCTTCATCTGAATTATGTTGTGAGGCATTGATTGCCATCATGCAGAACTCTTTCTCTTCTGCATCATCTTCATCATCACTGGAGCTGGATAAGGCTTCTGACTCCTCTTCAGTCTCACTCCAGGATTCAGCAACAAACCCCTTTCTTGTGTGTTTGTTTTTGCTTGAGTAGGGTTTGCCATTGCCATTCCTCTTGGAGTCTTTCTCCTTTCTTCTTTCTTTCTTGTCCCTTCTGTCCTTGTTTTTGTTTTCTGGACAGTCAGGAACAATATGCCCTGGTTTCCTGCAACCAAAGCAGACAATTTCCTTATTATTAATTGACTTATCATACCTTGGCTTATCATGCTCCTTGTATGATCTCCTTCTGAAGTCCTTTCTGGCCATCTTGTAAAATCTTTTGGCCAACAGACTGAGCAGTTCATCATTGCCTGTGAATTTGTCTTCAGGCAGATCTTCAGTTGCTTTGAAGGCTATTGTTTTCTCTTTTCTTGTGGCTGGTGAGACAGCCTTCTGTTCTTCTTCTCTATTCTTGATGAGTAGCTCATAAGATTTGAGCTTACCCAATAGAGCTTCAGTGGTGATCTCATTCAAACTTCTGGCATCCTTGATTGGCCAGATTCTTGAATCTCAAGTGCTAGAGAAGAACATTAGAATTTTGTCATTGAGTTCAGTTAGTGAGATCTCTTTGTCCAATGTCCTGAGTTCACTGACTATTAGACTGAGCCTGTTGTACATATCTCCCACTGACTCAGTTTCTCCTTTCTTGAAATTCTCATATTGAGATATGAGGTGGGATATCCTATCCTTTCTCTCATCAGCTGAGCCTGAGACTATTTCAGAGAGTTTGTCCCAGATTTCCTTTGCTGAATTGCATTCAGCCACCTTTTGAAAGATGTCATCGGACATTGTCTGGGCTAAGATGTTCATAGCCTTGGCATCAACTACCTTCCATTTCTTAATGTCAGCATCTGTTCCTGATGGAGGTGGAATAACATTTGTACTGGAGTTCTCTGGAGGTCTTGGACAAACTGTCAAAACAGAGTTAAAAATATCCTCGTCAATAGAATTCATGTATAATCTAATCCTTGCTTTTCAAAGTGCAAACTTGGATAGATTGCACACTGGAAGTCTGGTGCTAGCATAATCTTTGTTTTGGGTCATGATTTGTGAAAATAAAATCTAATACTAAACTCAAAAGAAAACAGATCTAACTAGCGATCTTTGGGTTCAGGTGTTATCTTGTGCAACCACCAAGGTGTGGTATGTTTAACCAACCTGCCTCTGATACCAATTGAAAGTGCAGCTAGATCTGATATACTCTAAGGGGGGGGGGGGGTGAATAGAGTATATGGTGCTTGAAAACTTTTTACAACAATTGTTGTAATCTGAGTGAGCAGGGAAGTAGTTAATAAATCTAATCACAGAACTAAACTAATCATAAGCTAATCACAGAACAATCACAGCCAGAAACAAAAATAAAGACAAGCAAAACAAAATGACACAAGGAAATATAGTGGTTCCCCTAAACTTGGGTACATCCACTCTTCTACCACCCTAGGTAGGAATCCACTGCAGGATGAGTTGATCAGGTGTCCTGGGCACCAATGAGCTTTTGATAAGGTGCTCAAAAACCAAATCAGATTTTTTGATCAGGTGTCTTGCCACCAATGAGCTTTTGACAAGGTGCTCAAAAATCAAGCTCAAACTTTTGAAGGGAGTTTGAGAAACCCTTTACAGAGATGGGGGTGAGAGAGTGATGGAAGTCTTCTCTTTCTCAAAGCAGCTGAGAAGACTATGTGGATTTGATGGTGTCAAAGCTCCCCCTGAGTCCTTGAGATGTTCAGGAAAAGAAGCTTTGTTGTAAGGTGATAGGCCTTCAGAAGGTGATCTCCAGCAAAGGATAATTTCAGCAATAGCTAAAATGTTGGGTGTCTGGAGTCTTGAAAGATGTTGGCCTTGAACACTTGAGACAAGAGAGATCTGAGGATTTCAGAAAATTTGATCTCCTTGAATGTGTGTTCTTGAGAATTCTTTGAGACAGAGAATATTTTGTTCTTGTTCTGAAGATTACTGATGTCTGTCTTAGAGAGATTCAAAAATTTCTTCTCTTTTATTCTCTGGTACTGAAAGGAAAAACATCCTCTATCAAGAATAGCCGTTGGCCTGCATTAATTGCATCCTTAATTGCAAAATGTCTTCTGGAGGAAAGTCCACAGAAATATTCCTTGAAAATCCCTTGAAACTTGACCCAGAAATAAATGAAAACGGCTAGAAAATCTTCTGAATTAATTGCAGAATAACTCCTTAACTGATCTGAATTTGAATCTTGAAAAATCCTTGAAGTTATCAGAAAACGTCGAACTAATCTCTACTAACTTCGAACTGAGCTCAGCGATATGAACTTATACTGCAACAAAATATCGTCGATCTGAGCTCAAAGATCGTCGAACTGAGCTCAGAGATAGAGATCCAAAGCTGAGTCAAGATCGTTGAACTGAGCTCGCAGATCGTCGAATGGAGTTCGATGATTTGTGGAAGTTGAGCTCAGCGATCGTCGAATGGAGTTCGACGATCTGTCGAAGTTGAGCTAGACGATCGTTGATCGGAGTTCGACGAATCGTCGTGCTGAGCTGGACGATATGACTTAGTCTCAAACTGAAAAAGGTCTTGGTCTTGAGGGCAGCTTCCAAACTTAGACTTCTAACCCTTAGACTCAATTCTATTTGACCTTTTGAGCTATACAGGAGGTCAAACATTGGTTCCCTAGAAACATAGTGATCCTGACCCAAATTAGTAATTGGGTGTTCCAACATCCTCCTTGGCGGCATCCTCTTCTCCTTCTTTGATGTTTGTTCCTTACGGGAAAGAAGATCGGCTCCGGCGAACTGCTCCTCTTCTATTAGTTTTGGCACAGGAAATAGGATAGGCAAAAATGACAAGTTACGGCTAGGGCTTTTTCGCAAGTCTCTTTTATACTAAGAATTAGGTTTAGTCACTTTCTCCATGTGTCACCCTATTATTGGACCGCCTATTTACAACTTTAAATATGTCATAATGAAAAGACGTGTCTGATATAATCATTTTGGTGCAATTCTCGAAAATCATGTTCATACTGTCTTGTGAGCAGACTGCATCAGAAAATCTACTAAGTCAAATTCATCGAGTTAACAACACATACTCGACGAATCGTCGAGTATTATAGTCTTAATTGACCAATAATCGTGATTCGTCGAGTCTACTGAAAGCCATACACAGTCCAGCGGTTCCCAAGTTCAAATCGTAGAGTGGCATTGAGTCAGTTCGATGAATTAGCGTTCGACGAATTAATCCTCTGTTCGACGAATTACCCTTAGTTTGACGAATTAGCGTTCGACGAATTTAGCGTTCGACGAATTTAGTGTTCGACGAATTAGAATCAGTTTGATGAATTAACCTCAGTTAGATGAATCACGACCATACTCGACGAATTCGGTAAGTGAAAATTGACGAATTCTCCTTGAACAAATTTCCAACTTCAATCCCGTCGATTTCTGCACTATATTCGCTAGTGATATCTGAGCAATTTCACATAGACAATTTTCTAGTTTCTGGTGTCGAGTGCATCGAGTATCAGCCAGCGATACTCGACGAATAACAACCATACTCAACGAATTTGTCGGATATCAACTGCGATATCCGACGAATTTCCCTTGGAATTTTTCTTCAACGATATTCGACGAATTCGTCGGATATCCCTGACGATGTTCGACGAATTTCCTTGATCATTCTCTCCAGACCATTCCCTTCGATTTGTTGGGTAACACTCTACCCAACCCTTCATCCAACGCACTCGGCACTTTTGCCAGTGAACCCCGAGCTTGAGTCAAGTTTCTTGACATAAAATGCGTGCGAGGGGCCTAGCGTGGAACGGGACATTACACTAGATATGGGAGGATATCATGGCGGAGGCACACAGCAGCCAGTGTACAACCCCGTAGCCGGCGAGTGAGGTCGCCAGGAAGCAGACCGGCCAGTTCAGATTGCCCAGACAGCAGGCGATCTCGACAAGGAAATCCCCAGGCAGCAAGCGAGCTCGGCAAGGAATTTGAAGGCAGCAGGCGAGCTCGGCAGGGAAATCTAAAGTCCGAGCTTGGTATTCGTCGACCCCGAGCTCGCCATTCACCGAGTTAAGCTCGGGCTTCGTCGTGCTGAGCTCGACTAATGAGGACAGATCGAAGAGCGAGCACAATAGCCAGCTCGCACTCGCCCTATAAAGCTCGACAGACAGCAGGCGAGCAGGATCTTCAGGGGTGGCCGAGCTCGCCCGGGTCTATGAGGTATTTTTTTACTATTTTACCCTCGTTGGCCTGCCCATAGCCTTTCAGAATAGCGGAGTTATGCTATTGGCAGGCCAACCTGGACTGTACATAGCCGTTCAGGATAGCGGGAGTTGGCTATTTGCAGGTCATTTTCGGAAATCTATAATTAGGACCCAAGGGGTACCTCAGAAAGCATGCTTCTTGTGCCCTCCTGCTCCATCTCTCCAGCGCTTTCTGAAGATACGTTAGCTCGGCCTTTGGCTAAGGAGGGGAGGTGCTCTAAGATCTTCCGGGTGTGTGGTGGGTCCTCCCCGCCGAGCCCTTAGGTCAGTTCTTCTTTGTTTCCCTTGTTGTTTTGCTTGCAGGAGCAAAATAGGTGCGCGATCACCCCTTCCCCAAGGGTGAACTCCACAGGAGACTGAATTTCGGTTTCAACACTTTGGTGCGGTGAGCGTGGAGAGTGGTTAGCACAGAAAACCTTCAGCGAGCACGATGGCAGGGGATGTTTGAGGATTTCAGGAATGAGGTGCTGGGCCTCGTCAAATTCGCACTCGGCGCGCGGGCCGATTACTCTACTCCAGTCGTCCAGATCGCAGCCGCCCCCTCTCTGGGCGAGGACGCCCCCAACATGCGAGCTGGGAAGGAAGTGACTGAGGATGGCTGGGGGTGCGAGCTCCCCATGCGCATACGTTTCCCCGGCTTAGTAGGCGGAGGCTGGATCAGCGAGCTGGGCCTGCGAGATGCGCAAGCTCGCCCAGTAGGGGGAGGTCGCCCCTTCAGTGAGTTGGTCTCTTTCGCTCCAATTCCAGAGGGGTTCAAGGAACCCGAGATGTCCTACTACACCGGGAGGGAAGACCCTGTCCAACACGTCCAGTGGTTTGAGGACGTGGTCTCGATCCACCAGATGTCGGATGGGATCAAGTGCCGACTCTTCACCATCACCCTCAAGGAGAAGGCGAGGGAGTGGTTTCACCAGCTGCAAGCGAACTCCATCTACTGCCTCGAGGACCTGCACTGAGGGTTCATATTGAGGTTCACTACCTCGAAGAAGAGGAAGAAGTAGTTGGATTCCCTGTTCCACATTAAGTAGGGAGTAAATGAGACTTTGGGGGAGCTACGTTGACTGGTTCCAAAAGGAGGTCACCCAGGTCCAGGAGATGTCGGGTCATAGCCAGATGATGGCCTTCACCCTAGGGATGCAGCAAGGTTTCTTCAGGATGGAGCTGAAGAGGATGCCCCTCTCTCCTATGAGGAGTTGATGGAGAGTGCGGCGAGAGAAGTCGACAGGGAGGTGTCGAATCAATAATTTTCCCCAATGCTAGCCAGGTGGGCCACAAAGAAAGAGAAGGAGCATCCAGGGGCAGCAGCAGCCCAGGTGGGGGCATCAGGAGCCCAACCATCGGCTGGGCAAGAGGCCCGAGTGGCAAGGGCAGGAGCCACAAAGAGGGTATCAAGGAAGGGACTGCCATCAAGGGGCAGGATCAATTACACGCCCCGGGCTGGAGGCAGGTCCAGAGGCCTCGACTCCCCAATCAATAACAAGTTATGGCTATAGATATAGGGGAGAGGAGGAGATTAGCAAGGATGAGGAGAGAGAAGTTAGGGTGGAGTTGCCCTATTGCGACTTCCAACAAGAGGAAGGGCACGCCATAGCCACGTACCTGGATTTCCTTAAAATGAGGGGAAACAGGGAGCAGCAGCAGCAGGGGCGCCAGGAAGTGAGGATAGAGGAGTTCCTACCTCGGGTGGAGGTGGACCGTTGTGAAGATCGGGTGGATGTCGGTACCCAAGGAGCGATCATAGTGATCCATAGAGGGGTGGGGGTAGAGGCCTCCTGGAGGGAGAGCCTCCATACAATGTATCGCCGGAGCGTTGGCTCCACATCCTAAACCCCACCCCCAGAAGAGACGATCACCTTCTCGAGGAGTGATATGCCAGATCATGAGGATCCATTTTGCGATGCGCTGGTCATCCAGATGGCCATCGAAAATTTTACCGTCTCCCGAATCCTAGTTGACAACGGAAGCTCCGTCAACGTCGTATTTAAGAAGGCGTTTGACAGAATGAAGGTGGAGGTGAAGAGGGTGTTGGCCTTGGATGGGCCCTTGTTTGGATTTTCGGGGGAGAGGAAGGAGGTAGAAGGAGGAGTAGGACTCCATGTCACCCTGGGGGGGGGGGGGGGGGGGGGGGGGGGGCAGTCCAGGAACTGCAGGTTCATCATCGTGGATTACCCCAGTAGCTACAGTGCCATTTTCGGGAGGCCCCACATCAGCGCCTTCCACTGCGTCCCCTCATCGTTTCATAGTGCTTGAAGTTCAATGCCGACGGGATCAAGTTCCATGTCAGGGGGGACCCCAAAGTGGCGCGGGAGTGCTACGTCACCGTCGTGAACTCCATCTCTTGGCAGGAGGGAGCTGAGGAGATGGAGCGAAGGATGGAGGAGTTGGAGCAGGAAGCTGGCAGGGAGGAGCTGGAAGTGGAGAGCTGCACCGAGGTTGAGGTGGCAGGAGGAGATCGGGATGAGTCGGCCTAGGCAATGGCAGTGGAGGAAGAGGTGGAGGCAGAGGTCCTCGTCCCAGGGGAGAGGGATGTTGGAGAATGGGGGGAGCAGTCCATGTTAGAGGCTGCGGAAGAGGTGGTGGAGCTCGAGGTCCACACTCGTGGAGGCAGGGTGGAGAAGGTCCGCGTCAGTAGAGGGCTGGCCCCGGAGGATCAAGGCAGGATGCTGGCATGCATCTAGAAAAATGTGGACATCTTCGCATGGAGCACCGCGGAGATGCCGAGGGTTGATGTGGATGTGGCTTGCCAATGCCTCAACTTATACCCGGAAGCATGCCCCGTCCAACAGAAGAAGAGGTCCACGATGGACAAGCTGGCCGAGCCCATCCGGTTGGAGGTGGCAAACTTCTCAAGGCCAGCTTCATATCTGAAATCCAATACCCCGGCTCAGTCTCCAATGTAGTCATAGTTAAAAAGGGAGACGACCGGTGGTGTATGTGTATCAACTTCTCTTTGCTTAATAAATCTTGTCCTAAGGACTGTTATCCCTTGCCTCAGATCGACGCGCTGGCTGACTCAGCCGTCGGTTTTTCTGTAATGAGTTTTCTAGATGCATTTTCAGGTTATCACCAAATCAGGATGTACCCCCCGGACATAAAGGACGTCTCGTTCATCACGGGGGATGATGTAGGGGTGACCGTGATTCGTGCCCGAATACGCTAACGGAAAATATTGTCACAAGACATAAAACCAAAGGGGAGGGCTCCGACCAAAAGCGAGCAAAAATGGGTCGGGTTTGCTCCCAAATCCGAAAGAGAAAATTGCCGGACTCGATACAACGTCCTTAGGACCTACCTCTCCAACAAGCACACAACTCACCGCAAGCCGGACTCGATACAACGTCCTTAAGACCTACTTCTCCAACAAGCACACAACTCACCGCACCTACACAAGCATCTATTGTACCAACTTGAGCCGTTTCAACGCAGCAATAATTTATTTTCGGAGCGGCGGAAAACTTGAATAGGCGGTCGAATTCGAGTTGTGATTAACTCCCTTGTTAACACCACAATGTGCCAATCTTGGAGGGCAAGTCAAGGCTAGGCCAAGTCTCGCTCTCACAACGGATCTACCCGATCCGGATGACAAGAGGTTCAATAACAACAAAATCGAAATCGGAATTTGCAAGCGACGTATTTAAAAATCATGGAAGAAACGGTTTGCAAAAAACCTCCACAAAATCTAAAGCAAGAATCTCTAAGGGGAAGAAGTTACCCAACCAAGAACAACAATCACACAAGATAAGGTGGGAGAATCACTCTCTCCACGGATCCACCGGCTTCACATCGAATGGGCTGCAACCTTCTTCCTTGGAGTCACACCGAAAGGAATCCACGCCGGCGTCGCACCGAAGTAGGGGATGAAGCAAGGGGGGGGGGCTTCACACCTTGGCCGGCGGCTAGGGAGGAACCTCCTTGGCCGAACTCTCTCAAATGAGGGTTAGGGTTCTTTTTTAATTCTCTCTAACTTCATTCTCAAAAGGATCTCCTTATATAGGAGTTACAACACACATCTAGCCATCCAACATGGAGATGAAATCTCATCCATCCGGAAGGCTAAATACACACCAAAATGTTTGCAGGAAATAAATAAAGATTACAAGTCACAAATGAATATAAATTTATTAACCAAGATTGGAATAAATTTATATTCGCACATAAAATAATAAAGCATGAGAAATTAATTAAAATAGTCTTCAAGTGAGGGTAGCACGCCGCGGGCGGAGGTTGTAGCGGCGTCGTCTGTTAGCGTCATCACGGCTCCGAAGGTCTTTATGTTGTAGAGCCTCGGCAACTGGATCGTCATCAAGTAGTGGCGGAGGGGCAGCGGCATCAATCCTCCCCCACTCAAAATCATGTATCTCCAATGCGTGGTCCGAGAGATAGCGGCGGAGAAGCTCGACATCCAAACATTGAACCTCTGTCGCAAGTACCCATGAATCATCTGAAGGGGGGCGGTCACGCCAACGAATGAGGAAGCGGTAGGTAGCACCATCAGGAGTGGGAAGTGGCTCAGCAGCAAGTATCATATCTGGAGTGAGAAATGTCTTCGGAAACCTGGGAAACATGTTAGCAGTAGGGAAAAAGAAGGCAACGTACCATCCGATATTATACCTGCAGGGACCGAAAGAGAGAGATCATCCGAACTACCACTCCCCAACCCAGTAGAAATTTTAGTGGAGGGAGAAGACGACAAAGAATTCAACTCAGGTGGAGGAGAAACAAACGGCGTCAAATCCGAGACATTAAAAATAGGGGAGATACCCCAATCAGCTGGCAAATCCAACACTAAAGCGTTATCACCTAGTTTCTTGATAATTCGAAAAGGGCCGGCGCTCTTTGGTGCCAACTTTTTAACGGTGCCAGATGGCAAGCGTTCGGGAACTAACCGGACTAGGACCAAATCGCCGACGTTGAAGTGCGACACCCTCCTATGTAGATTAGCGTGCGTCTGATAAGACTCGTATTGAGCAGTCAAGGTAGCTTGTATACGTGCATGTGGGTCATGAATATGTTGGGCGAAGGATTGTGCAAATTGACTTGTCTTGTATGTGGGGGGCAAAGGAACCAAGTCAAGAGGCACAGGGGCCTTGTACCCGTGAACAATCTCATTTGGAGACAGACCAGTGGACCGGTTTTTGGAATTATTATAGGCCAACTGGGCGTGGGGAAGAAGAAGATCCCACGTACCTTTGTGATCGCTCACTAGGCATCGAAGAAGGCTTCCTAGGCTCTGATTGACTACCTTTATTTGCCCATCGGTCTGAGGGTGATAGGCTGAGGAAAACAATAACTTGGTACCCATCAAGACCCAAAGTGTTTTCCAAAAATAGCTCGTATACTTAACATCTCTATCCGAGACTATTGTCTTCGGCAATCCCCGGTGACTAACTACTTCCTTAAAATATAATTTGGCAATGTGAGATGCGTCGTTGGTTCTAGCGCAGGGAATAAAATATGCCATTTTAGAGAATCTATCCACCACTACAAAAATAGAATCGTGACGGCGTAAGGTGGTGGGTAGGCCTAGAACAAAATCCATACTCACTCTTCCCATGGCGTGGAGGGGATAGGCAGGGGCGTATATAATCCTACGTTGGTCTTGGTGCCCTTGGATACCTGACAGGTACGACAACTACTAACTACCCTTCCCACCATCGCCTTAAGTTTTGGCCAATAGAATTTCTCCTCAACTAACTTAATGGTCTTATCCCTACCGAAATGACCACTCAACCCTCCACTATGCAATTCCCAGATGATATGAAGGCGTAACGATGACTGCGGGATACATAACTTCCCATGTCTAAATAGGTAGCCATACTTAATGATGAATGCAGATATAATCATGGGGGAGCTATCTGGGCAGACAAATATGCATCCTGAAAGTCAGGACATGTGGCGTACTCGTCCTTGATTCGCTCGAATCCTACCACGTTAACCTCCCTCTGATACCAAATTGATGTAGGGATGACCGTGATTCGTGCCCGAATACGCTAACGGAAAATATTGTCAAAAGACATAAAACCAAAGGGGAGGGCTCCAACCAAAAGCGAGCGAAAAGGGGTCTGGTTTGCTCCCAAATCCGAAAGAGAAAATTGCCGGACTCGATACAACGTCCTTAGGACCTACCTCTCCAACAAGCACACAACTCACCGCAAGCCGGACTCGATACAACATCCTTAAGACCTACCTCTCCAACAAGCACACAACTCACCGCACCTACACAAGCATCTCTTGTACCAACTTGAGCCGTTTCAACGCAGCAATAATTTATTTTCGGAGCGGCGGAAAACTTCAATAGGCGGTCGAATTCGAGTTGTGAATAACTCCCTTGTTAACACCACAATGTGCAAATCTTGGAGGGCAAGTCAAGGCTAGGCCAAGTCTCGCTCTGGCAACGGATCTACCCGATCCGGATCACAAGAGGTTCAATAACAACAAAATCGAAATCGGAATTTGCAAGCGACGTATTTAAAAATCATGGAAGAAACGGTTTGCAAAAAACCTCCACAAAATCTAAAGCAAGAATCTCTAAGGGGAAGAAGTTACCCAACCAAGAACAACAATCACACAAGATAAGGTGGGAGAATCACTCTGTAACACCCCCTATCCGTCGCATAGCATATAGCAGTAGGTCCGGCCGGGGCCCGACGCCATGTACCACAGACAGACCGGGTGGTTACTTATGGAAACCATCCAACCAATCTCAATGTCCTACACAGAGCATTCTAGCGGAAGCAGTTTATAAGAGTTGTAAACAAGAACCCAGCATAGGAGCATGAATGTCCACTAATACCAAAAGGAATGTTATACAAAAATACCCAAAACCGGCCTTAAGGCCTTACAAAGTGTTTCACTTGAAAATTACATGATTTACAAACCACGGCACGCAGGCTGGTCATACATGAACAAAGCAGTAAACACTTCTACTTGGGCCTTCGAGGGCCAGCTTCGCAAAAAGGGCTTTAGCCCGCTATTGATAGCTTGGTCCAGCTGCACCTGCAAGCAACAAACCACCGCACGGTGGCAAAACAAGGCAACGGTCAGCAATGCTGACCAAATTATAACGATCCCGCCCCCAACTCGGGGCGGCGATGCTCCTTCCCTGCATTTCATTAGCATAAGCGAGCAATATAAATAACCATAGCCATGTCATCACAGACGTTGGCTCGTACGGCCACACGGCCGGTGCACTCAGGGCACATTCTCGGTGAACCGGTCGATGTCACGTCAATTAAATCCATTAACATTCCGGACTCACCACCGCCACTTAGACGGCCAAACCTATGAGCAATTTGTCTTCCTGGCCTGGGTCACGACAATTTAAGCCATTGACCGCCGAAGACCCTACTCTATGCCAACGGTAAGTGCCACGTGCCTTTAGGTCTCTTTAACCGAACGACATAGAACGGGTACGGTTCCATCTAACCCGTGCTCACATCGCAACGGCAATTTAAGCCATTTGCGCGGGTCAAACTTCCACCGAGTCCCATTTCCATCACAAGTCACATAACCCCGTTATGTTCAAGTTGGCTCTCAAGCCACCAAGTTGGCAAGATCTCGTATCCGCCCAGTTTTCTGGGTGCACCTTTGGGTTAGTCCCCAAGGCTCCCTGCTGTAATCTACCGCGTAGAAAACCCGAAAAACAAACCATAGCACGGAGTCTTCTCCGGCCTTATGCAATGCAACATCACCGATCCAGACTAACATGTCCGGGTAGGCTTCACACAAAATGCCTATTTCCGTTCTCGCATACGGACTCTAAACAATGGGGACTTCACTTATCTACCCGAAGGAATGCCTCCAACTCTCCGCAAACTCGCGAGAGCGGGCTTCCTATGCTAAGAAAGAGAGCTATTCATGCTCAAGATGAGGATCGTTACCCTTGAGTTCCTCTTTGGCGCCATTGAAAAGTAATCGGATGGAAATCACCACACTTGCGTTGCCTCCGTTGATCCGGAGTCGGCTCGCGATTCGGAGCTCCGAAGCTCCTCCAATGGCGGGATCTAGTTCTTCTTCCTCCAATGGCTCTCCTCTTTCTCCAAGGGCTTGGAGAGATGATAAGGTAAGAAAGTGATGGATTTTCTAAGTCAAAACCCGGGTATATCCCTTCAGGAACAACCCCCAGCCGTTGGATCTCAACCTAAGAAAACGAACGGCTTTGATTCGGGGCTGAAATGCCCAATCTGGACCAAACACGGCCTGGCACACGCCCGTGTCCAGGGCCGTGTGCCGCATTCGCCGTCAAAATCGAATCTCCTGGAACTACACACGGGTATCGAACACGCCCGTGTTCGAGCTGACAGGCCCGTGTTCCAGCTGACACGGCCGTGAGGCCGGCCGTGTATCCCAAGATTTTTCCCCATTTTCAACCCGAGCACTGCACGGGTTCTAGGACACGCCCGTGTCCTTGCCCGTGTCACTTTGACACGCCTGGGCCCCAGGCCGTGTACACGGTCTCGACATTTTGTCGCGTGAAGTTCGACGACTGGATGACACGGCCTTGGACACGCCCGTGTCCTAGGCCGTGTGCCTTGTCTCGACGATCGTCGAGCGAATCTCGATGACTTCCCCAGGACGATCGTCGACACGGGTCGACACGCCCGGCGACACGCCCGTGTCACGGGCCGTGTGCCCATTCTCAACGATTCGTCGAGTATAACTCGACGACTCCGCGGCTTAGTGTCGACACGGGTCGACACGCCCTGCGACACGCCCGTGTCGCAGGCCGTGTGCCCATTCTCAGCGAATCATCGAGAAAATCTCGACCACTTCGCGGCTAAGTGCCGACACGCGCTTGACACGCCCTGGGACACGCCCGTGTCCCAGGCCGTGTGCCTTCAGCCAGAACCCAAACTGGCCCAAAACGTCCCCCTTCGCTCCTTTGAGTTTCGGGGCGTTACACACTCTCTCCACGGATCCACCGGCTTCACACCGAATGGGTTGCAACCTTCTTCCTTGGAGTCACACCGAAAGAAAGCCACGCCGGCGTCGCACTGAAGTAGGGGAGGAAGCAGGGGGGGCGGCGGCTTCATACCTTGGCCGGCGGCTAGGGAGGAACCTCCTTGGCCGAACTCTCTCAAATGAGGGTTAGGGTTCTTTTTTAATTCTCTCTAACTTCATTCTCAAAAGGATCTCCTTATATAGGAGTTACAACACACATCTAGCCATCCAACATGGAGATGAAATCTCATCCATCCGGAAGGCTAAATACACACCAAAATGTTTGCAAGAAATAAATAAAGATTACAAGTCACAAATGAATATAAAATTATTAACCAAGATTGGAAAAATTTTATATTCGCACATAAAATAATAAAGCATGAGAAATTAATTAAAATAGTCTTCAAGTGAGGGTAGCACGCCACAGGCGGAGGTTGTAGCGGCGTCGTCCGTTAGCGTCATCACGGCTCCGAAGGTCTTTATGTTGTAGAGCCTCGGCAACTGGATCGTCATCAAGTAGTGGCGGAGGGGCAGCGGCATCAGGGGATGGATGCTACTGTTACAAAATGATGTCATTTGGGGTGAAGAACGCATGGAAAACCTTTCAAAAGATGATGGATAAGGTCTTCCGGGAACAGAAGGGGAGGAACCTTGAGGTGTACGTAGATGATCTTATGATCAATATTTAGGATGTGGACTGTCACCTCCAGGACCTAGAAGAGACCTTTGCCACCCTGCGCAAGTACAAGATGCGGCTGAACCCCCTGAAGTGTGTCTTCGAGGCCAGCAGGGGGAAGTTATTGGGACATCTCCTCACCCCCGCGGGGGTCGAGCCAAATCCTGATAACGTGAAGGCTATCGTGGAGTTGGGGTAGCCGCGAAATACTAAGGAGGTGCAACGGCTGACAGGGAAGCTGGCATGGTTAAGCAGGATCCTCTCCCGGGCTGGAGAGAAGTGCTCCCCATTCTTCAAAACACTGAGGGGGGCCAAAACTTCGAGTGGACCAAGGAGTACGAGGAGGCATTCCAGGCCCTCAAGATGCATTTGACATGGGCTCCGTTGCTCCAAGGGATAAAGGAAGGGAGGGCCTATTTTTGTATCTCGGGGTCGGAGCGGAGGCCTTGAGCTCCATCGTAGTTTGTGAAGAGGGGAAGAAGCAGCTCCCCATATACTACGTGAGTCGGGTCCTAAGAATGACTGAGCTCCGATATCCAATTCTGGAGAAGCTGGCCTTCTCCCTGGTCGTCTCGGCCTGAAGGCTGCAGCCCTATTTCCAGGCACACTCTATCTGAGTGGTGACTGACCATCCCCTCCGCAACATATTTGAGGGGGTAGAGCATTCTGGCAGTCTGGCCAATTGGTCGGTGGAGTTGAGCGAGTTCGACATCTCCTTCGTCCCCCGCCTCTCGATCAAAGCTCAAGTGATGGCCGACTTTTTGGCCGATTATGTGATCGAGGTGGCGAAGGAAGAGCTCACTCGTCCGACTCCATGGAAGGTGAAGGTAGATGGTGCCCCGGGAAGGCATTCCCTGGGAGTGGGGGTGATCTTGGAGATCCCCCATGGAAC